>OY796658.1:87783894-88983894 GCA_963680705.1 Rhagium mordax
CAAGTATCGCCATACCTACTGACGTACTTAGTTCTTGCTTAAAAAAATCGATACCTAATACGATTCCTCGAATTTTTGCTGCAAGAAAATTGCAAAGTAAGCCTTGATTTTTGTGATAGAAATCTATCACTTTGCCACAAAATGCAGTTTTCCATGAACAACAAATCTAAAAAATGTTGATCAAAATCGGACCAAAATAGCCACTTTACAGAGGGGTCCTAATTTTCAATGTCACACTGTAGGTACATTATACTTATACCGATGTTTGGAATAATAACAATCAATTTTTAAATACAATAAATATTTATATTTTTGAACAATTAAAAACGGCATTTTCAAATATATATTTTAATGTTAAAAAAATATAAATATAAGTAATAATTATTTCTAATCAAACACGATATCTTTTTAAAATCAAAAATATTGTTTTGGGCTACAAAAAAAGTAAAAAAAAAAAAAATATCACGGGTTTTAATTATTCAAAATGAACCTTTATATGAATTGTTCGTTTTGCATGCTTTTGAAACAGCAATATATTTTTTATTGTCATAGATATTTTATCTTCATAAATAAAATATATATAAAAGAAAATCAAAAATCAAACAAAAATCAGGATAAAATTGGTTAAAATAAATAAAACACTAAAATTAAAAATTGTTCGCCATTATTGCAAAGTACATACGTAGAGAATCCGAAATTGAAAAAATATTTTGCAGTCGTTCTAACAGAAATTTTTAATTGACATTTGAACATTTGACCCGATTTGATCCACTGGAATATAATCATAAAACATATTTTTTCCCAAAATTATTAAAATCTTTTAATTATTTATGAAGTTTTCAAAAAAATTAAAACGAATTATTTTTTATCAATCTTTTGAGGTTATGAAACTTACGCAGTTTTGGAAAAAATTAATAATTTAGAAAATCATATTTTTTCAATGTAATTAGATATATTCACTAATAAACACAAATAAAAAGGAATAAAAAAAAAAATAAAAAAAAACCTCTCTTTTGCTTTTTAAGTCACAGAAACGGATTCCATAGGTTGACAAATGCAAAAAACGTAGGTACGTATTCCAGATAATACCTAGACCAGGGGAAAAAAGGCGCTCCTTGCTTCCAGTTCGTTATTCTGAAAAATTTCTGGTAATATAACTCCACGATAATTTCTATCGGTTGTAATTTGACCCAACATGTACATTATTGTACATACAGGGTAGTTCCATACAAGGTGTTTACAAATTGACTACCATATATTTAAGAGCTTGTAGAGAACGTTAGAATAAAACTAAAACCTCTATACAGTTTCGTCGAAAAACGCTTCGTTTTCAAAATACAGGGTGTTATAGTGTCGACTGGCAGATCAGTTATTTAGCTATATCTCTAAATAGAGTAGGCAGAGGAATCTAAATTTTTGTGAGCGAGTGTTACTTAAAACTACCGATGACTGTATAATATTTTAAATCTGATACCACCATTCAGTGGCGTAGAAAAAGGGGTAGCCTAACACTTTTTTGTTAAAAAAAAATTTTCTGTCAGATGTTTTGAAAATAACATAAACATAAAACACACCACAGAAATTAAATATTGTCTCATTTTCAGATTCCCCTATCAAAATGCTATAATAAAGATGCTCTTATTAAATATCTCCAGAGGCGTTCGTTTTCGAGATATTCTCGGTTTTATGTGGCAATACTCATGTGTTTTTTTATTAACAAAAAAGTGTTAGGGTACCCCATTTTCTAGGCCACTGAATGGTGGTATCAGATTTAAAATATTATGCAGTCATCGGTAGTCTTAAGTAACACTCGCTCACAAAAATTTAGATTCCTCTGCCTACTCTATTTAGAGATATAGCTAGCTCTTAAATTTATGGTAGTCAATTTAGAAACACCTTGTATATTTTGACACCTACCTACAGTCCTTTTGTTTAGAGATATGAGATGTGAGCAAGTGTATAAAGACAAAAGTTGTAGATTTTGGTGTCAAATATCTTTTGCCAAAAAAATGCAAAAAAAAACAGTATAGCATCGAAAAGTAGAGAATAAGACACAACTTGTTTTTTTTAATGAAACACCCTATATAGGTATTTTTACGTATTTTGAAAGATCATTTTTAGCTGATTCTATAAATATATAATATGTTGGCATTTGCTCGGGTTGTTTTGAACAGTATGCCTTTTTGTGTAAAACAGGCATTTGGGTTGCCATGAAAAAAATTGACAAAATATTTCTGGCAATTTCCTGACAGTCTACCACCATATTTTTTTGAAAAATTCAGATGTGGAGAAACAATTTTAATTTTTATTCATCAATTTTGACACCTACTTATAGAATTTATTTACAGAAATATGAAAAAATTGTATAAACAAAAGATGTAGATTTTGCTATGAAATATATTTTGGCGATAAGAAATAAAACAAAGGAACATCAGAAAGTAAACCGCGAGTAATTACCAAAAATATTTTGTCATTTTTTTTTTCATGGCAATCCAAGTTCCATACGGTACTGTTTTGCATAATATTTCCAAAACGGATAGAGCATATTATCTATACCTTTATTTTTGGAATCAGAAAAAGAAGATCTTTCAAAATACGCAAAAATTTACAGGGTGTTCCATTAAAAAAACATAAATTGTGTCTCTTTCTCTATTTTTAAACTCCATTTTGTTTTACTTTTCTTCCCTTATAGATAGTTCACACTAAAATCTACAATCTTTACACTAATTTCAAATCTCTAAAGATAAAGGCTGTAGGTAGGTGACTGAAGATGAAATATTCACCACCTAGTATCACGTACGTTCATATCTAATAACTGATTTTATTACGTTAAAAGACGTTAAAGAGTATTTCTTGACAGGCAAAAAAATACTTTTTTTTTATAGGTTAACTTTATTGTTATCCGTGTGTTAATAAAGCCTTCTGGATACGTGATTCTTATAGCAAAAGTAAACAAAAACGTTTTAATACAGTAATCGAGCTGTAGTAAGTACATCCAGCACATTATGATGGCAGGTCCCGGCGATTTCGAACAAAAGGCATTTCCCTCGACCCATATCAGAGATATGCCACTTTGAAATTGCGTTAAAAGTCATCTTGGCCCAGGTATTCACCCATACCGATGGATATAATTACACGGCCGCCATTCCCAGAACATATCCAAATATCCAGCAGTTATTCTCAACCGCAAACTTGATAGGGACCTTGCATAAATCATTAATTACCAAATAAAGAAACTTCGTTGTAATTTCCAATACCCAATACCATTTTACCTATCGTAGGCTAAATTACTCGAATTTACATACTAGATACATTACCATAAAACAATTTGGCGTAATGGTGGAATTATTCCGGCTGAATATCGATTTAGAAATGATATAAATATAATTGAATGTTTCCTTTGTGTTTGTTTACATCCTCTTTGAGAAATCGTGAAATGCGTAGTGTGACAGTTCAATTCTTTACACGTACTCCCTTTACACGGACTCCCTGTATCACCGGAAATGTACATGAATTTCTTACATTTGACCTACAAAACTTTTTTTTTTTACTTTTTAAGAAAAATATTTCATACGTTTTGAGATCACTCTAATAGGAACTGACATTTGACCACTTAAATAAAATTACAAAAAGTACATTTTTTTCAAAGTTGGATTAAAATCCATCAATTATTAGTGAAATTATTTAAAAAAAGAAAAATGGCTTTTTAGGTTATGTATTAAATTTTTAAGTATTTTTAAGGATATAATTTACATATCCTGATCGCGCATTGCAATTTGCAATATTCATTAATAAATAAGATTTTAATCAATCAATTTAAGCAAGTTTAATGTATGTTTGCAACTCTTTGTTCATATTTATAAATATGTCTAATAAATTGAGGATCGCCGCAAAAACAATCTCAACGAGCACATTTCAATTTACATACTAATAATAGTTTGTTGTCAGGAAACAACTAGCATATTTCTGAATAAGCAAAAAAAAAGCAAAAGTTCCATTAATTATTATTAATTTACCACCAAAAAAATTTTAGGTTTAAGACGAAATGAGTAATAAACATTACAAGACTAAATGATTTACGACCCACAAAATTAACAAAATAATACCCACAAATAATCATATTCCGAGAATTACGAAAAGGATCAGCCGCTAACACGTACTATAGAAATTAAAATAGGTTCAAAGCTAATTTCATAAAACAGAAATAAATATTGCCGAAAGTCGTAAAGTAAATTTTCGGTCATAACTTACGAGGTCTGGGACGTGAAAAAAATATGTGTAATTCGTGGCCGTATTTAACGCACCCATAAAGGTCATTTTGGCTAGTTTCAAACAACTTTACCGATCAATTATCATCTAAGACCACCGGGTTTGCAAGGGGTCCATACCTGCGATCTCGGTTTATGGAGAGTTTAAAGCTACGTCAATGCTACTCGTTCTTTTCCTTTCAAAATAGCCTAAAACAACTAGTTATTTACGTTGGCAGCGAGTAGGTACACCGGATTATGGTAAACACCATCATTTATATGTATAATCAGATGAGAGAAATTGCTTCCTTATGGAACGCATTAAATCGTCTATTCAAATGTTATTGTTTTCTGGTTCGAAAGTACTACAAATCAAAAAAACGGACAGTAATTCTTTTACTTGGTAGAATTTGGTTCGATTAAATTGCATTATGCAATGTATTCAGGGTGTTCTAGATTGGCAGGTATTAGATGCCAAAACGTGCATTTGTTCACCCAAAGTTACTTACAAAATTGTACACTTTTGCAAAAACCTTTTGCTGCGCCACACAATTATACGTTAATTTTTTCTTAATTTTTTAGTATCTACCTATATACCAAATGATGGTTTGGTTGAACCCATTATGAACAGGACAATGAGTGCATTTACAAACTCCTTGACTATATTTAGTCAACAAACGATTTAGAGAGCGAGAGAGAGAGAGTAGACATAAATTTGAAACCACTCTCATCGTGTAGTGCAACTCATTTGCACTTACCCATGAATTCACCAGAGACGAAACAAAAAGGCTCAAGGACAAATTTAGGTGCATTTTTTTGTGGCTTAGTACACTTAATTTGGAACAGCAGGTGGCTTTTGATTTTTAGAGCTTACTCCCTTTTCGAGTCGACGATCCGCCAGAGTTTTATTTGCCGACAAATGCTCGTTTATGTGTTTGAAATCTAGTCCTCATTTCGCTCAGGGCAGCGGCGTCTCAAGGAGAAATTGATGACTTTCGATGTCTTCAGACAAACACCTGTATCCTAAACCATCTAGAACATGTATGGACAGTACTGTTTTTATAAAAGCAACATGAGTCGAAGATATTTTTCAGAATAAAAAATTACGTACAGGTTAATTTTGGCGTTAGAGCTTGCAGTATTGCCCTTTTAACTTCAAATTTTTCAAAACGTAGATATGGATAGGGGAAGCAACAGAGTGACCAACACAGTTACCATACTTAATCCCCCTTATTTTTTTTATAGATTTAGCCAAAATACCAACCAAATTATATTTTAACAATCTTAACAATGTCGACGGCAATAATGACACATTTAAAGATTCGATGAATTAAAACAGACGCTGTTTGTACCAACAAGCAAATAGGAAACAAACAAAAGCAGAAAAATTGACTGTTTCTTTTATGTTCGACAAATACTGTTAAAGAATGCGACGGTCGTCAAGCTCCTGAAAGCTATTCTTTTTATAAACTCATTTGTTTTAGAAACCTAATATTTCTGGAGTTAACCTGTTGAGTTTCTAATAGATAAAAATGAGTTTTCTGATAATGGGAAATATTCTTCTGCTGAAATAAAATAAAACAGTAATAAATGTCCAATAATTTTGCAATCAGAGAGGTGTTAAATGAGATCTTGTTGGTCGTGGTATTGGTCCTTGTATTAAACTCTAATCTATCAGAAATACATAAAAATAGTACTCTTGTTGGGATGCTCTACACCTAACCATTTTCTAAAAAAATCGATTTACGTAAACCAAATCCTGCAACTGATATCGATGTATCGTAGTGCTTGCATTTATAATCCACTGGCATACAAAAAATATTTTTCTTTGATCTCGAGACTAAAGTAGGTGGATCCAAAGGATTTTAACATGCTGAATTGGATACCGTTGTCCGTCTTGCTCCATCACGTAAGGATTCTGAGGCATCCTAACCTCAAAGTGCAAAAATGCCATTTTTGACTGTTTTCAGGACTTAATACATCGATAACTAATCGTTGTGGAGTAAAATGAATTACGGGATCGAATTTAACTGTCCAAAACGAAAATCAAATATTACAACATAGAGGTCGTTGCCGTCAGATGGCGCAATTACAATTTTATTTCTTAACATAACGAAAAATTCAGTAATTTCAAAATAAATGATTTCTTTATTTTGTATTCCATAATCATGAGACCTGGGGGTTTTCAGTGTCGCTGATTTTGAATCTGATGTCAAAATTGGCCAATTCAATAGCTGATACAAAATGACGGATCTGGGAAGTGGGAATATAAAAGTATATAAACTGTTACTTTTTTATCGAATGCTGCAAATATACAGGGTGTTTTGGAAGAAATTGGAATCATTTCAAGGATGCATTCTAGAGGTCAAAATAAGAAAAAAGTTCCTATAAATAAAAACCCGAAAATGCTTTTTTTTCGAGATATAATGTCAAAAAAAATAATTAAAAATCTTTTTCCTACGAGCGTGTGGAAAGTATCACTTTTCCGCACGCATGTTAGTTTCGAAAGTTGCACTTTTCCGCACTAGTGCGGAAAAGTAATTATATTTTTATTTGCATTTTTGGGTCACTTATAAGTACATTTTGAAAATGTATTAGTAAATAATAATATGCCAATGTTTTCCCTTTATCTTTTCTTATTTTATACAAATTTAATGAAATTAAATCATTTCTATTTATACTAACTCTTTTGAGGTAGCTCCTATAACTTTAAATATCAAAAAATCACGTAGCATATAGTCATGACTGTCTCATTTTGATGTTTCTCATAACAATTGACAAACGTCAAGTCAAACAGTGGCATCTTTTTAAAGTAGAGTCTAATTTCTTAATTAAGTAAAAAATGTATTCATCACGCTCCTAGGAAAAATATTGTTCCTAACACATGCGGAAACTGTCTTTTCCGCACTCGACTGCTTGACAACGGCAGTCGCGTGCGGAAAAGTACCACTTTCCGCACTTGTTAGGAAAATATCTATTTTTTTTTTAAATATGTCCAAAACGATTTAAGATACTAAATTGAGTACGCCACCCCTTTCTTTCAAAACAGCAGCTAATTGTAAAAAAATGTCTTAAATTTTTCTGGTAGAGTCGTTTTTGAATAATAATTAAAAACTGTCTTTCTGCGTCACTGATATTTTTTCTGATTTCAAACCGATTGTAAAATAATTGATTTTTAAATTGTCGGTGTTTCTTTTATTTACAGGGTGATTATCCATTTATGTTAAATTTCGTTTAATTCTTTTTTTTTTGACACCCTGTATCTTGAAGAGGAAACATTTTCGAACTCTTACTTATAGGAACTTTTTTTATTTCGACCTCTAGAATACGTCCTTAAAATACTTCCCTTTCCTTCCGAAACACCCTATATACATGAGGATGTATGGATTAGGTATATATTATGATTTAAATTATGGATATATGGATTTAGAGTATGGGTTAATATTTGTTTTAGTTTGATCTTAGAATTTCGCAAGGGATGTTTTTTTTATTTAACAATACGGACTCGTAATTTGAAGCAAGATTTATATTATTCTGAGTCATTATAGACTCGCTTTCTTAAAACAATAATTAGATCGTATGCTGATGGTTGTATTGTTGTGCAAAGAAACTTGGAAACCAAAATTCTTAAATTGCCTTTAACAAAAACATTATCATACAAATGAATATAACTATTGAGTAGATTCACTTGAATTTGTTAAATTCATTTAATTTGGTTATGTTTATAGCTTCTTTCATTAATTTATCATTCTTATGTTTCTTGTTTTTAAAATACAGGGTGTCCCGAAATTGCCTACAAAGATTTTGCCATTAGCTCCTATGTCCAAAAAATTGCAAAAAAGAGCATATATACATGGGTCCAGAAATGGCTAATAAGGGGGTTAGAGCCTTTTAAAGCTGCTGGTTTTTTGTAAATATTTTGGAAATTTTTGTGTGAAAGCAATGATATTTTCGGTAACCAAGTGAGAGTCTAATAACCAGTCAATAATAGTCTACTTATGTGAAAATGTAAAAAAGTAAGAATTTAAAAACCAACTAATGGCGTGGAATAGAATTTTCAAAACAATTGAACTCGAAAACCATGCATTCTGTCGAAGTTAGACAATAGTTACATTCTCAGGTAGAATACCTCAAATTTTAATTTTTTGTAGTTAAATTGTGAAAAATTCCACAGGCAAAAAAGTTGGGGCTATAAACATCCATAGCTCCCTTGGATTATTACGTCCCTGAATAAAATTGTAGAATCATTTTTACATTTTTGAATCGGGGACAAAAAAATTAGCAAACGTAGAAAATTTCATTGCTTTCTCACAAAAAGTTTCCAAAATATTTACAAAAAAACAGTGTCAGAGGCTTTCATTTTAAAGGATCTAGTGCCCTTAGGAGGATATGAATTTTTTTTACTATTTTTGGACGTGGAAACTGATGGCAAAACCTATCTAGTTAATTTCGGGACACCCTGTACTGTACATATATACGATTTGCAAAGAAAATCATAATTATCTTGTCCTGAAGACGTCTTTAATTAAAGACAAAACGTCGATAATTTAAGATACTTATTAATAATGACAGAGAAAAAGGGCAACTAGTTAGATCAACTGTGATCTTTTGAGATTTCATCTAGAAAAAACATACCCATTTAATTTTTTTTTGTTAGATATCATCATGATACTTGATTTTAGATTGACCAGTTCCAGGTTTTGCTTTAAAGCGATTTTTCTCCTCTAAAAGATTTAGCAATAGAGTTTTCCAACAAGAACTATTTTTACGTATTTCTGATCAGTACACAAAATACCGAAAAAGCTAAAGAAAAAATATAGCCCAGAAATTAGTAGGTACGCCATTGGTTAAAATTGATGGTAGCCCGTAGAGGCGATAGGTGCTCTTATAAAATAGTATGTAAGTAATCTCATAGTTGCAGATCAAAGATTTTGCGAGAAAAAAAATAAAAACCACACTTTGGGCGTCCAATAGTGGCCCTAAAGTGACTTTTTTTCAAATCAGCCTGCAGGTTTTAATACTTAAGCAATCGGAAAGTTTTTTTTGAAAACTTCGTGCCAGAACTTATGTTCAGTGGTCCTATAGATTAAATGTTGAAATGTGAAATTATTATATTAAATAAAGAAATATTTGATTTGATTTGATTTGATTTGATTTTATTTAATTTGATTTGATTTTCGATTTTTGTCTCTGATTTTTTTAAATTTTCCAAAGTCTGAATTTTCATCAAAAAACGTAATTTGTTATGTAAATATCACTTACTTCTTAACAAATATTTTCTTTGAATCTTTGTTTCTTAATTGCCTATCAATCTGTCGAAGTAAATTTTCAATATTAGGAATTAATTTTTCAAAAATTTCAAAAAAACTTAAATTTTCATAAAATTTCTAGCTCGACCGATCGATAGGCAATTAAACAACGAAGATTTCGAAAAAAAATTTGTCGTAGATTACTTAAGAAATACGGTTTGTAAAGTGATATTTAGACAAATAAACACGTGTTTTGATGAAACTTCCTTTGAAAATTTTGAAAAATCGGCGACATAAAGCGAAAACCTAGCATGACAGATCGATAGGCAATTAAAAGATGAAGATTTAAAAACAAACTTTCCGATTGCTTAAGTATTAAGACCTGCAAACTGATGTGAAAAAAAAGTTACCTTGGGGTCACTGTGCGGCCTTCAAAGGTCCTAGCTTCCCTAATGTTTCTTTTTTTCATATTTTGTCACAATTTTGTCACGGTTTTCGGAAACACCATGTATGTAGTTATTATAAATGCAGTGATATTTCAGTTTTTGAAGAAACAACCGAAAAGATGCTGTCCTAACACATGCCTTTTCTGTACCGCCCATGGATGGCTTGCAACTCGACCTTTTTTTTGCCCGATAGGAACATACTTTGGGATCAAGAGTAAATATCGGCATAACGATGGCCCAATATATAGGTCTACATAATTGCTAGGCAGGGTTTCTAAGAAAGGAACGTAATGTAATAAATGACCCTGTGCTTGTACGAAATAACAAGCTAATGTGTTTATGAATAAGACTGTAATTACCGTCTAGAACTCAGAGGAAATACCTCTTACTTCTCGGATTACTGAGAAATTTGGCACTTCACAGTTCGCTGGTGTTGTATGGATACATTACTTTTGCACGTTACCATCGAATTGACTCATCGTTAAATTACAAATACGTTTTATTAATTGGTACACGTAAAAATCCCCAGGTATACAATGAATGTAAAATGCAGAAAATTGGTCCTTATTAAGGACACTTCAGCTTAAACATGCATCTTTTTAGTTTAAGCATAAGTGGTGTGATCTTTTGTTGTAATTTTCATGAGTTAGCTTCATTATATTAGTGGTACAGTGCCATAATACGATAAACAAATCGAGGATTTTTATAACCGGGTCACGATTCAAAAAAGGTTTTCATATATCCTTGGTAGTCACGTTTTCCTTATTTAACCTCTATTGGCCGGTTTTAATATCCCAATGTAGGTAACTGTTTATTGAATTTGCGGAAATTTTTTTTCGACCTACAGCAAACTATCCTTAATTACTTGTTTGTTCAAATTCTGTATGCAAATTTGATTTTGCATACATATTGATAAACTTGCAAATTTGGCCAAGCGCAAATAAATATTAATGAAAAAGTTAATAAATATATTATAATAGTTATTATTATTGCAGCATATTCAGAATTTCAAAGACACAGAAATAAAAAATATGTAAATTATTCTTAATTTTTTCAAGATTAGCAGAAACGTTAAAGTTTCCAATTTTGGACTGTGAGTTAAGTGTAAAAAATTTCTTACCGAGGATTATATTACCTTGTAGGTGGGCCTTATTTTAAATCTCACTTGTTTAATAAAACTATAAAATTGATATATGGATAAAACATTATTTAATAAAAGTCATTAGTATGTAAAATTCCGAAGTGAATAATTTTCCACTTCTCTCTCTCTCTCTAAAGAAAGGATATGCAAATTCGTATTCAGCTACACCCACGCTAATTCAGTAATAATCATAAAGTGCTGTTATATTTTAATAATGAAAGGACCTCAGTTTACGCCAACCTATTTAGATAGCTTTTACCGGTGAAAGATGCACCGCGTCAAATTAACCATTGACTGACTAAGTTTAACTGCTCCGGAATTTATCTAAAATTCAAAAAATTAGTCAGTTTATAAACGAGGTAGTACGTTGGCTTTGAAAGGCCCCTGCAAAATTTAAAAAAAAACAGAAATTTCTACTTTTAAAGTAGACATTTCTACTTTAGAACTAGAAATTTCCATTTTCAAAATTATAATTTTCTACTTTAAAAACAGAAATTTCTACTTTGAAAACTAGAAATTTCTACTTTCAAAACTAGAAATTTCTACTTTAGAACTAGAAATTTCTACTTTCAAAATTATAATTTTCTACTTTAAAAACAGAAATTTCTACTTTCAAAACTAGAAATTTCTACTTTCAAAACTAGAAATTTCTACTTTACAACTTAGAAAATTCTACTTTAGAACTAGGAATTTCTAATTTCAAAATTAGAATTTTCTACTTTCAAAACTAGAAATTTCTACTTTAAAAATAGAAAATTCTACTTTCAAAACTAAAACTCTTCACTGTAAAACATGTATACAAATTAGTAGTAATTTCGAAGTCGATATTAGGCAATTTACATTCGGTCATACCTCAAATACCTTTTGAAAATTTTATTCTTTTTACTTTTCGATTGACCCTGTGCAGAAGTCTATTATGTTGACAAAAGAATGTAATCAATCGATTTAGGGCTACCTACATCAGATATACCGGGTGCCTACGAGAAACGACCTAGGCTTATTATAACTCGTTTGTTTGTGAACCGACTGTTTTGAAATTTGTAACATGTATATAAGACTTATTTTCCAATTTAGCGACGTGTACATGTACATTCAAAATGGCCGACTCCAGGTTTCGCCAGAAATAACATCAAATTCGATTTTTTAAATGGAAAACCCTGTATATTTTATTATTTTTGGAATCTACGGACAAAATTCTATTCAATCTTGTTGCAAATTTTGCATTTTTACACAAATAATGGTTCTAGTTTTGAAAGTAGAAATTTCTAGTTGTAAAGCAGAAATTTTTAATTTTAAAATAGAATTTTGTAGTTTTGAAAGTAGATATTTTTCGTTTTAAAGCAGATAGTTTTAGTTTTAAAGTATAAATTTCTGCTTTCAAACCTAGAAATTTCTACTTTCAAAATTATTAGTTTTAAAGTAGAAACCACGGAGTATAATATAATATATTATACTCCGTGGTAGAAACTTCTAATTTTTTGGCACTTGGAATACGTCCAAATTTGTGGTTTTTAAAAGTAGAAATTGCTAGATATAAAGCAGAAATTTTTAGTTTTAAAGTAGAAATTTCTAGTTTTGAAAGTAAAAATTTCTAGTTTTAAAGCTGAAATTTTTAGTTTTAAAGTAGAATTTTGTAGTTTTGAAAGTAGATATTTTTCGTTTTAAAGCAGATAGTTTTAGTTTTAAAGTAGAAATTTCTGCTTTCAAACCTAGAAATTTCTACTTTCAAAATTATTAGTTTTAAAGTAGAAACTTCTAATTTTTTTGGCACTTGGAATACGTCCAAATTTGTGGTTTTTAAAAGTAGTAATTGCTAGATATAAAGCAGAAATTTTTAGTTTTAAAGTAGAAATTTCTAGTTTTGAAAGTAAAAATTTCTAGTTTTAAAGCTGAAATTTTTAGTTTTAAAGTAGAAATATTTAGTTTTAAAGTAGAAATTTTTTGTTTTGAAAATAAGCATTTCTAGTTTTTGAAGAGAAATTTCTAGTTTTAAAGTAGAAATTTCTATTTTAAAACTAGATATTTCTAGTTTTTTTTAATTTTTGCTGTGGCCCTTCAGAATCGTCGCAAAGGTAAAATTTTGCGGTGTTGGTGTTTTTTTCTATGCAACTATATATTTAAAATACTATTCAAAATCCTTCGAACATAGTATGAAAAATAAGTGAAGGATTTATTGTTAATTGTAGGAGAGTAATGTCGGGAAAGGCAAATACCATTCATAGACTGTTTCTGGTTATTGACCTTCATCGGCACCTAGAGTTGTATAATCACGTTCGAACTATATAAATAGGATTGTATATAGCAGTAATAGTATTTGCCCTGATCATATATCAGTTTTCTATATATGTTTAACTGTTCAAGAGAGGCCTAGTTTAATATTGGATTATTCCAGAAAGGTGGGGATAAATCCATAAGACGAGGTTTATGCAAGAGGGGGTCAGTATTAATACTAAATAGCGACTTAAGTAACTATAATGGTGCAGAGTGATTATTGTTTATGCGTTTGATATTTCATAAGTTAACAAAACAGTATTTACTGCTGCCTTTCTGCTTAGTGGGAGAAATCAGTTTCCTTAAACGAGCGGCTCCGTACAGCGCCGCGCTAATGATGAGATTTTTTAAGAGAACCAAATGCTAATTTTAGATATTAAATTCAATTTAAATACAAAAGAAAACAATTAAACTTTATGAAAATTAGGTAATGTAATTACACAAAAATTAACGGATAATAAATCATAAAATCCAACAGAAAGCTCACTTACTTTCCATAATTACATGTAAAACATTTTAATTATTTATAAAAGAAAACATTAACCCAAATTACTGCGCCAAAGCAAAATTATATAATTGTATAAATTTTATATAAAAGGAAAATATAAGTATATTTCTTCATATTTTAATTTTAATTGCCGATTGTCTAACTCATCATTTTTCATAAGGATACAACCATTGCATGCTTCCATACAATAATGCTGGTCTCACAAAAATTGTGATATAATAAATTCTAAAGACTCCCAGCAGGTACATACACCTTAAGAACTTTAGCCAAATGTTAATAAGTACATAATCGTTAAATCATACTTGAATAAAAATTACGAATTATATTCTAATTAATACTACGCAGTGACGCCATGTACGAATAGGAATAAATAGACTCCATCAAATGTGAAGAAGCCAATTATAATTGTAATTATAGTTATTGAACAAGTAAACAAGTTGCACATGTTCTTAATTTCAATAGCAAAATGAGGATCTATCTTTATCTACATAAACATGTTTTATTGTAACATTATTATTCCGCTTTAATTACTCTGTTAATTCCTATTATATACGACTAAAAAACAAAAATGTATATTGGATCCTGTTGAGGTTTCTAAGACAATAAATGTTTTCAACCTGCAATTTTTTTTTATTTGATCAACCACCTGTCATACCTGCAGAAGCTTTGATAAAGCTGATTCTTCTGTTCTTCTGTTTCCTTTGGAAAACGATATTATGTCGAGCAGGTCTGAGTTGGTTCTACCTCACTTTTTACTATTCGACCTTATACACAAGACGCTACCTTGCTAGTTAAAAATGATTTGGATGAACAGCAAAGCGCTATCATAATGAAAGGTTCAAGATTTTAAAGTTTAGAGACAAAATTGGGAATGAGATGAGGCCATGCAGAGAAACAACAAATGAAGCAAATATTGCTGAAAAAAAAATCCAAAAGAAGTCACTGAAAATTCATCCTGAGTTCGATTCAGCTATGACAGATGGCATTATGGCAGGAAATGGTTGTGATGCTACAGGGACTGTTTAAGAAGATAAACTCTGTCAGGATAATACAAAAAAAGATGTGGAAGCACTTTCACCAAACAAGAAACAACTGAATTAACTATATGGTCTTGGGGTAGAATCCTTGCTTTCTTGGTATGGAAGTGGCCAGGAAGTGTAATCCTACTTCATCATTTTATGTATCAGCACTGATGTAGCTTCCTTTGCCTCACAGTGCCATTTCTGTCTTTAATAAGTAAGACGCTGTAGTATGAACCAGCAAGTCATGCCCCCCCCCCCCCCCCCCCCCCTGAAGAATTTGAAGATTAAGAAATTAGTTTTATTATTATAAATCATTAAAATGGAAAATATTTTTGCTAATTATTTATGAGAGTTTATAGTTTATGTTGTTTATGTCCCCCCCCGAGGGCCTTTTGGATCCGCCAAGAATCAAAGATAGAATTGTTATAAGAATGGTATTCTTTGCTCTTGAATTCCAGCTGAATTCTTGCTGAACTACTCCTGTTCAATGGGCCCTTCGTTAGCTATCTAAGAGATAAATATATTGATGTAGAAAGTGAACCAACCAAGAAGTTCACACGACGAACAGTGGCCCCAATTTTTTCAAATCAGTCTGCAGGTCTTAATACTTAAGCAATCGGAAAGTTTTCTTTTTTGAAATGTTCGTTTTTTAAATGCCAATCGACCTGTCATACCAGATTTTCGGTTTTTGCCCCAATTTTTAAAAATTTCCAAGAAAGTTTGAATTTTCGTCAAAAAACGTGTTTTTGTGTAAATATCACTTTACAGATCGTGTTTCTTAAGTAATCGCAACAATTTTGTCTTTAAATCTTCGTTTTTTAATTGCCTGATCTGTCGAGTTGGATCTTCGATTTTTGTTTCTATTTTTTTTTTAATTTTATGAAAATTCAAACTCTTTGGAAAATATAAAAAAATTAGTTAATTTTGCAAATTTTGATAGGGCTAAATAAAAAATGATACAAGGAAAATAAAGGCAAAATTCGTATTTTTTTCCAAAAAAAGTTTTTTCGTTTCAATAAATTCCAAATTGAAAAAAAAATCCAAATTTCCGGAAATTGTTTGGGTTGCCATGGTAACGAAACCAAAGACAAACTTCTGATTCGCTAAAAAAAAGTGAGGTGCGAAATTTTCTAAAAAATTTTACACTTTTTGGTTTTGAAGTTAAATAAATTAGCAGGGAAGAATCTTAGCTGAATGTTACCACTATAAAAACTTAGCCCTAACGCTGACCCTTGAAGTACTCCACGTGAAAATCATGGCTGTATATTTCTTTTAATCAAAATCGTCAGAAAACGTGTTTTGATAGATTATTATAAAAACAAGAGAAAACAAGGTGCCCAATTTTATTACAAAGATACTTCCAGCAGAAACCTTCAGGCTCCAAAGACTTTTAAAAGCGAATCCCAGTTGGGAACATGACGAACTTTTGCCGTGGCCTATACTGTATTAGATACACTTTATTTTTAAACCTCCGCTTCGCTGACCGAAAGTTTGACTGTATAATCATACGAGCTTAAACATTTTATACGGTTTAAATTCAGGTTAAAGAAAAACTGAGGCAAAGTGTCAGAATCAACCCACTCGGGTTATTCTCTAAAGCTCAATGGAGCAATTTTGCATGAGCGAAGGCACTAAGACTTGTAAGGAATTACCAAGTCATTGTGTGTGCTCAGTCGCTATAAACATCGATAAAGGATAATATACAGCAAATGAGGAAAGGATCATTGGAGCATAACACATTCTGATTTAGCATGTATACGTGCACGACGAGAGAAGGTAACGTATTGGCAAATAAACAGTAACATTGTACAGGATTATGAATTAATTTGTAAAGTGATTCTAAGGAGATTATCGTCTATTAGATATTATACACTTTGGGCAGTGAATGTTACTGATATGGTGGATTTAACTTTGTAAATACCATTACTGAATAATATGCGATGCTGGAACATCTGGTAGGTTTTAAGTCGCGTACAAAGGAAATCCTTCTCGGCTTTTTTTCAACTTGCCTTGCACTAGTTCATTAATCGCTTAATTGACGGTTCATTTAATATGCACATATTCGTTCTATATAGTAGGAGTACTTTTAGGAGGACAACTAACTATAGTTGAGTGACAAAGAATTGCAAATCAATATTCGTTGACATTCACACCTTTCTCGTCGCATCCGTGGACACTCTGTATATGAATGAAAGTAGATGCTTAAAGTTATAAACACTCCCTGATTTATTTGGAACGTAAATTTGACATTAGAGACAAAAAAATTAATGAACGCTACAAACAAATTTAAATTTATCGAGACTGAAAGCACTATTATTTTCAAGGAATCATCATTGACGGGAGTAATATAAATAATTAATTTTTTTCGTCGTAACAGTTATGTATAAAGGAAATTTAGAAATATTAGAAATGGCTCGACGCTTAACCTGCTTTTACGCAAAACTTTATTGATTATTCAAATATTTTTTTATTGCTCTTAGCAGTTTAAGTTACAAAGTTTACAGGGTGATTGAGTACAGATTGGGCGAATAAAACATTTATCCCAACAAACATTCGAGAAAAATTCGAAAACACCTTTTAAGATACCTATAAATTTTAAAAAGTCAAAATTTTTATTTCGTTTCCAAAAATTTCGGAAAAATTCGCGGACATTTTAAGTGATGTTAAGAATTGGAATGAAGCATTCGAAGAGATGCACCATCATCGGAGATATTTTTTTCATGGTCACAAGTTAGTCGGATCAGTGAGATTCTGACGTCTGACGTCACTCCATTGCCAGATAAAAAAAAATTTTCCGACCCAGATATCGAATTGAAAATTTAGGGTCTCATGGAGAGAAAAAATATCGATCTCTCGTCTGCGCAGTTGGTTTTCTCTCGTCGAATTACGTGTCCATGAATTTTTTCAAATTTTTAAACGAGAAATTGAAATCCGATAAAAATTTCAACGATAACAAATTGGAAACACGCTTTTAAACCGATGTGTAAGTCTTCAAAGAATGCGATACGAATCGGTTTGGTCGGTAAATTAACGAAAATTCAGCCAAGTGCGATTCGAATTAGAAACGCTGGCATTAGAAACAGTAGTGGTAGCTGTAATAATAATTTATTAAATTGATCGACTCGAGTCTGCCGCGGAGATGTATAATATTTATAGCATTTTACGCCTAAGAGATGTTTAGATTGATTGCGGCTAATCAGTCGATGTCGACCACCTCATGCAGCAGATCATCGTTTAGATAAAGTAGCAGGAATTAGATCCTGCTACCTTATTAATACAATTTTAAAAATGTTATAATTTTGGTGCTGGATATAGAGAAGATAATGGATTTTATATATTTTCCCAATTGTATGATTTCCGAAAACAAAGAAAACAGCAGGAGAATAATTATGACAAAAAATGTCTGAGGACATGTTTATCAGGTAATTTCACAACGAAAAGCTACTCTTTCTAGAAAGTTAGAAACCTAGCCGTTTTTATTGAAATGCATTTGAGAATTTATTTTACACTCATGGTAAAGAATTTTCTCTCAACAAGATGATTAGCAAAGCGAAGAACTTAATAAAAATATAGCAATGCCTGTCGCTTTAGTCGTATTAGGAAAAGTTGATATTGGACAAATGAGCCGACCTATTCTAACTAGATTTAAGGAGCATATTTATGGCGCTTCTTAATACGGAAGAACTGATATGTCAAATGTGGCTCAGCATGGATGTGAATATAATTAAAAATGTAACAAATAATAGACTATATATTTCACCCTGTATAGGTACATACTTAAATAACATCCTGACGCTTGCAAATGCAAAAATATTACCTAATACTTATAAGAGTCGGCGGATATGAGGTGTCGTAAAGTAGAGATCAAAAATTAAAATATGCAAAGTATCCAGCAAAGTGGCGACTGCTTCCGTCAAATGACATCAATTCGTCCTTTCAACTAATACTACAGTGAAATTAGACGAAAAATGGTCTATTAAGGGAAATAAATCCAATAAACTTGCCTTTTTGGGATCCGATGCGAAAAGTGTTGAGTTTCAATATTATATTGTCTCCCCCAATTTTATTAGAGACTGGCACCCCAAAGGCCACCCCTAACGTCCACGTACGCGGTTTTTCGTATTTTACCGCAAAACTGTAGCGATTTCGGAATTTTAGCCTCCGTACAAATTGATCCTAAAAAAATTCTGCGCAAAAAAGATTTTTCTTATATACAGTGATTCTCAAACTACAAGCACCCCAATATAGGGGTAGTTTTTTTTGCTAATTTAAACCTATTATCGCGACAATAAATTCGTGAGTTCTCAAAAAGAGTTGGACACATGTTTTTGTAGGATATTTAATTAGTGATGTATATTTTCCGGAAAATTAAAACTCGGAAAATTTTTCGGAAAATTATGGAAAATTTCCCAAAGAATATTTCAGTCATACTATTTGTTTTTATAGTATACTATCTTTTTGTTAGTTGAAAATGCAACTAATAAAGAAAAAATATATCTTAGAAATAAAAAAATATGATTTATTCACATCATAATAAATTTAAAAAAAACATAAAGAATTGCCATATATAACTTGCATTGTCACATTTTGATTAGGTTATGTTGTAATTTCATATTTGATTTGCAAAATTAACGCGACATTGTACAAATTGGCGCCAAATTTAAATAACGGAAAATTTTCGAAAATTTTCCAATGGAAACGTTCATTAAAATAAAATCGTACACATGAACGTTGTTTAACCAATATTTTTATAATTTCAGTATTATTATACTCATAATATGCCAACAACCGCCATTTTCAAGCTCTTTCATACAGGGGTATTTCGATATCAAACTTTCATATTATTAATAATTCGATACTTACATTTAATTACTCACGAACTTATTCCCTCGATAATGGGTTTAAATTAACAAAAAAAACTACCCCTATATTGGGGCCACTGTATATAAGAAAAAGTGGTAAATACCATTTTTGTGCAAAATTTTATAAGCATCATTTTTGTACAAAAGCTAAAATTGCGATATCGTGACCGTTTTGCGGTGGCTTTTATGAGTGCTAGGCCTTAAGGGGATAATAGCACCCAACATATTTTTGAAAATTCATATTTTCGTTACTATTCATCGGAATCGTTTCAAATGTTTGTGAATGATATAGAATTATGTAATCTGGGGCTGTGTGCATGCATATTTGAATCCGCCGAAAAAATAAAAAAAAAAAAATCGAAAAAATGTGAAATTTTCCAAATCCATGCACATGCATCTAGAAAATGTAATTCTAAATACCTACGGTGCTAAAATTAAAATCATTTAGCTGCGTACAATGAATTTCCAAAACTCGTGGCATTTTGTACCTGGAACACAAAATGCCATGAATTTTGAAATGTGTTAATGTCACACAGTTCTGTGCTCCTATTGGTTTAATCAATAAGGTTCAGATCTAGATTACTAGGTGGCAATTCTGGTAGAGTACAGAGTTGTATGAATTGCTCTTTTATATTTAACGTATTGGGCTGTGATATGTGTGCACCATGTTGAGTTAAATTATCAATAGCTGCCTTAATCGCGTTAGTAGCAAAAAATCCGCATTTGGTGAACTTCAACGGTTAACTTTCCAATCTTCTTTATCTACGTGGACCAAAATTTATAAAAGATTAGCACATAGTATTATATTTCAATTGGTTCAATCAATGTGGTTCAGATTTGGGTTATCAGGTGGCTATTCTGATAGAGTACCGAGTTTTATATTTTACGTATTGAACCATGATTGTGCAATGGTGCACCATATTAAGTAAGGTCATCCTAATCACCTTAATCACATTAGCAGCCCAAAACTCGCATTTGCTGAACTCCATTGGTTAACTTTATAATTTTAATTGTGGACAAAAGATTGGCACAATAGGTTCCATTAATGTGGTTCAGATCTGGAGTATGATGTGGAATTTCCGAATTTTAGGAATTCCTTATATTTTACATGACCTTGACCATTTAAATTGGGTATTGGGTTGCCAAGTATATTAAAAAATAGTAAATACACTTCGCACATAAATTATGGAATAGGTAAAAAAATGAGTCAAGTTTATACATTCATATTTTTGTTAATACTGAAACAATTTCAATAATTTTTTTACTGCGGATATGTCATTTCTTCTGCAGTTTAATACCGTATGTTCGACTTAACTACGAGTTTTGTTATACAGGGAAACGCGAAAAGTATGAGGGCATGTAAATTCCCTAAAATATCAATTTGATCTGTGGCAATTAGGAGCCTATGAAAATTTTTTTTTATAAGTGTTTCAGTTATGGCCTATTCTATTGTACTCACTGCGCCAAGCAATTTGCCATACGGTTCTTGGTAAATAAAAAATTTGGCAATTCTTTGAAAATTGTTCTGTTGCCAATAACTGTTAAAAAACAATGATATTAGTGGATTTTGTTTCATTATCCTCTCATTAAAGAGTAATGAAACCAATATCGAGGTTAATAATACGAGTTGGAATAAAAATAACTTAATAAATTTATTTAACAGGAAAAAGAACGATAGCAATAACAAAAATCTAAGCAATAATGCAAACTAATAACGGTTATTACCTCCCCTGGCATTCACTACAGTTTGGCACCGATTGGACATACTTAAATTAAATCTGGAATGAACATTTGATCGACATTTTTGAAGGCTTCTAACACAATTAGTCTTAACACGCAACAAAAAAATTTTCAAAGAATTACCAATTTTTTATTTACCAAGAACCGTATGGCAAATTGCTTGGCGCAGTGAGTACAATAGGAGAGGCCGTAACCGAAACACTTATAAAAATAAATTTTCATAGGCTCCTAATTGCCACAGATCATTTTGAAATTTTAGGGAATTTACATGCCCTCATACTTTTCGCGTTTCCCTGTATAACAAAACTCGTAGTTAAATCGAACATACGGTATTAAACTGCAGAAGAAATGACCTATCCGCAGTAAAAAAATTATTGAAATTGCTTTAATATTAACAAAAATATGAATGTATAAACTTGACTCATTTTTTTACCTATTCCATAATTTATGTGCGAAGTGTATATATGATATTTATCAATTTTTACATTTAGGTCATGACTAATTTATTATTTATTAGTCCATTGCTATTACATTTTAAATGCTTTTTTCTTTCAAATAAAACAAAAGAAGACCTAAAAATATTCAGTAAGCTTTCAGTAAAATTCAAACTATTTTCCTATAAAAACAAACGATATTATGAAAGGCATTAAAATAATAATTTGTTAATTGAAGTTTGAAACAATTCCTACCACAGATTAGTTGTCATAGAACCAACAAATATGGCAGTATGCCGCAAGGATCGGTACTGGATCCAGCTTCAATAACGACTTATGTTAGTAAGTTAAATATTTTGAATATTTAATTGTACAACAATAATTTAAATAGATGCTGTTTTGGACTGTTTAACAAAAAATACAAAATTTTAAACAACACTTTTGTGGCACAAAAACAGTTCATATTTACATTTGTCAAGGAAAGATTCACTCCAACGTCTAATGAACCTAAAGCATCTGCTCCTTATTATTTGGTGGATGATCCTGAGTACGTAATCCTCAGCCTGTCATGTCCCAAGCATCTTCCATAGGTAATAGATCTGGTGATCCTGCTGGTCAAGGAAATAGAGAAAGTTGTTTTCCGCTACTTGAGGGTTACTTGCTGAGGCAAATGCACCAGAATCAGCAGAATTAATTTAATCGACGTCAACTCATAACTGCGCATGCGCAAAACGTTGAAAAATCTTTACATTCCCTATTTTTTAATGTTTCTTTAACGTAATTCTTTTGATTGTCTTAATATACATTCTGGATCATATTTTACAATCACTACAAGTGTATTAGTACAAACTAGTCAATATTCTTGCAATATTAACAAGCGATTAGTAAAAACGCGTTCTCATTAGGATAATACATACAGTAATACACTAACAACTCGACGCTGTGTTAATATTAAACAAAAAATTCTTAAGAGCCATCAGATAATGTAATTATATGTTACTTCTTTCTCCATCAACTTTCCCTTAAACAAAAACCAGAAGGTATAAAATACAAGTCACGAAAATCCAGTGAACGAAATGGTAATCTCTAATTAAATCGAAGATATTATAAACTGATTGCTGGATGGTAGCTTGACAGATCTCCGAACGATTGAGCTGTCTTACAAGACGGATATTCTTGACATTATGGGAGCTACCATATTCCCTGCAGAATACTAGAAATGTTTTTTTACTCGTCTAATTTATCAAAATTTGAATGAAATTAACTTCTTTGACCACACGAAGCAAATCAACTTGTCAGCGGCTTAATAACGTGAGGACCTATCAAAATTTATTTAACTGATGAGTGGATCCAGCCGGTAATGGATAT
This sequence comes from Rhagium mordax, assembly GCA_963680705.1. Lineage (NCBI taxonomy): Eukaryota > Metazoa > Arthropoda > Insecta > Coleoptera > Cerambycidae > Rhagium > Rhagium mordax. Next base: position 87,807,183 of record OY796658.1, read on the forward strand.
TTTAACGATATTTTATATTGTACCAAATTAAGAAAAATGTAAATATTTACGTTGTGAAAATAAAACGGTTTTTTATCTTGTCATGTTTACGTTGTGATTTTCTTTACAGCAATTTAGAAGCACTCTGTATATGAGAGTGGGGTAAGAAAATTGTAAAGGATTTTGTTTATATTTGTTTTAACGTTTTTAGGAATAATAATAATTATTGTAGTTTCGTTGGTTGAAATTCAACTTTAATAACGGCGATTAAGGAAGATTTATTAGAAAACTAATATTCAGAAAACTATAGCCAATGAGCTAATTGTTGACATTTGCAACTGCAGTTTTACATTTAAGTCAAGGCTAATTAACACTAATAAATAATAGTGAATCACATTTAAAGCAGTTTTAAATTATTGCGTTTTTACAATAAATATGGTATATTTTTCAAACTGACCTTAACATAAGAATTTAATCATCAATATTTTTGAAAGAATAGTTTGCTGATTAGCCAGCACTTTGATATTAGAAAAGGCTAGTTAGAGTTTCGTTAATATAAGACTGATAATTTATGATCTGGAGTATGCCACAAGGAACAGAATTTGGTCCAGTTTTATTTGATTATTTATAAAATTAACTAAATTAAATAAATAATATAAAATTTGTAAATAAAATTATTGTGACATAAAAAAAGACAGAAGGTAAGTATATTTTTTATCATGAAATGTCATTTCAATTATTAGTCCATAAAAGGAAACCCAAAAATATTCAGTTTGTTTTCAGTAATAAATATTCAGGTTATTAAAAAAACAAACGATATTACGAGTGTTTTGTTAATTAATACATGAAATCCACAACAACCTATTAGTTAGCACAGAAACAGCGAATGTCGCGGTATGCCTCAAGGATCAGTACTTGGTCCAGTTTTATTAATCATTTATATTAATAATATAAATTCTTTATTATTTCACAAAATGTGAAACGACATTTTTGAAGCACAAAAACTTATGCGACTACTTTATATTTTCATTTGTCATTTGTCAGAAAATATTTACGATTGGGTATCCCAGGGTTGGAGTTAGCGAACTGGTCTATTGGCCAATAAATCGGATATATTATTTTATTCTCATTTCTTCTATTGACTTGCCATAATTTTTTAAAGGAACACGCAGCTTGACTTCATTTTCAAACCACATTTTGTATGAAGATACTTCTGGGTATGAATATTGGCTATCTTTTATATTTTGCGACTTTGACTATGAGTATAATGCACGTAGATATACAAACTTTTTTCATGTAACATTAAAATTCCGTCTATATATCATTCAACTTTTACTTTTATGTGAGAGATACCCGTCTCAAATGTAATCTGTAATAATTGACAAAATTGAAAGTAATTTATTAATATAACTATAACAAAAGTAGCACTACTTTCTAAATAATCATATTTATCTATTTTATATTATAATTAAGAAGTTTTGTATCTTGAGTACGCGTGATGTCATATGATACACATAACCGAGTTAGATTTCTACGGAGTGTCATTTCTTAATGAGACAATCAGTAGGTAGATATTAAAAATTTTAGTAATAAAATTTTCATCACGAACCGTACATACTCCAAAGGATGATAGAGGATCTCTTGATTATTCACGAATGGGTATAGAAATTTGTCTGTAAGCTACAGGGTGATAAACTACTTTTGGCCAGAACTTCCTTACTATATATCACAATTTGTTAAAATTTTATTTAATTTGTGTACTTATCACAGTTGAAATAATGTCGTTTTTAATATTTCAAAATTCCAGGATCGGACTTTTTTAACTCAAGTTTTTTTTTCTGTACCTAGAGAAAATCACCCTGTATAATATTTTTTCAAATTACCTATATGGAAAATTATAAAAGTTCAGACATCAGTAAACAAAAAAAAGATTTTTTGTAGCACCTTTATTGATTTTTTTACAAGCGATTGAATTTGGCGAAATGGGGAAATGAAAGATAAACAATTATAATTTGTTTAACTAAAATATATCGTTGGAATCTGGATGAAAAATATTAATAAAATAAGGAAAAACAATAACACGTATTTGAAAAACAAAGTAGAGGGTGGCAACAAAAATGTAGAGAAGCTGGCGGTTTTCATTTTGAAAATTTGCTGTAAATATTTGTAAATTATTAAAAGGAACATTTGTTAAAGATTTATTTTAGATAATAAATACAAAGATACTAATTATTATAATGTAATAAATAAATTGTGTAACTTGTAAGCAAAGTATGCATTGTGGAAACCATCATAGACATTTTTTTAAATATATTTTCTGTCCTAAAATAGTCCCAGAAGATGGTTGATAAATGAACCGCAACAAAAAATATTTTTTATTCAGTTATATTTTTTATTCAGTTATATGATCGAAAATCCTAAGAATTTACACATTAAGATATTGTTAGTAATATTCGTTGCCAATCGACCATCGTAGTTAGATTTTTAAATTTTGGTGCCTTTATTATCTACAAGGTGATTTATAAGCTCGTTGCGATTTTGTTAAATTCATCATTAGGAGGAACTCCTTAATTCCTGACAAAACTTTAGGTTTCCTTTAGCATGTTAATGGTTTTGATGCCGTTGGCATTTTCAGAGGTAGGTAGTATTTTAACACTTCTGTCAATTATGATTTTTTCCTCAAAATCCAGAGTATCCAATTCGAATGCAATGTGAACAGTAGGAAAATAAAGAAATCAATCTATAAGAAATTTTTGATGTTTCCACATATCAACATTTCTGATATTCGATATTCCATCAAAATTAGGAAAACACTCTTTTGATAGAAAACTTCGGAACCTTGAATGATGCCGCCGTTATCCCTTATAACTTGAAAGTCTAGGTCTTTCTAAGGTATGAATATAATGAATAATTTTTCTTGAATCTTTGAGGTCCTAAATATATTTCCTAAAGGGTAGAAAATGGAAAGAGGGCTAGTGGAGGATATTTTAAATTTTTGTCGAACTTCTAACTTATTTTCTTTTTACTATTCATCTTCCTGTTCATAGGCTTAGTAAGAAAAATTTATAAACAATGAGACGCTCTGCCATCACTTGGTAAGCGTATTAGAATATATTGAATCTCAAATACTAGTCTGATTGGAAGATATCCGTAGAATTATCAAAGTTTGAAAACTGAAAAAGATTATTGCAAAAAAGGAGATCAAGGAAATGATGACAAGATAAAACGGATGGCAGTGTCAAACTAACGAGTAATCGGCGGAAAGCCTTCTTAATATCTTCCTAACTAAACTACCGAAGTGTGAAGACTGACGAGGCGCTACAGTTTATGGTGAAATCCAAATCACATTTAGGGCACCGGCCGTCCCTTATCCCATTTAAGTCCGAAGCAAGAAACAAACTAAACTTCCAATTTACATCAACATGGGACTGAATTATCGATTCTCACAACAAAGTAACTAGATTTCAATGCACTCGGCTACCGTGTCTGAAAAAAAAGAAGAAACAGGAGAAGAAACAGATAAGATAAAAGAGGAAATAGGGTAAGGTAAAAAAATGAGAAGAGGTATTAAGTAAATTAAAGAATCCCTTCTGCTTCTACCATCGTCACTTAAACCCCCTTACTCTTAAACCCCCCTTACTTAGTCTGGCGATTTATTCAATCCCATTCTGTTTTTGGGAGAGTGTCAGAATAACTTCTAAGATATTATTTTTCAGTACGAAGATTTTTACTGGTTGTAGTATGGATTTGTCTGGTCAAACTAATATCAACGAGTTCTTTAGGATGCTGGCCCTACAAACAAATCTGTGGAAAAAATGCTGTATCAGATGATAGTGACCCATAAACTACTTCCAGACATACTAAGAAACAATATTAATGACAATGGCGATGTACTATTCTTTCTGATCAAGCTGTCATTTTACAAGCTATATTAATGATCAAAATAGGACAATGTGGTGGGTGTGATGATATTCCACACGTGTTTGCGGCAGTACCATTTCATCCATTGAAAATCGGTGTTTTGTTTGGATTAGATTCAGTAGAAGACTTATCAGACCAATGTTCTTCCAGGGCACAATTGTGATGGTCAGATGTTCTGTCACTTTCCTTCAGTCAGTTTGGTGACGAACACCAACATTGCTTCTTGCAACAGCCCGGTTCATTCTGCATATGGGACATTGAATATGTAAGATATTTTTGGTGAAATAATTATTATGTTATTCCTCCTTAACCCTTAATTATTATTGTTGGATCCTGGCTGACCCGGAGTGTTTTTAAAGTGATGCAGGTTAGCAATTTAACGCTTTGCGGTATTCTAAGTATTCCTCGTCGGGCATGTTAAATAGTTTCCAATGACCTCTGACCACCTCAGTTAATATTTTCAATTTCGGCGGTAGACACGATTTGAGCTTCGCAGAGTCAAATTTGATCCAAACTGTGAAGCTGATACAGAAATAAGTGGTGATAAGGAAACACCATACCCCAACGAAGTAGGAGAATATTTTTATGTCAAAAATAGATACAAGTGGTTCGATAATTCCCCTTCAAGTTCCAGAATATGAGCTGAATATATTGGTTGAAATTTCCTTAGCTGAAAAATCTGCTGATGGAAATAAATCTGCTACACCTCTCAAATTGTGGTAAATTTTAATGACTGATGAAATCCTTGATATAATTGTAACCGTAGAATTATCAACCATTTTGTCAATTATGGAGATACAAATCATACAGATAAAGTTGAAATTAAAAGCATTCATTGTTTTATTTTGTTTCAGTGGTGTTTTCAAATCGGTACATTGGAGATGTAGATAGTTTGTGAGCTACTGATGACACAGGATGAAACATTTCTAAAGTTATGATGTCTTTCGAAACGATTTCTTTTCCTTCTTTCGGCTTTTTACGATTTGATGGTTTAGATAGAAGAGATGCTAGAATTGGTGATGATAAGTTAAGCCCTACTTCCCAAAGCATACATTTAATCTAGAAGACATTCAATTATAGTGGCTGCCAAAATATGTATTTTGACATGTTGCAATTCTATTGGAAGAAGTAATTTATAATCTCTTTATTACTACCAGTAAACGATAATGTAAAAAAGTCAGATATTCTACAACTCAACAAAAGGTGGAGTCGATTCTCTAGATCAAAAGTGTGCTGTGTTCTCATGTAACTGCAGATCTAGATGATGGCCACTACTTTTTAAATAATATTGAATATGGCAAGTATAAATAGCCACGTTTATTGAACTTTGCTGTTAAAAATTTGAGGAAGAAAGAAGATTTTGCTCCAAAATTTGGGCATTGAGGAACTTGATGAGACGACGGTATGAAAATCAACATATACAACAGAAAATTAAGGAACTTTTACCAATTCAAGTTCCCTTAAGTGAAAGAGACGATACAAGAAGTACATTCGATAGAAAACATTTTATTTGTATAAAATGCAAAAAACAATGGGTTAAAAAACCCCTCGACATTGACATCTTCAGTAGATAATAACTCACAAATGCATCAATGTCAGCAGTATTAGAAATAGTCAGAAAGTGACTTGAAGCAGGAGTTCGCCATTTTCTCCTACTTTTTTAATAAATTCTTCAATAACTTATTCATAAATCCTTTCCACATTTAGTTCCACTTTAATTATGCATGTAGGGTAGCTACGAGTATGACAGATTATATTTATAAATTGCAATTTTATTTATACACCCGAAATTAACTGGCATTAAATACATAAAGAAATATACGAATTATACCTAACCCAAATTAGTTGATTGACAAATAGGTACGACTAGGAAACGTAATATAATTCCTCATTGAATATTACCGCAGGAGGTATATTGTGAGGCACAAAACTTCATTTGTTTTTACCACGTGTCGCCATAGGATGTGACATCTCAATACCGAATGATTACAACGACAGCACAGTGACAAAGGTGAAGCAAAACATCAAGAGCCAATTCTTGGTATTCTTCCCTTTCTGTGTAGGAGTGTCCTTTCAATAAGTTTGAACCGGGATCATTACTCATATTGTTTTAAGTAGGTTTATAAACGTAACATAAAAACGATGCCCACCGACATTTTGGGTAACACAAATACAAATACAAAGTTTTCTCTGCTGCATTAAAATAATATTTACTTACCAATTAATTAGAGAATTGTGGAGAACGACCTTCATGATCTTAAATATTAATGACTGTCAAACTGTAACTGGTAGTAACAATTTACACGTCAAATATATTTTACAGAATAATAAGTAACGTCGACCGAATGAAACAAGTAATCATCGTGGTGTGCGCAATTAAACCTACTGTAATTATAGTAATTGAATAATGTCAATAATTTCCTATCATTACCAAGTTTCAAAGGCGATTCAGCTCAAGGAAGGTAACTATTTCTGACAAGAGTAATGCCAGATTAGAAATATTTATTCCTAATTAATTTATACCGTAAGAGAGCGGCGGGTTTTTGTTGTGATGTGTATCTTGGATATTTAAAAACTATTATTTTTTTATGTTCTTCTGAATCTTCTGTCCGTAACCGATTCAGGAAACCTGTAATGTTTGTTAAAGATATTTTCAACAGAATTTTGACTTGGTCGAAATACATAAAAACGTTTTAATTTATGGAAATATTGATTGATTTTAAACCTTCTTTTTATACAGGGTATCCACGTGGTACTTCATAACTCCTTAGCTACTGTAGATGGACAAATATCCTTAAAACAAAAGTTATGCAGCAATCAACACTTCATAGTCATAAAATATCTTCAGTTTACTTTATTTTCTACGGTAGGACAGCGACGAAGGAACAAAAGAGAAAGTGTCACAAAAAGGCAGAAGAAGGAGAAGAAATCTGTTCGTAAATGGCAGCAGAACAAGCAGAAGAGGACGAAGAAGAAGAAGAAGAAGAAGAAGAAGAAGAAGAAGAAGAAGAAGGAGGAGGAGGAGGAGGAGGAGAAGAAGAAGAAGAAACAGGAGCAGAGGCAAAAGCTGATGATGATGAGGATGAAGAAAACAATGATACGGAAGAAGAAGAAACTGAAAATAAACACTGATAATGCGACAACGGAAGAAAACCGCATAAAAAAAGAAGGATATGAAATAATAACTCAAGAGGCAGAAGAAAAAACGCCAAAATACACTCAAAAAATGATCAGAAGATGATTTGATTGCAGGTAACGTTTCCCTTCAAATTTTACTGTCATTATTATTATGATTATTGTTAGTTTTTCAATTTTTTAATAACTTTTTTTACAGTACACGGTGGTTGTTCCATTTAGGCTCAGGCAGTTTGGTGAACGACCCCTAAAATTTGAATAGGGAAGGAGGGGGCGAGTCGTACATCATTGGAAAACCCATTGAATTCTCTAAACAATGGTATAAAGTTTTTGGCATTTACATGTACCGTTTTCAAGAATTCATTAATTTCATTAATTTTTACATCTTCGTCCTAAGTTGCTGTATTTACTACCGTTTCTTAGTTTCTTAAACCTTTATAGTGGGAGCTACCCTGTATAGGCTGGCGAAACAAGATTAAGTAGCAAGAAAATAGTAAACATTTCCCAGTGATAAGAGAGCTGGTGCATAACAATTACATTCTTGAAATCAATATCGCCAGCAAAAAAGACAATCGCGCCAAGATTAATTATATAATCAAGTCTATTGGAAAAAAAGAAACACAATCCGCTGTACTGGCCGTAAAGTCGTAGAAAAACAATGAATGCGTCGCTTTGTGCTCTGCATTAGTCACAACATGATTGCATTTATTTTGGTTTAGAGTACATGAACAATTGCTATCTAAAATAAATACTGAATATTCTGTGGCATAATTTATCGAACCGAATGTGCTGTGCACTGACATAAATAAACGAATCTGCCAAATCCATACACACGAAGCATGCATCAGAAGTAACGAAAATAATACCCAGCGCTCTTGTCAGAAGCCATTGTGCATCCAAGCAAAAGAGTAAGATAAAATTACCGAATTTTAAACGTAGGAGTGAGATAAGTAGCTGCGAGATATTCCAACCGAAAACTTTACAATGAGATTATTCACACACAAATACCTGCTTCGGTCAACAATAGAAAAATTTAGATTTGTTATTTTTTTAATGTCTTTCGAGGCACATTTTACCTGATATATGATTTTTGGATTTTTGTGAAAAGTCATGCCTGCTCTTACAATCGTTGACTTTAAAATGGAGATAAATGTCAGATTTGGAAATAAAATATTTTAATAAATTCTTTAGGAGTTATATCTTCAAGTTTGCGGCTCATGGTCGATGACAAAGGGGTTTTCAAGATTATGAGAGGTATTAGACAGTGAAAGTTAAACAGTTTTACAAAATCTAGTCACAGGTGTAGTAGAAAAAATCGGCCAAGTGGTTCGCGATCTAGCAATTTTTTTTCTAACCAGGAATAATTTTTGGGTGACATACATTCGCTGATAAATTGCCGAATTGCCCTACGAACATTATTATTGGCTACATAGTCTATAACCCAAAGAAAAAAAAATTGGACAATTTTCACCACATCATCATCTGTTCAAAGTGTTTTTGCAAATCAAATTAACTAACAAATTGAAGAGTTTCTTTGGATGGACGATAAATACGGCTTCTGTAAAAAAGTTGCTACAAGAAAGTTACGCCAAAAAAGTTGCAAAAAGATAAAAGATGCACACAATCCAAAGTTAAAGTTTCCACACTGTAAAAACTAAAAAACAAATAAATTGTTTCTGTACCGAAACTTGTTTGATATTCAATAAAAAATGAAAAGAAACTTGGGGATAATGGTGGCGTACCTGCGAGAAAATCAAAATCTTTTATATGAATATGATCAAGATAACCTAGGCCAATCCATTAACAAATATGGTAAAGTTTGGACATGGACCTTGTTTAACTTTTTTTTACTGTTGATGAACATGCTTTACTTAGATAATAGAATAATACAGATTAATACGTTTTGTACCGGAACCAGTTGTGCAGCTCGCCTATTCATTAGTGAAAAAATAAAAAATTTAAATGGAAATTTATTTAAAATTTATATTTGGGTTTATTATTCACATTACCTAGCCTACGAGTTTTTACACAATTAAAGCTATATTTTATAACTCAATGGGAAGCATTCGCTATCCGTCATTGCTTAACTACACTGATTAGCGTGTAAACATCGTTGGAAAAGAGTTCGAATGGTAAAAAATATAGACATCAAGTTTTTTGACATCTCGTAACATTGTAATCAGAATACTGTAGCAATAAATTAAATTTATTAGCTACTAAAAGCTGTAGAATACACGCCGCCAATTAACATATAAAATACTGATCGATAACATTTTAACGTTTGAACGTTTGTTTCTCATCATTAACTTCTGCGACACAGTTCTCAAATTCCTCCAAATTTATTAACATTCACTGCAATGTCTTTCAAAATGACAGATTAATTTTTGGAGTTTGTATACACTAGTTTAACCTTCAGTTATTTATTTAGAAATGTAATGGATTGCAAACAAAATTTCGTCCTAAAGGAAGAAAGAAAATTTTTGTCATCAAAGATGGTGACCATGAAAAAATTTTGAAATCTAGAAGGAACTCTTTGCTTCTTTGGAAGCTTTACCTGAACCTGATTTTGTGTTTATTTGACAGTCTTTAGCAAAGTTAATATAAAATACTGATATATAAGCAAAGTCCCCTACCATTAGCGATGTATCGAATTTAAAATTTTGATTACCATAAAAATATTCAAATAAATTAAATATTATAACAAAATTTTATCTTATGAATCACAATCAAACTGTTTTTTCGGATAAATCGAAAATTTCACGGAGTTCTGTCACAAAGGTGTTTGGTTAGCAGGTACTCTTACAGCTCGACTACTACAAGCCAAAAGGATAAAATAGTTTCATACGCTGTATATATTTTTTTTTTATTTCGGAAAAAGTTTATAGAAAAATTCCCCATAGGTGAGAAGGTGTGCTTTTTATGTTTTCAATTGTTATTAACAAATAAATGTCTTTTAACACACTCCTAATTAAAACATGTATAACTCTTTTATTTATTTAAACAATTTTATTGCCTGAAAGATAACAAAAAATGGCGTCGAAAGTCTAATTTTTTATTTTTATATTTTTTATTTTTATTGTTTATTCCAGACATCTAATGCTTGGAGATTTTTGGGGTAATTAATTACGAATTTGACATTAAAGCTCAACTAAAACAAAAAATGGTGAATTCAAAATGACGGAAAAGGGTAATTCTTTTATTCGGATTTTATTTCTTATACCGGGTGATCTACTACAAGTGTGCCAAACCTCAGAGGCCGCTAAAAAATAAATGGTCCATCATTAATAAACATATGTCCTAAAACGTATAATAAGGAAGCTACAACTTCTTGTAGGGGATGATGAATGTCGAATTTTGATTCAAGTCCAAGTGGTGCCTAAAAAATGAAATTTTTATGCATTACGACCCCGATGTAGGCGCATAAAATTACAAATTTCATATTTAACAGTTTGCATTATTGATATAGTTTTGAGGGATAAAGGGTAGTTTTTACCCCGAACTTTTTTTGACGTCACTTCCGAAGCAAAAGAGTTTTAAATAAAATTATTTCCCACGTAATCTCAGAAAAAAGTATCTTTCAAAAACAGCTGGTGTGACAAAGATTTTGAAAGATATTTTGTAAAAGACTACCACTCTCCCCTCAAAATTACCCCAATAAAGCAAGCTGTTAAATATGAAATTTGTAATTTTAACCGCCTACATCGAGGTCGTAATGTCTGAAAATTTAAATTTTTTAGTCACCATCATATTAAACTCCTAATCGAAAAATTAATATTCATCCCTCTTCAGGGGGTTGTAGCTCACTTATTATGCGTTTTAGGACAATGTTTATTAACGAAAGTCCCTTATTTTTTTTTATAAATTAGCGGCGTCTGAAGTTTGGCACACTTGTGGTAGATCAGCCTGTATACAGGTTTTTTTGGGGTGCTGATCTCAAATATTATGTTAAAATTTTCAAAAATGAGAGGTATTAAAGCTTTTTCCCGCATTTTCGGTTGAATTTTATTGTCATATTCAAAATCAACTACCCCAGAATCTCACAGATATCTAATAAAAATAAAAAAATAGAAAAAAAAAATTTTGTTTTTAGATCGATTTTAAGGCCCAATTCGTCCAAAATTCTTATATTATCAAATTTCAGGCAATTGTTTTAATAAATAAAAAAAAATTTGAAATATTTAATTAAGAGTGTATCTAAAAACACTTGTTAATAACAAATGAAAAAATAAAGAGCACACCTTCTCATCTATGGGAAACTTTTTCGAAATTAAAAAAAAATATATATGAAAATTGGTTTTGAGTCAACGAAGGTAGAACTTATTTTCTTTAGTAAATAGAATATATGTTTATATTATTCACTATGCAAGAGTAACAAACTGCCACTAGTCTTCTAACAAAACGAAAAATAGGACATCGTAGGACGAAAAACACTGCTTATTCTCTTTCTTGGTTACGTTACCAGTTTATTATTTTAATCGCTATTATTAGAATAGTTTGTGGTTTAATTACCCTCACAAAAATAATTCTAATAATAATACGTCTCTATTTAGGAAAAAATAAATAAAAATAATATTAAAATAGTTATTTTCCTAACAATTGCGGAAAGTGGTACTTTTACGCACGCGACTGCCGTTGACTGAACGACGCGAAGCGGAGTTCGGTCAAGCAGTCGAGTGCGGAAAAGACAGTTTCCGCATGTGTTAATAACAATATTTTTCCTAGGAGCGTGATCACATTTTCAAAATGTAATTATAACTTACCCAAAAATGCAAATATAATTACTTTTCCGCACGTATTTTAGTTTCGAAAGTTGCACTTTTTCGCACTAGTGCGGAAAAATTTACTTTTCCGCACTAGTGCGGAAAAGTGCAACTTTCGAAACTAAAATGCGTGCGGAAAAGTGGTATTTTCCGCTCGATCGTAGAAAAAAAATTATTAAATGGTTTAAAATCTCGCTGAATACTCTTTCACCCTCGAGAATAAACAAGAGAGGGTACGTACACCTTTTTCGTCGTGTTAAAAAAATGTTGTACACCATGCGTTAAGTTAATGCAAAATACTCATTTTAATACCACAGATTTAACTAAGTGTAATCGAACTGCAGTTGTCTGTAAGATGTATCCTAAATAGTTTAAACCACTTTAAAGGGTCGTAAGCTGGATTAAGATTCACGCGGACATAAAGAATGCTCCTTTATTTAACATAATTAATTCGGTTGTCCTTTAAAAATAACGAGCATTTTTAGGACCTAGTTTTACTCTTGTAACGATTTTCAAAATAATCAAAAATTATTCAGCCTTTAATTTACATCACAATTATTGAAAACAGTCTTCATTTCATAGGTATCGATATATGTTTATTGGAATCACTGGCGAATCCAAGGGGGGTCATGTCCCCCATGATGGTCCCCTTACCAGATTTTTATTTCACTAAAAACTAGTTTTTCTAACTTGTTTATCAGCAAATAACACAGATCCACAAAAAAGCTTTCGTTTGAACTCAAAGTTTGGACTAAGCAATTCCGAAGGTTTTTCGTTTTTTCATCAGAATCAGAACCAGAATTCTAAGACATCCTCACTAAAGGTGTGAAAAATCCCACCACCATTTATAACATCATGTAGCCTCTGGTTTGACTTTTCAATTTCCATTTTGTATCGCCCCAAAACAATATTTCCTTGCCGAGATGACACACATTGAAGTTGAGATCCAAAAATCATAGATTTAAAATTCATCAAAATTTTGAGGTTATGAATTTTAGACTAACGAATCCAAGAGGATTTTCGTAAAGAAAAATTATTTTCGAAGGATCAAAAATGGAAATTTAGAGGAAGGCTACTGCTATATAATATCATAAATGGTAATGAGCAAAGAAACATTCTGTACGTATGACATAACCTCAAATCCACTTCAATATGGCATTTTCACACTTTTGGGTTAGTGCATTTTACAACCCTGACCTGCTAGGAAAACAGACAGTTTAGCGCACAAAAACCCGGTCCCTCCTTTGGGTTTAATATTTGTGGTCCTGCGAATAGTAGCGGTATAATTTCTCAAACGCTAATTTCGGTATCTTTCCTAATTAGACTTGCAAGACTTAGAGGTCATAACAACGTTTATAAAAAAGCATAATTTACTCTGATACGACCGATTGAAAACATATCAACCTGTCTTAATTAGCGACTTTCATGTCCGTCCCAAGAGAGACTTAACTTAACTATTCAATTAAATTGACTGTATGGTTTTTGCACGCGGCTGTACGTGACATCCATGGTCCGGCATAATTTACAAACATTATTAATAAAACAGTTAAACTCACATCGGATTAGAGGAAAGTTTCCTGTCTGCATTGAATCTAAATTAACGCTATTAACAATAACGCCCCGAGGTACAATTCTAGATTATACCTTGTAATAAATTTAATTTAAATTACTTAAAATTTGCAGTTTGATCCAATCGCTTCAATCCTTAAGAATCTCATTATCCCAAAAAAGTTACAGGTGCTTAACCGCATAACTGGGCGTAATAAAATAGAAAAATTTGGTTATAATTTAAAGGTTAATAGCCGAAAGTATCTCTTTTTAATTTTAATTAATGATTACACCGAAATGTTTTTAACGTTTTTAATTTCGCATGCAGCATGGGACTGTTATCAAGTGTAAGTAATTAGGTATTAAAATTGGGACTGCATGTTTGCTTGGTAACCGCGCCGTTCGCAAAAACAGATTAATCGAATGCGATTTAAGTTTATAGACAGCGGACAGTTGCATTACAAATGCGGATGTTGCGCAATACATCTGATAATCGCAAAATCATTCAATCATTTCATTAAAAAGAAAGCAAAACTGAATAGTTTTTTTCCTTTTCTAACACGGAGTATCATCATCATCATTTCGCATTTTCCTAATCTCATAATATCTTTAAAGCTGCAGAAAATTGTCATCTGCTCTTGTCTTTGCGTATGTAGTGTCATGCCCTTCCAGTCTCTGATATCTCTCAAAAAATATTTCTTAAAATAGCTAACAGTGTAGCAAATGCTTTTGCTCCTCCTATCTTTCCGGTGCTTCTTCTTCAGGTAAAATTGGATAAACAGTAGAGACCATGAGATGTCCAGTTGCCATCAACCATTTTTGCGGGTAATAACACACCATTAACTCACTGGAAATGACAATACCGAAGATATTGAACTTCCGCCAACAGATCATGTGTTTCTAGAAGCAACTGACTCCACACCAAAAGATTTGGAAACAAGGTACATCTAAATTTCCATTATACAGTTCTAGTTGTGGAATTCTCTTAGATTCTTAAATAATATTCGTCCAAGATGTGTCAGGACGCGAATTTCAGTGAAATAGGCTGCAGGATTACCAGATATTGATCCCCCGGATTCGTTTATGGATATAACCCCAACAAATGTTCATCAATAATAAAAAACAAAAGAAAAAAATAATAGACTTTATTAGGATAAATCAAGTGCCAATTCCCTAATTCCTTGGCGAAGTGTGGCCCCGGCCTTGTTAATTATTTCAACATAATGACTGACAGACGCGGTAGATCCTCATCAAGAACATAAAATACGAATCCGATAATTTATTCAAAACGGTTGTGGTTTACGTGTGTCCCATGCATAAAATTATTTTTTTCACAAACTAGTTTACCAGACACATTATATTTTTTTGGGCAGCTCCAGAACTGGAGTTATACCCGTGCGAAGATTTCTCCGATAATTAATTGCATCTCGGTGACAAAAAATTGACGGGTAATTTTATTACGATATACGATTATAATCGTATACAAATGATGGCGATTTATTTGATTTGAGTAATGGAATTTAGTCACAGACTTTCTAAATATGAATAGTTTTACATAACTTAAGTCTACATGTATTAAGGTTTACCGATCCGTCTTAAACGAATCTATCCCAAGTAATCCACACCATAGCTTAGTGGCTCATCGAATCCTGATAATGGTTAGGTATAGATGCACCCTGCATTGCTAGATGATGCAAATTTGATTGGGGGAACTCACTGCCAGTGTTTTGGTGTCAAGCTGAAACTGAGTCAGTGAATGAACGTCCATCAAAGGTTCCAATATAATAAATTGGATCAGTTCTAATTGTATCCAGGGATCAGTTTTCTTTGAGTGATAGCAACATTAGTTCTAGTTAATTTCTACTTGTGTTCTTTAATTCTGGAATCACTTACTTTTTTTGTATACGAGGAGCCTTCCATCTTTCCAACTTCCATGATGATAAAAATTAGATTATAGTTCTTCGCGACCATGTGTCCATATCAAAACGAGCATTCGAATCTAAGGTCGTAATGTCCAATGACTTGCTTCATATAGAAATTGGTGGATGATGGTCCATCTTTTTGTTTGTAGTGGTTTTCATTGAGGCTGACATTGGTTGGGTTTGAAGTTTCACCAAACCACCCAGTTTGTATTCGTTTTATGCGGACTAATTCAATTGGTACTTTTATGCCGGAATGAAGCCACACCTCCTGTCGTCACATACATAGAGAAGTTCAGTCTAACAGAGCTCACAAATGCTGCTGTCAATCAAAAATCACTATGTTCAGCAATATTCTAAAATTAAGGAAAACCACATCTCCATAAAAAACCATTTTTTCCTGCAGATTCCTGTAGGTAAATTTATTGACTTTCTTGAAGCAAATACCACATGCATTTGGTGCACATCTCATAAAACCCGCAGGAACATTATCATCAGTTTTATCTGATTGTATCAGCCAGCGTCCTCATCCAGCTTATATATGCGCCACGCTGCTATCTTGAGTACGTAACTCGACACCAATGCTACATACAAAAATTATTTAAAATAATTTCAAAACGTATTAGGTTCGGCGACAACATGTGTTGTGTATTAGACTCGAAACTTGTTTGTAAAATTCCGACCATCTATTTAGATATGGTAAACGCCGTAAATTCTCTAGTGACAATTCGACATAGAGCGTATTTTAGCTTAAAACCGGGGTCCAGTAAAAATAGTATTAGTATTTATCCATGCTTATACGAGAGCAAAGACATTGGGAACGGTAAAGCATTAAAATAGAATGTTTTAAGTATCATATTCGTTTAATAAATAAAACTAATGATATGCACCGGTCCATTACTGGTCGGACAGTCACATAGGCGTGCGTTACAAAACCTTTGAGATGTTAGATATTTTTAAACCGAGGAACATGTGTTGAATTATATCAGATTGTTGTGAAAAACAATTAAAAATAAATATTAATGAGACCTCTTGTTAAAGCGGAAAGAGCATTCGGCAATTAAATTTGAAGCGGAGGGTCAAAATGCAGAATAATTTTTAATCCACATACACATCTACAACCGCTTGAATAATGTTTAGGTTGTCATTATTTTCATAAAATTTGAATAGAAATTACTGGAGATGTTGTACGAGTTAAAATTGTGTTTTAAACATTTATGGTGAGAATTTGGAGCTGTGTGGTCTCGAATGATATCAACAAGTTCATCTATATACATTTAAAAAGTCAATTAGTTGGCAATATAATTGGTATGAAGCGAAAATATTGATGAAATAATTTTCTTTACATTTAAAAAAATTGAGAAAACATTGCAGAAAAATTGATGAATCTCAGCGAGCTCCCTCCGAAAGGGTTGCTTGAACTACCATGCTCACATTTATTTACATTATTGCATTGACATCCACTAGAAATGCCAAATCCTAATGGCTTAGTAAACTACATTTATTGCGACCTTGTGGGCAAGAGTCACATATTCAGTCCGTCTAATGCATTAATCACAAACCTGCATTTGCTACCGAAAAAAAAAGGTTGCAAAATTACTAAATATCAACTTTCTTATAAAATAACATACCAAGGTTTCATGTGTACCAAATCCAAACACCTACGTCCCACAAGAGGCGATATTACGTGTCCACATAAATAATTTACATTTAGAAGCCATAATTAATAAACACAGTATCGATTGTTAAAGATAACAATGCCAACTCGAGATTTTCAGACCGCTCTATCCTGTCATTCACACAGCTACACTTGTGTCTAGTTTTTTATAAGTCTCCGAATATATTATCCTTCGGTGTTGTGGTAGTGTCCTAGGTCAGCTCTTAATCCGCCTTATCAAAACTATTAAGTAGGAATGACCAGCATTATTGAAAGTCGCAGTCGTTCAGGTGTATAAAAAAAATATGTTTTAATGCAACGTATGTCCTTGTATAAGTTCTCACGTCAAAGCTGTGACACGTCGTAATTGTTTTGGCTTAAATACAATGGTATAGAAACGTTTGTGATAGGAGGATGGTAATGGCAGAAGAATCACACTACTTAGGAGGAGTATCACGACCAATTCCAAAGGAAGATTTCTAGATTGGCGTTTTTTTATGGCATCAAATCAGGTAAGGTAAACGATCTAAGAGATTTTATGGTATCGTCAACGCTTCGATACAGTGTGTCCCAAATTAGGTACCTATGCATCTTAATTATTGTTGGAGATAGAAAGAAGAAGACGAAAGTAAGGAAGGAGAAGGAGAAGAAGAAGAAGAAGAAGAAGAGGAGGAGGAAGAAGAAGAAGAAGAAGACGATGATGATGATGATGAAGAAGAAGATGAAGAAGAAGAAGAAGAAGATGGAGAAGAAGAAGAAGATGGAGAAGAAGAAGAAGCTGGAGAAGAAGAAGCTGGAGAAGAAGAAGATGAAGATGAAGAAGAAGATGATGAAGAAGAAGAAGAAGAAGAAGAAAGTTAAATGGAGACAAAACCTTTTTTTATGGTTGCAATTTTGATTTTTTTGGAGGTGGAAAAATGCTCTAAATTTTGTTTATTTTTGTTTTTAGGGGTGCAAGGTGATTTTTTTACGATTTCCCGCAAAACTAGACCTCCTATCGAAAAAGTTGTAGATAATTGAAAGATCTACAACTTTTATTTCAACCATTTTTCAACATAACCTCAAAACTATTGGGAAAAACGCCAAAAATCAAATTTTCTATTTTTTATTTTCATCTTCCACAAAAATGATTCGATTTTAAAGAAATTTGGTGAAAATTTACATTTTTGTGTATCAAATAATCTGTAATTTTTTTGATACGAAATATTTATTTTTTGATTTTATTGAGAATTTAACTTGAAAAAGGCCTAATTTTCAATAAAAAAAGATGCTTGACAAAATTTTCATTTTTGAAAATTTCAGAACGGAATTTTTTTTGTCTACTTTAAGATGGTGTAAAAAATCATACTGTTACTATGGAAAAACATTGTCAAAAATGGAAAAAACCAAAACAAAGATCTTTTCAAGATCGATTTTTCCGTAAATGTCACGAATTCTTCATTATAAATGGTTAAAATGTTATAATGCTTTACTTCTTTGAAATTTTTGGGTGTGGAATCTACTACCAAAAGTGTCCATTGTAGACAAAGATTTAAAGAAATTTTACAGAAACAGGAATAGTGCTTTTTAAGTTCGTAAAATGGTTAAGATGTTTTTTCGAACACAAAAAACTCAGTTGTCATAATTAGCTAAGCAGGTTTTCTAGCAAATTGCGAGCATTTGACTTTTAAAATACGAAGATAGCGATCTAAATTGCCAATTTTGCGGTGGTACGCCAATGAGCGCTGTCAGTGAAATAATTGATAAATTGTGTTAGGACGGAAACCATATTCGTTCCTGATTTTAAGACCTCGTTATGAGGACCTGGAGCAGAGTGACCGCCTGTTTTCTGTAAATAAATTTTGACTTTTTCTCTGAAATTACCGCATTAAAGTTGTGTGAGTTACATGATCTGTTTCGCATATGCTCAGTCGATTTCCTGTCCTCGACAATAAAAATAATTACTTTCCCACCCTTGGTCTATCCGCTACCCTTGTAATTCTTAGTCCATATTTCAACAGTAACGTTTATCGTAAGTTTCATATATCTACTATTTAAAGTAAATAGGTATATGTAATATTTATTATAACAACTTTGGTTTAACTCTCGATCTGTATAGCAAAAAAATTATAATAATAATAGTCCAATAGAAGACATGCCCTCGAAATTTTTTTCTGTTCTTAATCATATTTTGTTGATCTCTCAGTACTAATGCTTTTAACATGATATATATAAGTTTTAATAATTACTTGTATACCATATTCCAATAAAATTTTTTTGTTAGTTCTTCTTCTGTATATTACTTAATAATAATAATAATAATAATAAAATTTCCTGTTGGACCTTTTTTTTTAATAGCAACCCCAATTACTTTTTCGATATCCGACCAAAAACGTTTTTTTGATGGTCCCGCAAATATATAATATTATTATGTGTCTAGAATTCTCCACTTTATGCACACCCTATATATGAGTTATTGCAATATGTTGTTATTTTTGGATTTGTTCTAAAGAACAACATCGCAACAAATAGTGCTAATCATTCTAATACTTCGTACATCTAAAAAATTCAGGTATTCGTAATAAACACTACCATAATAAATGCTAAATTATGTAGAAGTAATGATTATTAATAAGCTGAAATATTTTTATAATTGGCATATTTGACCTTTAATTTTATTGCGAATTTCTCATAACTACTATATTCTATATTATTTTGTTATTGCTGATTTTTAATAATTCTATTATAAATAATTTGGCAGTAAACAAATTATACTATTTTATTTTTAGCGTCAATATCGTAGATACAAAAAATAATAATAATTTAGCATACATTACCGGAATACCTAATGTGGCTGAAACGTTGAGCAGGAGCAAGTATTGAAATCCGAGATATAATTGCTACCTACAAACATTTTTACTACTTCATATTATTTTATTTTAAACTACAATAAATATAGGTAGTTTATAGACGCTACAGCAATTTATTTATTTCTTAATTTGTAATAAAATATCTATAACTTGTTTTAATTTTTAATATAATTTCAGGAATTTCGACCCAGAAAAAAAATCACGTGAATCTTGACTTTTATAAATAAAATGTGTTATTCTGTTAATTTTCAAAAAATCTAGGCGTCGTTCTATATAAATTAAGGAATGAAATTTTCAGGAAACGTTCGTTTAACTTGTTTCTTTTCATTTTCGTTCCCAAATTTTCAAAAACCAAAAAGTTATTTACCCTTTAAATAGCCAACGTGTTTTATAGAAAATTTCACACCAGCATTTTCTAACCAATCAGAAGTTTGGTTTTTGTTCGGTTACCATGGCAACCCAGGTATTGTTTTAGAAATTTTCTCCTGCTGAGGTACCATGGAGAGAATTATAGTGAAAATTTTTTGACAATTGCATTGAAAACTTCAAACGCTATTTACGAACGAAAAACAGCTGCTGGACCACCGTTCTGGCAAGAAATCCAAAAGTAGAGGATCCAACTTGCAACTACATCGCGAATCGCATGGTCTAGCTGCAATATTCGGAGCAGGGGGAGCGAATGAAAAGTAGAGATTTTGTAAAATTGGCAGTTTCTAATTTTTTAAAGTAATCTGTTATTTATTTTTTTATTTGATTTAGGTGTGAAATTTTCTTACCGAATACCACATGTACTTAATTATTCCTGGAAATTTTTTCATGGTTTTGCGATTATTTTAAGAAAATTATCGTTCGTCTTAAAATATGACCTCAAAAAAATTTCCGGAAATAATTTAAGCACTAGTGGTATTACAAGTGAAAATTTCGGAGTTAATTTGCTGCTCAAAAATGTTCAACTTTATAAAATCACACGCAATTACTGAGTGAAATTTTTAGGAAACATTTTTGGGCCTTGTCTCTTAATTTAAAAAAACAAAAAAGTTTATTATCTTCCTAAGAGTTGCGTGTTTCCACTTAAAGATTTAGACTGCCCAAATTAAAAAAAATATATTGTTTTTCGTTACTGAAACTAAAAAATTTGATTGTAAAGAAACGTTCTTTGGATATTCCCCTTTCTCTTGTACTACGCCGATTTCTTAACCTTAAAAACAAAATAGTTATTGGCTTCCAAAACGTGGTGAGTTTTTATAAATATTTCAGCAGCCATTTCTAGTTGAAGTGTTTCTTTTACAAAAATTAAGGAACGAAATTTTCAGGCAACTTTTCTCTTTACGCTCATTCTAAGCTGACTTAATCTTTAAAAACTAAAACTGTTATTAGCGTCCAAATCTGCCAAAATTTGAAAATCCACAACGTTTCAATTTGTAGTAAACAAAGGAAACACATTTTCAAGAATTATTCCTTCCTTCAACCTTACCTATTCCTTCTCGTTTTTTGTTTATTATTTGATCTTGAAAAACAGAAATATTATTGACGTCCAAAGAGCAACGTATTTTTTTACTTTTCAGCAACCGTAGAATTTTAGGAAATGCTCAGATTTAGAATATCTCAGTATGTATCTGTTTATGGGAATGAGGAGATTAGTCTTTCAGGAAACATTCCTTCAATGTTGCTCTTTCCTGTGTCATTCCTTAAACCATTGGATTATATGTTTTTGATGGTTTTTAGAAGTTTTCAGCCTGAAACGATATTTCGACTAAAAAGACCCAATTGTATTATTTCCTACGTACTCGTCGGTCTGAACCTAATACTGATATCAAATTTAAGACACTTAAAAGTTTATATTTTGCAGTTTTTTTGGATAATATCGACATTTTGTAGTAAAATACTTCCTGTTCACCTCGGCTGAAACGCCGCCAAGCCACTGAATGAACGATTCGCGATAGAGAAAGAATAAAATTTGACCTTCTATCTTCTTTCAACACCGAGTTTTCTAAAATAAAGAAAATTTACCGAAAACAAAAATTGGAATTCTAA
Source organism: Rhagium mordax (assembly GCA_963680705.1). NCBI lineage: Eukaryota > Metazoa > Arthropoda > Insecta > Coleoptera > Cerambycidae > Rhagium > Rhagium mordax. The sequence goes on from OY796658.1 coordinate 87,828,985, forward strand.
AAAAATCCCTGCTGTTGGTCAAAAATTTCGATCTACTAGTCTTTCTCTTAGCTGAGAAAACCCATTCTTGAGGTAGAAAAATAATTCATTCCATGGAAAATGCACTGCTAGTGTCTATATAAATATAATTTTGTAGGGAAGAAGTCTATTGGAGCCATTATTTTCTTTGGAGCAATAGACGGAATTTTATTTTGGGCAGTTGATATACTGTCGAATTTTGTTGGTGTACTACTTTTATCAGAAAGATAGCCTTACTGATTATGTGGGGATAGAACCGAAGATAAAACTACATCTAATCCTACACAGGGTTAAGAGAATGTTTCTAAATTGCTGTCCAAAAATTTTGAGGCTAATTCTACATATGGAGGAGCTAAATTCCCTCAAATAAAGCTTCCTGAAACAAGTTTCTTTATCGGTTAAAGTAGGTTTCCAAAAGGAACACCTCATACCTGTTCCATCTAATAAGGATATTTTCGTGACCAACAACGACAGTTGATGTCATATTCAGACCGAAAGTAGTTTTATAGCAGAAGACCATTTTACTGACAATAATCCATTGTTACAATCCTTCATTATTAACTAGAAAAATTTGAACCTCCTATGACAGTCATCTTCGCCTAAGACATGGACCAAGTGATCAAACAAGGCTTCTTTTTCTAGAATATTGTTGTCCGATTTATGGCGCAATTCGGAATCAACAGCAAGTTGTCTAGCTGGCATCTTTGGGTTTTTCTCAACTAGTATTGAAAGCTTTGGCATCTGTCATCGCTGGCTTTGGCTGGTCCGATTTTTGTTGGCGTTTAATGCTTCCAGCCTCTCTAAATTTTCTCAATGCATTAAACTTACACAAGGCTGCGTTTAAAGTTCGTTGAAGACTGTACAAACATTTGTTTGAAATCGTTTGAAAAAAATGTGCTTATTCCAGATTTCTCCCGTCGCGTCATTCCAAAAATTTATTGTCGTAGCAATGCTAGGGCTTAACAAAAAAATGTTTGGAAAGTTTTGAAAAATCAGGGGCAAAAATCGAAAATCTCCCGAGGGAGATAGGTAGGCAATTCAAAAAAAAAGAAGCTCTCAAAAACAATTTTGCCGTGATTACTTAAGATATACGGTCTATAAAGTAATATTTACACAAAAACGACGTTTATTGATGAAAATTCAAAATTCAAAATTTTGGAAGATCAGGCACAAAAATTGAAAATCTGGGTTAACAGATCGATAGACAATTAAAAAACGAAAATTAAAAAAGAAACTTTCCAATTGCTTAAGTATTAAGACCCGCAGAATTGAAAAAAAAAATACTTTGTGGCCACTATGGCGCCGTTGGATCGTCTTGCGATAGTGAAAGAATAGACGTATATTTGAAGAGGTACGCGGACCTTCTACCTCCTTTCTCGTCTTCTTTCGACACCGACATACGAGTTTCCTAAAATTAAGAAAATTTTCCAACAAAAACTGGAATTCTAAAAAAAAATCCCTGTTGTTGGTCACGAATTTCGATTTGCTTGTCTTTCTCCTAGTTGAGAGAACCCCTTTTTGATGTGGAAAAATCATGCATTCCATGGAGCGTCTATATACCTAAACATAATTTTGTAGTGCCTTGGACCTCGACAAACTTTCTTTGGATCAACAGACGGAAAGATATCCTTACTGTAGAGATGTGCGGATAAAATCGAAGGCAAAACTATATCTGGACCTATACAGGGTTGAGAGAATGTTTCTAAATTGCTATCCAAAAATTTTGAGGCTAATTCTACAAACGGAGAAGCTAAATCCTCTTAAAGATAGCGTCCTGAAATTAGTTCTCTTATCGGTTAAACTAACTTACAACAATTGAATTACCTTCCAAAAGGAACGCTCCATGACACTGCTTGTTATTCCATCTAACGGAGATATTTTCGCGACCACCAACGACACTTGAGGCCAAAAGTAGTTTTATAGCTGAAGACGATTTTTCTGGTAAAATCCATTATTAACTGGAAAAATGTAGGTATATCTCCTATTACAGCCTTCTTCGACATGGACCAAGTGATCAGTTGTGGCTTCTTTTTCTAGAAGATTGTTGTCCGATTTATGGCGCAATTCGGAATCAAGAGCAAGCTGATATTTTTAGGTTTTTCTCAACTGGCAGCTTCGTCGCCTGTCATCGCTGATTGTGTTCTACCCGATTTCTGCTAATGTTTAACGCTTCCTGCTTCAATGCATTACTTAAGGCTGCTTTTAAAGTTCATTGAAGAAGGTACAAATTTCTATTTGAAATCATTTGAAAAAAGTGTGCGTATTCCAGATTTTCCTGCTATTTAAAAAATTTGGTCGTTGTAACGCCAGGGCTTAACAAATGTTTGACTGTACCCAAGTGAGAAGAAAACATTTGTTAAGTAATGAAGTAAACTAGAGCATGCTGGGCGAATGTCACATTGTCTATCGTGTACTGGGTTCAGTCCCCATTTATGACATTGCATGGTGTGTAAAAAATGTCATTTTAATCGCCACTTAAATATTATACGCAATATTCTACACTTTTTACACACCTTACAAATCAGGTTAATGAATGATTTCTATAATATTAATAAGGCTTGTACTTTTTTATCTTATTGTTTTAACGTTAGATCAGAATCTAGTATCACTATTGACCAAAATATGTAACGGGCTTGTTACAATACGCGCTTAATGCGAGGAAAACGATACGAATCTCAACAATGATAAATGTCACATAAGGATATTTTGTCGCACAATTAATTCAATACCTTCACACCTATATATTCAGTAATTTGGCATTGAAGGTAGGTACCCATTATTTTGATAAGTTTATAGTAGGTAATTAATTTGCGCATATTAAAATAATTGTCAAGTTAAAGCAGGCGTGTGGATTTTGCATATATTAAAATTTGGCGGAAGTTGCTGAAAAAAATTAATTTGTTGTAACAGGAATGTCATTATCGTATTTCTATACATGGTATCAGGTAGATTAGCACAATTTTTTTACATATTTCTATTAAATCTAAGAACGAAATACAACAATGAATTTTATTTCTGATCAGTTTCGAGCAATCATAGGTTATTTTTATGTTAGATATCTGGCGAAATTTCAACTGGGAAAACATAAAAAATTTCGAGTTTCACTTTTCCCTAACTATTCAGTTCTTCAGGTTGACGTAGATAAAGTGGAAACAAAATGGAAATCAATTAATTGATTATATCCAACGCTTCAATTCAATTAATCAATCACTTAATTACCTCAAACGTACCCTCTAAGACAAAAAGTTGATGAAAAATTAGACAAGAAGCATGTATTAAGAGGAAACACTGGTGTGTAAGAAGTGTTAAATTTGTTTAAAAAAGTTTAAAAATTTGAGTTAAGCTACCGTGTATTTATAATTTGCCGCTACCGAGACCTAATTTACGATCTACTATTAACAGTGCAACATTAGGATAAACAAGGAATTCGGGGCAATCAAGCAAATACGCACTGGTATACCTGGTACCGCCACGCATATCAAAATTGAACTCGATATAACGCAACGTTTTATCGTCGATAAAAAAGTTACATTGAAAATTTAAATAATTATTACTGTATTCGTGACTTACTCGAAAATACGTTCACATTAAAATGATTCCTCTGAACGTGAATTTAGTCATGCGAAGGCATGATTACGCCCTTTCATGGGATTTCCTTTTACGCAGTGGCGTTGGTTACACGCCGAGAAGTTTGTTTACTTTCCCCTATTTTGTATTACGAGGAATCGCAAAACTTACCGTTTAAAAAAAATTAATTAAACTCAGGAAGTGCATAAAAAAAGAACCTTACACCTGTACTGTACAATTATATAATTATGTATACAATATACAAACCGTAGCATATCGACAGTTTCATTTTTTATATATTTAGCTATCAAAATCTACAATCATTTATTGCTTGCATTAGCTATCATATACTAAAACTACCAAAGAATATTCACAGAATTGGGCGAGATAACACACTTAACTACGAATAAACAAACAGGTGAACAGCTGACAGTAGACATGACCTAATAAGTACCAAACAAATTAATGTGCGCTTTCATAGAAAGATTGTATCAAGTAAACAATCGATTTAAAACATGTTCATTGCATTTTTAAAACTTAAAACGCATTTTCACACGGGGTGCTTCAAAGAAAAAGTCAGGTGAAATATCAATATCGACTATTTCAATTGAACTAGTCAATTATACGATGTCTCTGAAGGGCCACAGCAAAAATTAAAAAAACTAGAAATTTCTACTTTAAAACTAGAAATTGCTACTTTAAAACTAGAAATTTCTACTTTCAAAACTAGAATTTTTACTTTAATACTGGAAATTTCTGCTTCAAAATTAAAAATGTTCACCTTATTTCTACTTTGAAATTTTTACTGTAATAAAACTAGATATGTCTACTTTAAAACTAAACATTTTCGCTTTGAAAACTAGAAATACCTACTTTGAAATTTTTACTTTAAAACTAGAAAATCCTACTTTCAAAACTAGAAATTTCTACTTTAAAATTAGAACTCTTTCCTTTAAAACAAGAAATTTCTGCTTTAAAACTAAAAATTTTCACTTTGAAAACTAGAAATTTTTGCTTCAAAACAAGAAATTTCTACTTTAAAACTAAAAATTTTTACTTTAAAACAAGAAATTTTTACTTTCAAAAATAGACATTTCTACTTTAAAACTAGAAATTTTTGCTTTAAAACAAGAAATTTCTACTTTAAACTCGTATTTGGAGAAATTCGAAAAATCGACCCAATAATAACTATTACTCGTGTTTCTTCGTACTCTGCAATTTTACTAGTTTCGAAAAAAAATTCGAAATAAACAACTGAAATTTCAAAATATGAAGAAAACGTATTTATTAATTTAACCCTTCACTGAATGATTTCTTATTTTTTTACTAATATATTATGTAAAATGGCTAAAGATTTATGAAAAAAATAATATAAAAAATCAATTTGCAAATTTTCGTGTTTATTTTTTTAACACAATTTTAAATTTACAGCATTGTGTATTAAGTTTTAATAATAAACCCATTACGGATTACAAAATGGTTCATTCATGAAAATTCTTGGCCTGTCCCGCATTTTTCATACTTTATTAGTGAGTATCCTTTTTGGTTTGGGATTTCGCATCTTATCTGTTTTTCATATCGTCAAGCCGGACTTCTTGGAAGGACTTGCGCAGGTCCTTTTTTTAATTTAAAACTTTTGCTCCACATCAAACAATGATGGCCCACCAAGTTTTACTCCAGAAGCATCTTGCCCTATCAAACATAAAGCTGATGCTAAAATAGTTCTAAAATTTGCATGTGTTGCTCATTTTTCAGATGTGCCTTTTTGCTCCTGTACCCTTTTATACAAAATCCAAGTGTTTGTTACTGCCAAGTCGACCAACGGTAATATTTCTGTTTTATTTGATTTTATAATTTAAATTTACGTTTTTTCTATATCTCAAAATTTAGATTTTTTTAAATCGAATAAAATTTTTATGCTACAGTATTCAGAAGAAATCACTACTTTAAAACTATTTTAAAAGATGGCAAGATGGCAATTTAAAAATAGACACGTCCAAGCATTTTTGCGAAAATCCACTAAGTATATTTTCAGACTTTTTGCCTTTTAATAAGTTCTATTATACAGGTGCGTAAGACCAATACTTGTCATTATCATTATCATTATTATTATTATTACCCAAGTTTATGTGACAAATTGTTGAGCTTATTTTTGTTGATATCCGACATCATATGTATGGCCAATATATTATTTAAATTAATTTGTTATGCTAAATTTTTAACGGTAATCACTAAATTAATCTCCACATGGAGGCATTAGAACCGCACAGATTTACGACAATTTTTAATAATCTTATAATCTAGATCTTGTAAACAGAATAGGTTCAATTATTAGGATTAACGACAAATTTTTTAAGCTAACAGTTTCATAACGGCCCGAACTGAAGTTGCAAAATATTTTCAGTACCTATGTAATTTTTACTGTCTGCAGTTCATACTTGATCTTAGAAGTTGGTGTAACAATTGGGTATAAATATGAAAATTTCGCAAATGGAAGAAAAATATTGGAGAAAAATTAAGTGTTGTTTCATTTGAAGAGAAGTTAGTATTTTCATAAAAACCATAACTCAAAAACGACTTAACAGATCGCGACACGGCATAGACTGATATATGCCTCTTGATTCTATAAGAAAGATAATAAAGGTCCATTTTGGAAAAGTAAAGGAAAACGGAACTTCTGCGTTTTTAAAAAATCGTACGATAACTTTGAAACGCATTTTTCGGTTTAGATTAAACTTGATCTATTATTTTTGTTGGATGCTGGAATTGATCGATCAAAAGTGATCTTTCAAGGCATTGTTTAATTTTCGAAAAAGTTGAATAATTCACAAATGGCGTGTCCCACTTCAAATTGGAAAAGATCGTTGAATATATTTGAAAAGGCAACATAAATTGACAAAACGAAAAAAACTCAACTTGAATTTCGGAAAAATTCAAGCTTACTACATTGATATGCCCCAACAGTATCAAAATTCCTTGCAAACCTGACCAATTCCTAATAAAAATGTCACCTTGTACAAAAAACCAACCAATAATACAGCCTTATTTGACAATTTCTCAGCACACGTATGTCACCCATTCCTCCATTCACAAAAAAATATCTATATCGCAAACCACTTGGCTGATTAAGGTGCTAATGAAAGTTGCCTCTTGCCTTATACATGGTTTTGATTATCACAAAAATTAATCACTTGGTAAATATCAAAGAAAAAATGGCGAACCATGAATATTTTAAATGTAAAATCAAAAGAAATGGAACAAATAAATAAAGCTTCTTTTAAGTATACAGATAAGTTTGATTTATGCACACATTTATCATTCCCAATAAATACTGTAACATGTAAATTTTCGGTTTTCGAAATTGTCAGTAAACCTGTTGGACGATTATTTAAAATTTTATATTCACACGTGCATTATGTGTAACGCATTATTTTCTATTAATGAAATTCCGGCCCATTTCTGACATGAAATGAAGTAAATATGTGACGAAATGAAATTTATTATTTTTCCTTAATTGGTAGTATATCAGAAACGTGCATATGTGAAAGTCAATAAGGCATACTTTAATCTAATCTTGTGTTTTATAATTTTGACCTACAAGGAAGATACACATGTGTATTTGCATTAATTTCATGAAATTCTAGGTCTGCCATTAAAATGTTCATTTCCTGTTGAACTGTCAGCCTGTACAATTTATTTTTTAATAGGCGAAGGACCGAAAATATATATATTTACATTAGTTACTTTCAAACTCAATATTTATGAGAATGGCGAAGTTATTTAAGATCCAATTAAAGTGCACTACTAAATATATCCTCATAAATAATATATTCAAAATTAGTTCCAAAGGATACTTTTGTATACATCTTTGGACCATGAAAAATACAAACACGCTCATTCAAATACATTTCAAAGGAGTCCTTTCATATCTACGAATGAAGCTGCACAGTTTTCAGACGTCGATTTACTCAATCTACCACAAACAACAAAGTCATGGAATTGATTACTACAATGTTTTCTATGATTTTTACTCTAACCGGTTTTTTAAGAGTTAATTGTCACTTCTTTATATATACATACTAAATAATATTGATGATGGTAACGTAAATATAAATAATATCTCGATCGTGTTAGTTCTATCTAAAATCTAAAAACTATTAATCTTTTTCGTAGGCTGCAGGTGTGTCTAGTTGCATTTGTTAAATGTACTTTTATATAAAATCAAGTTAAGAAACTAATCGATAAGTACATTAATTCGCACTGTATTTTCACTTTTCTGGGACAGTAGGAAATAAATAAAGCTATGCAGATTTTATTTATTGGAAAGTTTGGCGGTCTTAAAGAACTTCTTACGAGCCTTAAATACGTGATGGCTCTGGAGGGTCACAGCAAAAATTAAAAAAACTAGTACTTTTAAATTAGGAATTTCTACTTTAAAACTAGAAATTTCTACTTTCAAACCTAGACATTTCTATTTTAAAGCTAGACATTTTTACTTTAAAACTATTCTACTTTAAAACAAAAAATTTTCACTTAGAAAACTACAAATTTCTACTTTTAAAGTAGCAATTTCTAGTTTTCAAAGTAGAAATTTCTAGTTTTGAAAGTAGAAATGTCTACATAGTTTTAAAGTAAAAATTTCAAGGTATAAATTTCTAGTTCTCAAAGTGAAAACTTTTAGTTTTAAAGCAGAAGTTTCTAGTTTTGAATGTAGAAATTTCCTAGTTTTAAAGTAAAAATTTCAAAGTAGAAGTTTCTAATTTTGAAAGTGAAAATTTTCAATTTGAGAACTAGAATTTTTTACTTTAAAACTATGTAGAAATTTCTAGTTCTCAAAGTGAAAATTTTTAGTTTTAAAGCAGAAATTTCTAGTTTTGAAAGTAGAAATTTCTAGTTTTAAAGCAAAAATTTCAAAGTAGAAGTTTCTAGTTTTGGAAGTGAAAAGTTTTAGTTTTAAAGCAGAAATTTCTTGTTTTAACTAACCAAGATTTGCTGAAATTTCGCCAAATTTTTATTTTGAAATTCATAGTTCATTCGACAAATTACAGCTTATAGTCGACCCGACAAACTTTATTTTTTTATCTAGGTCCTAAGACAGAAACGATGAGACCCTGCCTTTACTTTGACGTTTAAACGCCATTTTTGACAGTTTTTTGGAAATTCAACGCGTATCATTCGACCGGAGACGGCCCCGAAGTGGCCGTTCCATTGCCAACCGTCACATTGACGTTTTTTTGACGTTTAATGAAAAAAACGTTTTTCAACCAGAGACGGGCCGGGCCTCAGGGGACATTCTCATTTAGGAATGTCACTTTAAAATATATTTTTTTCAAATTTAAAGAAAAAAATACTGTATTTTCTTTATTTGTTTCTACCCCGAAACTTTGTCGGACTTTTTGACTGATATCTAAAAACTAAAACTTTACAAAATAACTCGATTTCAAAATATACATAATGTACGGTGTTATCATTTTGTTTGGAACACATTTTAATCAGAATTTGTGAGTTTATTGTAGAAATTAGAAAGAAATGTTTTATACAAAAGTTGCAGGGTATTTAATAAATTTTTACTTAGCAGTGATAAAAAACAAATGAATGTCGATTTTTTCAAATTTAGACATAACCTATGTTTTTTAAATGGAACATCCTATATGTTTTTATCCAGTTAGATGTGGGTTTTTCTGATTACACTGATACACACACTGATTATATGATAGTTGCGATAGTGATAGGGTAAATATTCCTATGTGTGTGTGAATTACAATGGACTAAGGTCCATTGTAATTCACTAGTATTCCACTAGTATTCCTACTAGTTTAAACTTTTTTCGTCAGCAAAGAGGGTCGTGGATGAAAACAATAGAAACTGCTCTATAATTCACATTTTAATGTGAGTTCGTTTATTTTAGAAAATACAAAAAATTATTTTATGTAAAAGTTGTAGAATATCTTCTAAACTTGTAGCACTAATGTAAAAACAACTGGACAACAACTGTATATAATTTGAATTACCTACTATAATTTAACCTTAAAAGGCTTCCTCTCTCACGTAATTGTTTCGTCAGTTTTTCAAACATTGTCAAGCATATCATATTTTTCTTCTAAATTGATTCTCATTTTAACGTAAGAATTCACCAATTTCATTGTTAATGACTTACAAATAATGACATTAGTCAAAATATTAACAGTTTCTATTGTTTTCATCCACGGCCCTCTTTGCTAACGCAAAAGTTTAAACTCTAGTAGGAATACAATCTTTTTGTTTTTGATTAATAATTCACAGCATCCTGAATAAGACTATCAAGTATATCAGTGTAATCAGAAAAAAAACAAATCTAACTGGATAAAAATATATAGGGTGTTAAAAATACATAGGTTATGTCTGTATCTGGAAAAATTGACATTCAATTGTTTTTCATTACTGCCAAATAATAATTTATTATATTATATATTATATATATATATTTCTGTTCAAAATAAGAAACTATTGGAGATATTCATATAAATTCTTTGTTTCCCCAGATACGGCATTCGAGCTTGTTGGGGCTCGAACAGGCGCAGGCCCTCCAAAGAAACACAGTGACCTCGATCTTTTAGTAACTTATATATCAATGTATAAGTGCGTTGACACTATGCAACATTCGGCGAGATTGTGTAGTTGATATACCATACCTTAGGAAAGGTTGTAAAGTAGTCAGTCCCTTATCTACTAGATGTTAAAGTAAAAAATCTCCACTCTTCAACAGATAAAAGGCTCAATAACAAAAATAGGATGATAAATAGATACGTAAGAATGCATCAAACCCTGAATTGCTAGTCTCCTACGCAACATTTAACTTACTTTACGTCGTTACTCAGAACTATTATTATTGTCGTTTTCAAAAATTTCAAATATTTTCAGTCCAATAATACAGCTAGGATCGAGCCTGATGGGAAATGCCTAATAATTCTGAAACAGCTACGTCACTGGAGGCACGGCATGTGCGGTAACCGCACACTTATTACGAACTTAAAGATACTAAATTCGATAAATAATTCCACTTGGTCACGCCAAATACTCATGCACTGTACATTTTTGGTAACATTGTCTGAATTCTGTGACCTGAGTATGTACATAGAAACAGGCACCGGCGCAAGGCAATTAACTTTTCGCCGTAATAAATTACCCTTTGTGCGAATCTAACGTTTTACCGTTCGACTTACGTTGTGTAGCAAGTAGTTGAAATTACTGGGTATTATTCCCTAGGAATATTTGTATTATTTCCTTTTAACTAACACACCCGCTAATTTCACGGATATTTAATTTTTAATTAACTCATGGCATCTACTTCGAGTTACACATATGCTAAAATTGCTGGAGGGGTATCAAGAAAACTTTTGCGCTAGAATCGGGTCTGGCTGGGCTACGACATTGTATAGGAGCAGCGAACTATTGGAGCAATGTTCTTTACGATTTTTTTATGTGATAATCATAAATTGTCTGACAAAGTTCAACACTTTATGCTGTATGCTGCGTACTTAGCGCTTAAATAGTTGATAAAAGCAAACAAGTAAAACTGGCTACTGTCGTACGATTTTCCAAAAATGCAGTTTTTCTTGAAAAATATCAGTTTTCCTTGACTCTTCCGAAATAGGCTTCAGTGCCTTTTTTAGGCATCTAACAGACAAACAAACCGACAAAATTATCTACATTCGATTAAAAATGTATATATCCATGTTTCATTAATCAATATTTAGATTTTCAGCCTCCCTTATAAAAATCCCAAACGTATATTACATTGTTTTTCAAAATTCAATATTCAATTTTCTGCTACCTTATTGATTGGCTGACAATATGTTGCTTGCAATAAATCTAATTGTGATTTGTATATTGCAACATCCGAAGTTCCACAAGGATCTGAACTAGGCCACTGGTATTTATTATGTTTATTAGTTAGTTCGCTCGTTCATTAGCTCGGTAGCGTTCGCCGTTCGCTCTAGTTTAAACGTACCTTCTGATGCAATTTTTTTATTCTTGGAGTGGCGATTAATGTTCACGTATCATTTTTTTGGTTGAAATCAAAATCTTATCGATACACCTATTGTTTTCTTTGTTCTTGACTTTAAACGCAATTCATCAATATTTTCTCGTTTTAACTTGGCATATTCCTAAATAATTATCCTGCCATTTATTTCTCATACCAAAGAATAGCAAACAATTTTATAAATAATGGTTACCGTCATAAATAATGCACAAACATGTTTTTAATTTGGCTCGGAGCAATGCTGGATTCTGTTATTTCGTTTCATTTTTCTAATGTTTAATACCACTATCTTTTCTGTTCATCTCGCAGGTAATTATACAGCGCATATTGTTGTCTAATATGGTAATACCAAAAAACATGTATATAATGAGCATATATACACTTCTTGGAGCAACGCGATGGCCAGCTCAGCTAGTTAGGAAGATAATGATGGAGTGCAAAATGGAACGAACACTGAATAGATCGAATTGTGAATACATGATTGATGAATTACAAAGGAAAAATGTATTAAGTACTATTATTTTTGTTTATTGAATGATACTTTACAAAAGATAGGCTTATTATAACGCAGAGTGCGAGAATTTTGAAGAAGATATCTGGCCATGGGTCATTCCATTTCGAATCACCAAAGGCATTTGGTGAAAATTTTTTAATTCTTTGTCAGGGTATTTTCACTAGTAATCTCCCTAGTACCTAGGAGATTTTTCGAGTGCACAAATTTTTTGAAAATTATCCCGAGTTGAAGACGAAGAACATTTCACAGCTAAATTAAATAAAAAAATAAATGAGGTTAGAAAATTCGAAACGGTCAATTTTATGGCAGACATCAAAATCGCCACTTTCGTTCGCTCCTCCTGCTCCGAAAATCGCAGCGAGATCGTGCGATTCCCGATGTAGTTCCAAGTTGGACCTCTACCTTGGAGTTCTTGCTAGAACGGTGGTCTAGAGGCGATTTTTCGTTCGGAAATAGCGTTTGAAGTTTTCCTATTTTTATATGCAAATGTCAACTCCACTATAATTCTCTCCGGGGTACCCCAGCACAATAGTTATTTTCCTAACAAGTGCGGAAAGTGGTACTTTTCCGCACGCGACTGCCGTTGACCGAACGACGCGAAGCAGAGTTCGGTCAAGCAGTCGAGTACGGAAAAGACAGTTTCCGCATGTGTTAGGAACAATATTTTTCCCAGGAGCGTGATCGCATTTGCAAAATGTAATTATAACTTACCCAAAATTTTGCAAATAAAAATATAATCACTTTTCCGCATGCATTTTAGTTTCGAAAGTTGCACTTTTCCGCACTAGTGCGGAAAAATGTACTTTTTCTTCTACCGTCTATATAAGTGAACTTTGTAAATCTAGCAACACGCGTGATAACGAAAGCAAACATTCGAGGTACCTATGGTGCTCTAGGTACGAAAGTAAAACTTTCGCAGCCAGGACAGAAAAGAAAAAAAAACTTCCGATCTTTCAAGGAAGTCCGCCAACATTACATTTTCGCCTATTTCGGCATCAATTTTGTCGGCACACCATTTTAAAAACACAACGCGATATTGGCAGCTTCTTATATCCCATTTTCATCGGCGCAAATATATTTGTTTATTTTAGTTTGACACTACCAGAAATTAAAATGTTTGACATAAACCTCGATGACAGATAGCAATTTTACGTTGCCATGGAAACAATTTTCATAGACAGCCTCCTAAACTATAAAATTTATTAAAAACGTCATATAATTTCATGAAATAAATAGTTTTAAATTATTAAATACCATAATATCTTTTGGTAGTAGAAAAAATATAATACATTACACGATGCGAAAGCTCTTTCAGGTGCTCGGTGTTTTTTGAAATAACCTCGCACCTAAAAGTAAACTTTCGCATCAAGTAATGTAAATAACTATTTCAGCACTAGTGCGGAAAAGTGCAACTTTAGAAACTAAAATTTTCCGCACGCTCGTAGCAAAAAGAATTTCCAAAACAATACCAGGGTTGCCATGGTAACGGAACAAAAACCAAATCCTGGTGTGAAATTTTCAAAATAATTTGAACACGTATTTTTTTTTTATTTTGGCTTAAAAGTCAGATTTACTTGATTTTCTTAAAAAAATTGATTTATCGTAAAAATGTGCTGTTATCTCTTTTCGTCGGGAAATTTTTTTTAAATTAAAACTCGATAAAATTCACAAAAATTAATGTATTTGGAAGAGCTTTTTTTATTTGTTTAAAAATGAACAACTTTTAAGGATATATGATCGCCACAAGGATAGATAGTTGATTTGTTGCAAAAATGGTCAAATATGCAAAAAAATTTCGGACTCAAATGTATCATGTCGCTTCATTTTTTCTTTGCCAATTTTTTCACTAATAGAAGAATATTTGAGCAACATTTTGCAATGATCCCAATATACGATAATGGCTTATACTCAAATTACGGTTTCTATAGTAAAAATTGAATTTTCGCTGTATTTTTTTTCAAAGATTCATAAGTAAATAAAAGTAGACATTGTAGACAATGTAACGAAGTGAATTTTAGCAGGAAAATATTGGTAGTCTTAATTATAAATGTATAAAACAGGCAGGTAAAATTTAACTAATATTAATTTACTTCAAATTAAGCCTTCTGAACCGCGTCTTTTCCGTTTATACATTTTTAAATTATGCCGCGACGAATGCAATAATCCCGGTGTTGATTCAATCACTCCTTATGCAAGAAAACGCAGGGACTGCAGCAAGCCTGCAGTGCCAGTCTGCCGTGCATCAACATAGGTATAAGACTCTGAAAGTCAGCTTTTGTGCTCAGAGCGCAAGATAGGTAGGGAAACGCGTCATCAACAGGCTATAAAACTGCCAAACCGGCCGTTTAAAAAGCAGTTGGCGCTTCGCCTGATCCAGTCCAGACCAGAGACAACTATGAGACTGTTCAAAGCATAGGGAAAACGAGAAACCCGCCCTGGCTTAGCTGTTCTTGGCGTGATCTTTATGACCGACAGAAGAGCCCTTTATTTAGTACAATACGTTATCAAAACGGTCGCCACTTGCGAACTTGGTGCCAACTGTAGTAATGGGATTGGCAACTCTCATTATGTTCTCTCTGGTCCAGACCACCAGTCCGAGGAGAAGTCCGCACCGAACCAGAAGGGAGCTCCGCAGCTAGAAAGAGTAAGACAAATATATATTGCCATCTGAGCTTCTGTTAGTTTGTAGACAGAGCTTTTTATCTACCGCACGCTTTCCGTTTAACCGCTTTACTGTAGATTTGCTTACTTGCTCCCACCGTATTATTTGCCTGCCGTTTTTCCGTTTTTTTAAACCGTAGTTTGCCGCTTTAGTTTTGCCTAGCCTGCCTGCTTTAAATTTTGCTTGTAAATATTTGTGCTTTATTTTCCATAATTTATTGTATTATATTAAATCTTGAATAAAGCTTGTTCTGTTTTTAATCCGAAATTCTGAGTTTTCTTTATAGGTTAATTAGACCCCTGGCTTAACCGTGTATTCACTGAAACTATCTTAGCCTCTAGTGTCCTGCTAATAGAGTATAGTGGTGTTTCTACACTCTAAAACAGAAACTGGCGCCCGAGACACCATCCTAAAAAGCACTGCCGCCCCTTAGGCGTCAAAGTAACCTTCTCCGAACTTCCGCCATAACGAAGAAAAGTTACAACAACTAATTACTAGTGCTGCATAAACCACTAATGGGTCTATTTTAAAATAATGTTCCCATATTACGCCTAAAATTCACTGAATCTCTTGGATTCCATCCAAAATCAAACTTGAACCTGAGCTCTTGCGAGGTCGCTATAGGATTCCAGTCTTTGGATTAAAATGTGTGCCTCAACTCTTAGAGCTAAATCTGGAGCTCTGTAGACCAACGATGCTTTTCCCTCCACATGGAAGTTTGCTCGTGTACAATGTCGTTCAATTGATGATCTGCTTACAGAGATCAGACATAAATAAAATGAGATTATCGAGACATATGGGGAGTTCCAAGCAAGAACACTATGTAGGTATATCCAAGATGCTTCATGGAGATCTGAGGCCTTCTAAACGAATCCAAATTTTCACTGTATTCATTTACTTCATGTGATTGAAGGTGTATTATCCGAAATGTTATCTACCAACTCTGGTGACTTTCTCTCTACAACTTCCAAAACATTGCACAATTTCGCTGATGATACTGATGCAAGCTCATCCTTTCAAAGATCCATTAATGTCGTTGATGTTTGCACACTCACATGTTCCCTGACCAACTCCTATATTTACCAAATGGAGTAGAACAAGTTTAATTCGTCTAAAATGCAACCAGTAACTTCTCCAATAAATCTAACTAACGAGGTCCAAACATAAACGTATCCAGAAGCTCTCCAATATCCATATTTGGATAAAATATCTGCAATAATCTTTCTGGGTAAACACCTACAACAGTGTCAGCTGCAAAGCAACTTGATTGCCTTAAGTGTTACTTTACTCCAAAGGAACTATTGCTATATAAATTGAAAATTCGTTCTATTTAGGAACATTGTCTATATGTGCCTGAAACTCACTGAAAATCTTGTACTTTATCCAAAATTGAGTCTTACAAGTGGTTGGTGATTCAACTCTTGCTATTTCACTTATTTCATTACAATGTCATCACTCTCAACGAATGTTACGTCACTGACACCTTTTGCTCTGAAACTCCAGAGCAGTCAGGGATTCTTTCTACCACGAACAAGAGAACTATGGAATTTATTGTACAGTATACAGTTACTTTTTCTCCACTTCCTATTCTCCGTAGGCCTTTAAGAATAAATAGGGGCCTTCTTCAACCGTTTTGCACTTACAGAACAAATAGTTATCTACTTCGAGAAGTGCCATTCATCAAAAAACGTAAAAGACAGTATCATTACTAGTTTGAATAAAATAATTTAGAAACTGTTCCGTGATGAAATCATAATATATAACCCTATTATTTGTTACTGTAACATTGTCTGTGTAGCCGTTACTCAATTATTAGAACTCTTTATTATTATCTTCATCAATAACACACATCTACAATAGTACAAATGCCAAGCAGTCATGTTATTTTAATAATTTATATTTATAACATATCCGAAGGTATATAATTAATTTATGGATACTACAAGTAAAACGCTTAGTACTGTTTAAAGTTAATCATTGTTATATAGACATGCATAGAGATGGAGAACAACTTTCACATCAGCTCATTATTTCGAGTTATTACTCGTTATTATTCATAGTCCGCCATGATGTTTATTACCGGTATGAACCTTAATAGAGGCCCATATACTATTGTGAAGAAATATTTGGACACTCATCCTAACTGGACTGACCACTGGCCAGTAACTGTACTAGTATAAGGCGGATCTGGTTTATAGACTACATATTATTTGTTTATCCTTAGTACATGTAAGTATAGTCTGCGTTAGAAACCCAAAATCCATGAATCAGAGGTTGAAGGAGACGATACCTTTATATTATAAAAATCTAAATATAAGATAACAAGTACTGAATTTCTAATGGAAGAACTGAATTTTAGGCTCTGGTCGTCTACTGAAACCGAGATCATCATTTTATGCACGTACGAGGTGTTTCAGAAACCATCATAGTTTTAATCATCAATTTTAGGAACTGTAAAGGAATCGATCCAACTGTTCTTATATTTAAAAATGACTCCTTATGGATCGACAAATCTTCCAAAGTGGACAACCTCTCAATTTTGATATATTTTGATAATATTTGGTAAGCAATGATTTGTCCAATTACTTCTCTTTAACGTGGAGGTATGGCCCTTGGTAGTTCTAGGGATCCTAGTCGCCAAATCTCGACTGACCTAGCAAAAAAATCTTAGCTCTTCAGGGAGTTGTTTCGATGAATTAGGAAGATGATTTCTATCAAAATGGCATAAAAAATTGCCACCATTCAGAGACAAGAAAATCAGCCTTTCGTTTCTCTTGTAAAAAAAGTAGATGAGACTATAGAATAAAGGTAAGGATACGAACGTTTATTATCTTTGCGTTAAGTTTTAACAAACATTTTACCAGTTTGTTCAAACAAATCATAGTGATAAATAGCGTATCGTAAGTATATGCTATATTAATTCTAAATTTGTTGACAGTAATGAATGATAATGAAAAGACATAAAACACATTTTTCAATTTCTCTCCTTCTGATTTCTCCTTAAATGTCTAGTTTGCTACGAGGGGCGATAAAAATGTTCAACTATTTTAATCTGCTGGAGCAAATCTCGACAGTAATGTGTAAACTTTTTAATCCAGTTTAAATTTGTTTTAAGAATATCGTAAGTAGTACAAAATGTGGAAAATTTTTTGAAAAATTTGGAAACATCTTTATTGTGAAATACGATTAAAATATTAGATAATTAAATTACGATTGGAAACGAATTTTCCATAATCGTTTGGGAAAAACATGTTGCTAAAAATTAACAGATTTATCTCGGTTCGTATGTTTGGATATATCCGGAGAGGTGATTTATTTTTGACTTCCCCTCGTACGATAACGAGCCGTATCCAGTTTCGGCAACCGCCGATTAAAACACAAATATCCAGTTAAAGAATAAAGTAGGTAATCAATCAAAGAAGCGGTAATGTAAGAGAGTAAATCATTAAAAAACATCGAAAATGCATCCGGTGCCATATACGACACATAAGAATTATCTCTCGGTAAAAGAATACATTAAATCCAACTAAACTAAAATGATTATAATTACTTTGGGTCATCGGTTTACCACGGTGCGGTGGCAGGATGCCGGCGAGTACATTAACTACTTGGGAATTCATATCTGGGTAACTAATAATTTTAAACGAAACATTAATAGATTTGTTTCAGTTGCATTGAGGTTGAATTTAATTGTTGCTCCACAATTACAAATCTTACGGTGAATCACACAAGAATGTCCTATGAAGAAATTTACCGCAGATGGAGAAGTCGATTTGAAGATTTAACACAAATGTAAGCGACTTCTCAGTATATTACTAGTCGTTCATATAGGACTCTGTAGGCGTAAAAATGTGTAATTTCAAATATATGTCCTGGTTATAACGTATTTACATTTCATGTCACGAAGATTTTTCCTTAAAATCAAAGTATTTACATTTACTGGTTGCAACAAACTCATTTTTAACGAACTTCCGGTTCAGATGGACCAACCCGATAGTTAAAGATGAAAACCCTATTGGTTTCAAAAAAATATTACTATCAGTAAATAAGTTAGGAACCCATCAGAAAAAGATCCAGAAAAAAAAATTATAGTTTAAAAAAACAAAAAAAACACGCTTTAAAGGGAAACCGAACTAAAAAGTAAAAAGTAAGAATAAAGTGATTGACAAAAAATAATTTTATTGTAAAAATGCGTGGGGTGCATGATATCAATTGTTATAGATATTTCATTGGTAGCTATTGATTAAAGTAGAGTTAGCACTCCACGCTTTTTTACAAATTAATCAGTTTAAAACTGAGAAATAACTTCTAAATAAGTATATGTTGATATGGAAATATGTTTGGATTTTTTTTTCTAGATATTGAACAAAAAAATCCGACATAGTTTCAGGGTAGAGAGAGGTAAAGAACATTTAGAGTTATTCGTTTAAAATTGAAAAGAAAATTTTAAATATAAAGTGTTTTCAAAAAACTTTTCGGGTCAGCCCCATCATGACTGCATGTGGTTTAAATAGTTATTTATGCAACAAGTGCGTAAGGTGAGATTTTTCACGAATGGGAATTCGCCTACGGCTCATGCGACAATCCCATGAGTGAAAAAAGTGCAAACAATATTTTTTCTACTACCGAAATAGTTACTAAGAAATATAATGTATAAAGTTCAATTTATTTTACGCACTAGTACGTAAAGTATTTATTTTTTGCACTAGTGCGTAAAGTGAAATAATAAGATAACAAGGCAGTTGTTGATTAATGCTGCATTCTGCTTAGACATACTTGTTATGTGAAAAAATTAACAGTTCTGTACTTAACAATATTTATTGTAGTAACGAAAATTATGTGATTAATGTTTCTAAAAATAGTAATTTAAGCAAAACTTAATCCGTAGGTAGTCATTAATTTTAATTTAATTGTGAACAATGTGAATATTATATGTACAATTACAATTACAAGTACAATTATTAAAATTCAATCCTTCGGCCTTATTGGCTTTTTGTGCCGAATTGGCTATATTTGGCGGAGTGTATTCAAAATCTGATAAATCTGATAAATCGACAGCCATATTGTACTTATCTCTTCGAGAACTAAGAAGTTTAAAATAAAATAAAATTTAACGTTGAAAGTTACATAAAAATCATATTTAATAACAAATTTAAAGGTTTCCTTACTTAAATTTTCTAATAATAATATGAAATGAACTTCAAAATGTCAAACTTACTTATAAGTCAAAATTTAACAATGACAATATTGCTATGGCCCACTTAAATTTAAATGAGTGACACTAATCAGTTTGTAAAATATAAATGAAACTTCAAACTTATAAAAAATTCAAAGATTATTGTTAAAGGATACTGAGAATTAGGTATGTTTTATATTAATATACCGTGATATTAAATAAATGAACTACATAAAATTAAATAACCACATTTAACGTTTTTAAAATGAATTAATTTTTTACTATTTTACTATTTTTACTATTTTACTTTACGCACTAGTGCGTAACGTAAAAACACTTTACGTACTAGTGCGTAAAGTTTAACTTTACGCACTATAAAGCGTGCGGAAAGTTGGTACTTTAAGATCGGTAGTAGAAAAAATACGTTTTCTTCGTTTTTTCAAAAACAAAAATTTTCCAGAAATTTTTTCTCCAAAAAAATGTCATTGAAAGGTACGTTTTTATCGTTAAAAGCTCCTGTGGGGCTGATTCTCAAAAAAAAAAATTTCGGTCGTTGAAACATACGTTTTTCTCGTTTAATGTCAAATAAATGGCAAAGTGACGTTTGGGAATTGGTAAGGCTCCTTCGAGTTCGTCTCCTGTCGAATTGTGCGCATTTCGGGGTAGAGAGAGGTAAAGAAAATTTAGAGTCTTTCCTTTAAAATTGAAAAGAAAATTTTAAATTTAAATTGTCTTCAAAAAACTTTTCGGGTACAGA
This sequence comes from Rhagium mordax, assembly GCA_963680705.1. Lineage (NCBI taxonomy): Eukaryota > Metazoa > Arthropoda > Insecta > Coleoptera > Cerambycidae > Rhagium > Rhagium mordax. The sequence goes on from OY796658.1 coordinate 87,849,702, forward strand.
GCCCCATCAGGGCTGTCTGTAGTTCAAAATTACGCGTTTTTCGTTAATAGCTTCTGCGGGGCTGTTTTTTCAAAAACAAAAATTTTCTCTTAAAAAAAATGTCGTTGAAAGTTTATCGCTAAGAGCTCCTGTGGGGCTGTCTAAAAAAAATTTTTTTTGTCAATAATAATTGCAAAGTACGTTTTTTTCATTTAATGTCAAAAAAATATCAAAGTGACGTTTGGAAATTGGTACGGCTCCGTCGAGTTCGTCTCCTGTCGAATAGTGCGTGGTTTTCGTTGAATTTGCAAAAAACAGTCAAAGGTGACGTTTAAATGTCAAAACAAATGAGGGGTCTTATCGAAGAACCGAAAATGGTTTCGGGGTCCTGAAGTCGTCCGGATATTGTTTCTGCCCTAGAGCCAAAACAAAAAAAAAATTAAAAATCCCCGGATCGACTGTAAGCTGTAATCTGTCGGACGGACTATAAATTTCAAGATAAAAATTGGGCGAAATTTCAACAAATCTTGGTTCGCTAAAAAAATTATTGTCGGGACGAGTTCAGATTTTAAGGGTTAAAATTTGTAGTGACCCCGCAGAAGTAATGGGAGCTTCCTTTAAAGGCCGGTTGAAGAAATGCTCCGGTTAAAGGAGTTACGGCCTCCGGAAAACTACCTATTTTCAGCAAAATCGATCTTTTTAAAAAATTCGTATCACGGGTAATATCGGAGGTGGAGGAAAACAAATAAAAAACAATTCTTCATTTTTCTTTCCTCTTGCCCGTCGTCCTGGTCCCGTCCAAATGAAAAGGCTCCGCTTCCAAGATATTTGCAAAATACTGTTTTCGCGACCTTTGGCCCTGCACAATTGACCTCGCGGCGGTCCAATCGATAAGTAAATTTCTCACATTATTAAGAACCCTGATATTAAGACGCATGCAAAAATTTTGTCCGTTACAATTTTTTCCCATGTTGAATTTCGATTTTTCTTGTATTACCAAGGAAAGTGTAGAATCAAATTTAATTACCCTAGAGAGTAGCCTATTTGCTCTGTTGATTATTGGTTCAAAATATTTATGCACCAGAAAGAAAAATCTACGCAAGTTGCAATTTAAACGCTGATAAAGTATATCAGCATGATCGATATTGTTCTTCATTTTATTCGATGTAGATAAACAAGACACAAATATTATAGGACAACAAATATTTCCAGCCGCATCAATCAAACTGACTGCATGTTTAATGTGAGTATTAATTTCGAAATCATTCCAAAACCATTTCTAACGATCGCATATCAATTCTTATAGTACACGTATTACTTAATAAGTTTAAACAAACATCATATTCGTAGGTAATTGCTATTCATCTGGAGTATTAAGTTGATGAAATTAACAAGCAATAAAAACTTAATGTCATATTTAATAATATAGTACCACGCTCGGGATCATTTAAATTTGGATAGATAATTTGTCTGGATGCAGCAGTTGAATATTGCAAAATATATACAGGGCGAAAATTAGGAACTGGCCAGGATTTTGTCATATGACGATATTTTGACGCACGTGGTTCCAAATAATAATTGGATTTGCATTTATTTCAAGAATGGATTCACATAATTCACTGGAAACTAAAAACCATATTTGTTAATCGAACTTGTGACGATCCTTCCAAAATAGAATAAAGATACAACTTAAATGATCGACAGTCGGCTCCCTTTAAAGATTTAAACGTAGGACTTCCTCGCTTACGTGTGACAACCACGGAATGCCTTACTCAAAAGCTCTAGGAGTCCAATGTAGTAGCTTTAGATATCCGCATGTGGTATCAAGGTCTTCTGGACGAGCTACCTCTGAATCAGTTGCTCACAAATATCGAATCAAACGGGATAAACTTTGTAGATATATCAAACCACATTATATCAAGGAGCAATTTTGATGCATGCTTGGAATAGCCTTATCTTTACGAAACAGGCAAATTTCGTCAGTTGAAATTCACAGCACCTTGAACTGCATTCAACCAAATCAAACAAAGGATTGGAATATAGGAATCACAACTAAACCGTAACTGTAGTCATCAAGGGAACAAATAGCAAAATCATAAAATTTAAAAGCATTTTGTTGAAGATGCAGATTATTTGATTATTTGACAAAAAAAAGTTTTTCATTCTACTGGCCATACTCGATGCACCCCTAGACGATTATTATTGTAAAGTGATGCAGGCTGCCCAATATTTTTGATCATCTGATTCGACAGAAACAGACTAAACTTCTCTTGATCTAGTCATTTTATTTCACTTACATTTTTATCATGTCAAGGTACCCTCGTGGGTCACTTGGGTGGCGCTACTGCTACAACATGTCTAAATATCCCATCAAAACATACCATTAGATAATAAATAAATCGAATTCTTCGGTAAAAAAAATATATAAAAAGTTCCACTGGCGTTTTTAAGCGAAGCAAAACATTAAATGAAATTTATCCAAGTCAAATAAATGCCTTATGTAGGTGTATGTAATAAAAATAAAGATATTTATGTTCTTCACGATATTTATTACGTAATAATAAGTTATGCGTTACAATACGTTTTATTAACATTTTTCTTTATCATTGCTGTTACATTTCCCGTTATGTCTGGCTGGGCTGGGACACATGTTGTAAGGCGAAAATATATTTCGATATTTAATTACATGTAAGAAGAAACTATAATTTCCTAATACTTATCTCAGGTTAAGCACCATATATTATGGCATTAAAAAATTTACAGTCTAATGAGCAACAGTACATTTTATTCTAAAATAATACCAGTTTAAAACTGGTTTGATTACTTACGAACTGTTTAAATTTCGTAGTTTAATCAGATTATAAAACGACGAAAAAAGTTAAATAATTCGGATATTTGGATACTGTGAGGATACAGTAGGCAAAGCTTATAATTTTCGGAGATGGTCAGGCAGCGCTAGGTTTTTGTGTGGAATGTCCTCCGAGATAAATTGCAGTCCAGGCGGATTACTAGCATTACAAGATAAAATTATTAATTAGCTCCAAGTCGTCGCTCCATCGTGTACAGTTTTTAATAACTCAGCAGTAACGTTTGATATTAATTAATTCCGCAAGAAATGGAAAAGGGAGGAAACGAACAAATAGTAACATTTGGAATTATTAGTAATCGGAGCGCTTAAAAGGCGCATGAAGGTTTGAAGCAAAAATGCGGTAGTTTGAAAAATATGCCTATTCACTATGACCTTGAAGGCCTAAGGAGAAGACTCATTGAACACATCATCGGATAATTAATTCTATAACTTTATTGTTTAAGATGGAAACAATCTCCATGAAAATACCAATTAAAGAAACTGATCACCAACAAACAACAATACATCAAACTTATTATCGTCTATTTGTAAAGTGAATTTAAAATTTCCAATCTTGTTTTCGGATCCCCAAAAGTGTGGGAAATATTTAAAATCAAGTCTGTGCTTAATAGCAACAATAGCTATTGTTTTGCAGAAGAGTTGCAGGTTCTCTTTCGCGTTGAATATTCTAATTTCTTGACTTCTTGACGCACGAGAAAAAATATACAGAAATAAAATCTGCAGAACATCAAAAAATTGGATACATTTTATGAAAATGTGAATTAAAAAATAAATGATTTTAAAAAGGAAATTATATGGATACGAATTATTATGTGGATTGGGCCGGCCAACTGGACCGAAGGCCTCCTTCATACATTTTGATCATGTGAACCACAGATGAACGAACATAAATTTTATTACCTAAAGCCAAAGCATAATAAGACTTGTTTTAACTTCGGTACAATTAGAATAAATTAATTTTAAGATATTTGGGCTAGGTACCGCATGATCAGGTTCTCATGAACTGAACTGCTTTATTATAGTTCTATGGGTTCTTATTGGGTTATTTCTCCTATAGATTCCATGACGCACCTCACCTACGGGTAATTAAAACTGTAATAAAAAACTGATTTATCTCGTGAGTACACGGCAGAGCTCTTAGTTTTATTTTTGGTCCGGCTGCATTAGATATAATCCGAGTATGTATAAGGTTTCTCTTATTGAATTACTTGCTAATGGAATTGGATTTATTTTGCTCCGATCTCTCTTTAAAAAATGGCTGTGCCGCGTTTAGCAAACCTATAAAGAATTCAAAATATACTACAACGAACCGTAAATACAATGTGATCCCAATAATACGAAGGATTCTTATTTATTGACTAGAAGAAAATTTTTATTGACCCATATTTTTTGTTAAAAAATTCAGGAATAAAGTATACCAAAAAAGGAAAATAGAGAGCTTAAAGTTTTGGTTGATTTTATACCCTAATTAATGTTTATTTTTTATATACAAGAATAAATTATATAAAAGAGAATTTTAGAAGAAGACAAGTTTTTTATAAGTAGTTAATAAAATCTACAACTACTCTAGGTCAAGTGTAAACTCCTGGTTAATGGACTCTTGGAAAATAAAAAATAAAGTAACCCAAAAATATAAGAATGGACCCTAACAAAAAGAAAAAGAAAACTCAGATTTTAGTAGAAAACATTTATTTAAATAATTTATTAATAATGACTCCTCTAGGTCAACTCTTACCTCTTGGTCAAAGAATTTTCTGAAAAAAAAATACAATAATGAAGAATACCAAAAATGCAACAAAAACGTAGGAATTCAAATTTTAGTAGAAAACTACTGTTTTATAAGTAGTTAATAACATCTAATATAACAGTCCTGGTCTAGATCGATTCTAAACGCCTAGTCAATGGATTTTTGTGAAAAAAAATACAATAATAAAATAACCCAAAAATATAAGAATAAAAGACCCTAAGAAAGAGAGGTAGAGAGCCCTAAAAATAAGAAAGAGAAAACTCAAATTTTAGTTTAGGAGAAAATGTCTCTAGATCGATTCTAAATGGATTTCTCTCAAAAAAAAAAAAATACAATAATAAAGTAAGTACAGTAGTAAACAAGTACACACTTTATAGGTAGGTAGTTAATAATATATAATAGGAAGTAAATTTTTATCTCCTCATCAATGGATTTTTCTGAAAAAAATAATACATTAAGAAAAGAATTAAAAGACCCCTAAGAAAGAGAAGTGGAAACCTCAAATTTTAGCAGAAAACAATTATTATAATATCTAATATGACTATATATTGACTAGTCTAGATCAACTCTAAACTCCTGAGAAATGGATTTTTCCGAAAAAAATAACACAATAATAAGGTATCTCAAAATAAATAAAAATAAAGAATAAAGAGACCCTAAGAATGAGAAGTAGAGAGCTCAAATTATTTTATATTTTATACTAGTTAATAATGTCTAATATGACTACTCAATAGGTCAATTCTAAATTCCTGGTCGATAGATTTTTCTGAAAAAATAATACAATAATACAGTACCTCAAAAATACAAGAATAGAGGACCCTAAGAAGGGAAATAGGATTTTGAATAGTATTTCAAATATATAGTTGCGTAGAAAGAACACCAACACCGCACTATTCTACCTTACGATGGTTCTAAAGGGACACAGCAAAAATTTAAAAAAAAACTAGAAATTTCTACCTTTTAAGTACAAATTTCTACTTTCAAACTAGAAATATCTATTTTGAAACTAGAAATGTCTATTTTCAAAACTAGAAATTTCTACTTTTAAAAACTACAAATTTGAAAGTGTTCCCAGTGCCAAAAAAACTAGAAATTTCTACTTTAAAACTAAAAATTTTGAAAGTAGAAATTTCTAGTCTTGAAAGTAAAAATTTCTACTTTAAAACTAAAACTGCCTGCTTTAAAACGAAAAATTCTACATTCCAAACTACAAATTTCTATAATATTAAAAATTTCTGCTTGAAAACTAGAAATTTCTACTTTCAAAATTACAAATTTCTACTTTAAAACTAAAAATTTCTGCTTTAAAATGAGAAATTTCTACTTTCTAAACTAGAAATTTCTACTTTCAAAACAAAAATTTCTACATTAAAATAAAAAATTTCTGCTTTAAAATGACAAATTCCTACTTTAAAAAGTAGAAATTTCTACTTTGAAACTAAAAGGTTGTGCTTTAAAGCTACAAATTTCTACTTTTAAAAACTACAAATTTAAACGTGTTGCAAGTGCCAAAAAAACTAGAAATTTTAACTTTAAAACTAAAAATTTCTATTTGATCATATAGAATTTGGTCCGTAATGTAAAAAAATAATAAAATATACAGGGTGTTCCATTTAGAAAATTGAATTTGATGTTATTTTCCGTCGAAAGTATTTTATAGGTAGTTAATAACAGGTAGTTAATATGACACCTCTAGAGTCTAGATCGTTTCTGAATTTCAATAATTTTTTTTAAAAAGACTAATGTTGTAAGTAGGTTGATTTTCATAAATACTCTGGTCAAAATACAAGAACGATTGACCCTAAAAATAAGAGATTAGGAAACTCAAATTTTAGAAGAGATGACCCATTAATAAGTAGTTAGTAACATCTAATATGACATTCTAGATCGATTCTAAATAGATTTTTCTGAAAAAAATATTACAATAATAGAGTACCCTAAAAATATAAGAATATAAGGGCCTAAGATGGAGAAGTAGAGAACTAAAATTTTGGTAGAAGACAAGTACATACTTTATAAGTAGTAGTAAAAATATAAAAAAGAACGACCCCAAAAATGAGAAATAAGAAGCTCAATTTTAGAAGACATCAACTTATTTATAAGTAGCTAATAATACCTAATTAAATTCTGTAGGTCGATTTTATTTTTTTCTTGTCTATAGATTAGGCATTTTAGGTAACCCCAATAATAATTTTTCTAAATATAAAAAGGACTTCACTTAGTAGTAATGACAACAAAAATTAATTATGTTGACAATGTTGACATGTCTCTACTGTACGGAGAATACTACCAGAATGCTACTGCAGCGAGCAAATTGTGGGACAAACGTTTTCTTCAGAGATTGCACTTAATTCCGTGATGATAAACATTTCTTGAATATCCAAAATTTATACATATTTCTAAAGTTTTTCAATTTCGACTTGCTTTAGAATCAATAATTATAATTAATAATATTATATATTAATAATAAAAATGCCACCTTTGGGAGTACCCTGTATATGGGTATTGGATATGAATATTTTAAAGACGATAAAAATAAAAATTTTCTAAAAAACTAACTACGAGTGCTATTAAAAATTGTAACAATGAATATCATCCAATTATTTTTAATAATAAATAGGTAGTTACCAAATGTATTACAAGTATTTTTACAATCAACATTTTAAAGAAATTAAAAACTCACCAACTCTGATTCGTCACATAGTTCATTAAATATCAGCCGATTTCTTGTCATCCAAAATCCTAATTTAGCGTACATTATTATGTTAAAAACGTGAAAATCAAATATTGCAAACAACCGAGTCTTAAGAGCCCGAATTAATACAACACTGCACTGGCAGAAACGCATATAAAACAAACGTTAGTTCGACATCAGGCACAAGAATGTCATGCAAAAAATTTTGTATCTATCATAAAGAAGAAGTACAGCCTATAAAATGACAAATGACAATCGCAAAATGGCGAAATTCTATAAAATTAGGGTTTTTTATAGAACACTCCATACATTATTATATTTTCGAAATATATAATTATAATTTCCTGATTTCAAAAATATACAGGGTGTTAAGAAAAAGTAGGTCAAGCCGTTAACCACAGATTTTTTGGACGAAAATAATGCGACTTTTATAGTGTGATTTTTTATTTTGGCGCGTAGTTTCCCCTATACAGGGTGTTAAAGTTTAAATTTTGAAAATTATTTTTATTAATAACTCAGTTATTTTTTAAGATTGTTACCTGAAATTTTGCACAGACTTTTATCTTACTCATATGCACTTATGTGTAATTTTGGTAAAAAAAGTCAAAGCGCAAACGTGGAAAAGGGGGCTGTGGTGCCCATTAACCTCCCCAAGTTTTTCATGCGTAAGAGATACAAATGACCAAATGGGAAAAAAGTTTCGGAATTAATTAAAGAACTAACAAAATAACACCTAGAATTTTTTTATGTGATTTTTCGTTTATGAATTACATATTTTGAAAAAACTGATTTTTTAAATATATTTTGTTCTGGCGTTATTGGCAAACTTCTTTATAGCGACTTTTAATGAACTTAAAGGTTATGTTATCAAATTTTTTTTTCGACCCTTCGTCTTCGGGCAACCATCATCAATTTAATTTTTTAAATACGGTCCTGGCTTTCTGTTTTCAAACTTTAGAAGCCTATTTTATTCTAAATTCAACGATGTACCACACATTATAGTTTAATTACGTCTCGAGCCTGCTTTGACCATCATCAAGAAATTTTTTACATTAGATTAGAATAAAAAATCCGAAAACTCGGGTTTTTCAAAAACGAAAAATCAAGGATTTCTTTTTGCGACACACAGTATTTCTATTTAATAGTATTAATGATAAATAAAAGTGGCTACATTCACCACGTTCCATTTTTTATTCACCATTATCTGCAATATTATTATTGCACCGACTAAAAAAAAAAAAACCACCGAGATTTCATCTCTGTCCAATATCGACTTGAATAAATAGATTGTCTTCTGCTTAGTCAGCATGTACATATTTGATACGTAAGTAGTATTTCGATAAGGATATTCATTATAGAATACATTAGTTTTATACGTTAATTTTGCTTGTAGGATTTTATAACCTTCAACCAATAGTTCGTTCAACTCTAATTTTACTTGAAAAACAGGAATTTTAATGCAATAAGATATTATTTTCGACTATGTTAAATTTAGTTATAAATTATTTAAATCATTAGTATTGGGTGTATTACTAAGTATGTGAAATACAAGTGGTTTTAATTCCTTGTACTGGAAAATGGGAGGTTTACAATTTACATCAGAAATAAATCATTCTGATGGTATTGTAGGTTGTTAAAGCCTCGTAAACACGCTGAATAAACGGAGTTATTTATTTTAATAGAAATAAATGTTGTTTGAGATGCGCAATTTGTTTTTTCCACGTAAAACTATCAATTTTGAACCATTATTACATTTCACGCACTTTTGAACTTTGGACGTTTAAGTCTGAAGGGGTTATGGAAGCTGGAAAAATTTTTGCTCAGCAACTTGAGGTTTGAGGGGCGCAATAAAATCAACAAACTTGCTCCTATCTGAGAATTTCCAAACTTTTACTTTCTTTGTGTTTGTAAAATCGAATTAGCTACTCCAACAATGAATTGGCGAAATAACAAATGAATAGCAAACAAAACAAAACGCCGAACCAACTACAACAGGGACTAGATTGGTGGTCAGCTTACCTGTCGTTTGACACTGGAGGAGCTATCACTGAGGCTACCGGAAGCGGTGAACTTACGAGTCCGGTGCTTGAGGCGAGCTCCCGGAACGGTAGCCGGAGGTGGGCCCCCAGCCGCGACCAATCCTTCTAAGCCTTCAGCTCCTGAAAGATTCTGAAAGGAAAACATAATCACGATTATCACTTCGTCATTGAGAATGTTTTAATTGTTGTTGTTGGCAAATAACGTGTAAATTCGAAACAGGCCGAAATAGTGAATTGTATTGGTATGTAATATTGTTGCATAAGTGACGTCTTCTGGAATTTAAGGTGTGTCATGTCTCCGCTTTAATACACTGAATACATAAGATATCAATTTCTTGTCTGGAAGCTTCATTGGTTAGGTAGCAATTGTTTTCCTGAAACATGAAATTCAATAGGGCAAAAAAGTGTGCAGAAATTTTAGTTAACTCATTTTCACTTTAATCCAAAATTAGATGGGCAAATTGATTAATTATGGAGTGTATGATCTAAAAAATTATAGGTTTCGAAAAATGTTTTTAAGGAGATTTAATTCGATAATGAGCCCATAGGTTTCCTTAGGTTTCCTTTTGCCCTTGGTATAGGAGGAGTGAAAAAAACTGTTTTTTAATGAAAGATTCTGTAAAATAAATAACACAAAAATATTGTATTATTTTTTTTTCAAAATATTTTATTTATTTCATCTCTAAATCATTATTTGTGTTATTTTCAGTATTATTACCAAGTATTTAATTTATAACCACTCTGCACATTAAATTATTTCTCGTTAAGAATCTGACTTGAAGCTCGTCTTGAAGATCATTAACTGAAGGTCCTTTGCATTTAAAATACTTAATATGTATCAAGCTGCTTTATGCCGATTTAGTTGCCCAAAAAAATAAATTAAACTACGAGCTTTATTTATTCCTTATTCCTTCAAAATTTGCATACAAAAAATTGTCAAGAACTAAAGCTAAATACGGTCTCTCGAGATATTTCCAATGAATTCTATTAATCGTTTTTCAAGCAGATTGGTTTTATGTAATTACCGTCCTGCTAATGAAATTAAGTATTTCCAATTCCAATCTTTCCGACTTAGTTACTCTGCAATTTTTTTTTAGCTAAATCTCTCAATTCAAATACCAAAAAAAGTTTCTCTTTTTTTTCTTTTTTTTTATTTATATCTGCTACGTTTCTGGTCCATGAATCTGACATAAAAATTCACACTTTAACGTTAACGCAAAATTATTGCGTACAGATTAATGTCATGTTGTTGTTAATTTATATGTATAAATGACAATATAGGAGTCTGATGGTCTTCCAGTGTTCTTATGTTCATTCAGAAATATGTAAATAACTAGCCAACTTATTAATAGGTTTGAAACATAATACTCTGCAAGGAAGCAGTAAATATCAATGAATTATTTAACAAATAAATTTGTTATGCAATAAATTTATAACCGAAAATTTAGCGCTGAAATTAAGATCTAACAAATAAATGCTCATGTCTAAATATTGTCAGAATTTGGCTATACAAGTACATAATGAAGTTAGATCGAAAAAAGCCGTTACATTAACTTTTGAAAATGTGCCTGATATGAGTTTAAATTTGAAACGTTGGGAAACTTATGTAAACGTAATCTTCTTACATTTTTAGAATTAAACCAAATCCTAGGCAATTTTGCGAATTAATTAATTATCCTCTATTAATTTATTGTTCCCACATCTTTGCACAAGCGCAAACCCTGTTTATCAAAACGAGAGCGTTTATATTTCTTTAATATAATACAATATCCTTTTTCTTACTGAAGTGGAGTGCAATCCCATAACTATGATAAATGCCTGGAACATGTCATATAATGTCACATTTCGCCTCTTTATGTAGTTTAGTCTTTTTATCTCGGCGATCAGCCACTTCCAAGAGCGTTTAGTCGAGACTCGCGCTATATTTCAGTAGTTAGCGTTTCCAGTGGCGCAACGTTATTTATTCAAGCCAACGTAAATGTTGGCCATTCAACATCATTTTTGATCTTATTTTGTTATTACCTCCCCTTTTAACGCGATGAATCAAATCAGATAAATTAGATAAGATTCTTGCCAAAAGGAACTATGCTTCCTGCTAGAGATGATCCTTAGGATCCTCATGGGGCAGGATCAGATCCTGCCTCATCTAGGTGCAATCTCTAATTGCTCATATCTCTAGCAAACACTAAAAATGTGTGGTGGAGCTATTTTAGGCTTCTCTCAGCAGAGAGGTTGGTTTGAATTTACCAATGTGAGTGTAGTAATTATTTCTAGTCCATAATGATAGTGGTGAATATAAGAATCATTTTCTCTATTATTAAATCTTTAAAAAATGAATATAACATGTTGTCCCTCTTTACATCAACATTGCAAATCATTTTTATGTGTCAAGGCCGTAAAGCATACAATTTACGCCCGCCGTCTGCGTGGACATTAAAAATTAGGAGGTAGGTAAAATTGAGGTGTATACATATTGTTTGGCACCAATGGAATCTTTTTATGAATCATATTAGTTAGTTTAGTTTATTTTAAATTTGCAAATTTTGGCACATTGCTGAGAAAAACTAAATGACAAAGATCATGTTTCTACTTTATTATAATGTTTTCAATTTTGAATTGAAGTGTTTAGGGCGTAAAGTTCATCTTTCTCTCCTTAGGGCGTAAAGGTCATCATTTTCTTCTTGGGGTGTAAAGTGTGCGCTGAATTTGACAATTCCAGATATATCAAATTGACAAAGATCCTGCTCCTCTACGTTATTTACAAATGTTTTTGATTTGTCAAATACTTAGGGCGTAAAGTGTCCTGGGGTAAACGGGTGAAATTTACGCCCTAAAATTTAGCAATTGCAAGTCCCAAATTATAATATAAAAATCTTTGTTTTATTTTTCTATGTTTAGACATTTTTCCTTGGACACTTTTTTTTAGATATTTTCCCTTAATTTTGACACACCCAGATAAATCAAATTGACACAAATCCTGCCCCTCTACGTTATTTACAAAGGTTTTCGATTTTTAATTAAAATACTCAGGGCGTAATGTCCATTCTCTTATCTTAGGGCGTAAAGTGCCTGGGGTAAACGGGTGAACTTTACGCCCTAAGATATAGCAATTGCAAGTCCCAAATTATAATACAAAATCTTTGTTTTATAATTTTTTTTTGTTTCTTTCAATTAGAATTTTATTTAAACACTTTTTTAGATATTTTCCCTTAATTTTGATAATCCCAGATATATCAAATTGACGCAGATCCTGCTCAAGATTCTTAATTAAAATACTCAGGGCGTAAAGTTCATTCTTTTCTTTTAGGGCGTAAAGTGTCCTGGGATAAACGGATAAACTTTTAGCCCTAAAACGTAGCAATTGCAAGTCCGAAAATATAATATAAAAATCTCAGGGTTATTTCTCTATGTTTAGACATTTTTCCTATGACAGTATTGTTCAGATTTCTTCTTTACATGTTTCCTACTGCAATTAATAACTCAATTCCTCGATGCTGATCGTTTAATTGTTTATAAATGTTTTTAATTTTTAAATAAAATATTCAGGACGTAAATTGCTTATTTTCTCCTTCGGACATAAAGAGTGAAAAATGCACTTTACGCCCTAATATGTTAAAATGTGGCATTTTTAAGTAAAGACACGATTTAAAAATCTTTGTTTTATTATATCTTTCAATTAGAATTTTATTTAAACATTTTTCTTTGGACACTTTTTTTAGATATTTTTCCTTAATTTTGATAATCCCAGATATCAAATTGACACAGATCCTGCTCCTCTACGTTATTTACAAAGATTTTTAATTAAAACACTCAGGGCGTAAAGTTCATTCTATTTTCTTAGGGCGTAAAGTGCTCTGGGATAAACGGATGAACTTTACGCCCTAAAATGTAGCAATTGCAAGTCCCAAATTATAATTAAAAATTTTAGTTTTATTTTTCCTAGGACAATATTGTTCAGATTTCTTCTTTACATGTCTCCTACTGCAATATTTAATAACTCAATTCTTCGACGCTGATCGTTTAACTGTTTATAAATGTGTTTGATTTTTAAATAAAATATTCAGTGCGTAAAATTACTTATTTTCTCCTTCGGGCATAAAGAGTACAAAAATGCACTTTATGCCCTAATATGTTAAAATGTAGCATTTTTTAAGTAAAAACACGATATAAAAATCTTTGTTTTATTGTTTCTTTCAATTAGAATTTTATTTAAACATTTTTCCTTGGATACTTGTTTTAGCTATTTTTCCTTAATTTTGATAATCCCAGATATATCAAATTGACACAGATCCTGCTCCTCTCCGTTATTTACAAAGATTTTTAATTAAAACACTCAGGGCGTAAAGTTCATTCTATTTCCTTAGGGCGTAAAGTTCCCTGGGATAAACGGATGAACTTTACGCCCCAAAATGTAGTAATTGCAAGTCCCAAATTATAATTAAAAATCTTTGTTTTATTTTTCCTAGGACAATATTGTTCAGATTTCTTCTTTACATGTCTCCTACTGCAATATTTAATAACTCAATTCTTCGACGCTGATCGTGTAACTGTTTATAAATGTGTTTGGATTTTTAACTAAAATATTCAGGGCGTAAAATTACTTATTTTCTCCTTCGGGCATAAAGAGTACAAAAATGCACTTTACGCCCTAATATGTTAAAATGTAGCATTTTTAAGTAAACACACGATTTAAAAATCTTTGTTTTATTGTTTCTTTCAATTAAAATTTTATTTAAACATTTTTCCTTTGACACTTTTTCTTAGATTGTTTCCCTTAATTTTGACAATGCCAGATATAACAAATTGACACAGATCCTGCTCCTCTACGTTATTTACAATGGTTTTCGATTTTTAATTAAAATACTCAGGGCGTAAAGTTCATTCTTTTTCTTAAAGCGTAAAGTGTCCTGGGGTAAACGGATAAACTTTTAGCCCTAAAATGTCCCAAATTATAATATAAAAATCTTTGTTTTAGTTTTCTATGTTTAGACATTTTCCCTAGGACAGTATTGTTCAGATTTCTTCTCTACATGTTTCCTACTGCAACATTTGATAACTCAATTCCTCTACGCACATCCTAAGGATAATTTAATCCCCTATTTTTGCAGGAATTTTCGCTGATGCTTGGTAAAATGATTTCCGGTTATTTTGAATGTTTGACAATTAATTTTTGTGTAAAGCAAGGTGTAAAGCAGGGCGTAAAGCACGACGTAAATTATATAACTAATTTAGTTGTCGAGGGTGAAGTATATGACGATAAATTGCATACCTTTTTATACCAAAAAATTACTTATTTTCACCTTAGGGCATAAAGAGTACAAAAATGCACTTTACGCCCTAAAATAAATAAAAACACGATTTATAACCCTTTGCTTCAGTGTTCTTTTTCAATTTGAACTTTATTTAAACATTCTCTCTTTGGCACTTTTGTTTAGATATTTTCCCTTACACTTTAGATTTTTTTATAATAGACATTATCAATTCAAACAACGCCAAGTGAAATTTTTCATATGGTGCATTATGTATTTTCCAGCTTGGCCTTGCTATTCCCGCCACTGGACAATTTCAAACGCAAGCAGAGGACGCGTGCTAGTGAACGTGCCAAACCCTTTTCGACTTGTCTCCTGCAGATGGACTTTAATGGTATTTTAATATAGACGAGTCCAGGTGGACGAGAAGATATATCATTGGCTAGAAAAAATTAATATGACATTTTGGATGGGCTTACATATAATTAGTTACCTGAATGCGCTGTCATTTAATTGATACTGTTTCAGCACAAAAAGTGACGGCGACGTTGCAAATTGCAGTTTTTTTCAGTTTCGCGACTGTTGGTATTTGTTTTAAAAAGAAATAATTCCAGTAATTTTATCACTTTGTTGCAGTAAAAGGGTTGGATGCAGGTGAAGGCGTTTTATTTTAAGTTTGATGGCTAGAATTTTTACTAGTTGAAAGGCCCTTAATTTATAATTATTTTTAATAACGAGATGATAATGATAATAATAAACGCTACCCCTCAGAATGGCAAAATCCTGAATTCTGGAAAACAAAATAGCTTTAATAGTTATGTATGTATCAAGGGCGTAAAGTAAATGTTTATGGCCCGTAGCGTGAAGATAATAGCACGAGGTTTCAGATAGAGGAAATAGAGGAATATAAAACTACTTTATAGCCCGAGGACGATAATAGGGTCCGCGGGCCATAAAGCTGCAATTAACGCCCGCAAAACTGGGCGTTAAAGTATACTTTAATGCCCGGTCGTGCATAAAGGTCTTTGGTAAAGTATGGTTTCAAGACTTTTTAAAACATTGGCATTTCTGGTGGCTCAGTTGTGCTTGTGGATGTCACTTTTCATATAACCGTTTATTGTGCGTCGCTATTGTTAGAGTTTGGTGAAATTTCATTAAATACAAAAGAGAAGAAATGAAACCGCGTAAAACAAACATACGTCCTTTTTGCAGTTATTTATAATGTATATTCAAGCAAAATAAACAATACAGTTCACTCTTCGTAGACATCAAACTAGATTATTTAAATGCATAAAGCAAAATATTCAAATGACAAATTGAGTGACCTCTTAAGTTTCCATATTTGATCTTATTGAAATTTAATTAATTTAAAAAAAGTGACTGCACCAACTATGCAAATATTACGTTATTTCAATGAGTCGATATATCTGAAAAAACTTTATATTCTAAATTTACTTTGCTCCATGCTTTATTGTTTGGAATGTTATCGATTACCGCAATTATTTATTCGATTACCGCAATTATTTATTTGTCTTGTACGTTCCTTGGGTAAAGTATTGAATGTTTATTTAATTATATCAAAGGGATTCCACAAATATCCATTTTTTACTAAAGTTTCCTCTCTTCAAACAAGCCAAATTAAATTGTGCAGAAAAAGAACATTTCATCGTTTTTTATATGTTGCCAAATTATGTACAGACCATTAGACAGTTCTTAGGGATATCGAATTCCTCATTTATAAACAATTCATCAAAAAACAATATCCTCGTTGATCGAAACAAAGAAAGCCTTGAGACGGCAAAAGAATTTTCTCTATACCTCTGCTAAATCGATGAAAAAATATGTTAATTTTCAGGTTACCGTCCAGAATAATTCAGTAAGCGCTTCTGTGATCTAGAGAAGATTGTTGTTTATTACCAGATATAAGAATTTACTTTGTTCAATGATTCCATGGAAATATTCCTTTATGTTAGATCGATTCGATTCTAAGCTAGTATCCTAAGTTTATGACCCGCCATCTGTGTAATAATTTATCGACAATTCTTGTTTCAAGCGTATTTGCATTTTATCAATTATTACTGACAATTTTAGAGCGCCTACTGGTAACGTGAACGTTTGAAGGAGTTTTAAAAGGGTCGATAAATTTTACCTACTAATGCTATCCGGAGAACCGGCAGCGATGCGTAAAATGTATTATGCTCGTTATTAAATCGGCTTAAGAAATATCGATATATTTTATCTAAAAAATCATAAAAAGTGGGTACGTAATAGAGGCAGTGACAATAAGTTGCGCGACCGGGCGTTAAACGCAACTTTATGACCCGCGAGCCCTATTATCGCCCTCGGGCCACAAAGTAATTTTATAGCCCGCTATTTAAATATAGCGACCATGAGATTGGCTTTGTTTGACCGTTGCTCGGTAATGACTACGAGTTGCTTGATTGAAAACATTCAAGTAACAATTATTTATATGTAAATCAAAATGAATTTAAATTTGTAACTGACCCTATAAACCGTTCGTGCATAATATTTTGTGTATCACGGGCGTAATAAGCGTTTATGCACAACCGGGCGTTAAAGTGTACTTTAATGCCCGATTTTGCGGGCGTTAAGTGGTTCGCGGGCCCTGTTATCGCCCTCGGGCCATAAAGTAATTTTATAGCCCGTTATTTAAATTTTACTACCACGAAATTGGCTTTGTCTTGCCGTTGCTAGGTAATGACTACGAGTTGTTTGTTGTATGATTGAAAACATTCAAGCAGCAGCTATCTATATGTCAATCAAAACTAATCTAAGTTTGTAACTAACTCTATAAACCGTTCGTGCATAACAGTTATTTATATACCAAGGGTGTAAAGTAAGCGTTTATGACCCCCGGCGTGAAGATATTTACACGAGGCTATTCGTCTTGATTGACATATGACATTTGACATAGGAACTATTGCTTGAATGTTGTCAGTCAAGCAATGACGAAGTCGTTACCTAGCGACGGTCAAACAAAGCCAATCTCATGGTTGTTATATTCAATAGCGGGCTATAAAGTTACTTTATCGCCCGAGGGCGATAATGGGTCCACGGCCATAAAGTTGTACTTAACGCCCGAAAAATGGTGCTAAAGTATACTTTACCGCCCGCTCGTGCATAAAATTTTGTATGTATCATGGGCGTAATAAGCGTTTATGGCCTTGTCGTATAATAGCCTCGTGCTATTATCTTCACGCCGCGGGTCATAAACGTTTACTTTACGCCCTAGATGCATAAATAATTATTATGGCCCTTGGCGTGAAATAGCCCTCGGCTAAAGCCTCGTGCTATTATTTTTACGCTGCGGGCCATAAACGCTACTTTACGCCCTTGATACATAAAATAACTATTGTTAACTGATATAAAACGAATGACAAAATAATTTTGCACTAACGTGCATTTTTAAACTAGTAAATTAGTCAGAAGCTTGTAGATATAACTTATTATCATCGACTTGACGTAACATTTCTAAGTAAGTTATTAAATATAGCTTAGAAGAAGCTTATCAGCGGTTCCATATAAGAAATTTTCCGAACTAGATCTTCTCTTTTTTTTTCATTTTCAGATTTACGTCTACTCTTACCCTTACGTAATAGTGTGTATTTATGGCTTATTATCGCTTACTTGTATAAGGTAACATTTCTAAGCACGTTATTATTAAGTACAGCTTAGACAAGGCTTATCAGCGGTTCCATTTAGGACATTTACATTCTTATCCCTCATTTAGCAGTGTGTATTTGTAGCTTATTGTCGCCTACTTGTATAATATAACATTTTTAAGTAGGTTATTTATTAAATATAGCTTAGAAGAGACTTATCAGCAGTTTCTTTTATGACACTTAACTCGATCTTCATTTTCTTTTTCAGCTTTATGTTTCTACTCTTGGACACAAGTCTCTCTCATTTTTTGTCAAACATTCCTACCCCTCATTTAGTGGGGTGAATTTATAGCTTTTTGCCGTCTGTTTATATTTATTTATAAAACAACATTTCTAAGTGCTTTATAAATTAGGTATAGTTTATAAAAGACTTATCAGTGTTTCTTTTAAAAATTTACAAAATTAGGTATCCTTCTCTTTCTTTTTCAGCTTTATCCTCATTCTTGGACAAAAATCTCTCCCACTATTTATCAAACATTCCTATTCCTTACTTAGTATTGTGTATTTATAGGTTATTATTGCCTACTTGTATAAGGTAACATTTCAAGGACGTTATTTATTAAGTATAACTTAGAAAAGGCTTATCAGCGGTTCCTTTTCAGAAAATTTGCAAAATGAGGTTTTCTTTTTCTTTTTTAGGTGTAAGTCCACTCTTGGACATAAGTCTCTTCTACTATTTGCCAAACAATTCTATACCACACTTGTTGGCGGTTCCATGTAGGAAATTTATAAAATTAAAACCTCTTCTCCTTTTAGTTCAGCTTTATGGCCTTTCATTTTTTACCAAATATTCCTATCCCTCACTTAGGTGCTTATTTATAGCTTATTCTGGTCTACTTGTACAGATAACTTCTAAGCAAGTTATTTATTAAGTATAGCTTAGAAGTGACTTATCACCAGTTCCTTTTAGGAAATTTACAAAATTATGTGTTTTTTCTCTTCTAGCTGTAAGTCCACTCTTGGACCATATGTCTCTTGTATTATTTATCAAACATTCCTATACCTCACTTAGTAATGTGTATTACTTGTATACAGTGATATTTCTAAGCACGTTATTTATTAAGTATAGCTTAGAAGAGACTTATAAGCAGTTTCTTTTATGAAACTTAACTCAATCTTCCTTTTTTTCAGCTTTATGTCCACTCTTGGACATAAGTCTCTTCCATTATTTATCAAACATTCCTAGCCCTCAGTTAGGGGAGTGTATTTATAGCTTTTTGTCGTCTATGTCTATAATACAACATTTCTAAGTACGTCATCTATTAGGTATAGTTTTAAGAGACTTATCACGGTGTGTCCTTTATAAAATTTACAAAATTAGGTATTCTACTCTTTCTTTTTCAGATTTATCTCCATTCTTGGACATAAATCTCTCTTATTATTTTTCGAACAATTCTATCCCTTTGCAAAATGAAGTCTTCTTTTGCTTTTTTAGCTGTAAGTCCACTTTTGGACATAAGTATGTTCTATTATTCGCCTAACAATTCTATACCTCACTTAGTAGTGTGTATTTATAGCTTATTATCGTCTAACATTTCTAAATTCGTTATTTTTATATCTTAGAAGAAGCTTATTGGCGGTTCCATTTAGAAAATTTGCAAAACTAAAACCTATTCTCTTCCAATTTCAGCTTTATGTCCGCTCTGGACTTAAGTCTTGTAGTATTACATATCCCACACTTAGTAGAGTGTATTTATAGCTTGGATATTCTTGTCTAATTCTATATCGTAACATTTCTAAACACCTTATTTATTATGTATAACTTAGAAGAGGCTTATCAGTTTCTCCTTTTAGATAATTTACAAAATTAGGTTTTCTTATAGCTTTCTTATAGCTTAGAAGAGGCTTATCAGCTTTTCCTTTTAGATAATTCACAAAATTAGGTTTTCTTCTTTTTATTTTTTTTGCTGTAAGTCTAATTTTGGAAATAGTCTCTTCTATTATTCGCCAAATTCTATACCTCACGTAGTAGTGAGTAGCTTATTATTGCTTACTTTTATACTATAACATTTCTAAATAAGTTATATATCTTAAAAGAAGCTTATTGGCGGTTCCATTTAGAAAATTTATAAAATTAAAACCTCTTCTCTTTTTATTTCAGCTTTATGTCTCTGGACATAAGCCATTATTTACTAAATACCCCTATCCCTCACTTAGTAGTGCTTATTTATGGCTTATTCTGGTCTACTTGTACTTGTATAGAAGACAATTTCTAAGCAAGTTATTTATTAAGTATAGCTTGGAAGTGACTTATCACCAGTTCTTTTTAAGACATTTACAAAATTATATCTTCTTTTTTTCAGCTGTAAGTCCACTCTTGGACATAAAACTCTTCTATTATTATTATCAAACATCCCTATATCTCGCTTAGTAGTGTGTATTTATAGCTTATTATCGCCTACTTGTATAACGTAGCGTTTCTAGGTACATTTTTCTTTAAGTATAACCTAGAAGAGGCTTATCACGTATCCCCTATTATTGCCTACTTGTATAATTTTATTTATTAGGTATAGCTTAGAGAGGCTATCAGCGCTTCCTTTGGGGAAGTTTACAGATTTAGATTTATTTTTCTTTTTAGCTTTTAAGTCCACTCTTGGACATAAGACTCTCCCGTTATTTACCAAATTTAGAAGAAACTTATCATCGGTTCCATTTAGGAATAGGATGCTTACGAAACTAGGTTTTCCTCTTTTTCTTTTTCAGCTTTATGTCCACTCTTGGACATAAGTCTTTTCCATTATTTACCAAATATTCTATCCCTCACTTGCGGATCCCACTTACAATTGGATATCTTTTTGGTATTAGTGTTTATGAATTTTCTCATATTTTATTTTATTTATAAACGCTTTTTTGAGGTTTAAAGAATTTTACTTGCTGTGCTTGCTATTCGGAGAACTGGCGTTGAGCCTTTTCGCGCAATTCATTACGTTATTACGCGCATTCTTTTACTTTTATTTATATTTTTTAATATTTTATATTTCCAAATATGTTAAAATCTACATTGTAATTCCACCCGAACTAAAAAAATTCAAAGATTTAACTGAAGTTATTAAATATTTATTAAACAATCAACAAAAGACTCCTATTTATTTTTCGTTAGCTCATGCATTTTGAATTAATTACTGGGAAGGTAATTTCGTGCTCAATCTAAAACTTTAAACAAATGCATGTAGTTGTTGCCTTGTTGTTCGAGATGGTTGTCTAGTTTTAATTATGCAAATAGGTATCCGATACCCAGGAAACATGCTCCAAATAAAAGAAATGAGTGATGACTGTTTCTTTGTTCCATTCAAAATAATATTGTTTACGAACTTGTTTATCACAAAGCTAATAAGCATATAATAATATACGAGTTAATTTGTTCCTTTTAGGAATCCAAGATAATTTTTTTATCAAAATTGTTATTCAATGCAGAACTACTAACCCCCTATAATAATTACAATAATGTTGCTATCATATTTTTCTACAATTTTTACGTCTTCCTCTATGTGATCTAATTTGACCAGAATTTTACTAACGCTGTTTTCTGAAGAAACAACGGACACGTAACCAACAGCCAAGTATACTGGACTTAATTTCTTCGAATCAAGCAACCCAGAGATTTTCGTCAGGAAATCCAGAGTAGCATTTTTTCAATTATTTTAAATGCTGCTGAACAGTGGATCTGACTCTTATCCTGAATACATCCCGTATATAAAATTGGCACCGACAAACAAGTGGCGTATAATAAATCTTTATATTTATACCGTATTGTGTCTTTCCAACTCCCTAGCTTGTTAATTGAATCCTCTTCTCAAAATCATGGAGGGGGGAACATTTTTGTGCGAACACCTGAATTTCAAATTTGCTGGCCGCAAGATTCCATTATTAAATATTTCTGGAACACAATAGTAAAAAACAGATTCAATCTTTCCTAGAATACCTGCGTAATGCATTTTATGAGAAAAACCTATGGCTTTTAGTATCTCATTAATTTCATAATGTTAATGTAGGAACCCTCTATCGGGAAATAAAATACCCACATTTATCATGATCTCTGGACAAGGGCTACAATTATTTAGCAGATTTCATATTTGGGAACAATGCCCCAGAGGGGGGAGCGGGGGTGTTGCTGCATTGTGAACAGGGTGATTTAACATCTCAAGACGCAAGGTGGTTCAAATGAAACTACCACACCCCTTAAAATTCGGATTTGACTCGATTTTTAACATTGCATCTCAGCGGGTGGTTATGGCCTTATGAAGACAGGTACGGGCTACAGTTTCACGTAAAAATGACGTGCCAGGTAACGATCCGCTTTTGTTTTAGGACCCTTATGCTCGAAGGTGCTTTTTACGGTACATTTTCTAATTAGGAGAGAGACGGCAGATTTTTTCGTATCGTCCAGGTAATAGGCACCGTACTTGTTCACGATAAAATGCGTTGTTAATGACAGTAATTAGTTAGATCTGAGAAATGAGGCTTGTTCTTTATGTTTTGTAATTAAAAATATTTAGTGGGTACTTGCTTAGTTCCCGAGCCAAAATTTGATAATGGAAAGTGATCTAATAAAATCGTCCAATATTTAGTGGAGTCCATAATATAAATGACGTCTGGTTTGGCATCAATGCAATTTTTTTATACTAATTTACTTACCTATTAATTATTGTAAACCGTTATATACAGTGTCATTGCTACTCGTTCTGTTCTTGCCATATGCTAGGTATAAATATTAAAAATAAATTTGTTAGGAACATTCATTATTTAATTGAGTGTGATTTCCTAACGAGATAAAATATTCGTGGTTTTTTTCTGTTAAATTAACGGTATAATAATTTGTAAGTATGCAAAAATACATTACCTAAAAATGTAAACATAAATTTTGTCATATATTATACATTTTGAAGTATAAAATGAAACATATGGCGACTGATAAAAGCGTTCAAAGACGCAATTAAATTTTATTTTTGTGCGGCGATTAATATTTTCAATTTAACATGTTGTAACACATCGTTTCTGTTATTAATCATCATTAATATGTTAGTTGCCTCAGTGCAAAAAAGACGATTTTTAAAAAAGTCTGTTTATCGTTTTTAATTTTTCAATTTGAATAAACAGCAACAAACAGGCAGGTTTTGAGAGTGCATTTTTTTGCAGGTAAAATACAGGGTGATTCACGAGGAAAGGGACAAAATGTTATGGTAGATAGAGTTTACTTAGGTGAATTAGAAATGACTATTGAAAAAAGCCTGAGCCTTTTTTTTATTGATCTACAGGGTGATTTATGAGATTTGCCCAATACTTCTTAAGGTAATATCTTTTAAACTAATTACTAGAATCAGCTCGTATTGTGGGTATATAATATACTATTAATTGTCAATTTACGTGCATAATCAAAGACAGAAAATTCCAGGGCCGGCTCAACTAATTTTTATTTTTAGGGCTCCTATGGAAAAATTCACCCTGTGTACGTGATTTTTAAATTCTAATACTGAATTATGAAACAAACTACATACAAAAATGATCGAAAACATGTATTTTGATGTTTTGCCACACTTTGGGCGAATTTTAAATAAACTATCAATTTTCGCCAAAATCGAAGGTCTGCAGAAAATAAATTTATAAAATTACATTTTCCTCTCTTATTTAAACTAAAATATATGTTATACAAAATTTTGTGATTTCATGGTTGATTATTATGAAATAAATAATCAAAAATAAATAATTTCAACATCAGATTAAGTAATTTTTATTTCTGAGGTTTCTGTGAAAAGAATCAGTCTGTATACATTTTCTCAAATTCTGATAATAAATTATGGAACTACATTAAAAAAAACCGCTGCCAAGTATGGGATCAAAACTTCCTCACCGTGTGGTGGAGTTTATAACAAAAGTAATTTTTGACGTATTTTGTTTTTTTTACGCATTTTGTTTTTTTTGTACGCATATTGTTTTTTTGGCTTATTTTGTGTATTTCAACATTTGGACACAATATTATAATGAGTTGTATATCAGATCCTATTTATAATCTTTCATCACGAATAAATTTTTTGTAATGTTAGAAATAGAAATGTTGGGGTACGGTAGACCCCATTCCAGTGGACCGATTTTGCTCATCAACGAACTCAATCCTTTCCTTGACCTCTAGAACGTGTGTACCAAATTCTAAAGCTTTATTTCAAAAAAACAAAATTTTTGTGTAAAGTAATAATTCGTCGAGAATCGTCCAGAAATGCAATAAAAATTTTCAAAATTTTTTTTCTCGAATACATATCTTCCTCACTTTTGGTGAGGAAGTAATTAACGAAATTGTTTATTTTTTTTATCACAGTACATCAATAAACAGAACATTAATAATCCTGTCGTTATTAGGAAAGCCGTAGGAAATTTAATTTTACGACAAAGAAAATGTAGGGAGGCAGAAGGCTTTCATTTTGAAAATAAGTTATAAGGTTTTATGTTCTGTGAATTCGTTGTTTATAATGTTCTGTTTATTGATGTATTGTGATAAAAAATAGATAATTTCGTTAATTTTTAAATGTAGTTCCACAATTTATTATCAGAATTTGAGAAAAATGTATACAGGCTGATTTTTCACAGAAACCTCAGAAATAAAAATTACTTAATCTGATGTTGAAATTATTTATTTTTGATTATTTATTTCATATTAATTATGCATGAAATCACAAAATTTTGTATAACAAATATTTTAGTTTGAATAAGAGAGGAAAATGTAATTTTATAAATTTATTTTGTGCAGACCTTCGATTTTGGCGAAAATTGATCGTTAATTTAAAATTCGCCCTAGGTGTGGCAAAACAACAAAATACATGTTTTCGATCACTTTTGTATGTAGTTTCATAATTCAGTATTAGAATTTAAAAATCACGTACACAGGGTGAATTTTTTCATAGGAGTCCTAAAAATTAAAATTAGTTGAGCCGGCCCTGGAATTTTCTGTCTTTGATTATGCATGTAAATTGACAATTAATAGTATACTATATACCCACAATACAAGCTGATTCTAGTGATTAGTTTAAAAGATATTACCTTAAGAAATATTGGGCAAAACTCATAAATCACCCTGTAGTTCAATAAGTAAAAGGCTCAGGCTTTTTTTAATAGTCATTTCTAATTCACCTGAGTGAACTCTATCTACCATAACATTTTGTCCCTTTCCTCGTGAATCACCCTGTATATTTTAAAGATATAAAAATGCTAATTGACAAATTAATAGCAAGTTGGACTCAATTTTGAACCATACTTGGAGTTTTAGTTAAATTTTTGCAAGTAAAATATTTTTGAGCGAAATGTTAAGAATACTTGTTTATAATTTCAAAATTAATAAAGAATTTTATTTTTTTAAGGCACACATTTTAAGTACGATGTCTAAAATGACATCAGGACTTAAATTCAACCCCTTAGAAAGTAAAATTTCCAATATTGAAATTTCAAAGGGTGTATTTTTGTAGCCCTTTTTCGGCAGTCCAAAATTGAATTAAACATTAAATTCTTTACTGTGTTCCATGAAAACCACTCTTTCCACCACCCTTAAAGTTTCAGCTTTTTTTCATGTTCCATAAAATTAACCCTATATTAATTCTAAATCAATCGTCATAGTTTTTACTCAAAAATCCACACCTCAGTTATTATGAAACGTTGAACAGACTAACAATATACAAATCCCAAACAGTTTTGATTAACTACCTAATCACATTTATTGGTCATTAAAAAATCCAAAAAATAACACGTTTTTATTAGTATGTACGGATGGTATAACAATCCTTGAAAATTGAAGCGAGATGCCTCAGCCAGGGCATAAAAGGTACTAAGTACTGGTTTGCCTATTCAGTTTCGAAAGAATCTCACACGTTTCCAAAGTAATATCGGTGAGCATTTTATTATTATTGCGGGTTACCGCACCTCGCCCTTCTCCACCAGGCCAATTTATACTAGGTACACAGTGGTCCTAAGAATTAAATACAATTGGTCTGACGAAATGAAATGAATCCAAAATACTAAAAAAAAAATGGTACTGTTTTAGAACATGAAGAAATATTTTGCTTAATTTTTTGTAAAACCAAAATCGCATGGTTTTAATAAACATTCTTGAGCTCTATTAAACAAATTTTTCCAATTTGCAATAATAAATTAATCAACTTTTTCGAAAATTCTTGGACTTCCAAACAATCGATTCCGATGTACACAATATGCTCCGTCTGAGATCTAAGACCTTCAAATTTAATCTCAATAAAAAATGCTTACAAAAGTAGTTTTCCAAAAATTAGTTTTTTCCAAAAAATTCAATTTCCTTGACTTTCTCTTTTCGTTTTTTTTTCTTTGGTTGAGCAATTTTTGGGAGCATCTTTCATTGTGACTTTGATAAATATCGGCCAAAGGACTCGAGTACTGTTTTTTCCAGAGATAATTTTGTATTTATTCTGTTTTCTGTTTCTATTGGTAACCAGTACAAATTTTCAACTTATCAGAACCCAAAACTTTCCATTTCAATGGCTCGTCTAGTCTAACACCAGATACATAATACTCGTTGCGCAACTGCACTTCGCTCGACTCCCCCTGTATTTTTATATAGCATAGGGATGGATCGACATTTTTACCTGCATTACTGCGAGGGTATTATAGAGATGATGATAATACGACCTACTTCAAACCAATCATGACAGCGTTCAGAAATGCGTACTGCATTGCGCCGTTTTATACAAACTTACGACTTTTAAATCATCCGATGCAATAGGGGTGCTCGGAGCAACAGGGTCCTTTATTTATTTACGTTAACTTTCTATAGAATAGATGCGTATTACTAATGAGAAGCGTCCAGTGAAATGAATAGTATTGGGTCGCCGGGTGACAGAAAGAAAAATGCAATACGACCTAAAGTGCATGCAGGCAATGTTTACTCAAAAGCTAGCCCTGTGAGAAATTATAGAAATTTCTTTCCCTAAATATACCAACTAGTACAATTTGTGGGGTACGCAAAAAGGTAGCAAATCGTTAATTACACCTTCTCCTCCAAATTTTAATCAAAATGACGAAATTGGGAGTGAGCGGCTGGTTGGGAAGACGCTACATGATAAAACAAAAAGGAAAAAATGAGGGACTCGGGGAGTAGCGTGAATGATTTGTTATATGATGAGGGCCATAAGATGTGCCAAATGGGAAAACCTAGTAGTTTTTGCAAGAAATTGCAATGAGAATCAGCATCAGTTTCAAAATTCGAAATATTTTCAAATATCAATGTCAACATAGGGGATTATGAAACGTTCAATATGATGATTCTTAGGAAAGCAGTTTAATATGAGTACCAGTGCCAAGAGATACGTTCCACGTTCGATAACATCCTTTGGTTTTGAATTCACAGTGGCCATTTTTTTTCTATTATCTACATTTAATTCAGAAACGGTCCTAAATGTTTCTAGGCTGCTTGCCAGATTTAAAGATCCTCATTTCGCATAAAAAACTACATTTTATATTTTAAATAATTTTGTAACCGTAGGCTTACAAAACGCTTTCCTTTATTTTTTTTCGATTTATCTTTTTGGTCATGTCAGTTATTTCCCTCACTGTTTTCGAGACTGTTTCCGATTAATATATTCTTACATTATTAACCAACCAAAATGTACATTTTCAAAAAATCGACCAATAGGGAGGATTTTTTAAAAGTGAGAAAAACGGCTATCGATCGATGGAAAAATCGAGAAATATATGTTATTCTTATCGTAGTAGCCATGTGTCAAACTAAAAAAGTCATTGAAATTATTAAAATCTGATGTTTCGCGTGATAAAAAACATTAGTTTCTATTTTTTATTATAAATTGTTAATTTTTAAACTTCAAATAATCAGTTTTCTTGTTCTAATAATTATTTTTTCTACGAGCGTGCGTAAAGTACTAACTTTACACACGCTTTATAGTGCGTAAAGTTAAATGTTTTTACTTTACGCACTACTGCGTAGAGTAAAAAAAAGTAAACAATTGCATATCAGAGCACCTATAATAATCATTTCATTTTCAAAACGTTAAATATGGTTATTTAATTTTATGTAGTCCATTTATTTATTATCACGGTATATTATTCAGTATTCTTTAACAATAATGTTTGAATTTTTTTATAATTCTGTAGTTTCATTTATATTCTTAAGACTTTGATTTTCACTCATTTAAAATAAAGTAGGTATAGCAATATTATAATTTTTAAATGACATATTAAGTTTTGACGTAATAAGTAAGTTTGACGTTTTTTGAAATTTTCACATTATTATTAGATGATTTAGGTCCAGTTCGGTAGTAGAAAAAATTGTATGCAATTCGTACTTAAGGTGAGCTTTGTTTACTCATGGGATTGTGGCACTCGCCTTCGGCTCGCAATTTAAAATTCCCAGTACTGAAAAATCTCACCTTATACGCACTTGTTGCATAAATAACTATTAGATAAAATTTTTTAATCATATTCTATAATACTTCTTTTCTACTCGGGTAAATTTATTTGAACGACTCAAACCTGTTTTCCGTGAAAATTTTACTCGAATCAAGAGACATAGCAAAAATCGAAAAATCGATTTCAGCGAAATGTTGACATTTATTTAAAAGTGACGCCGAAAACGTGAAAAAACTGAAAAGTAGGTCCCTGCATTTTATTTTTCAATCTTATAGAGAGTAGGCGTTGGATTTGACGAATGGGTGTGTTTTTTGCCACTCCATGTGCAAAGGAGCGTGCTTTCTCCACAGATTTAGCATTTTTTTTAGCATTTAGCATTTCCAAAAACTGTCAAAAATGACGTTTAACTGTCAAAGTGAAGGAACGGTCCCATCGAGGAACAAAAAATGGTATCGGAGTCCTGAAGTCGTTCGGATTCCGAATCCGTAACTATTTCTATCCGAGGACCAAAATTAAAAAAATGAAAGCTCGGCGGATCGACTATAAGCTGTATCTGTCGGATGGACTATAAAATTTGGCGAAATATCAACAAATCTTGGTTCGCTACAAACTATATTGTCCGGACGCGTTTGGATATTAAGGGTAAAAATTCGAAAGAACCCGACCGGAATTGTAGGTCTAGCTTCTTTTAATGTCCGGTGGAAAAAGTTTTCCGGTTAAAGGAGCCTCCGGTAAAGTACCGTTTTTTTTTTGGCAAATCGACTTTTTTTAAAAATTCGTATCTCGGATAATACCGGAGATGGAGGAAAACAAAAAAAGTTTTTCATTTTTCCTTCCTCTTGCCCGAGCTCTTGCCTGTCGTCCGGGATTCTCCAAATCAAAATAGAGAGGCTCTGGAACATTTCTAAAATGTACGTGTCGGGAAATTCACTAAATTCCGACAAAATCTCTACTTTTCAAAAAATCGTTAACTTGCTTAGGAAGCAAAATTGAGCAAAACGATTTTCTAAATTTCACCTAGTTTTCAGGAAAAGGAAACAGATTGAGTTTTCGAAACGTCTGCAAAACATCAATATTTTTATTTTAATTTATTTGTATTTTATGTCAAAAAAAATCAACCTTTAACTGTTCCTTTGGCGTAAAGGTAATTTTTATCCAGATATTTTTTAGATTGTCTGGGAATTAGTCATGAATGTCGTAATAAATCCCAAATAAGAAAAGAAAGAAAATTGTACTATGGCACAAATAACTTTTAGACAATTATTTTTCTGGTAGACAACACAACGTGGAGATCATTTTCAACAGATTGTAAACCTGTGACATATCGCCAAAATAAAAATTTCTTTACGAACAAGAAAATGTAAACATATACAGGGTGTTCCATTTAAAATAAAAATGTCAGAAGTCTATCTTCCATATTAACCGTATTATTCTGTGGTGAATACTTTCGTGCCCACCCGGTATATCAACAGACTCGAGTCTGTACAAAAACAAAATTGTCAGGTTTATGCGTAATTTTCTTAAACTGTAAGGACACGCAGTCAATTTAAAAATTACGTTTTTACACAACAGACGACTATATTAAATACCTAACATATAAGGCAACTATTTAGTAACAAGCAGCCCATAGGAATGTTCACTATTTTTTAATTGTAATAAAAAATGATAGTTCTAAGGCCACAAAAACACGTAGTAACCATTAAAACGCCTAAAAATCTTTTTCTCTTAAAAATAAACAAAAAATAAAATCGCCGAAACGAACGAGGATAGCAAACGATCCCTGCAGCGAGACTAGCGCGTGTGATGTCATAATGCGTACGGGACCACAGGTGGCGAAACTCGTTTACCTGCTTGCTATTATATAAAAGCGTCTAAAGTTCGCGATATGCAGGTTTGCTCCGACCAATGAAATGCTTTTATTCAAGGTCACATTTGTCAACTCAATTTTATTTTTTATTTCTGACTTCGTGGTGAAAGATGTTCCTTCTTTTAAATAATATAAACGTATTTGGGTAACATAACAGAACAAAATGGCAAAGCCAAAATGTCTTATGGAGACTTTTGACAGAAATCAGAAATAAAATTGAAATTGAGTTGCGTTTTTGTTTAGATGGAAGACTCAAACAGTATGAGAGTTAGTAAGAGAAAGTGGTGTTTTGTTCCTGGATGTACAAATACATCAATAAATAACCCGAAAAAGGTTTTTATAAATGTACCAAATAATTTGAAAAGAAAAAAGCGGTGGTATCGTTCCCGATACTAAATAATTTATATCTTTCGCTAGAATACTCCGATTGTAAAAATTCTTTCACCAAAATTAAATTTGAACTTTCTACTAAAATACCGCTCACATAACCGATATAGTATCTCTAGAAATAGAAAAAGTACCTCGATGCTACATTTTTTCTCTACAATATATCTGCACCCGCGTACTTTATTTTTTTCTTTGAAGATCAATTACCAAAATTCTATTTTAACGCTGCTATCGTAGTCGCCATACATCATATAACCTCCGTCTAAAATTTGATCCCTGTATGTTTAATAGTTTTAGAGATAGCACGAGTTATATCTGAAAAATTTTAAATATCGCCGAAAAGTGGTGAAAAATTAATATAGGGGATGAACGCAAGCTCATATCGCAAATCGCCCTCCGGAAATGGATTCGGCAGAAAATTTTACATAACATGGACCTAATTTTAAAAGTATGTCCAAAAGTTACATAGCAACAGAGAAATAAGGGGAATTTAGTTCACTGAATCCCTGACTATAACTACTCATTCTCGTACGCATAATGACGTCAGATAGCGTTTCGCGCATTTAAACGAATATTGATATTTCTTTTGGGTTTTTTCCATAGAATGGATTTATCGATTTTTGTAAAACTTTGAGGATGTAATTATGAGACTATTTTTAATCATTTTATGATGTTTAAACAAGATTTCATTTTTTTTGTGAACATCCCTATTGAGAAATAGTTTCTTTCCACGTTGCATCAGTAGAACCAATAGGTAGCGAGCCAATCATCGAGGGGCGTGAGAATTAAGTATTTAGTGAAAAATATCCTATTTTCTGTTTGGATATACGTGAATATTGTGGCACCTGCATCAAGAAGCCCTGTATATACAAGAGAACCACGCTAACGCGTAAAAAACAAAACATTTTTACAGCACCTAGCTCCAGAATAATCCACCTAATTCTTCCGTAGACTTATACCTTTTTGAACCTTACCTGACTCACTGTCAGGATCAACTAATGATACACCTTTTAACAATTAATCTGCTGGAAGGAAACATTTGCTGTTAAAGGAATTCATCCCAACCGGAGCAGAGATAAAAATCGGAATAAGTTTTTACTTTCAAAGTAACTTAATACAAGGCAGCATAAACAACTTAATATGAATTTAACTGCAATAAAAAAGGATATATTAGTACGCATAAAAAATAAAAGTTTCTTCCTTCAAACATAAAAGAATATAGTCGAAGGGTGTCGTAAAATAATATTTGGAAATCTTTTTATTGGTGGAAGCTGGTCAAGATGCAATACAAGAGCAGCGTTTCTCATTTTTATGAATTCATATTTTCCACTTATAATTTAATGTAATGTTGGAGTACCCGCTGCGAGCCGAATAAAAATATACTGTGGAACGTTTTATGCGTCTTGCATATTGTCGATATTTTTGTGGTATCTTCGCAGAAAAGTAGGAACAGGCATTTTATTTCAAATTAATTGGTACAATAAATGGCACTTTTTGGGGTTACAGAACAGCATCTGGAAAGGATATATCAGGAAAACAATGTGTTACTGATCTATCCAAGTATCCTGAAAAACTACCCTGGAGCAGAGGAGTGTATATTTGGACAAACACCCAATGTTCGATAATCTGAAAGTTTCGCGGGAAATATTTTAGTGTTCCGACCGGGAATCGAACCCACTGCTTCATGATGAGAGTCTGTTGGCTCTAAACCAATCAGTGGATCCGGCTTTATAAAAAATATAAGAATTTCAGTAAGAGTTGCAATCTATTAATATGACAGCCAAAAACACAAAAACTTGTCTATTTAAGCGTTTTACGAGTTTAGACTATGACAATAATTGTCTTATGGTGGCATTGAAAAAAAGTTAGTCATAGTTAAAACTGTCCCATTCCATTATTCCTGATGAAGCAACAAAAACAAATCACATTCCCAAATTAGATCGATGGCAATTCCAAATGTCCAGACTGCAAACTCAAGTGTAAACAACAGCTGACTTTTTGCGCAATAAAAATGTTAGGGAACATATTTTTTACTTCTTGAAAAGAAAATTATATTCCTAACCATTATCTAAATATACATCTGTACGCCATATTTTAGTACCTGCTATTTTTACTTAAAAAACTGATGTGAACAACGTATGCCTTTTTAAGAAAAAAAGAGTTTGTACAATATCATTAGAGCTGAAAATGCTAGATTATTTGTTCAATAATTAGAAAAGAAAACAACTCGAATCCACCTAGAGGCAAAACTAATTTCTCGTGTCAGATTGCCTTCTGCCTCTGACGTATTACCAAATTATTATTTTATTTACATTTCCACCCGAGCTGAGACCGTTTTTTTACCTTCTCTACCTGTATCATACAGATTCAGATTGCGCTGTTAAATTCGAGATATTTGAGAGGACGATGGGACGTAAGAGGTGTATGGTATGCAGGTAAATGCAATGACAGGGCACAGGCTGCACCCCCTTATATGAGCGCTATAACAGATTAAAGGTATAGTGTACCTTTCCTTTTTGGCTTTTCAAATTACGTCAGATTCTATAACGAAGGGATTCATTTTATTCTCTTGTTATTGTAGGCTAAAAATATGGTATTCACGTTTTATGGGTGAGTTGTCTTTATACCTTTATGCCCTTTTTGAAGATCTCTAATGGTGATAGCGGTAATTAAAAATTTTTACTTTTTTAAGAAACAATATGTTTTCGGTGATCTTATCGGTTATTAAAATTGTTATAATGTCGTAGCTCGTAGCCTACAAAACTAAATATATTGTTTCCAAAGTAATCCATCATATTATACTTTTTTACAAGCTAGATTTAAAAGTATAAAGTTTTATTACTATGCGTGATTTCTAACAGAGTAAAAAACTACCCATATTTTTCCACATGATGTTGCATGCAAATATATTGAACGCTTGTAAAAATATATGCAAAAAAAAACAGCAATAATAAAACAATGGAAAATCTCAAATCGCTAGGCAGAAACCAGGAAAATAGCACTCCTGTTTCTAAAACTCACTTACTCCATTATTTCTATGTTACTAAAGGCTTTATTGTATTTTGGCAGTTACCTCAAAATATACAAAGGAAAGTACCAGAACGTTAGAACCGTACATTTTCTTCTACGTTCTAACCTAAATTTTCTCGAAATATCTCAAAGGATTCTTAATGAGTGCCAATATGATTTGCAAACATGTTTGCCAATGTTTCAACTAAAAACACGTCGCTTGTTTCTAAACTGCACTTTAGTCTATTACCAATGACAAATGTAAACTATAAAGACATGGAACGACATTGTTGTAATTGAAGCAAGAAAATGTATAAAATGCGGTTGGACACTGCCAGAGGGCGACATTAAATTTTTCTTCTTACTCTATTAATAGTATCCATAAAACATATATTACAATATTGCTTTAAAGTTATTTCAAAAAAACGTATTAAATATTTAAAACCAGTAGTATCAGTAAAGAAACAGAGAAAGAACAGTATCGCCCTCTGGCAGTGTCCAACCACATTTTGTACATTTTCTTGCTTCAATTACAACAATGTCGTTCCATGTCTTTATAGTTTACATCTGTCATTGCTATTACTCGATGTTCCTAAACTCTTGAATTTGCATTATCATAAATATATTTTGACAGATGCACGTATACAGGATGGATGAAGAAAGAACAGTAAAGAGAATCCTTGAGTGGAAGCCTTAAACTAGAAGACCAAAAGGTCGGCCCAAAAAAGGATGGATAGACGATGTGGAAGATGATTTAAAGATTTTGAGAGGAAGAAACTGAGGAAGGGTAGCAGAAGATAGAGCCAGATGGGGAAACATGGTAGAGCAAGCCAAAGACCTCCCAGGGTTATAAGCCAAAACGAGAGCCAAAAGAAGAAAAATTTTGACAGATGTCTCAAAAAGTACCTTCTAATTTCTTCTAAATATCTTAAAGGATTCTTAAGTTATTTATACAAATAAATCGACAGAAATCTTAAAACATTTTTTGGATTCAGTAAGTAAGGAATAAAATTTACATTTCTGAAACAAAGGGGTGTCAATATGATTAGCAATTTTATTTTTGCAAAAATTGATAGAAATATAGAAAAATAGCACTTTTGTTTCCAAAGTTCACATTACTCTATTACTCGTATGTTCCTAAAAACTTGGTTGCGTTATTGTAATAGTAATTTAGTACGTGTTTCTAATAACGCGTAAACATTTTCAACACTTGTAATACATCAGCCGAAAATGATACATACTTATATTATTCTAGTTCTCGTTGAAAATAATGTCATCTATTTTTATAAGAGAAAAAACATTTCCGTTGTAAAATAATATCGTAACCTTAAAAATAAAACGGAATATATTTAACCGAAATACGTTCATGTAGTACCTGCTAGTAAATACAAATATTATAAATAGTATTTTCGTCTCATTTTTCTTTCATTAAGCTGTTCATTATTCGGGACGTGGGCGAGCGGGAGGGCATTCCTCAATACAGTGAAAAAAGTTCGAAATTAGATAATAAACAACCAGCATTCTGTACAGTACACACACTATCGATATTTGTATACAAGTAGCTGCACTACAATTCTGTCGAATGTTGCAACACGAGAGCATTGTTTCAGTTGTGTTAATTTAAGTTGTGCTGTTGCTCTGTTAGTTATTTTTACTATAGTGAAATAGTTGACATAATGGTGTTAAGGGGGTTATAAAAATGCATCTGGATTATATACAAAAGTGCGGCTAAGTATTCATATTAACTATTTTATAAAAATGTATTACTGGTTGCGGTGCGAGTGCAATGTCCTAGATTTAAGGTAAACCTAAAACAATCGCTTCTGACTTGGCTAAATAATCTCCCATTTCCTTGTTTCAATATAATTATGAGTCGGCACCACTCGCCTGACAAGGCCTTCCTCAACATAACCACTTGGGAAAATTTTTCGTCAGACTCGATTCAGTTATACTCGAGATAATTATGAACCTCCTTTTTTGAAAATTATACTCGAGATAGTCAGGAACCGAATTTCAACTTCATCCCACTCCTCGACCAGATCGAAATAACAAACAGAGGTCTTACACGTGTCAGCTCTATTTTTCTGATTATTTGTTACCACTTACACGCCACTGGTATTCTACAGTTTGTCGTACCAATATATTTGGGTACGGCGTAACGTCATTTGCGCCTCCACCCGCCTTCTTTCGTCTAACTGTACAATTCAGTTACATTATTTTTGTACCAAATTTAATTATTTCATCGTTCTTGTTTCACTGATTAAATAGTATCCCGGAAATCTATTTATTGCTATTTACTTTAGCCAAAATAATCATATCACGATGCAAATATTAGTCTATATCTATACAGGCCAATACAGGGTGTTCCTAAAGTACTTCGGATATCAATAATAATGTTACTCGTTACTCCTAAATATATTTGTTTTCCACTATATATTTTTTTCTGTTGACAAGTAAAAAATAGTTATTTTTGTATCAAGGGTGGCAAAGAATTTCGCACACGAGTTACAAACAATATTTTTTCAATTTTTTTATTTTTTATTTTTTCTATTTTTTTATTTTTTTTAATCTAGATCTGCGAGGCTGACCCTCTGTATAAATGGTATTTTACTATCGCAATTTTTTTGAAAATTTCTTTTTAGCTATCGGTCAGAAAGTCCGACAAAGTTCCGGGGTAAAGAGAGATGAAGAAAATTAAGGGTTTCATCTTCAAAATTGAAAAAAATCAAAAAAATAAAGTTGACAGCTGACAGCCCCTGAGGGCTGTCTTTTTCGAAGGAGGAAATTTAGGGTTTCTTCTTTAAAATTTAAAAAATAACGAGAAATAAAGCTGACAGGTCTGCTTCGATTAGTTAACTGAATCGAGGAGAAATCGAAAAATTTTTTTGCGTACATACAGCCCCTTCGGGGTTAAAAGTTGTTTTTTTTTTTCGGTAAATGTCAAAAAACGTCAAAATTACGTTGACTTTCCAAAATACTGTCAAAAATGACGTTTAAACGTCAAAGATTAGTGAACTGATTCGAGGAGTAATAAAAAAAAATCAAAATTTATTTTGGGTACATACAGCCTTTGGTTGAAATGTACGTTTTATTCGTTAAATGTCAAAAAAATGTCAAAGTGACGTTTTTTCGTTGATTTTACAAAGAACTGTCAAAACTGACGTTTAAATGTCAAAGGTTAGTTAACTGAATCGAGGAAAAATAGAAAGAAAAATTTCAAACTTTTTTTTTGGTTACATACAGCCCTTCGGAACTCTCTGCGGTTGAAAAGTACGTTTTTTTCATTTTATTATTATGTCAATAAAATGTCAAAGTGACGTTTTTTCGTTAATTTTTCAAAAAACTGTCAAAAATGACGTTTAAACGTCAAATATTAGTTAACTAATTCAAGGAGAAATAAAAAAAAATTCAAAAAATTTTGTTGGGTATATACTACGTTCGTCCGATAAATGTCAGAAAAATGTCAAAGTGACGTTTTTTCGTTGATTTTCCAAAAACTGTCAAAATTACGTTTAAATATCAAAGGTTAGTTAACTTTAATTTAATTTAATTTTTTGGTTACATACAGTCCTTCGGGGCTGTCTGCTGTTGCAAAGTACGTTTTTTTCATTGAACGTCAAAAAAATGTCAAAGTGACGTTTTCTTGTGGATTTCCCAAAAAAACTGTCAAAATTACCTTTCCTATCGAGGACCCGAATGGTTTTGAGCTCCGGATTCCGGATATTACTGATATCGTTTCTATCCTGGGACCAAAACAAAAAAAAAATTAAAGTTCACCGGATCGATTATAAGCTCCAATCAATCTGTCGCACGGATTATAAATTTCAAGGTAAAAATTTGCAAATTTTCAACAAAGCTCGGTTCGCTAAAAAAATTATTTTCTGGACGCGTTCGGATATTAAGGGCTGAAATTTGATGTAACCCGACAGGAATGAACTTTCGTTCGGTTAAAGGTTTGGGAAGAAATTGAACCAAAGATTCCAAAAACAGAAAAAAAATGTTTTTGACAACATTTATTGGAGAACCGTTTGGAGGTGTTTCCAATTGCCAATACAACCCTATAGAAATGACGTAAGCATTTTGCAAAAGTGAACATCATAAAAATATTAATGAAACAAAATTTGCCAATAAAGATAAATTACAAAACTTTTGGCAAGAATCACTATCTAAATTTTTGCCATATAAGTGGAACAATTGTGTTAATCATCCAGAAATATAAATTTTTAATGATTGGAAAAGACATATATATAGGGATACATCTATAGAAAATATTCCACCATTTATTATTTCACTTGGAGAATATTCAGATTCTGATGAATTGATTGACTAATTGGTAAAATTTGTATTTTCAAAAATGGATCCAAATTTGCTAATTATTTCAATTTCAGAAGTTTTGATAATGCAGGCAAAATGCTTATGGATCGTAAGTCTTTAAAGTCACATGAATCCTTGGTTCTAAGCAAAGGCAATAAGGTGGGCAACTTTTCAGTGTGACAAATATTCCGTTCGATGCAGTAATTACCTAAATTGGTAAGATATAGAACTAGAAATAATGAACAGTGTAACAGCATACATAAATTAATATTATCCGATATAATATAAACAGTTTCAATATCCACAACAAAAAATAAAATTATCCTATATTTGGTCTCATATTATTTGTGTAATAAATCTAATATCTCTGTCTTAGGTATGTTTAAGTTTTGACCAACATCTAAATGCTCAAGTAATTATTGTACTGTGATTATTATTTCCTTCATAAATAAGAGTTTTTCAAATAATTTTATTACTATCATTAAGTATTTGTAATAAATTGACCTTGAAAATAGGTCTTTCATTTTTTTTTATCTATAGTTAATCCCTATATTATTTTTTTGAATTTCACTAAAGGGTTATTTCTTAATTTCATAAAGTAATTTAAATTTTCCTTTTCTCCTCAATACTGTCCACGTACAAAATTTTATTAAAATCAGTGTTCTGTAAATCTTGATAAAACAAATGAATCTTAAATCTTTTTAAATTTGTGCCCGTAGTAATATTTCATGAAAAACTAGTTATAAAAGCTGGCAACACCAATTTAGAAACATCCTATATGTATTAACAATTGGTATAATTTTAAGACAAACAAAATACGTGGAACTTATACCGATAAAAATGTTTATTTTATGTTGCATTATTCTTTAAAGTAAACCATTAATATACGCAACAACCATTGGAATTTTGTTTTCTTTTCCACTTCCTTTATGTGTGGGGATCTGTACTTATCACGTTTCTCATAATAATTATAATTAGGCCTTACATTACATTTTTATTGCTGGTTCAAAGCATGTAATTTTTAGTATCTCGCCATGAGTCTTGCTAAATAAGCAGTAGTTATCGTAGTCATAATAGCACGGAAATATATGCAATTAATAATATTGATTCGCCAGAAAAAACATCGACAAGTGCGTCTAGCTCAAAACGAATCCGAATGCGGCATTATTGTATAACGCCGATAAAGTAATAATTAAAATGCTATATCAAGAATTTTTTGACTATAACTATTTTGCATCTGTGATTATTTTTTGGCTTTAGGGTACTTTACTCTTGAGCTAATTTCATGATTCTATTTTACTTTTCTTTTGTTTCCGAGATTGCTTCAACTTTCTTCAAAATGTTTGTAAATTTTCTGAGAAATTCAATATACAATGATTTTTCATATGGTGTAAATTCTTTGGATCACCCTGTATATTTTTCCCGATTAGGATCAACAAACTTTTTAAAACAATTAAGCAGAATAAAAATTGGCCTCTCATCGTTACATGCAACAATTTTAACCTTCCTGAGAATGATCCATCATCAAAACTGAAAAAAATCAAAAATCAAAGAACAAAAATTCCAACAGATCTGACTTGGTTCCATTGCCTATTGGGGCGTGAAATGAAACAACTAAAAAGGAAATCTAGCAAATCATCACGGACAACCCCCCTCCATTAGTAGATAGAAAGCTGACGTAAATCTTGCTCACTATTCCTTCGTTAGTTCTTCTGTGGTTTTACTGTATATTTCGCAAATTTAGCAGAAACTGAAAAAAGTAAACTCTGCACAAAAATATGGTAACATGTCCATCATTTATCACATCTAAAACTAGTACAAGGGCTTTTAGAAGAGTTTTCAGATTCTCTTCCGTCTCCTTGTCCTGGTCCTCTTCTAAAGTGAACTGGAAACTGGAACTGAATGCCTTGGCCTTAGACTAATTTTTGCTACATAATATCCGTCCTTTATTGGTATCGCAATTGTGTCGTGATTTAGATGGCCCACCACAATATTCACTTCCTTGTTTGTCGGTAGCCCGATGTACAGCGTATTGAATAAGGACAGGGAAATTATCGAATTTCATTTATTTGGTGCGGTAACTCAAGGTCCCCAGATATTGTTCCGGAAACGTAAGACTCCCTTATCGCAATGTTTATCATGTATGCAAATTTTAATGCGAATTTTTTAGACAGCATAATTTCGGCAGGAATTGTTTACTTGCTATTGAGTTACATGCATGACATTTAGCCAATTAGATTAAATTCTCCTAGGAGGTCCCGTTTTTAATATTTTGCGCATTAGATATATATTTAATTTAAACTAATAATTATTGTTTGACCTCATAAGAAAACCTAATAAATAATAAGATATGTATCGATATGATTTAAAAATTCATTAAAATAATAATCCTAGAAATTGATTATTCAAAGCAAACTACCTGTTTAACATAATTAGAAAGGAGGCTTGCGTTTCGCACGTAGTGCAGTTTTGAGGACATATAG
Organism: Rhagium mordax; assembly: GCA_963680705.1. NCBI lineage: Eukaryota > Metazoa > Arthropoda > Insecta > Coleoptera > Cerambycidae > Rhagium > Rhagium mordax. The sequence goes on from OY796658.1 coordinate 87,890,397, forward strand.
GTCAAAATTGCAACAAATTTGTGGATAAATGCACACACAATATAAATATAAAATTTTAATTTTTTTTAAAATCTGCTATCCATTTTATTGAAATTTTTTCAAGTCTTAAGCAAATTCCTTTTATGCTTCTACAGGGTGATTCACGAGGAAAGGGACTAAATGTTATGGTAGATAGAGTTCACTTAGATGAATTAGAAATGACTATTGAAAAAAGCCTGAGCCTTTTTTGTATTGATCTACACTACAGGGTGATTTATGAGTTTTGCCCGATACTTCTTAAGGAAATATCTTTTAAACTAATCACTAGAATCAGCTCGTATTGTGGGTATATAGTATACTATTAATTGTCAATTTACATGCATAATCAAAGACAGAAAATTCCAGGGCCGGCTCAACTAATTTTAATTTTTAGGACTCCTATGAAAAAATTCACCCTGTGTACGTGATTTTTAAATTCTAATACTGAATTATGAAACTACATACAAAAGTGATCGAAAACATGTATTTTGTTGTTTTGCCACACCTTGGGCGAATTTTAAATTAACGATCAATTTTCGCCAAAATCGAAGGTCTGCACAAAATAAATTTATAAAATTACATTTTCTTCTCTTATTCAAACTAAAATATTTGTTATACAAAATTTTGTAATTTCATGCATGATTAATATGAAATAAATAATCAAAAATAAATAATTTCAACATCAGATTAAGTAATTTTTATTTCTGAGGTTTCTGCGAAAAATCAGTCTGTATACATTTTTCTCAAATTCTGATAATAAATTGTGGAACTACATTTAAAAATTAACGAAATTATTTATTTTTTATCACAATACATCAATAAACACAACATTATAAACAACAAATTCACAGAACATAAAACCTTATAACTTATTTTCAAAATGAAAGCCTTCTGCCTCCCTACATTTTCTTTGTCGTAAAATTAAATTTCCTACGTCTTTCCTAACGACAGGATTATTAATGTTCTGTTTATTGATGTACTGTGATAAAAAAATAAACAATTTCGTTAATTACTTCGTGAAAAAAATTTTGAAAATTTTTATTGCATTTCTGTATGATTCTCGACGAATTATGACGATAAACAAAAATTTCCCTTTTTTGAAATAAAGCTTTCAAATTTGGTACACACGTTCTAGAGGTCAAGGAAAATATTGAGTTCGTTGATGAGCAAAATCGGTCCACTGGATGGGGTCTACCGGACCCCAACATTTCTATTTCTAACTTTACAAAAAAAATTATTCGTGATGAAAGATTATAAATAGGATCTGATATACAACTCATTATAATAATGTGTCCAAATGTTGAAATACACAAAATACGCCAAAAAAACAAAGTACGCACAAAAAAACAAAATGCGTCAAAAAACAAAATACGTCAAAAATTACTTTTGTTATAAACTCTACCACACGGTAAGGAAGTTTTGATCCCATATTGGCTTTTTTAATGTAGTTCCATAATTTATTATCAGAATTTTAGAAAAATGTATACAGACTGATTATTTTCACAGAAACCTCAGAAATAAAAATTACTTAATCTGATGTTGAAATTATTTATTTTTGATTATTTTTTTCATATTAATCAACCATGAAATCACAAAATTTTGTATAACAAATATTTTAGTTTGAATAACAGAGGAAAATGTAATTTTATAAATTTATTTTGTGCAGACCTTCGATTTTGGCGAAAATTTATCGTTCATTTAAAATTCGCCCAAAGTGTGGCAAAACAACAAAATACATGTTTTCGATCATTTTTGTATGTAGTTTCATAATTCAGTATTAGGTTTTAAAAATCACGTACACAGAGTGAATTTTTTCATAGGAGCCCTAAAGATAAAAATTAGTTGAGCCGGCCCTGGAATTTTCTGTCTTTGATTATGCATGTAAATTGACAATTAACAATATATTATATACCCACAATACGAGCTGATTCTAGTAATTAGTTTAAAAGATATTACCTTAAGAAGTATTGGGCAAAACTCATAAATCACCCTGTAGATCAATAAAAAAAGGCTCAGGCTTTTTTCAATAGTCATTTCTAATTCACCTAAGTGAACTCTATCTACCATAACATTTTGTCCCTTTCCTCGTGAATCACCCCTGTATAATTTAATATTAAACCAAATATTTTCCTTCATGCAGGATGTGTAAAAAGTATGGAGGATTGCAAGTAGCGTTTTCTTTAGAACGGAAACGAAAAATGCAAGTACCTAGAAAAAGCAAGAGTGATTTAATTATTGATAATACAAATCAAATAGAATTATAATTTGTGATTATGAAAATGTAACGCAATTTCTGTTAAAAATAATAATTTTATAATTTTTTTTCAAATTTTTATGTATCGCTTTCAAAAATATACTGTTCCTTAAGGAGAAAAATATGCTCTTTCAAGATGTGTCACAAAAAAGTAAGGTTGTTATTTAAAAAATTGGTTGTCGTAGCAACGTAATAATGATAAAGAGAAATTACTCTTCAGATTTTCGAAATAGTTACTAATTATATTTATAAGGGGATTAACAAGCCTTTAATCTACGAGAAAAAATGTGCACTCGAGGCGTAGCCGAGAGTCACATTTTTTCGAGTGGATTGAAGGCTGTTAATCCCCGTATGTAATTCAACGTTCTGATGGAAGATAGGAAGTAAGAGTCAGAGTGGTCCTTAGCGAATTTTTGTATTCTTGTATGACTCTAACCTGCATATAGTGTATAAGCTTTGACCGGGGTAGGAGATGACCAAGTATTGTACTGGCATTAAAAATCATTTAATCAGTCAAAAATTGGAAGTCCTTGTGCTAGTTCCTTCAGTAGTCTGCCTGCAATCAGATCACATCCAAGATATTTTGGGAATTGGAGTCATGGAATATGATTTCATTTGATTTGATTTGATTTCTGATAGTTTATTTAATTTTATAGAGATGATCATTTAGTTTTGGGCATCCCAATATGCTCCTCCTATTCTATCGAAACCACTCTTAGAAATTATATCTGCCTTCTGTATTCACTCCTTACCCAATCGTCGTTGTTTCTCTCCATCAATAAATGAAATCATTGTTCTTTGATTTTTCTAGTAATTTGCCACAAAAAAAATTGGTTGACAATTTCCCAAGAAGTTTCTGATTATTCGGTTTCTGTATCCATCAAGTTCGTTTAATTACATGATTTTTTAAATTGTGGTTAGGTTTGGTTTTAGTCACAAAATGGTAGGATTTTGGACCCCACTGAAAATATCTGAATTTTTTATGGCAGTTTTATGACCTCCTAATCAAAAATTCTCATGGATGCAAGACCAAAAATTGCATTGCAGGCAACTCTCTAGAAACACAATAAATGTATAGAAAAAGGATATATTAAAAATTATCGATCGATTAGAATTTTCTCAAAAATTACAATGATTTTTTGCAAACAAAGATAATATTGAAAATGCCTATCAACACTTCCTATTTTTATCGCAGAATTAGTAACGCACGCATAGATAAACACACAGACATCTATTCTTCATTCATGTCTAGTTGCCTCAGAAAAGGCGATTGATGACCTTCCATCCTGCATATTGCAATAACTGATCATTTTTTGATCTTTGACCCATGAGGACTTTCGATCAGGAGGTCATAAACAGACACATAGAAAATTTCCAGTGAGGTCCAAAATTCTACCATTTTGTGTGTGCTGGGTTTTTTGTTGCTTGATCAAAATAGGTAATATCTGGAGATTTTCCTTACAAATAATTATTCTAGCTAAAACTAAATTGGGCTAATAATTTGTCGAGAAGAAAAGTTTTTATCTCCATGGGTGACAAATTTTCGAAGAAATTTCTGGTGGTTCTAATTTGCAGTTGATATACCTCGAATGATCCATATTTTACAAAGAAGTGTCTGTTTAAATTTTTTATCAAGCCGATGTGCCTGACCTTGTCGAACACTTACTTAAGAGACGTTTAAGAAGATGGCAACAAGAGGAAATTGGTCTTTGATACATCTTAAAAAGAGTTTCTCACATGCCATGAAGATTATAGGAAGGTGCCTGATGGGAGATAGGAAACAGTTCAGGGTAGCCATTATCATGTTTCTGTATGACTCTTTGGACCGAGGTAGAAGACGGTCAAGTAATTGTACTGGTCATAATTTGAAGTCCTTGGGCTAGTTGCTTCAATAATTTGCCTACTATCAGATCTTAGCCAAGGAGTTTTTGGGATTGAAGCAATCAAATATTACAACTTTGATTTTATCTGAATATGTTTCTTCTTTTCTCTCGAGACCACTCTTAGAAAAGGTTAAATGAAGTTACCTAAGTGGTCAGCAAATATATTTGCCTTCTGTTCTTCACACTTGACCCACTCGCTGTTTCCTCCCGATCGGATCGGTAAATTAAATTTTGTTTTCTGATATTGATCTCTCTTGTTTCTTAAACGACCTTCTTAGAGACAATATCTTGATTTTCCAGGCAGATCTCGTTTTAAATACCAACAAGAAGGTCGTTTAGAAACAAGAGAGTTCGATATCATAGGGGAAAAAAATTAAAATTCATCGCCAAAAAATTGACTCGTCAAAAAATTCAGAATCAGCGCTTCAAAATACATAAGAATGAGGGGGAATTTTAAATTATAAGGAAAAGTGCAATTTCAACCCCAGATAGAGGTTAAAAGGGGGCGTTAGAGAAAAATTGACTAGTTAAAAAAAAAATTATTGCCAAATTCGGTTTCAGCGCATAATTTTTTTTTAATTTGTGCGTATATATTTCTGTACCGTTACTGAGCCCAACATTGTTGCTATATCGTTGGTGTATGACATTAAATTTTGCCTGCTAGTTGCAGCGTGCATGAGAGAACTAATCGAGATATACACGAGGATGGGAACAGCCCGTTGTTGAGCCCACCTTAAAATTTGCGTACGATGTCCTAAGACGATATTTAACCAAATGGTGATGGTATACACCTCGACACGTTGTTTAGCCCGAACTCGAGATCAACAGCGTCATTTTGGGCTTCACAATGACCGTTTATATATTGTACGGGCTCTACAATGTCTGTTTTTATAACTATATTTGTATATGTCTTTGTGTATTTATAGATATATAGTATTTCTATATGCACCTGTATGTGTAAATTGGTATATATATTTATATAATTCAAAATAAATATTGTTTATTATTATTATTAATAAAAAATAATAATAAGGGTAGTGGGAAATTGACCAGTTAAAAAAAAATTCTTGGAAACTTCGGTTTCCCAAAACTCATATCTAATGATACACCATAAGCAAGGCCAACAAAATAATGCACTCGGTATTGTATTTAGCTGAATAAATAATAAAACAATAAATATCCTGTACACCTGTACAGGTTAATATGGAGGCATTAAGGGTGATTTTTAGGTATGACATAAAAGCGATAGCGAACATACGACATATTGCACAATTTTATTTTCGGATATTTCAAAAAAGTAATTACTAATTTCAAATTTGTTTCATAAAAATGTTTCCTGCAACTTATTCAAGCTCCAGCTAATTACCTGAATATTCAAACACAGCCCAAGGACCATTGATTATTATTTTTGTCCTTTGCACACATCCAAAGACACGTCCTTTGCAATTATACGTGTGTATCGCATGTACTAAACTTTCAAAATAGTCCACGTGACCGGCGAATGACAAGCAGCGATATTTGCCTAAGAAAATATTTATTGGTTATCTCACCTGAGCTCCAAGGTGAGGGGTGACTGTCCCCTGGTCATCAACAATAGTAGGGGTTTGTCTTGATGTCATGGCCTTCCTAGACCATGTTGCTCCATATTGGTCTCGACATGACCATTTTACAGGTTAGGTTGCCGATACACCCAGGACCACAATGTTTTCAGATCGCACTAATCCGCACTAGATATATGTTACGTGTAACGTTTTTATTGCTCTATGATCATTTTGATTCATTAGTTTAATTGTTATTGCACACTTAACAATAAGGGTAATGGTTCTTAATGGGACCTGGGGCAATTGACCTATATTTGTCGGGGATCAGTTTTTGTGTTTGAATTGATTTAGGGAACTGGCATTACAACTCCCGGTTAACGCAATGATTTCGAGACTAATGTGTACAATATAGGTGTTGTGTGTATCTTATCACTTATCAAAGAAATAATAACGATAATAAAAAGAGGAAAATCAAGGTTGATAGGGGAAAATGAAAAACGCACAGAAGTCACAGTATATTACACAACACTTTAGCCACGTACGTGCATGGTAGATTCGCGGAAAATTTGGTTTATTTTGGTATTTATGGCATTAAAATACACGACACCCCGCATGAAGAAATGTCAATCAGTTCACCACCTGCACAATCGTGTGATTTCGCACCATTCCGCTGGATGCCGCGTCGTTGAAACGACGCTGACGTCAGAGGCGTCTATTTATCGATTTTCAGGATTGTACCAAGCTAGCCCGGTTTCCCTTTACATATGGAAAAGGGACGAAAGTATACGCTCAACGCATTTCCAATAAAGAAGGAAATAGGACACCCCATGGGCGCATAGCAGGGGAGGCGCTGTTTTCTCGTCATGCATTTTTTTAAATAATAAAAGAAAACACTGTAAAAAAGTGGTATTTAATTTCGGATTCAATGCATTTGGGAAATAGAAATACTATTTTGTTGCAAGTTAAAATAGCAATTGGGTTAAGCGGGACTTATGAGCGTAGTCAATTCCGTAACTTTACTGTTTGTGGTAAAAGTGTGACGTTCCTCCGATCAACAATAAGACTTCTAGTGAATAGAAATATTACGGTTTTCTTTGCGCAGCTCAAATTTGGGTTAGGGCAAAAATTAAGTTTCTTTATTTACGAAGGAAGTTTATAAAAGAAAGTTTTTTAAAATTTGCAAATATATTTCTTTAAATTACAATTCGAAATTTTAATAAATTAGATAAACATTTTTGCAGATAATTAGCGCAATTATTTACGGCAACAATATTTCTGTAAATATACATATTTTGTATTTTTGTGATTAAAATACGAGGCAAAAATGCAACGAGATATCTATGGGTGTTTAAATCGGAACATCACGTGCAATTACGCAGATATTCAAGTCGGATTATTTACATTATTTAGAAATAAGTATCAATAATTCAATAATTCTAGTGCAACTAATTTTCCACTCTAATACTTGTGGTTGCAAAACCTTTTTCCCAAGTATCCGAATATTTAAATATTATCCACCTGAAACGTTTCCAGTTACGCCAGTGGTTGACCTTTTAAGGTTATGTTTTTTCGGCCTACATCTCTAAGATAAGTCAGTATTTTTGTAGGGAATGAGATATAGTGGTATACAGGCGCCACACGATCTGGGAGTTGGGGTGCGCATTTTTTTCACGATGTGAAATTTTGTAATGTATTTATAATTTAGGGCTGTTTTTCAAAACTAACTTTCCTATATATATTTTTATGACATGTCATCCGTAATATTGTACTTGGATGATAGGAATCTCACAGATATAGAGCTGTAAATAGTCTTGACCGTTCGGCTGAGCAAACAAAATTGTATTTCATATTATATTGTGTGAAATAAGAGTAATTTTTTTAGGAAACACGAAAAATTATGCATTTTCCCCACATAACACTACAATATGTGTATGTATATAATAGAAATAGAAACAGAAACAATTTGGGAATAGAGAATTTTTCATATTAGTTCACATCATGGCACAGTCGAGGCCAAAAAAAGGTTTCTAATTTAAAAAAAAAATAAGTTAATTAAAGAAATGTAAGTTAAATTTTGAAATGGTATTAATTTAGATTGGAAACCCTACGTCTGTACTACACAGATTATCGTCTACAATTAATAAATTTATGTTTATCGATATTTTCTTTTAAATCTCAACCCATACTTTCATTTTCTTCTTCTTTACATTTTTAAGTATAAGAATACTTTAAGAAATATCCTAAAAGGCTAAAAATTATATGTCCATCTGAGTCTGAAGTAAATTACAAATATTTTTTTTAAATTTATTTCAGAATGAATTTTAACCACTTAAAATAAAAGCAAATCTATTAATTGATTCAGCATATTGGCAAATGGCAAACGTAATTAATTCAGAATATGAGCAAACCTACTAAAATTCAGCATCTAATAATTGACTCAGCTATAAGAAAATTGATTCATTCGGCATAAGGGCAAATTTATTATTCAGCATATAAAAAACCTATTAATTTAGTATATGGGGATATAAATCAGCAGAAGAGTATATTCACTCAGCATATGAGCAGATTCAGCATATAAAGAAACTGTTAATTCACCATAAATGCAAATCTTATTATATAATTCAGCATATTATAAAGAAACTGTTACTTTACCATAAATGCAAACCATTCAGCATATGACTCAGCATATAGGCAAATCCATTAATTTAGCATAAGGACAAAACTATTAATAGATTACACATACAATTTATTCAGCATGTGAACAAGTCTATTAATTCAGCATATAAATAAATCTATAAAATGATTCAACATATTAGAAAAATATGAACGAAATTATTAACTCAGCATATTATAAGCAGATGACACAACAGATGACCATATGATTTAGCATTGAAGAAAGCTATTAATTCAACATGAAAGCAAATCTATTAAATTATTCAGCATACAAAAAACCAATCAGTTCAGTATTTGGGGATATAAATCATAAAATCATAAGTCCTCAGCATAAAGACAGATCTATTAATTCAACATGCGCTAATTTATAATTTAGAAGAGCAAATCTTGTCAAATAATTCAGCATATGCGCAAATCCATTAATTCAACATTTGAGTTAATTTATTAAATAATTAAGTTTATGATTCGGCACATGATTTAGCATACTAGAAAATATATTTATTAATTTAACAAGTTATTCAGCATATAAGCAAAGTTATTAATTCAGTATAAGAGCAAATCTTATCAAATAATTCAGCATATGAGCAAATCTATTAATTCAACATATAATGACTCAGCATATGCACAAATCTATTAATTCAGCATATAAGTAAATCTATAACATGATTCAACATATTAGAAAAATATGAGCGAAATTATTAATTCAGCATATGAGCAAATGACACAACAGATGCTCATATGATTCAGCATATACGAAGAGCTATTAATTCAGCAAACCCATTAAATTATTCAGCATATAAAAAAACCAAGCAATTCAATATTGAGGGATATAAATCAGCAGATGAGTATACCATTCATCATAATATGTACTCAGCATAAAGGCAGATCTATTAATTCAACATTTGAGCTAATTTATTAAATAATTAAGTTTATGACTCAGTACAGGATTTAGCATATTGGCAAAATTAATTTAACAAGTTATTCAGCATATAAACAATCATTAATTCAGCATAAGAGCAAATCTCATCAAATAATTCAGTCTATAAGCAACATTATTAGTTCGGCATATGAGCATGTAACTCAGCATATGAGCATATCATTCAGCATGACTCAACATACGAGTAATTTACTAATTCAGCATACGACTCAGCGTATGGACAAATGTATTAATTTAACATACGGACCAATCTATTACATGATTCGATTTTTAATACAGCACCTGATTTTAAAATATTCAGCATGTATTCAGCATATTAGCAAACGTATAAAACATGTGAGTTAATTTACTAAATAATTCAGTTTATGACTCAGCACATGATTTAAATTATGATTTAGCATATTAGAAAATCTATTGATTGAAGCACGTGATTCAGCACATAAACGAAATTATTAATTCAGTAAAGAGCAATCTCATCAAATAATGCAGCGAATAAGCACAACTATTAGATAAGCATATCATTCAGCATATCACTCAGAGTGTAAGCAAATCTATTTATTTAGCATAAGGACGAATCTATTAATTAATAGATTTCGCATATGATTCAGTTTATAAACAAATGTATTAATTTATCATATTAATTTGTCACATGAGCCAATCTATTAAGTGAATAGAAATCAGCAAATAATTCAGCATATGAGCAAATCTATTAATTCAATATATGAGCTAATATATTAAATAACTCAGTTTATGATTTAGGGCATGATTTTGAATATGATTTAGCAAAGAGCAAATCTTATCAAATAATTCAGCCCATAAGCAAAGCGATTAGTTTAACATACGAGTATATAAATCATCAGATGAGCATATCATTCAGCATATGATTCAGCATAGGGACGAATCTATTAATAGATTTCGCATACGATTCAGCGTTTGAACAAATGTATTAATTTAGTATATGCTCCAATCTGTTAAATGATTCTGTTTTTGATTCAGCATATGATTTTGAATATGATTCGGCATATAATTCAGCATATGAGTAAATCTATTAATTCAACATATGAGCGAATCTGCTAAATAGTTTAGTTTATGATTCAGCACATGATTTTGAATATGATTGAACATATTGTAATGTATTGTAGATCTAATAATAGATTTAGCACGTGATTCAGCATATAAACAAATCTATTAATTCAGCACAAGAGGAAATTTTATCAAATAATTCAACCTATCAGCAAAACTAGTGGTATAGCATATGAGAGTATATTAGAAGGTGAGTATATCGTTCAGTATATAACTCAGCATACCAGCAAATTTATTAATTAAGCAAAAGGACGAATGTATTAATAAATATGATAAATCAATTTATTAAATTATTCAGTTTTTGATTCAGCACATGACTGAATATGATTCAGCATATGAGCAAATCTATTAATTCAACGTATGAGCTAATCTACTAAAAATTCAGCTCATGGTTTTGAATATGATTTAAAATATTAGCAAGTCTATTCATTGATTTAGCTCGTGATTCAGCATATGCGCAAATCTATTAATTCAGCATGAGGGAGAATCTATTAATAGATTTTGTATACGATTCAGCGTATAAACTAATGTACTAATTGAGCATATGCTCCAATCTATTAAATGCTATGGTTTTTTATTCAGCACAAGATTTTGAATATAATTTAGCATATGAGCAGTTCTATTAATCGATTTAGCATGTTATTCAGCATATAAACAAATTTATTAATTCAGAATAAGAACAAATCTATAAATTAATTCAGCATATGAGCGAAATTATTAATTCAGCATATAAGCAAATGACACAACAGAATTTGTCTATCTTCGCATCCAAGTAAGTACACGTATCAACACTTTTACCCATTCGAGTGACCTACCCCTTTAAAAACGCTTAAGATTTTTACCATTGTTAAATATTTTTACAAAATAATTTTTATTTCGTCGGCCTATTTGCAACAACAAACTGCAGAAAAATCGCATCTTCATCTTAACCAGAAGAATATCGCAATTTTTTTTTAACGTGCATCACATCGCAGACATAAAATACCACCCATACTTTATGACAGATGTCGTCACCAAAAGACGTTGCTGGCCACTTGTGTGGAAGAATTCACACATCCTTCGCACCAGCCACAAGTGTGTCGACACAGAAATTACTTGTTCAACTTATTTTACAATATGTATCGGCTTTGCGGGTTCCCATATTAAGTTATGAATAACTGCCATCAAGATTACAGGTTTTTCGGTTTGTTATTCATAATAATTGATATTGTAGAGCATATTTTAATATATTACGATGAGAACAGTGTCTAATGCCAAACGGAATATATGAATACCCAATCTTATGAATTAGCAAATATCGTTTGGATCTTGTTCAAGTCTACAATTATTTTCAGATACAGCATTATGGTTGTGCTAAGCATTTTGCAATTTATGTTGTGGTTAAAACAGTAAAAATTTCAGTGGGTGTGCTTCATATGAGCTGAATAAAGTGAAGAAATTTATTTTATAAATATAGCAGTCCTTGCGTTTTAGTGGACATGTTTATTTTTAAATTGTCGCATCTATGCCTTTTTTCTTTACATTAACGTTAGCGGCTGCTAAGATGTTTAAATTTAGCCTCTGGTAGAAGAAGAGCTACATTTTTCTTAAAAAAAAAAATTAGTTGCTAATTAAAAAGGTAAAAAGTGTCAGAAAATAATGTGCATGGGTTCTGTATTTAATTATTATAAAAATTGGTTACTGCAAATACTAAAACAATTTTAAAACAAAAAACAAATCGTTAACCAAAAAAAGGCTTACTTATTTCTGAAAAAAATACATATATTTTAATATCTTTTAGCAGTTAGAATAAATTGAGGACGTAATTTTTGGTAATACAAATAAAATATCTGCAAATGTATGATTCACCTCCCTTCAGCCTTATACAAATATTTTTAGTTTATTGGATTTTCAATAAACCTAATCTGATACCTTTCCTGTATATATAGCATTACACATTAATCTTGTACACGGTCAAATGTCAATAATTAACGCTCGAACAAACCCGTATGGATTATAGATAATCGATTGCTTAATAAATAAAATCCCTGATCCTATTATCAGAGGGGCAAAGACCAAATAAATTTCTTTCCCGCTTATCCTTATAACCTCGAAAACCTACAAAAGCTATAAGGTGGCTGTTTGTCGAACAGGGACGATATTACGTTTTGCCACTCACCTTCATACACATTAATATCCTTAGTTAGTTATCCTGATATAATACAAAACGGAGAGATAGATACATAATACATGAACTTTTGCGCTTAGTGTTCACTCCTGAATACCTTGAACTGTGTACAAGTTTATACCTATTTCGAAATATTTAATTTTAATGGAAGTAAAAGTGTTATCCAATTTTTTATTGTAATATTAATGATATTTACATCAGTTATATCAAACACAGTACTTGTATAGAAGTTTATAACGATGACAAAAACTATTACACATATTTCTGTTAAGATATATTAGAAAAATACTTCGTAAATATGCCTCAACGAAAAGAGATAAAATAAAAGGAGAAATAAAAAAATCAGAAAGCTCACCACAAACATGTCAAAAACTGTTATTCTAAGACTTTTACGAAGCTGATGATTTGTCAAAAATTTTCCCTAAAAATAACCCGAACGCAAAATAAAATTGGCCACAGAAAGTACACTGAATCAAAATCATGAATTTTTGTCTAAATAGTCAATCATTTGGATAACAAATTAAAATATTCAGTAGTGGAAGCCTCTCGTGGAAAGAAAAACAACATAATTAAGCCGCCCTAACAATTCCTAAGCCCGAACCACGGTAAAGCAATAAATAATTAGTAGGTGTGTACACGCATTTTCTGTGCCTTCCTGTAATTTACTATGTGGATAAATTCGAGCTTTCGCGAGGTTCACTGCTTTCATTGAATCGATGTTTACTTCTTAGATTCATACAATAATACAATGCACAATACGATTGTATTGTGAAGGTACGATTCTATTTATAAGTATTTGGTGCGTTACTGCGTTGTATTTCATCCGTATTCCTTATTGATTTTGTTATTTATTGCTTCTTGTTCCCTTTATTCTGTATATAAGAAAAGTGGAATCTCGTGTACCTGCCCAATAATGCACGGAGATATTATATAAAAAAAAGTATAGAGCTTTAATCAGGTTTGCGAAGTCATTAGGGGATGATTTCGGTCAGGACAGATTAGGAATTCAGCTAAAAATAATCTAAAGAAAATTAGCAAAATAATAAATCGAACGCAATATTTTTATGATTTTTAAATAAGTCGAAAACATTTTTTCGGTCCTTTTTTATTTCTTTTCGTATTGTTGCTTGCCATTATTTTCTCTTTTCTCTAATTTCCCTTAATTTCTCTTTTTGCTTTTATCTTTTCTACTTCATTTCTTTTTATCTTTTTTTGATTTTATCTTCATCTATCTTCTTCCTCTTCGGCTTTGTTTTGCCAAATTTGACCAAAATTTTAATGCAATTTGAATCTGTTGATCCTCATACCAAAATAACATCCAAACATATATTTTGATGTTGATTTCCAAATAAACTGAGATAGTTTGCATGTTTTATATACTTTTCTTTTCCTTTATTTTCTATTCTTTTCTATTTGTCGGTTGTCAGTTTTCTTTGAGATTTTCTCTTCTCTTTATTTATCTTCTCTGCTTTTCTTTTTGTTTCTCTTCCCTTCAGTTGCTGTCATTTCTTTTCTCTTCTTTCTTCTTTTTCTTTTATGTTGCCTTTTCTCATTAGTCTTTTCTTTTCATCTCTCGTTTTTCTTTTCTCTTTTTCTTAATTTATTTTTACTTTCTTACATTATTCTACTCTTGATTCTATTCTTTTCTCAGTCAGAAACCTCACAGAACAAAATTATTATTTTTTGAAATGTCTCTTCCCTTCAGTTGCTGTCACTTCTTTCATTTTCTTTCTTCTTTCTCTTTCTCTTCGATTTTTCTTAATTTTTCTTCACTTTTTACTTTATTTTACTCTTTTGTCAGTCAGAAACCTCACAGAACAAAATTATTATGTTTTGAAATGTTTTAATATTTCAAAACATTTATATTTATGATTTACAAATAAACCGAGATAAATTACATACTTATTTTTCTTCCGTTTTTCTTTAATTTATTTTCTTTGCCTGTTACTTTTCTGCTCTCTCCTCTCCTCATTTCTCTTGCTATGTTTTTCTCTTTCTTCCCTTATCCTTATCGTCTCTTTTCTTTTTGCTTTTCTCTTCTTTGGTCTGATTTTCCATTTTTTGTTCTCCCTTTTCTAGCTCTGGTTTTGTCGTTTCCTTTCTTTTTCTCTCTTTTTTTCTCTTTCCAGCTTGATTTCTTTCTTCCTCTCTTTTCTATTTCCACTCTTTTCTCTATTTTGTACTTACATCTTTCCTTTTCCTCATTTTCTTTCTGCCTCTTTTAGCCAATTTTTTTTCCTTGTCTTTCTATTTTTTCTCTTCCGTTATCTTTTTTCATTGATCTTTTCTTTCTCTTTCTCGTCAATTTTTCTTCATCTATATTTATGATTTACAAATAAACCGAGATAAATAAATTGCATTCTTATTTTTCTTCCGTTTTTCTTTAATTTATTTTCTTTGCCTGTCCCTCTTCTGCTCTCTTCTCTCCTCACTTCTCTTTTTATTTTTTTCTCTTTCTTCCTTTATCCTTATCGTCTCTTTTCTTTTTGCTTTTCTCTTCTTTCGTCTGATTTTCCATTTTTTTGTTCTCCCTTTTCTATTTCTGGTTTTCTAGTTTCTTTTCTTTTTCTCTCCTCTTTTTTTTCAGCTTGTTTTCTTTCTTCTTCTCTTTTCTTTTTTCCACTCTCTCCTCTATTTTGTACTTATATCTTTCCTTTCCTCGGTTTCTTTCTGCCCCTTTTAGCTATATTTTATCAAATCTTTAAAACTACTTGATTTTGATCTACAAATAATGATAATTGTGTATGTTTCTTTTTCTTTCCCGCTCTTTTTGTTTTTAGTTTATTACCAGTTTTTTCAGTATCTCCTCTCTCTCCTTCACTTTTCTTCTGTTCTATTTCCTTTTCTTTCTTTTCCTCCCTTTTGTGTTCTTTTTCCATTTGTTTCTTTTCTTTTCTTTTACTCTTTTCTCTTAGATTGTTTTTTTACTTTTGTCTTTTTTTCTATCCCCTTGTCTTTCCTCTCTTCTATTTTCTCTTTTTTCTTTGTTCTCTCTTTTTTTCATCTTTCATTTTCTGCTTTTTTGGTAAATTTCACTAAATCTTTAATACATTTTGAACTTACTGGCACACCACTTACTTATTTATTATTTAAGCGATTGGGAATAAAAATAATATAAAAACCAGGTATATAAGTCGCATCTTCAATTAAAGGAAGAAATTTTTTCAATTATTGTGTATGGTATTAACTTCTTACCTAATTAAGCACTAGGATTCATGGATATTATGTAGCAACATATATGTTGGCAGCAGATCAGCGATCATCTGTATTTAAATAAATAAATAAAACAAATGCAACCCATTACAGGTTAAGGTATGTTGCTTTTTCGTTTTCTTCGCGAATTTCTTTGCCCTTTTCTCTTCTATTCTCTTTTCTTCTCTTCCATTCTCCTTTCTTCTCATTTTTTGTATTCCTTTTCTTTCCTCTCATTATCTCTTTCTTTTATTTCTATTACCTTTTATCTTTCCTTTCGTCTCACTTTTCTGTTTTACTCTTGTTTTGCTCTTCTCTTTCCCTTCGCTTTCCTCTCCTTTTCCTTTAATTTTTATTCTCTCTTTCGTTTTCTCTTTTCTTTTTTCTTTCCTCTCTTTTTTATTCCTTTTCTATTTTTACTGCTTCTTTTAGCAAATCCTCAATACAATTTGGACTTGGTGCAGCCCTTATTTATTTAAGTGGTCCAATAATCAAATATGTAAACACCAGCATACAGGCAGTTAAAGGGAAACAGATCCACATTCAATTTTATACTTTTGATATTTATTCATCTGCTGATAATTCTTGCCTATAGTATTTTTTTCGACCATAATTATAAATGTCGAAAATAAATAAATAAATAAACGCTTTATCTGCCCGACAGATACTGGGCAGTTACTTAATTTTTTATTTCATTTCTTGTTAAATTTCTATGCACTCTTCGGTTTCTGTCTTTTTCTCTTTTCTTCTTTTTTCTATATCCTTAGTTAAAGGACAAATGGGGCTTCAATTATATGCTTGTGTTATGGTTTCGATTTTATCAACTTTCTTTAAACTAAAGTATATTTTTCAAGTATTGTATCTCTAGATTTGGTTTATCAGTAGGTTTGGTAAGAATTTTCGAAAAACGAAAAGAAGAGTTATCAGACAATCATTCGTACCTAGGGGTAATATAATATTATTTATTATACTACATACACTTTCAAATTTAATATTTCTCACGGTCGGTCGTCTGACTGCCAACAAAATAATTTGTTGTAAACATTACAAATATGTGTCAATAAATGTAATGCATTACCGCCAATGTTTTACTTTGCTAAATTTAGCACGAATTCCCATGTCAATTAAAGAGTATTTTCGTAACTTTCGCTTGAAATTGACGATCCAAACAAACGCCACAACATTTTATTATTGGAGAAAGAGAAAAATACCGCCCATTTAAATTAAGTCTAATAAAATTTCCTGTTGGTTAAGGCTGCCGTACCAAGTGCGGAAATAATAAAATATTCAAAATCCAATTTATATCTTAAAGAACATTTTAGGAAAAGTAATTGAATAAAAATTCGAAAGAGAAAGTTATAAAAAGCGGAGCAAGCGCTGGTTGAAATATTTTAGACTTACTTATCGATAAAACACACCAATAAATTTTCTTAACTTTGTTGGATTATTTTTTGCTTCATATAATATCTACATAAATCAAAGTAAATTTTGTTTTTCCAATTTTATTACCAATTCAAATCAAGTAACTAGGCAATAACTCATGTAGTTCACTTGGAATTCAAAGGGAGTTTCTCTCCTTCTCTATGGCCCTTTATCGATCCTTTGATAGTTACTTAAATTGCTTCATGAGCTGTAATTTTACTATCGTGCACAACCGCAAATGGCGCAAATCTGGGAGTTTCATGGCCAATAAAAGCTTAGAGTTAGACCACAGACACACTCAACTGAAGCTCCCTTCAAAAATAATGAAATAGATTAGCGGGCCAAGAATGTATTACATCGGAACGAAATTTAAATTAAACACGCATGTACGCGGTTAAATAGGAGAATTCGCCGTGAAATCGCAATTTTGTATTTAGGTTACGTTATTTTTTTCCAAGCACAGTGGTCCAGATTTGTATCTCAATCGAGTTGTATAAAAAGTACCACTCTTTAAGTATGATCTCACTTCGAACTAATTTTATAGCTATTTTAAACTTAAATATTTTTTTGGATAGTTTGATTCAAATTGGGCCAAAATCAAATATTAAAAAGGAATAAGGGAGCCTTTTCGTTGGGGGTGAATTTCACCTAAACTCAGGGGTTTCGAAAAAAAAGTGACTATTGCAACGTGTAGATCGTCGAATTCTACCCCGAAAAACCTCCCTATAATGTTAGTTTTGCTTTAATAACCGCCTAATTACAGAGATTGAAAACGTTGATTTTTAAGCAAAAAACACTGATTTTTCAAAGGTTTCAAGCAAGTTACTCAAAGAGGAACACAGTTTCGAAAAAGTGACATAACAAGAATTGAAAAAGAAAAAAAATTAATTGTTTAGGTCATCGTTGCCGAGGTACAGTTCATGTAGGTGCATTTAAACTGAATAGGTCACATACTTCAAACAGTCATAACTCTGGTTTAAAAAAACCTTTTGACATGTGCCTTGAATCAAATTGAAGCTTATTATACAGTAGCTTAAAACTGTCTTTTGGGAAATTTTGAAGTCTGCTAATTCAAAAATGATAAAAAAATAAAGGCAAAATGATTTTTTACAAAAAAAGTGTCCGTTCTTTTGTTTTAGTAAATCCCAAATTGAAAAAAAAAAATCAAATTGTGGTTTTTGTTAGTCATTACAATTATGTATACGCTCAAATTTTATTGACCGTGATGGATATTGTCTAAAAGATTTTACACTTAAATGTATCTTGAACATTTTTGAAATAATGAATTTTTTTGGTTTTGAGGTTAAATAACATAGCAGGGAAGAATCTTAGCTGAATGTTACCATAGACAAAAAATTATGGCAATAAACTAAGGAAAATGCTACTTTTTCTATTTTGTGATAAGGAAAATCGCTCAGGTTTGGTAGCGATGTGTAGAATAGGTATTTGAAATGTTATTAGCGTTTCAATAGCACCGTGTCGAAGAGGTTTGTAAAATTTGAGAAATTAAAAAGAGATACGAGACCAATGGCCGCCGGATGCGCGCGCACAACCAATCCCAATTCATATCTTGAAAAAACTATTTGAAATTTCAACGTCAACGAAACGTCAAAATGCCGCTTTTGGTTTATCTCTAAATCTACAGTACCAATCGCAGTTTCGGGATCCGGACGTCCTCAGCGCCCCTCTTTCACTTTGACATTTAAACGTCACTTTGACAGTTTTTGACAGCTGTCAAAAAAAAATTTTCGCGGAAACGTCACTTTCAAGCTGTCAAAAAAATTTTTTTTCGGGAAAACGTCACTTTGACAGCTGTCACAAAAAAATTTTTTCCGATAGAACGTCACTTTGACAGCTGTCACAAAACATTTTTTTTGCAGAAATGTCACTGACAACTGGAAAATTTTTTTTTTTTCGAGAAAATGCTTGCGTCTAACCCACTTCAGCGCTTAAAGCCGCTGTATATTTTTTACTTAGACGGTAGCGCTTCTTGCATCCGCTTCACACAGCCGCTTTGCTAAAATTTAGCCAAATAAATTTGGGCTTAAAAGCACATTTTCAGCTAATTCAATTTTGAGGTTATGTTAACTGCATATTATGTCGGAAACAACGTTTGTTGTCTAATCAAATGGAAAACATGCACATCGAAGTTTTCACAGGCTAAAGTGCAGTGCAATCTGATCATCATTAATGTCATTTGCGTCACAAACATAAAAAAACTCAAGATTGAGATTAGTATTATTTGCAGCCATTCAAATACCCGTTTAACCACATAACCATATTTTTGCGCTAGCGCTGAAACAGCTTTCGCTAACAGGCTGGAATGGGTTGGACACGAGCATTGTCTCTTCGACAGCTGTCACAAAAGAATTTTTTGCGATAAAACGTCACTTTGACAGCTGCCACAAATTTTTTTTCTAGATGTCACTTTGACAGCTGTCACAAAACAATTTTTTTTTCGATAAAGTCACTTTGACAGCTGTCACCGAAAAGTCTAAAAAAAAATTTTCTCCCCCATTTCTCTTAACTAACCCGGTCGCCAGCCCCTGGGCTGGATCGTCTAGAACCCATTTATTTAAGATGAATATACAAAAACTGACCACCTTTGTACTGTTTTGACCTACCTGACCTTAAAGAGAATTAAAAGACCTTCAAAATGCTTTTTTGGATGATTTTTAACGTTAATTGCAAAGGAGATATGTCCGAAATAAGAAGCGCGTCTCGTTTTAACAAATAACGATATTGCTCGTTTGGGGGTGCTTTAGTCTCAGAACTTCGTTAATTGTTGAATTTCTCACTTTAGGGGTGGTTTTCATCCTCTTAGGGGTAAGAGCAATTATTTTTCTTATTAGGGGATGAGTTTTATGTCTCAAAAAGTAACAATCTGCTAAGAAAGACCTAATTTCTCAAAATAAACAATAAATGAAATTTGAAATTCGAAATTTTATATAAGAATAAAACTTCGCCAGTGTATGAACAAATAAAAAACTCCGTCCCAACCGTATATTATACAGTTTCATTATTTTACTTCCCTTAAAAATTGTTTGGATGCAGGCGCAAAGCCCATTCACAACACTCGGTGAGTTTCCTAATATAAAAAACTCAAGAAAGATTATTTAGGTGAGCTATCGCTCGTGGCAAAAGCGACTTTACGGCGAGAGGCGATAGGGTGGGGGTCGCGCCGGCGGCATTTCGCGTAAGTCCTAATACACTTTTAACTGTGCATTACAATAAAATTGTACCGCGTATTGATTGCACCTAGATGAGATTTTTATACTTTATGGCCCCATAAAAAGTCATTTCAAAATGGCGTCCATCTTATTTTTATTACACTGTTTCCTTTTTCCTTCACCTTAGAAGAGCAAAGGCAATATGTAAGGGACATACATCAGCAATTCCATTTCCTTGAGTTATCACCGACGTACCTTTGAACTCTCGCCCCTATTTTACCGCTGACGTTTGACGATGACGTAGGTCTGGAATAGGCGTAAAAGGACGTATATACCCTAGCAACTATACTGCAAGTATATATTAGGTACTCGCTCCTAAAATCGATATGGTTTGTTTTCGGAGGGGTAAAGGGATGTACGTAAGGGCGGAAGAGAAATACGCGTAACGAGGGGCAGGGGGCGAGGGGTAACTGCGTATGGTACGCCATGTTACGAAATGAACCGCACAAAAAACATTTTACACATGAACATTACTAGCACGAGTGTATTTCAGTTATGTCAATGCTACCAAACAATGTTAGTGTATACGAAAAATGTGTCTTAGTGAAATTTACCTCACACGTGAGTAACACTGATTTAAAGCATTTGCAATAAAATTGCACAAGAACGTTTGCTCTTTTAATTGTGTCACTCACACTTTCTGGCGGCATGTGTTTGTTGATCTAATACATACGAAAACAAATGATAAAAACAAACCATATAAAAGTAGTAAAAAATGATCCAGACTGCCATGCCGGTCCAGGCAGACAAAAACAAACCATGAAGTTAATTATGGCGTTTCGCAGAGCACACTTGACAAATTCTGAGAAATATTTGCATACCCAGTGTTTGGCAATGAGGGTGGTGGGGCGGAAGGACGCGGGATGGTGGGGAATAGGGGTGAGGATGCACACGGAAATATGCGAACGACCATTCGCACATTTACACGACCAGGAAATAAATTTTTCAATTTGAATAAAGGCTTGTGCGGGCTGTAGCGTGCGATATTAGATGATTTTTGAATTTTGATCGAATTGAAAGTGTAAAATAAAAACCGGCATTTTGTACGTTTGGGATATCGGGAAGGATGCTTTTATGACTATTTTATGAATCTATGAATTTTAAAAATCAAATTAGCATTCGAATCGCCCATTCGCCAATAAAATAAAATAATGAGGTTTTAAACAGCGCGAAAAACTACCGAAAACTCACATTTAATACTGGAAAACAACCAAAAACATTAGCAACATTTTTTTTATATATATAAAAGGAAATTTTAAATCGCTAACGATTACACAAAACGCAAAAATTAGAAAAAAATATATGTAACAAGTAGGAGTTTGTGAATGGGTAACTTACATGGCTAATTTCATCGTTTTTTCGTTTCGTCTCCTAATTAATTATTTTGACAGCGTTAATTAATTAAAGAAAATAATAGTAATATTAATTATAATTGGAAATATTGACATATGTCCTTCGAATAATGAATTAATTCCTGCTGAATCTATAACAAAAATATTTGCACAATTATAGGTATACAGGGTGTTGCATATTTAGTAATCTTCATACCTCTATGTTTTTTTTACTTTTAAAATAGGTAGCTGATAAATGTGTTTTAAGAAAAAACATTTTTGAACGTTATTAAAACAACCACCATAAGAAGAATAATTAAAATTGAATAAATATCAATTAAAGAATTTTATTGTAGTTTTTCTCACAATAATAATTGCAAAAAATTGAAAAACACAGTCGTGGCCAAAAAATGGTTTCCAACGTAAATCATTTTAACTCATACATTTTCCTTAGTAATTTTTTTCAAATTTATTAACGCTATTTTGGCTATTTTGGCTATTTTTTAGCAACGTCTCTTTCCGATATTCAAACAAAATCCTCAAGAATCAGTAAATATTAAACAGTAATATACTACATGGTATGGCGTTTTAAGTCAATCTGCAAAGTATCAGAATTATGATTATATAAACTTCGTGAAGTGAACAGACCAAAAGGTCAAATGTATATTTTTCCGGCCCTTGCATATTTTTCAATATAAACAAAATCTGAAACAAATACAAAATCTACAATCTACAAAAAAAAAATGAATTTAAAACGTAGGTTTTTTGCAAAGACTGAAATCCATTCTCAAATATTTTTTACAATTTCAAGCAATATATCGAGTTATTAATCTTCTGAAAATTTTAACTAACCAAATTCGATTTGTTTTCAGAGAACAGAACCAGATAATAACCAAATGAAAAATATTCAGAACGGACACGATTTATTTCTGAAATACACACAGCCAGCGTTAAAACTGATAATAAAAACAAAATAATACGCACAAATTCATTTTGTAGTGAATTTGAAGGCAAATAATTCGATAGTGAAAATGATCGTTTATTGATGATGGTAAAGCGGTATTTATAATTTTTTTTTTCAAAAAAATTATCACCGAATTGACACTTGCAAATAATGTCTTGAAAATGAAGCAACAATTTTATCTAGATAGAAAATACTATTTAGAAGAATCATGATTTTACATTGTGATAGTAGTAAGTAATTTATTGGACCGATCTCCATATCGAAAACAGCGAGAAAATCGCTTCGAAAATGCCCATTTTAGTGAAAAGCTGCTGATTCGTCCAATTTCCAATTTTTTTGTTTCAGCTATCAAAAACGATTTCATAAGGAAAGGTCCGATCGAAAATCTCAAAAACAGTTTCGGGATCCTGAAGTCGCCCCGAGTTCGAAAATGTAATCAGTTCCCTCCTGGGAGCCGAAAACTAATGAATTTGGGGCATGACTATTTAATAAGGGTGTACAGTGTACAGGGTGATCATTTTAAGTGCCTCACTCGATTTTCCAGCTTTATTCTTCACTTAGGAAAAAAATTCAAAAACCATACTTGTGTACTTTTTTCCGAGGAATCCGATTCCGAAAATATAAAGCAATTGAACATGTCAAGGAAAAAAGTTATGGCCGAAAAACTGAAAAAGAAAAGAATAAGTACCCTGTATATTAATGCGGAAATGGATATGTGACATTTCACTGATTGTAAATGTGGATCAGATACATATTTTTCACTTCCGGTTTGACCGGAAATTGCTTTAATTTTTTTATTTTAGGTGATACACCCTGTATATTGAGCTCAGTTTAAAGAACTTTTCTTTCTGAATTCAGCAATATATAACATAATATCTACATTGTCTTCCATATTTAATAAGATATTGGGGTTTTAATTTAAAATAACACAAATATATGTTATGAAATAAAGTCATCCATGAAAACAAACAAAAGCATTTAAATTATTTATTTATTTCAAAAACAAAAGAAGATATAGCATAATAACTTATATTCTTTCGTTTTTGAAATAAATAAAAAATAATTTAATTTTTTTTTCGGCCATAACTTTTTTCTTTGACATTCAATTGTTTTTATTTTTTCGGAATCGGATTCCTCGGAAAAAAGTACACAAGTATGGTTTTTTAATTTTTTTCCTAGGTGAAGAATAAAGTAGGAAAATCGAGTGAGACACTTAAAATGATCACCCTGTACATTGTACATGTCGCGGTCGTTTAAAAAATGCACAGCTCGTTCGCAGATGGATATTAAGCAACGAAATTTTCAGAGATTCAAGAGGAAGGATGGTTCTAGCTCTCCTGGAAGTCTGGTCAAAAAAATCATCCAGAGAAAGAATCTACGGCCCCTAGAAAAGTACTGTTTTTCGGCAAAATCGACGTTTTTAAAAAATTTGTATCTCGGCTAATATCGAAGATGGGTGAATAAAAAACTTCCTTCTTCTTGCCCGCGGTCCGGGTCCCGATCCTCTAGATCCAAAGGGAAAGGCTGTAACGCGTTTCTAAAGAAGGCATGTCGGGAAGAACGCTAAAATCCGACAAAATCGCGCCTTTTCAAAAAATCATAACTTTTTAAGGAAGCAAAATCGAGAAAAACGATTATTCCGAGGAATTTTCTAAATTTCATCTAGTTTTCAGAAAAAAAATGTCACGCTGGTCCATCTCGAAGGAGCCGCGAGTTATCAAGCTCCGGGAGGAAGCGTGTCTTAGAAAATTGACGAAATTGAAAAAATTGCGAAACACGAAAACTTCAAATACTATTTCCCAATGAAAAAACGCCTCCTGCGAGAAATCGAAACTCGAGGGTCCAACTTTGAACTACATCGTAAATTGCACGGTCCCGCTGCGATTTTCGAGGCAGGAGAAGCGAACCAAAAAGTGCAAATTTGACGTCTCGATATCTCTAAATTTTTGCAAATTTGGTCACGTGATCGCCGGGTCTAGTATCTCTCTCTAATTTTACGGACTTTACACAACCCTCCGACACGGGGGTATTGAAACGTCAATAACTCCCTTAATACTCGACGAGGATCGCTACGAAATAATTTTTAGACAATATGTAGCAGGAAGTTCCCCTGAAGACAGGCGTAATTTGGCCTCGATAGGTGTCCAGTTCGTTTTGGTCGAAATGTCAGGAACTGATTGAACACAAAATTTTCCGGAAAATAGATTGATTGTAGGAATCTACTTGCATCTCCTACACTATCCCCTAATTTAATACCTCTAGACTTTCCATATGGGGTCTTGTTAAAGAAAGTGCGACCCAATTAAATGACTAAAATGGTTTTCACTCCATTTTTAGATGATTCAACTCTTATTGATCTCCATTATAAAATCATTATTTGACTTCCAAACAGTTTTCTCATTTTGCTTTGGAAACGCGCTCTGACATGAGGGCCTCTTGCGGACAAAATTAAATACATTTTCATATTTTCAAAAAATATTTGCAATATTTCAATTTGCCGAGACCCTTTCTGATAAATGGAGCAATAGATACGCCTCTATCTTTGCCGTTGGAACCAATAGGCGATAATTTTCACTATCGAATTATTTGCAATCGAATTCCAACTATCCCACTGCAATATCGTAGATTTATTGCAAGCGGTTATTTTGTAATTAATGAAAGAATGTTTTCCATGTTTTCGACTTCCTATGATTTAGAAACGAAGCATTCTATGATCCATATTTATAGGAATTTTTATTGTTTAATCAAGAACTTCTGAAAAATGCATAAATGCCCCGCATGCTGCGTAATATTATGATCACTTTGTATAATATCGAAGAAAATATAATGTGATATATGATCACTCCGTATATTATATCCTCGAACCATTCAGATTCAACTGTTATTCTGTTATTATTAATGCAATATCTTCCAAAAATGATAATGCCAAAATATTGAGTTATCTTAAAAATAATATTGGAGCTTTTCGTGCATCACCCTGTAGTTATGATGCATACATTCAGCATTTAAATTGTATAGTTCTAATATGAATCTAATAGGTGCTTTTTTTATAATAAATACCATAATTCTACTTGATTTTCGTAGACTTGGTCCGAAGTCCAAAAATGTTTAAAGTGGTTTAGAATATCAATCAATCAAATTCATGAATGAAATACCGGGCCAAGTCACTTCCTTCAACAAAAAAAAAAGCGATTCCGGAGGATCGGCGTGAAAACAAGTAAATCAAGTCGGAACCAAGAGGAGCGTAAAGTTAAAAATTAAAAACGACGCCCGTGCACCGTTAAACGGCGCGGAAAAATTCAAATCCAAGGAGCCAAAACATCCCCCGTATGCAAAACAATTCATAAAATAAAAAATCACGTACGAGTTCCGAGCGTAATAGCGAAAATGTGGGTGAGCGTAATAGAGGGGCATAAAGCTCAAAAGCTCCGCATAAACAAGTGCGAGTGGTCCGGTAGATGGGTAGGTGCGAATCAGAATAGAAAGAAGAATGCATGTTGCAGTGTAATTTGGGCGGACGTACGGACGGCCTGTTTTTTCTGATCGGTTTCTAGTGTGTAGCAGCCATGATGGTTAAAGTAAGTGCCACCGAGAGCAAGAGCAAGTACTGAGCTCACTCAAATCGTGGTAGGCGGTAAACGCGGGCAGGTCGACGCGCAAGTGTTTTCTGCACGCTGTAAGTAAGCAGGCGGCTGTGGACGTTCGCCGATTGTTTCAACAATTGCAACCGCTGGCCTGCACTCTATTGTTGGCTGTTGTTGTGCATTGTTGTCGCAATTGTTTAAAGTGTAGTGTTATTGTTTTTGTTGTTTATATTTTGTTTTGTGGTATGTTGATTTTATGTGCAGTGATTTTTTATACTTGCATTTTTATTCTAAAATATTAACAACCAAGATTCGTGAGTAAAAAATATTTTTTTTAATTGAGTTTAGGCATGCCTGTTTTTGCGCCAAGTGACATTTTGGCGTTTGCTGCAAAAAAGACAAACGCACGGGTTGTAAGTAATATCACTTTTGTTGTGGTGCTGTGGACCAGACGATTTTTGGTTAAATTTAGATTTAGATCATCCTCCAATAAAGTTAATTTTATTTTTTAGACGACACACAATGCTATAAATATAGAAAATATTCCTCAGTTTTTCTTCTTGCATGTAGCAAAATATCTATTTTTAACGACCATTTTAAAATAAGTGCAAACATTCAAATTCCGAGACTTTGTACAACGTACGAAATTATTTTTGCGCGCGAATTTTTTTTTGTCATGTGCATAATTTATATTATTTATTTTGGTACGGTTCGCCCCAGTGCCGTTTACGTTTATTTTGCTCCGAGTCAGGTCGGGTATTTATATTAGATGAAATATTTGTTGTCATTTCCGTTATTAAATATCTCATTGAGTCAAAATAAACGCGTAAAGGTAGGAAGGAAAGAGAGAGAAGATGTTATTAAAAAAGACAACCCCGTGTGCTGTCAGCGCATTGCGTTCAGTTCCGCTCCAAAAAGGAATTCGTCATTCTCAATGTTTGATCAATTAAATTGCATTAAACTGCGTATTGATTTTGCAATTATTGGGAACCAATCAGAAATGGACTTTTTTCTTGTACTTCTGTGTGCGCACAGACGTAGTTTTTAACTGGGTTTTTCTATTTTTGCGCATACCCCGAATTTTTTGCCATTGCGCCATTGCCATTGTCCACTTACTAATTTTTAGTGCTGTATTGATTTTATTTATTTTAGAGCTTTGCCAAACTAGAAGGTCCGCCACTTCCGACATCCCTCTATCTATGCCTTTTTATACTTACGGATAAATGGCCGAAATGTCACCGGCTACGAATGAATCATTAAAATTTCCGACGAATTCGGCCACCTCCAATCAACGACAATCAATTAACTGATTGATTTTTAATTATTTTCAAAATTTCACTAATTTGGGAAGCGTCATCCAAACCAATCGGAAATTAATTAAAGACTATCGGGTAATGCATTCGAATGCGATTCTTGCTTGTATTTTCGGGCTTTACAGTACCGGCAGGCGTAATTATTGTTAATGATAATAGTACTGCGAGCTTTCTATTTTTAAAGGTTATTTTACAAATTATTTATTGTACTCAGTTATAGCAACAATTAGTAATTGTATATTAGGTTTTGTTTGGTAGGGACGTGTGTGATTTATCACTTTCCGTATAAGGAATTGGATAGTTATAAGATAATTAGAATTTCCGCGATAGTTGGTCCATTGTAATAACGTATCTAATTTGATAAAATCGAGCATTGTACAATTAAGGGCACCGTGTCCAAGAAACTCAAAGATTGGAAAATATTCATGCACTATTATTGGTTCTTCTTCATCGATGTATTGCCAAAAAATACTGTAGCAACACCTAAACTGTACTATAAGGAATTTTTATTTAAAAATATCGATCTTTGGTCAGTTTCAGAATCATCAAAATTTAGACAATGACGATGCATTGTTATTAAATAAAAATTCATAGCCATAGTCCTCTTCCTCTTATAGTTTAGCTGCTATAGTTTTTTTGGTAACTGTTTTTCTATAGAAACTTTTGAATAATCAAAATTACCTACGTCGTCCATAAACCAAGTTTAAGGATTTACTTACTTTCACCAATGGCAATAAGGCTTCCCATGCATGGAAACAAAAAGCAAATATCATTATTTGTTAATTGGAGGATTTATTACCTACTTCCAAATCTAATACATTGCTGGTTCGGCAGCTTCAAGTTGAAGCAAAAATCCTAAAATAATTAGGAATGTTCTCTGTTTCATCCAGCTGATGACTCAAAAAAACGAATGTGCGTACGTTTGATCTTGGAGTCCAAAAGTGACAGATTTTAATGATTAAAACTGGAGCAGTGTAAACAATAGTAAACTGTCAAGGTCGCTGAAGTCATTTACTGTCTGCATTCCTTAATAAATTGCAAGTAATCCTACAATTCGTTTACCTTACTAGAGGACTATGCTATCAAATTAGATCCAATTCGAATATTTTGTTGTTTATCCAATTGCGGTTTATTTAACTTTGGGGTAATTCAAGTCTAAATCGAACAAGTGTACTTATTTATAAGTTCATAAAACGTGAAATGTTTATAGAATAACAACATCAAATGTTTAGAGCTCTATAAAATTAAATTTGTAGACTAGGGTTTTAAAACACCATAGCGCCATCTGTGTCCGATTGTTGCTGCTATTAGTACCTAATTCTAGTTCAGGTGTTAATACAGATTCCTTGTTTAGCCGGTTTTTTTTTTAATTTGAGATGCTCTTAAAGTCATGCCGGGTTCGAATCTAAAACGCCTCTGTAAAAGTTGGTAAGTCTATCACACTTACTTAATGAATTTCATTCGCTTTCAATACAGTTTTTTCTGAGGTTTTTTCAAATCAAAATAAAGCGTGTTGTTTGTCATCTTAAAATATTGCGATGCTTCCTCGAATGCTTCCAAACTAAAGCTTTCCGGTCAACAGTGTCTGGTCCAGTTCATCCAATGAGAATAAGAACTTGTAGGTTCAATATCTCACTCCCACATTCAAAAAAGAGAAAAGTTTTTATATAGGTACATATAATTATATTGAAACCCAAAAGTTTGTAGAGCAAAAAAGAAGTTTTGTTATTTGACTAACAAATTTTTAAATGAACATCAAAACTTGTCGATTCTGTCGGAATAATATTTACATAGATAGCTAAAATATACAGGGTTATTCAGGTTGTTTGTTGGTATTGACATAGCTCGTCAAAGTAGTTCGCTACAAATCTATATTTTTTAACTCGATTTTTTTCCTAGGCCACAACTTTTCCGTTTTAAACATTTCTCTTTGAATTTCAGACGAAAATGATAAATTTATTACCTCGTTTATTACACTTATATATTAGCAGCATTATACTCGAGTTGCTAAAATTGATAGTATTTTTTCTTTGCCATGATTTCTTTCGCCCTCACACCTTTTTCTCTCTACGCCACTGAGTATTTTCTAGAAATTAGCTGAAATGATCGATCGTTTTTCTTACCTTTTGGTTGCCTTGCTTAGTTAATAATATTGAATAGGTAGATATCTTTCTAATGGTTTCTTAACGAGAGCAAAAACAAAAATAGAATTTTTAAATGAAGTAATCGGGTATAGGTTTGAAAAATTATTTTGTTATTAATAATTACAAGGTAGTGCCTATTTCAGCAATACAGGGTGTTAGCATTATTTATTATCTTTTAGATGCTTTCTGTCGAAACCTAAATAAACTGGGATCACCCCGTATAAATTTTTTTATTCGTATTTTCGATTATTTACTACCACCAATTGTATAGAAATATTTTAAAAGTTTTGAGCGAATTTCTTCCACACTCTTTCTATCATTTAATATAACATTTCCTCCTTATCTCGTTTCTTATATGCTTTTATCCTGCGTCAGGACATACAAGACAAGGTGTCCTAAAACTCGAGGTTAATATCGTAAATGTGGAATCAAGGCGCAATATCGACATTCCTACAAACCTATATCCCAAAATGCACAGTTTTTGAAACATAATTTTTTTAAATATTACCAGCACCTACTGTTTAATTTTTTCCAGTTTTAATACGGTCTGTATAGAGTCCAATTCCGTGTTTGGTACAGATTTGGTTGATATTGATACAGTTAATGTTTAAATTTTCCAGACCAATAAGTATATAAAAAATATGGTGGAACGTTTATATTCGCGCAAACCTCCGCCATAAATCAACCCCTCACTCTGTCATCAACTTTAACGAACCATTGTCGCAAATACCAACTGACCGAATTTAACACCACGAGTGAGTGCGCCGCATAAATATCTTAACCTGTTTGGTATCCACTTGCAATTATCACTTTATACACAATAACGAATAAAGTTACAAATAGACATTGTTGAGCCCGTTCAATATATCAACGGTCATTGTGAAGCCCAAAATTACGCTGTTGAGATCGGGTTCGACAACGTATCGAGGTGTATACCGTCACCATTTGGTTAAATATCTTGGTTCTTAGGACGGACGCAAATTTTAAGGAGGGCTCAACAACGTAGTATTCCCATCTTCGTGTATATCTTGATTAGTTCTCTCAAGTTTTATTTCATACATCAACGATATAGCAACAACGTTGGGCCCAGTAACGGTGTATATGAATGACGTGAGTAGTGTTTTAAATTAGTTTGCATAATTCCAAGTGACGCGCGGCGTCTAAAGCTATTCAGCGAAGAAATGACCGGTACTTTCAATGTAATATTCGTCAAACTGCTTCCTGATGGTTTAGACAGGAATTTCTGTCACATCTTGCTTCCTTACTTGGTTTGAAATATATTACGAACTTTGTATCCCAGCACGTTGTTCCTTTCAAACTTTGCTGGCCATTGCGTAGTCCTAATCTCAGTCCAATTAACAATGTACTTATGGGAAATTATTGGCAGGCAAGTTCTTGACCACGAACCTTCTTTATTTCTTGAGCGTTGAACCAATTTTGGTAGAAATAGCTGATGATTCTGATCGAGACCGTATTAGACGCTTATTTCTGATCGGAATCGTCGTAGTGATGGTGTTATTAGAGGTAGAGCCGGAAATACACCTTATTGATTCTGTTTAACTCTAAACTGTAACGTGCCGTTATTGCTGATATACTCCACGAATTTTTGGATCACTATTGCACCCAATACTCAAGCAAAACGGTTTGGCCAAAAATCAGTGGCATAACAATAATCCTTACGAGTCAATAGACGATTTAAAAAAATTATCCAAATCGAGCAAATCCTCCTTAAGAATATCAACTTAATCAATAGTTAGTTATTTCATAATTTTCAGGATATCCAGTGTTTGCCATCGCAACGTGCTGATTTATTAACGATCATTTATCCCCGTGAATCATTAAAGCCGATAGTAAAACTATACCATCTTGAGGTGTAAATCAACCGTATAGGGTTGGACGACATGATATCGTTGTCACTGTAATTACAATGGCAATCAATAAATCCAGCCTACGGCCAGTAGGAAATGTGCGGCGATTGCCAATATTTTGGTAGTATGTATTAAAGTGAACCATAGGTATCTCGTGATTCTTTTACATAAAAAATCGTAATTGGGATAACTCTTGTGGACCACATACTGACAACAGTGTCGGAAACTCGTCCCTAAATCATTTGGTGGGAATAGCAGATAGGAAAGAAGCTTTGCTGATCGAAATTACAGAGAGTAAAAAAACCAATACCAGTTAAATGTGGAGTAACAAATGTAGGTCTTTGACTCGGTTCTTAATCAATTACAGACTTAGCATAATATGTCATATTGTGTCATATTGAGCAGTAAGTAATTAATCAAATACTCACATTTGTTAATCCACAGGTATGTGTGGCTAGTTTTTTATTTCTGCATAATCGGCGGATTTGACAAGTAAATTTTTTAGAAATCTGTGACGGGACTATAGGCGAGGAACTTACCACCATTTCAGCAATATATCAATTTCGTATTTGTAATATTCACAGCAAGTATTAACCCAATTTATGACTTTTTTGCTAATTTTGGTGATTAAAAAATCCAAATAATATTTTTTCCAAGTCCAATTGAAATATAACAAATTTCCATCGTCAAAGCTATCATACCGTAAAATTTCGAATGTTTCTATAGCGCCATACTTTGGATTATTGCGCTGCGCTCCTTTATTTTTATCAACACATTTGATTTTTCCCATCAAACTGAAAATCTGTCTGAAGTAACCAATTTTTCATTTTCAATTTTTCCTTCGGATTTTTCTGTCTAGTCGTTTGTCAAATCATCGAGCTTTTTTATATTTATTACTGCAATACTGCTCAACCATGACTGTTATGTTTATCTACTAATTTAGTTCCCCCAACTAAAAATAAAAAAATTCTGGATAACTCGTCGACTCTTCCATTTCCAGATACCTTTTTGGGGGTAACTTCCTCGCCTATCACCAATCAATCATCCCAATCTAAAAAAATTTTTCATAATTTTTATTGCATCAGATACGGAAGCTTAACCCGTTACGTGTTAGTAGCTTTTAATTAGAAGCTGTACCAGAATCCCTCACAGCTATACAACTGATCAATTCGGTGTTCGGTTTGACAGTTTACATGTTATGTGCTTGTATTAATTCTATCTCCCGACAGTTTGGCAAACAGTTTATTT
The DNA here is from genome assembly GCA_963680705.1 of Rhagium mordax. Taxonomy (NCBI): domain Eukaryota; kingdom Metazoa; phylum Arthropoda; class Insecta; order Coleoptera; family Cerambycidae; genus Rhagium; species Rhagium mordax. Next base: position 87,923,249 of record OY796658.1, read on the forward strand.
CGCACCAGATGTGAATTTGCGAAAGTATATGCTGACGTTCAAAATAAACGTTTCACTCGAAAATTTGAGTCAAATTCGGATTGGGGTGCTTAGCAGTCCTTAAGAGAAAAATGGAAATTCCACCAGGAAAGCAACACATTACAGTAATACTTTAAGGTCCAAAATTTTTAATTTTTGGGACAAATAAACTGATGGTGAAAATAAAAGTGTAGCTTGAGAATTTCAGTCAAGTTCAATTGCTGATATTTTCAGAAGCCAATATTTATGATTTTACCATCGAAAGCTCCTCTCCTCTTTTTCTTTGTAAAATGTCTGAGAATTATATCCAAATTATTTAACGATTGATATGTGACGTTTTCCGTAAATAGAAAGAATACATTATTTTGATTAGTGAGACGAAAGAGACACTCCAAAAGAGATGCAAGTGTCCAACACGAACATCAATAGGACCATTATGGACATAATGGACAAGTTGATCGCGACCTAAACCTCCATTGAACTTCTGGTGACAAGATCACTTCATTAGAGCCACAGCTAGGACTGAGAGCTCAATTTTGCCCAAACTAATAACTCACTTGGTATAGCTATATTAAAGTTATTCAAGCTTACTATAACAGGACAACTTTGAGAACATCATAACCACAAGCCTTTATGGAGTATGTCCCTTCAGCATCAACAGACATAGAGGAGAAAATGTGTCTTAAATGTGGTGTTGTAGAGCAGTGGCAACATTGTTTCTTCTTCAATACGCCCTTCATCTGATGGTTGTAAGGAATCGTACAGAGCCGACAGTGTTGCGACTTTATAAGGGGACAACTTTGAGATCTTTCCAGTCGCAAAATGATTCTTTACTTCAATTTATGTCTTTCAATGATCCGGTGGTCGTGTGCTTATTCATACATAGACAAAGGAAGATACCACCTCGGATACCACGAGTAGAATATGAACCCAAGGGTAGCTTTTGGTGGAGGTGCCATAGTAGGTGGAAATTAGCAGAAGAAAGAAACATTCTTCAATTCTGGAATTTGTTGCAGTTTGAGATGCGATTTACGCCAAAGAATGATTCCTGTCGACGATGCTCGTCCACGTAGAGCACCATGACGTATGGATGAATCGGTAAGCTCGATCTCCAGCCTTGAATCCAGTCAGGCACGCTTGGAATCGATTGATTAAATCTGACAAGGCGATTAGAAGATTCAGTTCATCGAACTGGACTTGCCAATTGTTGAAGAAGAATGGGAACGAATTTCTCAATATTCTATAAGGGCGCTGCTCGACAGTAATGTATAAAATGTAATGTAGGGTGGATAAGTGTCGTATCTTTCATGTCATGAGTACAAAAATAATTGTTTCAGAATCGTGACGGATGGACATGCCTAGTATTTGGAAATTAATGGGTTACCTTCCTTTTCGGCGGTCGGAAGATATTGCAGAAAAACTGATATTTATTATTCCTTTACTATGCACTTTTGGAAATAAATCAATATAAAAGAGTACCTTTATTTTTGGATACCTATACTATCAGCCACAGAAATATCGGGAGACAATTTTGGACCACCGTATATAATTGATATTTTTCAGCATAATGTTGGTGATAAAAGTGTGCGAAGTGGTATTTCTAGGGTTCGTTCACTTATATTGTATTTGGGTTACTATAATATGATGTACCTATTATATTACTATCTTTTGTTCATTGCTACACCGAAATTTGTCGAACTATTTTAAAGCGATATTTAATAATTGTTGTATTCCCATCCATCTTCGCTCTATCAAAATATTGCCGAAGTGTCCCAGTGGAACGCGAAATAAGAACAGTTCTTTACATTGAATTTGTTTGGTTTGATTTTTATTCCAACACTGTTAGAGTCATGCGGACTGGACTACTTCACCAACGTTGAGCTTCACATATATTGTTTCAAATATTCCTATTTTTAAGTACTTACATAAAATTCTCTCGCCTGGTCCTTGTTTACTGGATTTGCTCGCCAACATCTATAAAACTAAAAGAGAACAATTATTGGTAAACATAGTTTACATAGATATCGATTAAAATTTTACATTTATTTTTTAAAAAATGAATCCATTGGGTTATTTTCTTTGGGAAACGCTCAAAGAAAAAATTTACAGTGAACGAGTGAAAAATTTTGAACAATTAAAAAATCAAATTGAAGAAAATATAACTTTGCCAAATTTGGATGCAGCAGTTTTTCGAAAAATTCGTTCCAATTTTATTAAACGTTGTTTGAAATGTACCGAAGTTAATGGTTGGAAGTGTTATGTAATTTGTTATAATAATTCGTATATTTTGTTTTTTTGTTGATTCACTTCATTTATTGATTTATTTATGAGTTTATAAAATGCTTTTGTTTCGACGTATCCATAATAAAGTAAATATTATAAACTACATACTTCTTATTGCCAATATTTCTTTAGGCCAGAACTTCCTTACTATTTATCACAAATTGTTCAAATTTTATACAATTTGTGTACTTATCACAGTATATAATGCCGTTTTTAATATTTAAAAATTCCAGGACCGGACTTTTTTAATTCCAGTTTTTTATTTCTGTAGATGAAATCACCCTGTATAATATTTTTTTTCAAATTATATGGGAAATTATAAAAGTCCATACATCAGTAAATAAAAGCATGTGAACGTAGTTTTTGTCGCACCTTTATTGATTTTCTTACAAGCGATTGAATTTGACGAAATGGGGAAATGAAAGATAAAAAATTATAATTTGCTTAACTAAATTATCTAAATAAGAAATAAATGTGTATAACCTTAGTATCTATGTATTTATTGTTTAAAATAAATCTAATAATTAAAAATTCCAGGGCCGGACTTTTTTAATTCAAAATTTTTTATTTTTCTATTGAAAATCACCCTGTATAATATTTTTTCAAATTATATGGGAAATTATAAAAGTCCATACACAAAAGCATGTGAACAGATTTTTTGTTGCACCTTTATTGATTTTTTTACAAGCGATTGAATTTGGCGAAATGGAGAATACAAGATAAAAAATTATAATAAATATAAAAATGCGGGGTTCACATTAATAAAACTAACCCTGTATATACCACAGATTTTCCTGCTAATCAATTAAACCTCGAATTAAACTGTTCAAAGAAAAAGCAAGGCACAATCGGCCAGTTATTTTGAAATTGCTACCTAATTTAACATTATTTGTTGGTGTTGCACTTCAATTTGGGAGAAGTGTGTGATTATACCACAAACTGACCAGTTTTCGGTGTATGGAGATTAAAATAATTGACGCAAGAATAAGCAACCGCAAAATACGTCAGTGATATACCCCAAATTTCATTCATTAAGAATAATTTGTTAATAAACTTCCTGCAACCTAAGAGAGGTATAAAGCGCCGATTCAAATGCTGGAACGAAATCTGCCATCGGCGTAACGTTAAAAGGAGACATGTAAAAATAGCCATAAATTTTATTAATATTTCTACCAAAGTTAACCTAACTATTTTGCTGTGGCAGTTTTTGTAAGAAGTAATTGTTTCGAAAGAAATTATAAAAACATGTTAATTTTTGGAAAAATCCTTAAAAGAAGATGCAAACTCTCGTAGGTAAATTTAAACCTACTTCCTAAATCTCTGTGATTGTGGCTCTCGAACTTCCAACAGCCGATGGCGGGGTGCTGTACATTCCTCCATCCGACACAACGATAATTACACCACAGAAAATAACCTGATTAGTATGGGAACACTTGATCGCCTAATGTTTTTTGTTTTATTATGATTTACGATGACGTGAGCACAATTATATTTCGGTAACATGATTTAATAAAATATGTTAATTACTCTTAATTAGAATTGTTAAAGTAAACATTTATATGGCGGCAATAATATGGCTATTATTTCCAGGTAATAAAGTTTTTAGATTTAATTTAATGGAATAAATAAACTGCGCATTTATAATAAACAAATATTAAATGAATTCAAGAGTATTTCTCATTAAATTTTGAAGAATGTTTTCATATTTTACCATACGAAAATTAAAGGAATTCTGCTATTATCCCTAATTACTTCTTTCTTAATCACTAATCACCAGTAGTTAATGTATTTTATTTGTAATTAAAGTTAATTATTTGACTTTTATACGAGTAAGTGGCCAGCGAAATTACAAGCAGACATTTAGAAATTGTGTGGTTTATAGAAAAAAAGCCTCTTCCGTATTTTTATACAAAGAAAAATGGTTTAATACAAACGCAATCTTCCCTCTCTTTCTCTCTCATTCAAATTTACACAATAACGCTGGCTTTTATTGATATTACTACATTCTCGAGTACGTCCTTCTATATCTTCATTGTATGGATATATAAATAGAACTGGTTTGTTATATTTTGATTTTTTTTTTGTATATTTGTGTTTATTTATAAAACGTATACTCAAGAAACGGAGAGAAAACTCTAAAGGAATTTTTATCAAGGATATTTATAAATATGGCGGAGGATCCGGGAATCATTCATTTTACTCTTTTGTAATACCGAGTAAATTAGAAAAAGAGCTGAGTATCTGGAACACATATTTGTGCCAATGCTACAAAAACATATGTGAGTGTATTAACAGCCAAAAAATAGAGTAATTAGTCAGGGAGAAACATTAAATTTTATTAAAAATATGTTTTCTTGCTCGAAAGCATCCGTTCAAAGTTCGAATACATTGCAAAACCTTAACAGTTGTTTATCTAATTTTATATTTTATTGGATGGCGACACGAATAATTTAATAACAGCGTTTTTTCTCAACGTTCTGTTTAACTCGACCAGATTAGAAAATATTTTCCTAAAGAATTGCAGGCTTTTTTAAGTAACGTAAATTAATTAATAAAAATTAATTACTAACACAGTCACACAAAAAGAAGTCCATTACCAGAAACCGAACCCATTTTTCCTGTTATATTTTGATGTCCTGAAACCGATTCCGGCCATTAAAAACTTTAGTTTCGCATCATTTTTTGGCTACAAGGCCCAGATAATGTAGAAATCACCTTTCTTATCATTAAAAATTTCAACTTTTAAAAAGAATTTTTTTTATGTTTAAACCATCAATACCCAAGTTTCTGAGGTCATGATCACAATTGGAATTTGATTTTGACAGCTGCCAACTGTCAAACTGACAGTATGAAAATTTCACATTTTGAGAAGTTTCTTTATGTGTAAACCATCAAATACCTGCGTTGTTGAGGTCACTGTTTTTGATATCGAAGTTTCACTGTGACAGCTGTCAACTGCCAAAGTGACAGTGTGAAAATTTTGACATTTTAAATAGAATTCTTTATGTATAAATCATCCGTACATTCGTTTTTGAGGATAGTGATCGTGATTTTGATGTGGGAATTTCATTTTGACAGCTGCCAACTGTCAAACTGACAGTATGAAAATTTCAACATTTTGAAAAGAAGTTTATTTGTAAACCATCAATACCGACGGTTTTAAGGTCATTGATCGCGATTTTACTGTGGAAATTTCATTTTGACAGCTGACAACTGTCAAACTGACCACTGAAAATCTCAACATTTTTAGAAGAAGTTTCTTTATGTGTAAACTATAAAATACCTGCGTTGTTGAGGTCACTGTTCATGATTTTGATGTCGAAGTTTCACTGTGACAGCTGTCAACTGCCAAAGTGACAGTGTGAAAATTTTACCATTTTGAAAAGAATTTTTTATGTATAAACCATCCATACATACGTTTTTGAGGACACTGATCGCGATTTTGATGTGGGAATTTCATTTTGACAGCTGCCAACTGCCAAACTGACAGTATGAAAATTTCAACATTTTGAAAAGAAGTCGATTATTAGATCATAATAGATAATCTTACCACTTGACCATCTTCCATCTCGTTAGTATAATAATAACGCTCCAAAGAGGTTAACCATATCTACCATCTAGTGCCAAAGCATAAATTATTTCGTTTTGCTATTTTAAAAGAATCCATAGAATAATTTTGTCGTTTAGTGACATTATTAACTCCACTTCTTGTTTCACATTTCAAACACTGTCGCTTTCCAAGGCTCACCATGAAACAAAGCAGAAAATAGTTAGTCATCTAACGATAAAACTGCACAATAGGACTTACCGTCCAGGCTACTGCTAAAGGACGCACAAGTTGGTATATCTTTGTTGATGAGGGCTCTCCTGCGGATAAGAAAGCAGTATCAATAGTTTTATAAATTGGACATAGAAGATAACATTGTTAAATAAATGCATGGTGGTTAAGGCATACCATTTGTTAGACGTTTTTCTTTTGCACCCCCTTTCCCTTTTACGATACATTCTATGGGGGCACAATATAAACCCTACCACTCACCCTGAAACAAAAGAAAAAATAGTTAGACATTTAATAATAACACTTAAATGAGACTGATACTTTTATGAAATAAAACAGTACTGGTCCTACCGTTCAAGCTAGTACTAAAGAATATTTTATTGACTGATTTTGATTAAACTCAACAAACATTTTTTTGATTGAACAATGCTTTCGATTATACTTCCATTCAAACGAATTGACAATTTACTCAGCAAGTAAATATTTTACCAGGTGAGTTAATTACTGATACTTGATACAATCATTTTTTTTTGCAACATGAAAAGCATCTTTTGATCACTGTTAATCTTAGTCGATTTGATGGAAGAACGGTAGTTAATAAATAAGCCTGCACTATTAGAGCGTATTTTGATCTGGGAAGGACGACATGACGTTTTGACCAAATCACATTACGAGTATTTTGCATCTGTAAGATTAGCAAAAACAGACTTTTCTTATTTTGCAATAAGATATCTATGCAAATAGTGGTCCTTCTCACAATCAAAATAAATCGGATATAAACAGTGGTTATGTATATTTACCTTACGATGTCTTCACCATGTCCTATCTCGTTCGGAACCTACCTACACATAGAAAAATACAAATTAGTAAGAATAATTGAATAATGTAATAATATATACCAACCTTTATCTCCTTTCCCTAAAGCGGTTCGTCTCCATAGTACCATCACTCGCACGCGAAAACCAGAGCCTACTAACTGCCTTCTGGGCTCCGAAGCCCCCAGAAAATTCCCGAATACAGTTACAAGCCTTAACACTTGTAATATGCCAGCTATTTTAGAAATAACAAACATTGACAAGATACTCGTCGAGATCTCGGCTCTGGTTTAACGAAACCGGTCGTTCTCTCTACGATAGAGTGAACTAGATATGTCCAAATAAATGTCACTAGTGTCTGTTATGTATACGTAGTTACACTCCGTCACCAGATGCACTTTGTCGTCCATGGTATGGATGTCAAAACTACTACACGCTTGAATATGTTTCTTTCCCTAATAGTTCGTCCCTTGGCTTAATCTGAAAAAAAATTGCAGTGTCAAAAGCTTTTATCCAAATTATAACTGATGAGCTAGTAATTGCATCTTCCACTAAAATTTAGTTGCCAATTGACATAGATTTTCTCAAATATTAATACTAATAGACCAGAAAAAATTTCGAGACCCTAGTTCTTTGGTAAGTGAAATATTTTTTGTTTATTTTTGAATATTGTAATGTATTATATGTAAACCATCAATACCGACGGTTTTAAGGTCACTGGATCGATTTTGCTGTGGAAATTTCATTTTGACAGCTGCCAACTGTCAAATTGACAGTATGAAAATTTTAACATTTTGAAAAGAATTTTTTTATGTGCAAACCATCCATACATATGTTTTTGAGGACACTGATCGCGATTTTGATGTGGGAATTTCATTTTGACAGCTGCCAACTGTCAAACTGACAGTTTGAGAATTTCTACATTTTGAAAATAAGTTTCTTTATTTGTAAACCATTAATACCGACGGTTTTAAGGTCACTGATCGCGATTTTGCTGTGGAAAGTTCATTTTGACAGCTGCTAACTGTCAAACTGACAGTATGAAAATTTCAACATTTTAAAAAGAAGTTTCTTTATTTGTAAACCATTAATACCGACGGTTTTAAGGTCACTGATCGCGATTTTGCTGTGGAAAGTTCATTTTGACAGCTGCCAACTGTCAAACTGACAGTATGAAAATTTTAACATTTTGAAAAGAATTTTTTTATGTGTAAACCATCCATACATATGTTTTTGAGGACACTGATCGCGATTTCGGTGTGGGAATTTCATTTTGACAGCTGCCAACTGTCAAATTGACAGTATGAATATTTCAACATTTTGAAAATAAGTTTTTTTTATATGTAAACCATCAATCAAGTACTTGAGGTCACTGTCTGATCACAATTTTGAAGTCAGAATTTCATTTTGACAGCTGATAACTGTCAAACTGACTGAAAATTAAAACATTTTAAATAGAGATGGCTTTATATGTGTAAACCATCAATACTGAGGTTTTTGAAATCACTGATCACGATTTTGAGGTCGGAATTTTATTTTGACAGCTGCCAACTGTCAAACTGGCAGTATGAAAATTTGTACATTTTGAAAAGAAGTTTTTTTGTGAAAACTATTAATACCTACGTTTTTGAGGTTACTGATAACGATTTCGATGTGGAAATTTCACTTTGACAGCAACCAACTGTCAAACTGACAGTACGAAAATTTCATCCCAGGATCGAACCCAGTCCACGATAGACAGTGTTACCAAGCTTGCTCGCCACAACAAAACTTGGGAATGTTCAGGAAATCACTTAAAAAATCACACCTGTAAATGTTTCACTTTTACCATATAAATATAAGCAGCTGATGCTTTATTTCATTTAATACAATTGTTTCATAATTCTAAAATTATTACGTATTACTGCGACTAATGCCAAAAACTAACTATACAGGAATTTCTTATCTTCTTCAGGCTTAATGGTTGTAGATACCAAGATCGTGTGCCACTAGCTTATTATTTATAAAGTAATTACCAGGACAAGCATTTAAAGCTTATACCGGAAGTCATGATATTTAGTCCGTTTCTTGTCTCCTATTAAGCTGATATTTGCCTTGGCAGGAGCAAGAACTTGGTGACATACCTAGTCCGATGGGCGAAAAGGACTTGTCAGAGTTATAGGTTTCAACACCAAAAACAATTTTTCTGCGAATCATTGTACGAACTGGGAAAATGAATATTTTTCTGTTTATAAAAAAAACAAATCGACCCGGAAATAACTAGCCAACTAAGGGCGCACTCAACAAATATCTCCAGGAGCACCGACAAGTGATTTGAAATTTGTTATCTTTGCATTACATCAGAATGTGACACACGCCATTCTTTTATGCTTAATAAGACTTCTGTTGTTTCAAGTTAAAAAGATTGTATTTCCTGTTAGTGACCTTTTAAATAATCTGGGCTCTTATTATCTGTATCAGAAATGTAAACGGAAAGTATATAAAAATAGAAAAATCCAAAAAATAGAGGCAGTGACAGTAAAATTATTTGTAAACTTCCACTGTACACAGATTTTGGGTGTGTGTCCGTTGTCTAAATGTGTACCGCACAACGTTAGTTTGGCTTGCAGTTTTATTTTTATGAAGAGGTCGCGAAGGTACTAAAACTGCTCTGAAATTAAGTGTCCTTTATTCCAAATGTTCGATTATGCCAGCAGCAGATGTGCCAAAAAGATACCGATTTGTTTCAAAAACATCAAAATGTTGCCAAAACCAAGTCTAATAAATTGCTTTAGTTTTAAACGATTTAAATTTGAGTCATACTCACAGAAATAAAAATAACCGTTGGTTTTATCACAGAGTTGAAAGACGGTACTTTAATCATTCACACTTGCAGTATACAGGGTGCTGCGGTAATTAAACCAATGGAGCTAGCGTTCTTAATCAATATCAGCCGTAGTAATCATAAAAAACTGTCCATTTCATAAAATTGAAAATTAAGGATTGTCAAACCAATAATTTTCTTCAGTTTCCTAAAGACCTGATAATAAAAAACAGACACCAAGTATATATGCATGTGCGTATAAATACAAGCTAACAATATTTAGGTAAATGAAGAATATGTTTATAGTTTGTGGGAGAAACATCAAAAAGCTTAGGACGAATTGAATTAACAACCGTAATCTCAAAAGCAGGAAGTGTAGGTTAAAGAAACCATACTTATTCACTTGACTCGTGCAAGATATGACTTCTTGCAGCCAAACTATCAAGTATTATATTGTAGAAAGAACAAAGAAACAATTGAAGACACTAAATGGTTATTAACGCCACCACGTTATTAAAATATCTTCTTTGTGAGATTAACAACTTTTTCATTTAATTGTGTGAACTTTACCATATCATTATACCGACCAGTTATTTGCCTAATTAAGGCATTCTTACTTGTGCTGTGGTGTGAGGTTTGAAGAGTTATAAATGCAATCCAGCCGCATCTTCTTTTTTTCGTCACGTGACAAGATTAAATTATTAAATTAAGAATAATAATAATAATGAAATCTTTGGAGGTTATATCAAGACACAAAACCAATAAAGGCGAAGTTCCATGTATCAGTTTTCTGATGTCCGATATCCAAAAAAGTTGTAATACTCATGAGCAAAAATTTTGCTTTGAATCAAAAGTTTTGGTTTACAATTGATGAGCCAGTTTTACTATATTTATATCTAGTTAGCTGAGTTTGGCAGTATATACTATAGGCGTCGTAAAAATTTTAAGTACATAAAACTATATTTATTTTGTGTAACAAGATGGTAATAAAATCGAAGTTACGAGCAACTATCCGCCTGGCATTTACAACGAGCCAATGAGACATGAATGGGGGATACGTAGCTTTCGTACGTTTGGCAAATATATGTTAAATTTATATTTCAGCGTGTTGGCATTAAAGAGTTTTAATTATTTAGACAATACGTTTGTACGGTTGAGTAGGCATGATACATAAATCATCACTTAAACATGGCCGAATGATGATGCGGAATCGTAAGTTTATCTTTGGATCTCATGTTAGCCTAATGAATATTAGATCGTGTGCCGAACTTAATTTTAGGGGAAGGGGTGAATAGTATAAACAAAGTCTTGCAAATGCCGTATTTTCTCATATTCCCTGCTGAACCTTTTGGTATTATTAATTCTATGGCAGATGTGATCATTTCATTATGTAAATAAATTGACGGAATAACTCTGCATTCGGTGGATCTTGCCAAGTCATAACTAAAATCCGAGCTAAAATTGTAATATGTTTAGCTGTACATTTGATAATTCAGTTGTAAATCTCAAAGATACCCACAAGTGCGCGCTTATTTTTGCTTCTATATACAGGGTTCCAAGTATTTCATAAGGACGCTATTGGGGTCTCGTAAACTGTAGAAGATAGAAGAAAGGTTAATATTAATGAAAATAAATAAATGTGACAGCCCCTGCGGGGCCGTCTACTTCGATTAGTTAAATGAATCGGAAAAAAAATTTTGTTTGAAACTTTGGAAAAATCGAAAAAAAAAAAATTTTGGGGCTTCCGTTGCGATATAAGCGAAAATTTTAAATATCCACGGAAGCCGAACACTCGGTATAACAGTAGAGAGAGCCGCTCGGAGACGCCGTCTACCGATCCCCCATCAAAAACCGCGAGAAAATCGCTTCGAAAACGGTCATTTTAGCGAAAAGCTTCTGATTGGTCCAATTTAAAACTGTCAAAATCGATTTCAGAAGGAAAGGTCCGATCGAAAATCTAAAAACAGTTTCGGAATCCCGAAGCTGCCCCGAGTCCGAAAATGTAATCGGTTGCGCCCTGGGATCGAAAATAAAATAAATTTTGGGGCACGTAACGACAGGGTAAACCGCGGCTGGATCGGCAGTGTAAACCGCGGTAGAACCGCGCTTAGACTAAAATTTCGGTGACGTCGTCACGTCTCGGTCGTTTGAAAAATTCACAGCTCGGCCGCGGATGGATATTAAACAACGAAATTTTCAGGGATCTGAGAGGAAGATTGGTTCTAGCTCCCCTGAAAGTCCGGTCGAAAAAATCCTACGGGGAAAGGAGCAAGGACCCCCGGAAAAGTAATAAGTTCTATTTTAAAAAATACACTCTTATCCTTGGTCGGTTATTATTAAAAATAGGTTTCTGAAATTTAAAACATTAAAAGCCAAAATCTGGCACATAATTCTACTACCGGTCTAACCGGAAGTGATACCAATTTTCTTATTTTAAATGGAACATCCTGTATATTTTTGTATTTTCTTGTTCATCTAGAAATTTGATTTTAGCAATATTTTTAATAAAATCTGTTAAAAATAATGTCCTTGTTGCGTTATCAGAAAAATTTTATGCGTCATATCCAATGCCTACTTTCTATAAAATTCAAAAATAAAACCCTACAAGGGCCTACTTGTGTTTTTCAGTTTTTTCACAAATACTAATTTATGACATATTGGTGAAATCAGAAAATCATGACGAACTAGAAAATGCAAAAATATACAGGGTATTCCATTTAAATTAAGAAAGTTGGTGTCACTTTCTATATAAATTCGGTAGGCAATAATTTCGTGGCCACCCGGTATACAGGGTGTCCCACATAATTAAAAAATTTATTATTACACAGCCAAAACTGACATCCTGTATAACTCAAAATATTTCTCGTATCCTATTATTATCGATGCTTACACTAGTAGTAAGTAGTACAATTGTAGAAATTACACGGTGCCACAATTTAAAGCTCAATTCCGGATTACCTCACACGAGTCTTTGTTAGCGCCAATACTAAATATTATAACTTGAGAAAAAATTTGTTGCTAATTAGGCCTTTCTTTGCAGTAACCCAACCTTATGAAGATGAGAATAAGAAACTAACCTAATAATACAAGAGACAAATCATTAATTCATAAGCAACACGCCACAATCGATCTCAAGGACGAAATAATCTCAGGAACAAAAACACTAAAACGATACGTAAATGCTGAAAAGATAGCACCGCCGTCAAAGCGCACAGCGCCACTGTGCGACAACCTTCCAGTGGTGTAGTTAAACGGCATAACCATTGGCGTAGAGATTGCCCCTTCACTTTGCCCAATGGGGGGCGACACCTCCCCAGAGCAGCAATATTCGCTGCGATGGAACGATTTTCACTCGAGCATTTTGTCATCCTTTCGACATTTGAGAGACGAGGAGGACTTCGTGGATGTGACATTGGCGTGTGACGGTTGCTCTTTTAAGGCTCATAAAGTGGTGCTCTCAGCCTGCAGTCCCTACTTCAGGCGGTTACTCAAAGCTAACCCCTGCAAGCACCCCATAGTTATACTTAGGGATGTACGACAAAAGGATATGGAGAGTTTATTAAGGTAAGCTATTACCGTTTTATTTGAGACTTGAGACGGTGTAATGGCATCGTGGCCAAGTACGGACGATGTAAATATATGGACCATATTCTATTAGCTCCAAGCAACTAGGTTATAAAGACAACGCATAAGTTATTCGATCACAGGAAATACCGGATGGTATACTAAGGGTCAGTTGTATAAAAGTGGTTCAGCGAAAGTTCAGCTGATTTGGTTCAAAATCCAAGGATACTGATTGTTGCAAGAATGGTATCCTTGGATTTTGAATCAAGCTCAGCTGAACCACTTTTATACAACTGGCTCTGAATGTACTTATGCGCAAGCACTAACGTTGATTTACGTTGGCAACGGCTCGCTAGATATGATATCATTGCTGAGCAATATTTGGATGAAATATTTCGGAATCGACCTGGACATGATAATATCTTGTGGCCAGTTAAGTCACTAGATTTTGTGCCTTGCGATTTCTTTTTGTGGGGCTTCTTAATTAATTTGAACAAAATTTTTAAAACTATTTATTAATTATTTATTTGAAATTTTCAAGTTTCTGATAGTCATTAAATTAGGTAATTTTAACAAAGTTTAAAAAAAATTATTTCAAAAATTTCTAGTTGCTATAGTCATTAATTAATAATTTGAACAAAATTTAATAAAAATTTGAAATATTTTCAAGTTGCCAATAATCATTAATTAATTATTTGAACAAAATTTGCAAGTTGCTGATAGTCATTAATTAATTATTTGAACAAAATTTTTAAGTTGCTGTAGTCATTAATTAATTATTTGAAGAAAATTTTCAAGTTGTTGATAGTCATTAATTAATCATTTGAACAAAATTTAAGAAAAAAATTGAAAAATGTTCAAGTTGCCAATAATTAAATAATCATTTGAACAAAATTTAAGAAAAAAAATTTTAGGACAATTTTCATTTGCCAATAGTGATTAATTAATTATTTGAACAAAATTTTCAAATTGTTGATAGTCATTCATTAATCATTTGAACAAAATTTAAGAAAAAAATTGAAAAATGTTCAAGTTGCCAATAATTAAATAATCATTCGAACAAAATTTAAGAAAAAAAATTTTAGGACAATTTTCATTTGCCAATAGTCATTAATTAATTATTTGAACAAAATTTTCAAGTTGTTGATAGTCATTAATTAATCATTTAAACAAAATTTAAGAAAAAAATTGAAAAATGTTCAAGTTGACAATAATTAAATAATCATTTGAACAAAATTTAAGAAAAAAAATTTTAGGACAATTTTCATTTGCCAATAGTCATTAATTAATTATTTGAACAAAAATTTCAAGTTGTTGATAGTCATTAATTAATCATTTGAACAAAATTTAAGAAAAAAATTGAAAAATGTTCAAGTTGCCAATAATTAAATAATCATTTGAACAAAATTTAAGAAAAAAAATTTTAGGACAATTTTCATTTGCCAATAGTCATTAATTAATTATTCGAACAAAATTTTCAAGTCGTTGATAGTCGTTAATTAATCGTTTGAACCAAATTTAAGAAAAAAATTGAAAAATGTTCAAGTTGCCAATAATTAAATAATCATTTGAACAAAATTTAAGAAAAAAAATTTTAGGACAATTTTCATTTGCCAATAGTGATTAATTAATTATTTGAACAAAATTTTCAAGTCGTTGATAGTCATTAATTAATCATTTGAACAAAATTTAAGAAAAAAATTGAAAAATGTTCAAGTTGCCAATAATTAAATAATCATTTGAACAAAATTTAAGAAAAAAAATTTTAGGACAATTTTCATTTGCCAATAGTCATTAATTAATTATTTGAACAAAATTTTCAAGTTGTTGATAGTCATTAATTAATCATTTGAACAAAATTTAAGAAAAAAATTGAAAAATGTTCAAGTTGACAATAATTAAATAATCATTTGAACAAAATTTAAGAAAAAAAATTTTAGGACAATTTTCATTTGCCAATAGTGATTAATTAATTATTTGAACAAAATTTTCAAGTCGTTGATAGTCATTAATTAATCATTTGAACAAAATTTAAGAAAAAAATTGAAAAATGTTCAAGTTGCCAATAATTAAATAATCATTTGAACTAAATTTAAGAAAAAAAATTTTAGAATTTTAGGACAATTTTCATTTGCCAATAGTGATTAATTAATTATTTGAACAAAATTTTCAAGTCGTTGATAGTCATTAATTAATCATTTGAACAAAATTTAAGAAAAAAATTGAAAAATGTTCAAGTTGACAATAATTAAATAATCATTTGAACTAAATTTAAGAAAAAAAATTTTAGGACAATTTTCATTTGCCAATAGTCATTAATTAATTATTTGAACTAAATTTTCAAGTTGTTGATAGTCATTAATTAATCATTTGAACAAAATTTAAGAAAAAAATTGAAAAATGTTCAAGTTGACAATAATTAAATAATCATTTGAACAAAATTTAAGAAAAAAAATTTTAGGACAATTTTCATTTGCCAATAGTGATTAATTAATTATTTGAACAAAATTTTCAAGTCGTTGATAGTCATTAATTAATCATTTGAACAAAATTTAAGAAAAAAATTGAAAAATGTTCAAGTTGCCAATAATTAAATAATCATTTGAACAAAATTTAAGAAAAAAAATTTTAGGACAATTTTCATTTGCCAATAGTGATTAATTAATTATTTGAACAAAATTTTCAAGTCGTTGATAGTCATTAATTAATCATTTGAACAAAATTTAAGAAAAAAATTGAAAAATGTTCAAGTTGACAATAATTAAATAATCATTTGAACTAAATTTAAGAAAAAAAATTTTAGGACAATTTTCATTTGCCAATAGTCATTAATTAATTATTCGAACAAAATTTTCAAGTCGTTGATAGTCGTTAATTAATCGTTTGAACCAAATTTAAGAAAAAAATTGAAAAATGTTCAAGTTGCCAATAATTAAATAATCATTTGAACAAAATTTAAGAAAAAAAATTTTAGGACAATTTTCATTTGCCAATAGTGATTAATTAATTATTTGAACAAAATTTTCAAGTCGTTGATAGTCATTAATTAATCATTTGAACAAAATTTAAGAAAAAAATTGAAAAATGTTCAAGTTGCCAATAATTAAATAATCATTTGAACAAAATTTAAGAAAAAAAATTTTAGGACAATTTTCATTTGCCAATAGTCATTAATTAATTATTTGAACAAAATTTTCAAGTTGTTGATAGTCATTAATTAATCATTTGAACAAAATTTAAGAAAAAAATTGAAAAATGTTCAAGTTGACAATAATTAAATAATCATTTGAACAAAATTTAAGAAAAAAAATTTTAGGACAATTTTCATTTGCCAATAGTCATTAATTAATTATTTGAACAAAATTTTCAAGTCGTTGATAGTCATTAATTAATCATTTGAACAAAATTTAAGAAAAAAATTGAAAAATGTTCAAGTTGCCAATAATTAAATAATCATTTGAACTAAATTTAAGAAAAAAAATTTTAGAATTTTAGGACAATTTTCATTTGCCAATAGTGATTAATTAATTATTTGAACAAAATTTTCAAGTCGTTGATAGTCATTAATTAATCATTTGAACAAAATTTAAGAAAAAAATTGAAAAATGTTCAAGTTGCCAATAATTAAATAATCATTTGAACAAAATTTAAGAAAAAAAATTTTAGGACAATTTTCATTTGCCAATAGTCATTAATTAATTATTTGAACAAAATTTTCAAGTTGTTGATAGTCATTAATTAATCATTTGAACAAAATTTAAGAAAAAAATTGAAAAATGTTCAAGTTGCCAATAATTAAACTTTCATTTGAACAAAATTTAAGAAAAAAAATTTTAGGACAATTTTCATTTGCCAATAGTCATTAATTAATTATTTGAACAAAATTTTCAAGTTGTTGATAGTCATTAATTAATCATTTGAACAAAATTTAAGAAAAAAATTGAAAAATGTTCAAGTTGCCAATAATTAAATAATCATTTGAACAAAATTTAAGAAAAAAAATTTTAGGACAATTTTCATTTGCCAATAGTCATTAATTAATTATTCGAACAAAATTTTCAAGTCGTTGATAGTCGTTAATTAATCGTTTGAACCAAATTTTAAAAAAAATTTGAAAAATGTTCAAGTTGCCAATAATTAAATAATCATTTGAACAAAATTTAAGAAAAAAAATTTTAGGACAATTTTCATTTGCCAATAGTGATTAATTAATTATTTGAACAAAAATTTCAAGTCGTTGATAGTCATTAATTAATCATTTGAACAAAATTTAAGAAAAAAATTGAAAAATGTTCAAGTTGCCAATAATTAAATAATCATTTGAACAAAATTTAAGAAAAAAAATTTTAGGACAATTTTCATTTGCCAATAGTCATTAATTAATTATTTGAACAAAATTTTCAAGTTGTTGATAGTCATTAATTAATCATTTGAACAAAATTTAAGAAAAAAATTGAAAAATGTTCAAGTTGCCAATAATTAAACTTTCATTTGAACAAAATTTAAGAAAAAAAATTTTAGGACAATTTTCATTTGCCAATAGTCATTAATTAATTATTTGAACAAAATTTTCAAGTTGTTGATAGTCATTAATTAATCATTTGAACAAAATTTAAGAAAAAAATTGAAAAATGTTCAAGTTGCCAATAATTAAATAATCATTTGAACAAAATTTAAGAAAAAAAATTTTAGGACAATTTTCATTTGCCAATAGTCATTAATTAATTATTCGAACAAAATTTTCAAGTCGTTGATAGTCGTTAATTAATCATTTGAACAAAATTTAAGAAAAAAATTGAAAAATGTTCAAGTTGACAATAATTAAATAATCATTTGAACAAAATTTAAGAAAAAAAATTTTAGGACAATTTTCATTTGCCAATAGTCATTAATTAATTATTTGAACAAAATTTTCAAGTTGTCGATAGTCATTAATTAATCATTTGAACAAAATTTAAGAAAAAAATTGAAAAATGTTCAAGTTGCCAATAATTAAATAATCATTTGAACAAAATTTAAGAAAAAAAATTTTAGGACAATTTTCATTTGCCAATAGTCATTAATTAATTATTCGAACAAAATTTTCAAGTCGTTGATAGTCGTTAATTAATCGTTTGAACCAAATTTTAAAAAAAATTTGAAAAATGTTCAAGTTGCCAATAATTAAATAATCATTTGAACAAAATTTAAGAAAAAAAATTTTAGGACAATTTTCATTTGCCAATAGTGATTAATTAATTATTTGAACAAAAATTTCAAGTCGTTGATAGTCATTAATTAATCATTTGAACAAAATTTAAGAAAAAAATTGAAAAATGTTCAAGTTGCCAATAATTAAATAATCATTTGAACAAAATTTAAGAAAAAAATTTTAGGACAATTTTCATTTGCCAATAGTCATTAATTAATTATTTGAACAAAATTTTCAAGTTGTTGATAGTCATTAATTAATCATTTGAACAAAATTTAAGAAAAAAAATTTTAGGACAATTTTCATTTGCCAATAGTCATTAATTAATTATTTGAACAAAATTTTCAAGTTGTTGATAGTCATTAATTAATCATTTGAACAAAATTTAAGAAAAAAATTGAAAAATGTTCAAGTTGACAATAATTAAATAATCATTTGAACAAAATTTAAGAAAAAAAATTTTAGGACAATTTTCATTTGCCAATAGTCATTAATTAATTATTTGAACAAAATTTTCAAGTTGTTGATAGTCATTAATTAATCATTTGAATTAAATTTAAGAAAAAAATTGAAAAATGTTCAAGTTGCCAATAATTAAATACTTAATCATTTGAACAAAATTTGAGAAAAAAAATTTTAGAAAAATTTTCATGTTGTCTTAATTAATTATTTGAACAAAATTTTCAAGTTGCTGATAGGTAGTCCTTAATTAGTAATTTGAACAAAATTTAAGTAGGTAAAAATTTTTGGAAAATTTTTAATAAATATTCAAGTTGCTATAAATAGTCTTTTTTTTACATTTTGGCTTTGATTTTGATAAAAATCATTAGCTCAGCGCCATAATAGTCATTTAACAAAAAACATTTTTAAAAAATTTTCAAGTTGCTAGGAGTTAGATATCAGTCATTTAAACAAAATTAAAAAAAACATCTAAATATTTTATAAAAATTTTCATGTTGCTTATACTCAATAACCATTAAAATAATAACTTTACATTTTTAAAG
Source organism: Rhagium mordax (assembly GCA_963680705.1). Lineage (NCBI taxonomy): Eukaryota > Metazoa > Arthropoda > Insecta > Coleoptera > Cerambycidae > Rhagium > Rhagium mordax. The sequence goes on from OY796658.1 coordinate 87,942,705, forward strand.
AAGGTACACCAAATAATTTGCAGGAAGAATTAAACATTGAAAACGCCTGTTAAACTGTTACTACTGTTATGTTGAGAACTAACTGTCAAGGATTTTGATTGCTTGAGATACTGTTCAGCTCGACAAAGAGGTCTATTTAAGCATTTATTACATTAAAAATTATTTGATTAAGTACTTGAATTTCATTAAGTATGAAGTTTTAGAAATTAATATTTTTAGGAATTATTTTTTGACAGAATCACTTTTTTGGTTTCAAATTATAAAATTTTCCAAAATTACACGCTCAATCAATTTCACAAACAATTTAAATTTTTTTAAACCTAATTTTTCTTTGCGTTTTAAAAGTCAAAAAAGCAAAAAAAAACAAAATTAGTTATTTCATTTTTTACGAGTTTTAAAAACAAATTTCATTTTATTTTAAACAATTTTCTTAAATATTAGATTCTACAAAATTTGAGGCCATTACAATCCTGCTAATGCACGAATAATGCAGTTCTGCCAACACTGGATATTTATGCCATGCTATTTTCCTATGATCGACAAACTTCTGCGTTGCCTGTATAATTATATGAAAATAAGACAGCGAATTTTTTTTCCATGTTTGAAATAATACAACTCTTCTAAAAATCCATATGTTGTAAAAATTGTTACGAGTTTCTGTTACATGTTACATTTTACATATTCATGGGCGCGGTGTGATCCTGAGAAATGCACGTCTGAAATCTGTCAAGAAACGTCGAGAACATTATCATGAAAATAACACCTGCGACGCAACATATCTTGGTTTATCTTTGATTCCTTATTATATTTTAATTTATATACACAGAAGTGGAAACCTCTCGTACGCGCTTGATTGAATATCACGTTTTGTACAGTTCACATGTTAACGGTTGTCCGCACTTGTGATATATTAATTAAAAGAATAAATTTGTTCAGTTTCACTAGGATATATATATATAATTTATATTTTAAGCAATGTATTTTTTGTGGCGAATGTTCTAAATTATATTGGCGTAAATACGTAAGCAAATGTATAAATTATTGCTAGAATACGGAATAATGTCAATTTGTAGCAAAGGACAAGGACTGATCAGGTCAAAGTAACAGAATATTGTGACACCCAATTGAATTTTAAAATTCAAATTAAAAAATTTAAAAAAAGTTCAGCTGTGAATATGTAAATTTCCAAACAAGTATTTAGAATTTTCACACAAAATATTTCGATGTGGTTGCCAATAAAATTGAAGAGTTAAAAGAATGCTTGTTGACGTCCTCAGATTTCAGTTTTTTTCATCAAAGTGTAAAGAAAATTAATAATTTTTCTTTTTTACTTTAGTCGAATAAAGTCTGTACGGGCGTACATTTTACTAAGAGCCACTTCCTTCTAGCCTCATTTATGTAAGCACGAACAAACCGGGGCCCTACCACTGTTCCTTGCGGAATACCAAACGTGACGGATTTTTTTCAAATAAACTGAATTAAGATGAAACAATTGAAACACGACAATTTGTTTTAGGTTTATGTATAATGGAGAAGTACACATAGGACAGGAACATTTAACAGATTTCCTAAAGACTGCACAAATGTTACAAGTGAGGGGACTGGCAGATGTACCTGCAGGAGCCGCTGGACAAAGACTGACGACTGCTCCCGAACAAAAGATCTCACCTGTAAGTTAATTTTTTCCCGTTTTTCCAGGTACCGTCGTGGCCAAAAAAAATTTCCAATCTGAACAACCAAAAAAAGTTATTTGGAAATTGAAATAAAAGTGGAATTGCATTATTTGGATTGAAAAGTCTTTTTGGTCCACGACTGTACCTAACTTACGCTGTTTTATAGAAAGTCTTTTTAGTCTGAAACTTAAAACTATTTTCTACATATATATTTTTTTAAATTCCCTCTACTACCCTTTTAGGGTCATTTTAAACTTAAAATATACTGTTTGCTTTTAGTAGTTAAATAAAAGACCTTATCGAACATCAATTCTCGTAGTTTAAAGTTTAATCGACTAACAATCAGTAGGTATAATTATTTGCATTACGTTTCAGTCCATTTCGTCGTTCCAAAGGTAATAACTTTAAGAAAGATCTGTTGTTTTTAAATTATTACGGTCGAAAGTTCACCCAATTGTTTGTTCTGTTTAGGTCATTTATTGTTTTACCTTTGATTTCGGGCCTGTCGTTTCCCAGCCATTTGAATAAACGTTACTGAAAAAACAAAGTGGACGGTGAAGCTAAAAGTTGTAAACAAGCTTTGTGTGCTTGAAATTTTGAATATCGCGTGTGGCGATTCTAAGTTTACAATTTAACATTGGAGGTTTAAAATTGTTCACCTGTGTTTTATTCGAAAGGATTGTCATACTGTAAAACATCTACAGAAACATCTATTTCACTTTTCCGCAACCGTCGGTTCTTCCCAACAGATTCAAGACTCGTCAGTGATTCTACAGCGATGCAAATCCTCGTTATGGATGGTCCAAATAATTTTTTTTTCATCAATAGAATTATTTTTACAAGATAGTTAAGTAGAAAAAAAATATCAAATTTTTTGACAAGACGAAAATCGAAGAGGAATGTAAAACAAAAAATTAAACAGTAGTAAAGATAGAGTCTGGCAGGTAGGTCACAGTAGATCTCTTTTTACACATCGCCGCCTCTTTAACTATTTACTACAGTTGCTTCCTCTTCAAATCTCCAAAACCAAGAAATTCAAGGTCTCTCCATCTCTTCCGCATCTTTCTCTATATTTATCCAGTGATTCAGTTTTCAGTTTCAAAACGTAAATCAATTGTTCTTCCTACTCTGATCTAGTAATTAGGCCAACTTTGATTTATTTAGACCTGCCAGATCTCCTCCAGGGCTTCGTAAACCCAATTGTTAATGGAAATTATTGAGGTCCCGTTCAAAACAGTTTATCAGCCAGAATAAATTATTCTTTGCGATCCTAGCCACATCAGATCTATTTCTTTATTCCTGGCGAACTCTTCCAAAATGTCCACACATTCCTTCTACGTGAACAAATCGCTGTCGTACAGCTTTTGTCTTCTTTACCTTCCTTAGAGTGACCTGAAAGACAGTTGAATACGATCCTAGGGCAAGCTCTTCTACACTCCACTGCCCTTCTATGAGAACCTGTTGAGGAACTGTCCAGGTTCCTAAGTCACATATTCTGGTAAAGCAGTCACGGTTTTCCTCCAGTGTGGCTGCCGCTTTCCTCCAAACAAACGAGTCTTTCCAACGTATTTTTTTGTTATTGAGGTATTGAAGAGTTTGATTCAATTGAAATTATTCAATTCAATTTAGCAATCGGCATTGAAGTATTTTTCAACACTTTTAAATGCATTTTTGGCGTTACCAAACCTCCCCCATCGTTCCTTTCTAATTTTCCTCATTGTTTTCCATTCAAATATACTGTGGTTAAAAGATCCACGTAAATAAATGATTTCCTAATATTTATAATTATTTAGTTGCCTAATTTAGTCCAATTTTTTTGTGTTCACTTCAGCTCGTGCGAAGCGTATTAATAACTCTAAGGGAGTTGTACACGAAACCTTCATTTCAATATGTTATCTTGACAAATTTACGATAAGCGCTACAGCAAGGAAGGCTGTTGCAAGACGAGATGTGATAAAGCCATGTGACCGGCAGCGTCCTCAGACTTTATTACCTTTTGTGAATTCTTGGTGTAGGATTAGATCAGAAATAATATTTTTATGGCCTCTTATTAAATATATTTATTTAATGGTTCCTCTAAAGGATACGTCTGTCATTAAAATCTTTGACGCTATTCAAATTTTATCTATCTATAAAATTTTGACACAGCGATGTGAACGCATATTTATGTGGTTTGGGTACAGCGGGTCAGTGGCGCAGAAAAAATCTTATTGGGAAGCAACTTACATGATTCCAAATTATATTTATTACAAAAAGTTAATTAAAAATTAAAAATTAAAAATTAAAGATTGAAGATTGAAGATTGAAGATTGAACATTGAACATTGAACATTGAACATTGAACATTGAAGATTGAAGAATGAATATTGAAGATTGAAGATTGAAAATTAAAAATATTAAAAATTAATTGAAAATTGAAAATTAAAAATAGTAAAAGGACAAAAAAATTTTCGCCACAGAAGATGGTACCAAAACCAAATTCACAATAATTAAAGTGAAGATAGAATAAAGTAAATGAAAAAGAAGAATTTGGATCACATGAGCACAAGATTATCAAAACAACACACTTAATTATAAATAAACCGACAGGTGAACAGCTACCGATAGACTGACCCGGATTTAAAGTTCATGTATGTTTGCTGTGCATTCATCTACTGTTTTATACGGAATTCCCATCAGGGTGCGGAACAGTCCAAAATTTTACCACCACACCGCAATTTTTTTTGTCCTTAAACTAAAATCAGAATCAAATTTATTTTGAATTAATGGCAGATTTTGGCAGGTAAAATCAGTCTGCGTTTGTTTATATTATTTTATTCATGCTACTGATTCACTCCAATTATCAATATTCGCTGGTTTAAATATAACTACGTGTATAAGATTCGCTCCGTTTTTAAAGAGGTTCGCCGCAGAGGGATGTTTGCGTTAAAGAGATGCTAGACTTAAAGTGATTCATCTTACTTACCTGTCAGCCCCCCGGCCTCCCCCTCACTGTAATGAATTTTAGCAGACGTTTATTAATCATTGAATTAATTATTCAATTTCGGTGATTTTACCGATGATTTCATAAAAAATTTATGGCCGTCATAATTCGATACATAAAACCAGTAATTGTTCCTTTATAAATATAAAACGAACAAGTAGGTGTGTGTATTGGTAAAGGTGAAAGGAATATTAATAATTTTGGAATTATTTTATTACATATTGTAAAATCTAGAAATGTTAATTGTTTGATATTTTATCATTAGGTAATTTTGTGACAAAGTAACTACGTATTTATTATTACCTTGCCAAACTTGATCATGCAACCTTGGATTTTCAACTATTTTATGTAAATTTCTTAGGATATTTAACGATAATTATTGTTTTTAACTATAAAAGCCGGAGCGCGTACAAATTATCAGGACCATAATGTAATAAATTTTTTGTTGCATTAATTTCCACCTATTTATTTCAACCAAAATAACGCGATTACCATACAGTGACTTCATAATTAATATGTAGGTATAAAATACACTTTTACCAAGATCTTTTGTGTTGTTACATTCTTTGTGACGCTATACTCAAATGTGTGGGTTTTCCTACGGTGATTTGATTCCTCGAATTTCAAGTAATAATTTTTCTCCAATGATAATTGACTGATTTCCGCAAATTTTTATTTTTTTTAGCAGGTACATGTGTGCCCACGAACTGACGCAGCAATCGGTTTAACGCACTTTCAAAAACAAGTAGGCTGCGCATAGAAAGATGAAATCAATTTTAACATAATCGGAGCACATAGGCTTTACTTATAAAATAGTCCTATAGTAAATATTTGGTTTTCGAAATAGAAATGTAACTCTTCTTTGGAGCAACGCGTAGGATTCAAATCAAGCGACCGAGCGGGTCATTGCAAAATTAAAATTATTGTAAGCATAAACTCGAAATCCCATGCATCCTGATTTCTCTGCTGATTAAATAGAAAAAAGTTGCAACCCATTTATAATAAATATTCCTACACCACTGCGACGCGTACATTAAGTACTTTCCAATATTTTAATTTTTAATACACTCCTTCGTATTTCGCATAAAATTTCTCTAATCCAATATTTTCGCTACCGATTCTATTTAAGCGTTTTTAAATGCAAATATGCATTATTGGCAAACTGTTACGTAATTTAGGTACGTTATAACGGCCATAATTTGGTGATAGCAGCTTTCAGGTTAAATTAAGGAACCTACGCACACCGTGAAAAGAGTTACGTGCAATTTTGAATAATAATAATAATAATAATAATAATAATAAATTACCCTAATTATAAGCGACTTCTTGCATTAGTACAGGAAATAGAAGGAGAGTTAAACATAGAAACTTTTACTGACTTTTATGGCCATTTCGATTACTTAACTTGTTTATACAGAGTGATATGGAGACCAAAATGCACTCATTAGAAAAGTAGTGATAAATGCGCAACTTTATCCTCTTGTTTTTGGCGAAGTATCATAGAAAATGAGCAAAATTAGAAAATTCATAAATTAAAGATTTCATTGAATTTCAGTTGAATAATTATTGATTTCCCCATTGCACATGTGTATTACCCTGCTCACTCTTGAAAATAGCATTACTCTAGTCTTTGTCTAAAATTGACAACACAAATTCGTTTATGGATTTAAGACCTGTCAGTACTTCTTGCGCTCTTAGAATTATGCACGATCAAATTTATGGTAGTATTAATTTAAATAATTTATCGTCTACATTTCAATCAGGTTTTCGTAAGGCGACTAGTACATCATCCGCCCTATTAGATGTATGTAATAGTATTGCGCCAGCTTGGGATAATAGGAAGGTAGTAGTAGCTCTCATTTTCTTAGATTACAGGCTTTCGCTGCTGTAAATCATAATTTTAATTATTCCAATAGTAGGTACAGTATTTATGGTGTTACTGCAGAGCATACTAATGTAACGATGGAATTTTAATAAAATATAACTCTTAGATTTAAATTATCTGGCAAGATGTGTACACGTTTTGTTCTTTCTTGAGGGGTGCCCCAAAGTTCAATATTAGGGCACCTGGTATTTATTAAGCTCCATAAATAATTTTTAATATTATATTTATAATTTGTATATTCGAAATATATTATACAGCCTGAGCAAGGTTTGAAACTAAACCTCATCCTGTATACCAATAAAAGCGATATTTATTAATTTATTGTTTATTTATTCATTTATTCATTTATTTATTTATTCGCTCATTCAGGCATTCGTTTGGCTTTTCAATCATTCATTAATTTACTTTATTTATCTATTTATTCATTCATTTATTCAATCGCTCATTTATTTACTCCAATATTCATTTATTTATGTATTCATGAATTCATTCGTTTGTTAATTATTTCATTAATTCACTCAGTTTTTATTTGTTTTATTAATTCAATTAATCATACACTTACTCCTGTATTTGTTAATTCTTTCATTCTTTTATTCAATCGCGTATTAATTCCTTATTAATTATTTTATAAATTGATTTGGTTGTTAATTCTTTTATTTATTTACTCATTCAGTTGCTAATTCTTTTATATGTTTATTCATTCATTCCTTCATTTATTAATTCTTCTGTATGTTCAATCACTCATTTATTATCTCCTGTAGTCGTTTCCTTAGCTATTCATTTGTTAATTATTCCATTAATTCTTTCATTTGCTAATTGTGTTATTAATTCAATCAATCATTCACAATTTCCTGTATTCGATTATTTGTTAATTGTTTCATTTATTCGTTAATTTATTTAATTAGTCATTCATTTACTCTTGTAGTTTATTTATTCATTCATTTATTCAATCGTTTATTAATTATTTTATTAATTCATTCATTTGTTAATTCTTTTGTTTATTTATTCATTCGGTTGCTAATTATTTAATTTATTCATACATTCATTTATTCAAATAGCACTTTCCTTTACTCCTGTATTCGTTTATTTGTTCATTAATTCATTCATTTGTTAATTATTTCATTACTTCATTAATTTGCTAATTGTTTTATTAATTCAATATTTCATTCACTTACTCCTGTATTCATTTATTTGTTAATGGTTTCATTTTTTCATTAATTTATTTAATTGTCACTCATTTACTCCTGTATTCGTTTATTTATGTATTCATTCACTAATTTATTCATTTATTCAATTGCTTATTAATCTGCTCCTTTATTCATTTATTTATTTATTCATTAATTCATTAATTGGTTAATTATTTTATTAATTCATTTATTTGTTAGTTCTTTTTTTATTTACTCATTCACTTGTTAATTATTTAATTTATTCATTTATTTATGAATTCTTCTATTTGTTCAATCACTCCTGTAGTCGTTTCCTTAGCTATTAATTTGTTACTTTTTCCATTATTTCATTCATTTATTCATTGTTTTGTTAATTCAATAATTAATGCACTTACTCCTGTATTCGTTTATTTGTTAATTGTTTCATTTATTCATTAATTTATTTAATTAGTCGTTCATTTACTTCTGTATTTGTTTATTTAATTATTCATTTGTTGATTTTTTCATAAATGTATACATTTAATTAATCGTCTTTTAATGTACTATTAATTCGTTAATTTGTTAATTCTTATATTTATTTATTCATTCATTTATTAATGTTTTTGTTTATTTATTCATTCATTTATTCAATCACTCATTCATTTACTTCTGTATTTGTTTATTTATTTATTCATGAATTCATTTATTTGTTAATTATTTCATTAATTCACTCAGTTATTAATTGATTTATTAATTGAATTGATCATACATTATCCTGTATTCGTGTTAATTGTTTCATTTATTCATTAATTTATTTAATTAGTCATTCATTTATTCAATCGCTTATTAATTTTCCCCTGTATTCATATATTTATTTATTCATTAATTCATTCATTTGTTAATTCTTTTATTTACTTATTTATTTAGTTGCTAATTCTTTCATTTATTTATTCATTCATTTATTCAATCGCTCATTCATTTACTCCTGTATTCGTTTATTTATTTATTCATTCATTCATTCTTTTGTTAATTATTTTATTGATTCACTCAGTTGTGTTAATTGTTTTATTAATTCAATCAATCATGCACTTACCTCGGTGTAATTTGTAAATTGTTTCATTTATTCATTAATTTTTTCAATTAGTCATTTATTCATTAATTTATTCAATTAGTCATTCATTTACTCCTGTATTTGTTTATTTAATTATAATCCTTTTTTATTTTTTCACTAATTTATTCATTTATTCAATCGCTTATTAATAAGCTCCTGTATTCATTTATTTATTTATTCATTTGTGAATTCTTTCCTTTAACTCTTTTATTTTCTTCTGTTTATTTATTTTTTAATTCTTTATTAATTTATTTATTTATCCAATAACTCCTTGGTTTCGGAATACCATGGACTAGCAAAGTTTCTAATTTTTATATTTTGGCAAACTGAAAATTTGCTACTGATAACCTTTAATCTGATTATTTATTAAAAAAATTACCACAGCATAAATGTATTTATATCAATCATATTTGAACTTTACAATTAATCACACACGTGCAAAAAGGGAAAATTTTTAATTAACATTTAAGAGATATGGATCAACTACCGAGAGCGGCAATTATATTTCTATATATTAAGATAATAACGACTTCCGTGTTTCTCCTACAATTAGTTCGAATTTGAAACGCGAATTGTCTTAGGCGCGATAATTTCAATGATAACCGGTAATCATAACGTAAAATTGAACCGGTCATAGCACAGAAAACAAAAGGTCAAGTAAGTAAACCGAAATTATTAGGACTATTAAACGGAATAGAGAAATCGGCGTTTAACGACAATCATAAAATACAAATAGTGTTCAATAAAATCTTGGACATGTCACTTACAGTATTTTAATAGAGGTTGAAATTACATAAAAAACGACTGATCAACATACATTAAGCAGGTTTGTGGACTGGCCTCATTAAATAATATTTTCAAATCTTTGTATCAGCATCATAGCAGGTGAATATTAATTATTCTCTAAGGTATTGATTGCAAAATTGTTAAATTAAATTGTTTCGCATATGAGTCCGCTGCGCCGCACCTGTATTTTTTCTATGTGCAAAAACGTATAATTTGCGATCATTCCGTACCCCTTAATTAGTGCTTGGTTCATGATACCAAATTTCGAACAGGTTTTTCAGGAAAAATTATATATGCCAATATAATCTTTACAAAATGCTTATAATAATAGATATTGATCAGTCGATTGAGGTTATTATTTTCAACAATTATGATTATAATTCGTTTGCAAAAAGTTTGTTGGAATTCGCGAGCAAGGAGAGGTTCTTTTATCCCTTAACATTCATTTGAACAATTTAAATAGGCCGCAATTTCCTCTTCCCAGAGAGAGGAGCGTAAATCATTAAAGGACGTCTTTTTGAATTATACTCACCGACAAAATTCTAATATATTTATTGTTTGGTATTTGACTTTGTTGATCATCTCATCCAATTGAGTACGTTCTAAGAGAAAAATGTAGAATATTGCATGAACTGTTAGATAATAGTTTACGTAAAATTACGCTAACCAGAAAATCATGGCTCTCAAAATAAAAATCTCCATTTTTTTCCACAAAATTTCTTACGTAAAAACTTTTAATTATCAAAAATGTTAGATTAATAACTTTTAAACATTTTTTTTTAAAATGCTCTAAAAGTATGTTCGCATCCGGAAAGGAAGAAATACACTAAACACATTCGTCACAGGATCACTTTATATCGTGTTAAAAGAAAACGTCAAACAGGATATTTAAATTAAGTGAGATATAAACATCGAAATTATTTTCTCTTTTTGCTTTCCACCGTACGTACATTCTTACTATATGCATGCACATTTTAGTATTTAAATTTCATTCATGAAAACGCTCACCCGCTGCGATTATAGCACAACACACGCACGTGTGTTTCACGGTGTAGTTAATCTTACGCAAGCTGGTAATTATGGACAATTTTTTATGGTAAATACCTCCGTACTCCGATGCATGATACAAACAATTATAAATAGATGCAGAGTAAGAAGGCTGATCTCAATTCCCCGGATTGATTTATAGGACGGAGTTACTTCCTGTTATTCGAACTCTTCAGGTTCTTGTTCCTATAATTGAGAATTTTAAGAATAAGGAATTTATAATAGTCACTGCATAATTGGAGAAGAAATTACGATGGCTCTGAAGGGCCACAGTAAAAATTAAAAAAAACTATAAATTTCTACTATAAAACTAGAAATTTCTACTTTGAAACTAGATATTTCTACTTTAAAACTAGAAATTTCTACTTTGAAAACTAGAAATTTCTACTTTGTAAGTATAGATAATTGAAAACTAGAAATTTCTACTTTATAAGTAGAAATTTTCAGTTTCAAAGTAGAAGTTTCTAGTTTTAAAGTAGAAATTTCTAGTTTTAAAGTAGAAATTTCTAGTTTTAAAGTGGAAATTTCTAGTTTTTTTTAATTTTTACTGTGGCCCTTCAGAGCCATCGTAAGAAATAGTTAATTTATCGATATGACTCGTGAGGTTTTAATAACGCTGTTTATCAGTTAGAGGAATTATTACCATGCGCGGATTGTAGACTGTATGAATGAAAGTCAACTGGAATTGCAGCATTTCTGTTCCTATTTAGGCGGACTCAGCTGCATAATATTGTTGAGGCGTAGGTTAACTAATGGCGCCATATTTCAGGCTTAAAAGTGCATATTTATAGCGATTTTTAACTACTTAAAACAGAAAAAACCGGTACACCTTTGGAAAGGTCAGTTTTTGATTTATTCGTTTCACATATTACGTAAATTTTATTTTAATGCCTAAATACCTTTTATCTGCAACATTTATTGGGCTAATAAATAATAGGGTTATCAGGCGACACATTTGATTATTATTTCTCTTCCTTTTCTTTTTTTTTTTGGGATTTATTACCACATTTCTTGAGATTCCTATTTAAACAACATTTGATTATTTTTGAAAAACATTAAAACTGAATTTTTTTTAAATCCCATTTTATCAAAATCTTTGTCATTATTGTTCCACCCTTTTTACTTGACCGACTTTTATAAACACAGTAATGAATATTATGACACGAATTATTTTCTCACTACCAGCTGTTAACTATATATGTATACTCGAAAACAAGTCGCAAAAAAAAATTAGATAAAACCATTACATATAATTTTAAACACGTGCTTTTCAGACCACATGTAGTGGACTTCTTTGTTACGTATTTTGTGACCTGTTATTAACACAAAATAATACGTATGTTTTATCTATGACGAAACAACGTTATCTGGGTGTGCGGTAACCACACACGTTAACGCTAGGGGGACGTTTGCCTTGGAAATGGTTCTTTTCAGGCACACGTCATTGGGACTGGAGGGATGCTCTCTATCTCCATTTTTATCTTAAAATTTCGGTTAAGTGTTGACGTTTAGTTACCCGGGAAATCCATTTACATGGGCACTATAAAAGTTATAAAATACTAATAAATAAATAAATCTAACTATGTAGTGTTGAACGTTACTTCTCTTGACAGCCGATTTATTGCATTTTTTACATAATTTTTATATATCCCAGAAATCTCGTAGTTTTTTTGCAATTTTTGCGTATAATCTTAACTTTTAAATATGTAATTCTTGTAAGGGAGAAAAAATAGGCTAAATCGTCTCCCGATGATGCCAACTAGATTATCGGGGGCGCACAGATTTTTGTTTTTACTAAAGATAATGGGCATGTGTTATATTTTTGAAATCGGTCACTTTATTATTTCATAATATATCATTTTGTCGGATATTAGCTATTTCCGGCTAAACCGGAAGTTAGATGTATGAATGGCATATACCTTTATAACCACAATAATGTACCATATCGATTTCCATAAAAACATACAGGGTGAAAAAAATTTGGGAAATCAGTTTTTTGACAATACCTCGTATATTAGATATTCTATCGCTTATTCGACTTTACAGTCAGATTCCTCACAAAAATATACATGAGAATAGATTTTGGTTTTTCATTTTAGCCCAATAATAAAGCCAGTAGATCGAGTGAGCCTCAACCTCATTCAACTTTGCTGTAGCATTTAAAGAACTATACCGGGTGTAAGCAAATAGTGGGCCACCCCTGTAACTTCCTCGTTTTTAAAGATATCGGGATAGAATTTTGTATGGTGAAATTAGGTAAGATTTCCAACTATTTGAGACCTGTCCACCATATTTGTCACTTCCGGTTTCACCGGAAATGGCCCCAATAGTCTTTTCTAAATGGACCACCCTCTATGTTTTTACATTTTTTAAATAAATATCACATTTTGGATACAATTACACTATTTTGAACAATTTATACAGGGTTGCACGAAAAATAATTCGAATTTTAGTTGTCAATCTAGATGGCTGCGAATATGTTAAAATTATTTTTGTTCCAATGTAATTCATATAAAAAGTACGAAAATGTCAATATGTCCAATAATACATTATACAGGGTGCTCTAAACTCATTAATATCACATTTTTCAAAATAACTCTATTTTTTAAACATTATGATATGGACCACCAGGATATTCAGAAAGCTCTATTTAGTAGGGGTTAAACGGTACCAAAAGTTCCGTAATGAGTAATCGTTACCAAGAATGACAATTTTTCTTAAGAAATTTATGATTTATATCTAACTTTAATTAAATTTTGATCAACCCTGTATATTTGTGTTAATATTTTATGATATGCAACAAGAATGAGCCAGAGGCCCATTCTGATTCACAAATATACAGGGTTGATCAAAATTTAATTGAACTTCGATATAAATTATGACTATCTTAAGAAAACTTGTCATTCCTGCCGGTAACGATTACACATTATGGAACTTTTGGTACCGTTTAACCCCTACTAAATAGAGCTTTCTAAATATCCGGGTGGCCCATATCATAATATTAAAAAAAGTTAAAATGAGTTATTTTGAAAAATGTGATATTAATGAGTTTAGAGCACCCTGTATAATGTACTATTGTACATATTGAGGTTTTCGTATTTTTTATAAGAATTACATTAGAACAAAAATAATATTAACATATTCGCAGCCATCTAGATTGACACCTAAAATTCGAATTATTTTTTTTTGCAACCCTGTATAAATTGTTCAAAATAGTAAGAATGTATCCAAAATGTGATCTTTATTTCAAAAATGTAAAAACATACAGGGTGGTCCATTTAAAAAATTCATTGGGACCTTTTCCGGTGAGACCGGAAGTGACAAAGAGTTGGAAATCTTACCTAATTTCACCATACAAAATTTTATCCTGATATCTTTAAAATCAAGCAAGTTACAGGGGTGGCTCACTATTCGTTTACAACCGGTATACGAAACAAACCCCATCCTATTGCTTGAGCAGTGTGACCCAATTATTTTATTTATCATGCATAATTCTTTAAACCTTTTTGAACACTAAAAAGCAAATAAATGAATAATAATTATTTCATCGTTTTATGAAAGTTTTAAAAATATTTAAGAGTCAGACGAGGTTTCGGAATAGAGAAAGGGAAAAAAATTTTGGGTTTCTTTTTAAAATTGAAAAAATTTAAAAGGACAGCCCTGATTTTTTTTCAAAGAAGAAATTTAGTTTCGTCTTTAAAATTAATAAAATAAAAAGAAATAAAGCTGACAGCTATCTACTCTGCTTATTTAAGTAAATCGATGAGAAATTGAAAAAAAAATTCAAAAAAATTTTTTGGGTACATGTCTGCGGTGGAAAAGTACGTTTTTTTCGTTAAATATCAAAAAATGTCAAAGAGACGTTTGGGGAAGGGTACGGCCCCTTGTCTGTAGATGAATAGCACGTTTTTTCGTTGATTTTCCAAAAAACTGTCAAAATGACGTTTAAACGTCAAAGGGAAGCAGGGCTTCTGTCGAGGAACCGAAAATGGTTTCGCAGTCCTAAAGTCTTCCGGATTCCGAAACTGATATCGTGTCTACCCCTGGACCAAAACTAAAAAAAATCGCCGGATCGACTATAAGCTGCAATCTGTCGAACGCCCTATAAATGTCAATATATAAATTTATGAAATTTCAATAAATCTCGGTTTGCTAAAAAATTAATTGTCCGGACGCGTTCGGATATTAAGGGTTGAAATTTGGTGGGACCCGACAGGAATGAAAGGGGGCTAGGTTCCGGTAAAGTCCGGTTAAAAAAATGCTCCGGTTAAAGGAGTTACGGCGTCTGCAAAAGTACGGTTTTTCGTCAAAATCGAACTTTTTGAAAAATTCGTATCTCGGGTAATATCGGAGATGGAGGAAAACAAATAAAACTTGGTTCTTTATTTTTCCTTCTTCTTGCCCGCCGTCCGGGTCGCATATTAACATTCTTTACAGTCGTACGGAAATGGCAGTATTCGGCGCAATCTCATTGGCCGTTTCAAGGTCAAATGTCACATTTAACCATACCTAACTGAACTTATTCCTTCTTTACTCGCAATTCGTTAGTGGTGTAATAGCCTAGCGGAAACGAGCTCGGCTTGGCAAACAAAAGGTTCCGGGTTCAAATCCCACACGTTCTTGTTTTTTTTTTTATTAAATGCATCAGGCATGACATGAGGTCTATTGCGAGTTAGAAGCCGGAGGCAGGTTAGATATGTGTGTTATTCCCCTGATAAAGGAATTTTTTTTCATTAGATTAAAGTAATTTTTTTTTATTAAATGCATCAGGCATGACATGAGGTCTATTGCGAGTTAGAAGCCGGAGGCGGTAGCCGGAGGCAGGTTAGATATGTGTGTTATTCCCCTGATAAAGGAATTTTTTTTATTAGATTAAAGGAATTTTTTTTTAATAAATGCATCAGGTATGACATGGTCTATTGCGAGTTAGAAGCCGGAGGCGATAGCCGGAGGCAGGTTAGATATGTGTGTTATTCCCCTGATAAAGGAATTTTTTTTATTAGATTAAAGCCAAATTTGTTTTTAAATGTGACATTTTGCGTCCGCGCCAAGTCGTGGCCTTGAAACGGCCAATGAGATTGCGCCAAAAACTGCCATTTCCGTACGACTGTAAAGGATGTGAATATGCGTCCGGGTCCCGATCCTCCAAATCCAAAGGGAATGGCTGTGGTGCGTTTCTAAAGAGTACGTGTCGGAAAATTAAAAAAAATCGCCTCTTTTCAAAAAATCGTAACTTTCTTGGGAAGCAAAATCGGGAAAAACGACTTTGCCCGCGATTTTCTAAATTTCATCTAGTTTTCAAAAAAAAAATGTCCCGCCGGTCCGTCGGGAATGAGCCGCGAGTTATTAAGCTCTGATCGGACGCGTGTTTGGGGAAATTTTAAAAATTAAAAAAATTGCGAAAACTTCAAATTTCAAATTCAAGGTAGAGAGTCCTTGTTTTCCGTTAAGAATTTAATACTATTACGGCATACTACAGATATACAAGGCCTTTCATAAAAAATTAAATTCTCGCGAGTATCTAATCGATTTTTTTTGTTTTTGTCGTTTTAATTAGCAGAAACTAGCTTACTAATTTAACCGAATTCATAGCCCTAAGAATAATTGAATTTGCAATATCATACAGTGGCACACTCCGTATACAGAGCGAGTAATTATATTTAAACCACTAATTCTACACATCTGTAGAAACCTATTGCCATTCATTTAATTCCCAATAAAAAAATTTTTGTTGTTAAAAAAAAATTAACTGTGCTATTCGACGAGGGTTAAAATATAACTGCGTATTTAAAACTCACCCCGTATATGACAGGACACTTACCCACCAGTCACAATATAAACGACATATTTATTTGCTTCCTTTTTTTTAAATATAGGATCAGAATATTTCGGTATCAATATTCGTTATTTATCATGATAGACCGCTGTTTTCGATTGTTATTAATGACTGCACATTTCTCAATTCTAACATCTAAACATATTTCGATTTCCACATCGCTGCCCTTCAAATATAAATATTCACCCCTCGAGAAAAATGTAATATTGCAGTTTTTCCCAATATCCAAGCTTATCCGTATGTTGATCTAGAGTATGTAATGTGAATAATATTATTCCAGAATTCATCATCTTTACCTTGGGCGACGGACCGTCCGGAAACTCGGGAGGATGGCTTATCGTCGCCCCCGGCCAAGAGGGCCAGGAGTTCGGAGAGAGGCAGTTACACCCCCGACAGGGGGAGAAGTCCCTCCAGGGGGAATGGAGACATGCAGGAGTCGCTTCTAGGACAAGCCTTAGAAGGCGGCCCGACAATACTTACGAAAGAGGTATGAATGAAAAGTTTGATTGGAACGGTTTCGATTAGGTCGACGGTATACAAGGTGAACACTTAAATTTCACTTTTTCGGTGCTGTTCCCGCAAAATAACGACCTATTTATACTGCATGCTATCAATATTGCAATTTTTTTGTAATGTATTAAATAAATCTTATCCTGAAATAATTCGCACGAACCAAATCTGGGGGTGAGACTATACGTTGTGAATAAAATCTGTCTCTTCAACAGAAAGGCAATTCGGACTCGTCAATACAAGCCCAATCGACGGGGGAAGATAGCAATAGTAGTGACACAGCCATAAGCGAACACGCCGATGAACCCGTAACCCCAAAGACTGAACCCTCCGAGTACCCCATGTTAGACGATCATCATCCATTTAGTACCAACGGCGGAATTATGGACCCATCGCGAACGCCTGGAGGATTTCCTGGAGCTTTGCTAGGACTGCAAGGTAAGATCCTTTAAATAAATAAATAATACCACCATAACCCTATTGCAACACTAGATATTAACATCTCTGGAGATGGTGGGATCCTTTGATGCTTCTGAAGTAATTTCCACTGGATACCAAAGCACTGAATAATTAACGCGCGAGGTGCGGTTAGCCAACCATCAAGTCTATATTATTGATGCCCAATATTTTTAAATGCTCGGTGTATTATATGAAAATAGTCAAGGTCCAATGTCCCATCGAGAAATTCTCCTAATTATTTTTTTATCCCCGGAAGTTCCTTAGCACTTGGAAGATAATACTTTCGCGTTAAATTTTGCGTACGCATTAAACATATCTGTCACCACAAACTTCCTCGTTGTGAATTTGCGAATTAGTCTCGTGTACAATTATTTTCCGACTTATTATGTTCAGCATTAAATCAAACGTTATCGGTTACTTCACCTGATTTTCACGTGAAATTCTAAGTACGTAAATATTATTGCTTGACCTCGGGGCATTATCATCGAGATTTTATCAAATATAAATAAATTGTACCAAGAGGAAATTTATGTAAATGTGCTAAAACCTGGTTAAATTTATTGCCCATAATCCCCTTTGTATTTAATTACACCACGTTAGTGAGACCTTGTCGCTAATATAGAGGAAAAAATTTCACAGGAGATTTTAAAACGCGATCCAACTTGCCTTTCGACCAATTCTATCGACAATGGTCAGCTACTACTAAGTTTTTTAATTCAAGTTCGTCATTAGCTAATCTACCACCTTGGATTTTAGCGAGAGAATTAGTTGAATTTTAAATTTTAACTGAATCACGTCCTTCATTTATACCAACTAGCGAGTTGTATTAACTTCAGTTAACTAGGTTCAAATCTTAAAAGCCAATTACTTCATCGGCTGTACTAATAGTCACCTTGGATTTTAACTAATGACATAATTGAATTTTGGAGCTATAGCCAGTTGTATCAATGTGGTTCAATCACTTAAAGCGGGCTCAAATTTTTAAATCCATGTGCATACTAATGCGGTACTAATTGTCACCTTGGATTTTAACTAATAGATTGGTTGAATTTTACAGCTTAAAGTGAAGTCAGCTGAACTACGTTCAGCGTTTAGTTGGTTAAAAATTTAAGATTTAGTTACGTCATTGATTCAACCTTGGATTTTAACTAATGGAATAGTTAAATTTTATATTCTCAACCTTATGGCTCGTTGTAATGAGTTTTCACTTAAACTGGGTTCAAAATTTAAAATCCGAATTCGTCATTACCTCTACTAATAGTCACCTTGGATTTTAGCTAATGGAATAGTTAAATTTTGAAGTTTATAACCAGTTGTATCAACGTAGTTTACTTACAGTAGGTTCAAAATTTTAATTCTACTCACGTTATCCGCTGTACTAATAGTCACCTTGGATGTTAACTAATGGATTAGTTGAACTTTAGATTTTAAATTGAGGCCATTTTGAACCATGTTCTTTATTCATACTACTAGTCAATTGTATTAAACTTAAACTCATTTAATTAGGTTCGAAATTTAAAATCCAATTATGTCATTGACTACTGATTTTAATTCAATTTTATATACCTTGGATTTTAACTAATGGAATAGTTGAATTCTGAAACCTACAGCCAGCTCTATCAGCGTGATTCAATAAATATTCACTTACAGTAGGTTCAAAATTCCATGCACGTCATCCGCTATACACCTTGGGTTTAACTAATGGATTAGTTAGACTTTAAATTTTAAACGGAGGCCAGCTGAACCACGTTCTTTATTTGTATTACTAGCCAAATTTAAAATTCAATTGCGTAATAGGCTCTCCTAATAGCCACCTTGGATTTTAACTAATATATTGGTTGAATTTCTTCAGCTTAAAGTGAAGTCAGCTGAACTATGTTCAGCGTTTAGTTGGTTCAAAATTTAAGATTCAGTTACGTCATTGATTCTACTAACAGATACCTTGGATTTTAACTAATGGAATAGTTAAATTTTATATTCTCAACCTTATGGCTAGTTGTATCAACATGATTTAATGAATTTTCACTTAAACTAGGTTCAAAATTTAAAATCCGAATTCGTCATTACCTCTACTAATAGTCACCTTGGATTTTAGCTAATGGAATAGTTAAATTTTGAAGTTTATCACCAGTTGTATCAACGTAGTTCAATTACAGTAGGTTCAAAAATTTTAATTAACGTTAACCGCTGTACTAATAGTCACCTTGGATGTTAACTAATGGGTTAGTTAACTTTAAATTTTAAACTGAGGCTATTTGAACCATGTTTTTTCATACTACTACTCAGTTGTATTAAACTCAGTTAATTAGGTTCAAAATTTATAATCCAATTACGTCATTGATTATTGATCTTAATTCAATTATATATACCTTGGATTTTAACTAATGGAATAGTTGAATTTTGAAACTTACAACCAGCTCTATCAGCGTGATTCAATAAATATTCACTTACAATAGGTTCAAAATTTTAATTCCATGCGCGTCACCGCTATACACCTTGGGTGTTAACTAATGGATTAGTTAGACTATAAATTTTAGACATAGGCCAGCTGAACCACATTCTTCATTTGTACTACTAGCCATATGTATTAATTTCAGTTGAACTAGGTCAAACATTTAAAATTCAATTGCAGGGTAGGCCCTCCTAATAGCCAGCCACCTTGGATTTTAGCGCGTGAAATTGTTGAAATTTATATTCCTGACTTTGTATCAGGATGGTTTAATGAGTGTTCACTTAAACTGAGTTCAGAATTTAAAACCCGCGTACGTCATTAGCTCTGTTAATAGTCACCTTGGATTTTACCTAATAGAGTAGTTGAATTTTGTAGCTTATAGCCAGTTGTATCAACTTGGTTCAATAAATGTTCACTTTAGTGGGTTTAAAATTTTAATTCTACGCACGTTATCCGCTGTACTAATAGTCACCTTGGATGTTAACTAATGGATTAGTTGACCTTTAAATTTTAAACTGAGGTCATTTGAACTACTACTACTACTACTCAGTTGTTTTAAACTCAGTTAATTAGGTTCAAAACTTATAATCCAATTACGTCATTGACAACTCATTTTAATTAAATTTTATATACCTTGGATTTTAAGTAATAGAATAAATTTTGAAACTTAGCTAGCTCTTATCAGCGTGATTCAATAAATATTCACTTAGAGTAGGACAGTAGGTTCAAAATTTTAATTTCATGCACCTTGGGTGTTAACGAATGGATTAGTTACTTAAAATTTTAAACGGCTCTACTAAGAGCCACCTTGGATTTTAACTAATGGAGTAGTTGAATTTTAAATCTTACAGCCAGCAATATCAGCGTGGCTCAGTAAATATTTACCGAGATATTTACTTACAGTAGGTTCAAAATTTTAATTCCATGTACGTCATCCGCTACACTAATAATCACCTTGGCAATTAACTAATGGATTAGTTAGACTTTAAATTTTAAATGGAGACCAGCTGAACCGCGTTCTTCATTTATACTAATAGCCAGTCGTATTAATTTCAGTTGAACTAGGTTCAAAATTTGAAATTCAATTACGCCAAAGGTTCTACTAGTCACCTTGGATTTTAACGAATGGGATAGGTGAATTTTACATTATTGGCCCTTATGACTCCCTGTATCAACATGATAATGAATAGTCACTTTAAATAAGTTGAAAATTTAAAACCTGAGTACGTCATTAGCTCTGCTAATACCCACCTTGGATTTTGACTAATAGCGTAGTTGAATTTTGGGGCTTATAGCCATTTGTATCACATTGATTCTATAAATTTTCACTTCAGTAGGTTTAAAATTTTAATTTTATGTACTTCATCAGCTATACTAATAATCACCTTGGATTTTAACTAATGGTATAATTGGATTTTAAATTTTAACCAAAAATTTATTATTTTATTAGACCCGTATGGGACAATATTTACGTTTGTTTAATTTTCAGGATTAGGCGGATTAATGCCAGGACCTTCAGGGATGCATAATAGTGACAATTTCGGTGAGTTCCTTTTCAGTACACCCTTTCGCAGATAAAAAAGTCAAACATTTTAATACGTATACGCAGACTCGATTAATTTACTCCCAGAAACAGTAGTAAAGTTTTATTGACATCTTTAGCCGTTCTATTTTCACATTTTATACCCAAACAAATAATAAGCACCCGGAAAGTGAATGATAAAAAACAAGATGACATCTGTCAGTCCAGGCAAACAATAGTATAGTTGCGAAAAGTTTTATATTAAATATTTCATTTCCATCCAAAGATGTCAGTGCAATTTTGACAATACCTCATGCAATATGTCACATGACTGACCAGCGAGCGAGGGTCCCTAAGGACGGGCATTATTATATGATATATGAAAGTGACAGCACAATTGTGTACGCGAAGGTTTTTACAAACGGAGAGCCTGAAACGGGAACTTCTATTATTTAAGCGGTGATACTTTCATCTTTGGAGTAACAAATATTTCATTTCACGGGATATATTCTCTCATGACGTGATGCCATTTGTTTGAATTTGTTTATCTATCAATATTTTTTTCGAGTACACCGTCAAAACACGTTCGTTTTTTTATTTACACCTCCAATAATAATAGAGTTATTAGGTAAAGGATTTTATACATTTTCTATTGTTTATCGAGTAATTAGTTTTCAAGAATCAAAAATAATTTATTTACCCTTGGCAAAACTGTTCTGTTTTTAATTTTATATCATCTAATAAATCAAACACCCTGTATAAATTTGTCACTATGATATCTACATACCCTGAGTAATTTGTCGATTCGGACCGCCATAAATTTAATCGCAAAATTTCAACGTATAGTCTCAAAGAACCTGTCGATATTTACGTTACAAATCACGCACGTTTTCGCTTTAATTTCAACTTTTTCCTCGCATCAGGTATCAATAGATGTATTAGAAAAAGAACGAACACAGAGTATAACGGCAAAACGACCATTATCCGAATTAGAAAAAGCGATGAAACAGTTTTTTATGTCGAGAACAAGGGAATTTTGTGGTAGCATACGCCCTAGAAAAAGGCTTTGCGTTAAGCTGCTTATCGAAGCGTATTTTCTTTTAATCCCTAAACCATTTACCATTTTATCGGAAAAAAGTCTTTTAGGTGCAAATTAAACTAATTAAAAAGGGGAGCTTATTATTTTATGAAATTCAATCATCTAACGAGACAAGGTGATGATGGTGTATTAATTTTTAAAATTGTATCCACAACATTTCTAAACAATGGGCTTTTTTTATAAGGTAATTTTATATATTCTAACGAGATACGTCATTCTTATCAATTTATGCAGACAGTTTTAACAGGTATCCAGAGTAATAGATAAAGCCCTATTCTAAATACGTCCAAATTGTCAAATAAATAAATTAAACTAATTGAAATTGGTTGATAAAACTCCTTTAGGTTAGATTTGAACAATAAAACGACTCGCACCCATAAAGGACATACAACATCCTCAAATAAGTGAACACAGCAAACACTTCATAAAAAAGTGAGTAAAGTAAACAATTTCAGAAATAATAACCTTTGCATTAACGTATGTACAGGGTGAATACCAATAACTCATTTTAATTTTAAGAGGGGGTTTCTGTTGATATTTATAACACAAATTACCAATAAAAAAATATAAAAAAGAAAGTTGAAAAACTGACCTACCCTACGTAAAATTCTGATAAACTTACCGCTTCGTCGCTGTACTGACCCACTTATGGGGTGAACAACATGCCTTGTATCCAAGTCATAGACTCCAAGTTCTAACGTAAAAAACGTGACAAAAGACGTCTAATAAAATTAAGCCGCCGTTCGACGGTCTTTCATATTCGACCACCTGCAACATTACACAGGGAAAAAAATCATAAATGCAATACAGGCCGACAATGTTCTAACGTTAATAAATTTGCGGTCGGAGACAAGTTAATTGTCAGTGACAGCAAAAGCTAGTGAATTTATGATTGCAAAAAACAAGATGAATGCCAGAGGCAAAGACCTATCCAGATTTATTTTCTGTTGAGATAGGTCAGTTACGAAGTTCTGAAAATGTTTACGTATTTTAATTTATTTTCTTTCTCGAAACCTACAGGGTATATATTTTTATTTTTGGTATATGGCCTTACCATTAAGGGACCTACCATCCCGTAAAATTAAAACGAGTTATTGGTATTCACCCTGTATATTATATAACTCACAAACAACTCCGCTTCCCACACCATTGTCTATATTTCATCCCTAATTGTTATTTCAAAATTAGAATCGTAAAATTGAAGAGCAAAAAACATAGGATCTATTTCAAAAGTAAGAGCCACACAAAAACAAAAAAGAGCACTTTAAAAACAAAAGAGCCATTCAAAAACAGAGAAGCCACTTAATGAAAAAATGGGTAAACTAACAAAAATAATAAGCTTTCTAGTAGAAACCAGCATGGTCACATTTCAAAATCAAAATATCCTGCATAACGTAAAAGACAAGAAACTGTCGTCAAATTAATATTTCAAAATAAAAAAGTGCATAAAATCTTTTAAATAATCAATAAAACAGAAAATGACCAAGAGCCATTGAAAAACAAAAAAGAGCCGTTCAAAAACAAAAGTCATTCAGAAATAAATGAGCCACTTCATAAAAAATTAAATAATGAGATTTATTTAAAAAATAAGAGCACTTTAAAACAAAAGAGCCATTTAATGAAAAAATGAACAAACTCGCAAAAATAATCGGTCTTCTGGTAGACACCAACATATGCATATTTTAAAATCAAAACATTCTGCATAACATAAAAGAGAGCAGAAACTATTATCTATATTTCATCCTCATATTATATTGTTTCGAAATCAGGATCATAAAATTGAAAAATGCAAAAAAATCTTAAATAAGCAGAAATGAGCCAAAAGCCAAAATCAAAAGAGCCATTCAGAAATAAAAGAACCATGCAAGAACAAAAAAGCTGTTCAAGAACTAAAGAGGCATTTTATAAAAAATTTAAAACAAGGAATTTATTTCAAAAGTAAGGGCCATTCAAACAAAGAAGAGCTATTTAAAAACAAAAGAGCCACTTAATGAAAAAATGAATAAACTAACAAACATAATCGGCCTTCTAGTACCAGCATATTCATATTTCAAAATCAAAACATTCTGCATAATATAAAAGAGAGTACCTAGAAACTATTCTCTATATTTCATCCTCAAATTATTACTTCAAAATCATAAAATTGAAAAGTGCAAGAAATCTTTTAAGTAAGCAACAGAAAAGAACCGGAGCCATTGAAAAGCAAAAAAGAGCCATTCAGAAATAAAAGAACCATGCAAGAACCAAAAAGCTGTTCAAGAATTAAAGAGCCATTCCATAAAAAATTCAAAACATGGAATTTATTTCGAAAGTAAGAGCCATTGAAACACAAAAGAGAGCATTTTAATAACAAAAGAGCCAATCAACAACGAGCCACTTAAAATGAAAAAATTAATAGACTAATGAAAACAATTGGCTTTCTCTAATTGACAATTGGTAGGCATTCACATATCAAAATCAAAACATTCTGCATAACATAAAAGAGAGTAGAAACTATTCTCTATATTTTATCCTCAAATTATTACTTCAAAATCAGAGTCATAAAATTGAAAGGTACAAGAAATCTTTTAAATAAGCAATGAAAGAGCTTATCAAGAGCTATTGAAAAGCAAAAAAGAGCCGTTCAAAACAGCCATTCAGAAATAAAAGAACCATGCAAAAACTAAAGAGCCACTTCATAAAAAAAATGAAAACACGAGATTTATTTAAAAAATAAGAGCCATTCAAGCATAAAAAGAGCTCTTTAAAACAAAAGAGCCATTCAAAAACAAAAGAGCCACTTAATGAAAAATGAACAAACTAGCAAAAATAATCGGTCTTCTAGTAGACATCAACACTTCAAAATCAAAACATTCTGCATAACATAAAAGAGAGCAGAAACTATTATCTATATTTCATCCTGAAATTATTATTTCAAAATTAGAATCATAAAATTGAAAACGGAAAAACTCTTTTGAAAGAGCAATGAAACTG
The DNA here is from genome assembly GCA_963680705.1 of Rhagium mordax. Classification (NCBI taxonomy): domain Eukaryota; kingdom Metazoa; phylum Arthropoda; class Insecta; order Coleoptera; family Cerambycidae; genus Rhagium; species Rhagium mordax. The sequence goes on from OY796658.1 coordinate 87,968,185, forward strand.
AAAAGGATCAAGTGCCATTGAAAAACAAAAGAGAGCCATTTAAAAATAAAAGTCCAAGACTAAAGAGCCATTTCATAAAAAATATTCGAAAGTGCAAAAAATCTTTTAAATAAGCAGAACAGCAAACAGAAATTGACCAAAAGCTATTATAAAACAAAAAAGAGCCGTTCAAAAAAAGAGCCATTCAGAAAAAAAGAACCATGCATGAACAAAAAAGCTGCTCAAGAACTAAAGAGCTATTTCATAAAAAATTGAAAGCAAGGAATTTATTTCAAAAGTTAGAGCCATTGAAATGCAAAAAAGAGCACTTTAAAAACAAAAGAGACACTTAATGAAAAAATTAATAAACTAACAAAAATAATCGGCCTTCTAGTAGACACCAGCATATTTTATCGTCAAATCAGAGTCATAAAATTGAAAAGTGCAAGAAATCTTTTAAATAAGCAATGAAAGAGACAAGAACCAAGAGCCATTGAAAAGCAAAAAAGAGCCATTCAGAAATAAAAGAACCATGCAAGAGCAAAAAAGCTGTTCAAGAACTAAAGAGCCACTTCATAAAAAAGTGAAAACACGAGATTTATTTTGAAAGTAAGAGCCATTCAAACACAAAAAAGGGTTCTTTAAGAACGAAAGAGCCATTCAAAAATAAAAGAGCCACTTAATGAAAAAATTAATAATCTAACGAAAATAATCAAAGGACACCAGAATATTTACATTTCAAAATCAAGAAGAAACAGAAATGGACCAAGAGCAAGTGAAAAACAAAAAAGAGCCGTTCAAAAACAAAAGAACCATTCGGAAATAAAAGAACCATGCACGAACAAAAAAGCTGTTTAACAATTAAAGAATCACTTCATAAAAATGAAAACACAAGATTCATTTTAAAAGTAAGAGCCATTCAAACACCAAACAAGAGCACTTTAAAATGAAAAGAGCCATTCAAAAACAAAAGAGCCATTCAGAAATATCAGAGTAGAAACTATTCTCTCTGTTTCATTCTCATATTATTATTTCAAAATCACCATCATGAAACTGGAGAGTGCAAACAATCCTTTAAATAAACAATCAAACAGAAAAAGACCAAACCATTGCAGATCGACAGTAACCAAACGAAAAAATTTGCTGAGATCAAAGCTAGCCGAAAATTGTAATGTCGATAAAAATGTTGCCTTTAAATGTTCCCCATTGTCACAACTGAAGCTTCCGACACTACTAGATGAAATATTTTATTTTATAATATCCTGCATCACAAAATGCACATTGGAGGAATCATTAGAGGTTGCCATACATGTGTTGCTCATGTAAAATTTGACCTATGCTTTCTGAGACACCCTGTATAATGTGTCCCACTTTTCATGAAACCACCCTCATATTTCGCTCATCTGATATCCGAATATTTTAAAATTTTGGTGGTAAATACATACTTATAAAGTGAGTCTTTAGACGTAACCACATTTGATTTTAGTCAGAGGCGTCCGATTCTATGATGAAAGAAGGGGGACAATTTTCAAGAAAAAAGTATTAGAGATTCTTTTAGAAAAAAACTAGTATGATATTCTTAATTAGCACCTTTAAGAATCCCTTTGTACAAGATTACATCGTAGTGGATTCAAAGGTGTTTAAGATAGGGGCCGTCAAAAAACCAATTTTTTCAACTAAAAATATCTTTATCTGTAAAACGGATTCTCAAATCAAAAAAATGCATTTTAATTTTTTTTTTCAAAATAACGTATTGTACTTTCAATTGATTTTACAATAAAATAATTATTTTTTTAATAAGTAAAAAATTCGTACGTACCTACCATGTTTCTAAAGACTTAAGTTAGCCATGAAAACAAAAGTTATTATTTCTTTTTCTTAGGTCTTTGTTAAAGATTATGTTAGAAAAATGATGGGTACCTATGTACGAATTAAAATTTTTTGCCTTATTAAAAATATAATTATTTTGTTGAAACCGTAGTACGATACGTTATTCTGACCAAAAAATTAAGAACATATTTTATTGAATTGAAAAACAGTTTTACAGATAATAGTATATTTTACAACGAGAGATGAAAATACTGTTTTTTGCGTGAGATGCCGACGAGCGAAGCGAGTTGGCAAATTCTCACGAACGAAAAAAACGTATTTCATCTCGAGTAAGAAATGCTATTTTTTCTACGGTATTGCAATAAAATATTGGATTAAAATTTACATAACTTTATTTATTTTTGACCGTCATAAAATTCTATTAAATTAAACCAACTGTCACAACAACAAAGGTTTTTTCCACTTGAAATTTGCATTGGGCTTTCTACATAGGTACACTTTAGCTCTGCAGCAATAATAAACGAAAATTACAGTAAATTAGGCAATTATTGGTACGGAATGTGTCGTCGACTTGGATTCCCACAAATTAAATTTTCACTGGGAAATAAATTTTTAATCTATCGCGATGTTTCTTTTTTAAATGAATGCATTTTTTCTGATCAACTTTAACTTATATATGGTAAAAATAATAATTAAAATATTTATTGTTTATATAATTTTTATGTTGCGGTTCGAGATCTTGGACCTCTGAATATTCCAATTTTCTGCCCTCTCTCAATAAAATAACGTTAACCAGGCGTGTACCTACAACAATTGATATTTTTATGTAATATACCCCCGGTTAAGTGAAATTAAATTATTGTTAAAACTGAAATGTTCCATATTATGAACACCACTATGTATCAAAATTTAAAACTGCCTGATCTAGTAGCTGCTACTAGACTAGGCAGTTTTAAATTATGTAGCTAACCTCAAAAATATGGTTAAATATTTGGTGGTATATTTTTACGTTCAAGCTTCTCGAACAATAAAACCAACTTATTAATATTACTGTAAATAGGCTACCTGCTAGGTACAAACTTTTTGTACATAAATATAAAAACAGAGATAAAAACAATACCTTTGAAATGGAGCCCCATATCTGTGATTCTACGTAGCCTACCCTAGTGGTAGGTCTGCTTCCACACGTTCACAAAGTTTACTTTATTATTAATATCGGTTTAATTTATTAATAATTACGTATATTTTTCCGCGCACTGAATAACGAAACCGATAAGTTAACAAACCAAACTGCAGAGAAATAGAGAAACACTTTCGCGACAAAAAACTACACCGACACTGCGACACAGACACTTACGAAGCGTCCGAAGTGATTAGCTTTTGTTTTTCAGCGATGCCACTACAAACAAGAACACTGCCTACCTTGTTCCTTGTTTAGTAACTCTTATTAGATTCTAGAATAAATGCATGTTTACCTATTACATTTTCTATAGTTTTTCTTTGGTATTGAAGAATTTGTATAAATGAAATGAAATCAACGAACAATTTCCAATAGGAAATTCAGTACCTACCCTAACTACAACTAAACTGGTGCACAATTGAAGTGGATATTGGGAAAATATGGGTAATATTTGTACCTCAATATTTTTGGAATTAGATGATTAATCTTGATGCGGTTTTTTGCGATCGGTAGCAAAATTCATTGGCTTTCGTCCACCGTAAATAGGTTTTTTAAATTGTGGGTGTTTCTCTTATCTACATGGTGACTATACAGGCCCTTACATTTTTGTTAAAGTTTATCGTGCTCCTAAACCCTTAAAAAAAATTTGGGATTTTTTAAGACATGTTCGTTATGACTTGTAAGTAATTCTAAAGAACCAATTTGACGATTTTTCTGTTAGCTATGTTATTTTTAGAGATATCATTTTTTATATGTAGAACAAATGGCGAATTCTTTACATTTTAGGTTACAGCATTTTAATACGATTGCAAATAACAATTTTTTCTACGATATTCAACGCTTCCAGCGGCACCCTCTTCGAATGCAAATTAAACAAATTATATAACTTAACGGGAAATTAATAGGCAAGAGTCAAGAATTAATTAAATGTTTTTATATATATTTTTTAATATTCTTATATTCGGCACCTCGTCAAAAATCTGAAAATAATGTTTTATCAATTTTGATAGAATATTTCAGAATCTTGGACAACATTGCCGAAACGGTTTCAGATTTTTTTAGCCATCTCTATTATTAATCGAGATACATTTTTTTGTAAAAAATCGTTTAATTTGTGATTGAGAGAGCCACGATTCATAAATTAGTTTGGAACTATCACAGTCTGAGGAGATATATCGGCATGAATAAGACGGGTCAATCTTTTTCTACCATTGGCGCACCGGAAATGTTTTGTGATGGCGTCTACTTACGTAACCTGTACAGTTTGTAACTTGCTACTTACAAACAGAACTTTCTGGCTTTGTAACAATTTTTAGACGAAAACTCGGGCGCCAGTTTCCTAATTTTTAAGTGCAAGGAACAGCACTTGTTTGGTTCTCCGGTGTGAGAACGTTTAGGGGTAGCTAACAGATGGAGATAAGGTTATTTATCCAGGGGTCGTAAGATGATTGTCTTGTCAACTGGACTTGGACAATTTCTCAAACGGGTTAATTAGAAATAAATAACTGAAATAATAACTCGTGAATTTTGCCTATGTATACCAACGAATTTATTTATTAACAGCAATGAATAAACCAATAAACAGGATATTTCAGCGACTTTGCAGTCGAGTGTGTACACATTTGATAACTATAATAAATATGCGGGCTGGCAATCAGGAGTAGATACGCGTGAATATAATTTTATTTCGGAAGGCGGTGAGTTTTGATAGCCGGGACTCCTTCAGTTTTGGGAAGTTTTTTCTTCTGTTCTGGATTGGAACCTTCTTCAAAGAGTTTCTTTAAGTCGGATTTGTTTTTTATAATTTCGTCAACTTGTATCCTTCTAATACCATACTGTTCAGCCGAGCACTGGTACTGAACTTTTCGCTTTCCACAATAATATCAATTTTGTCTTCAAGAAACAATCGTTTTCTTTTTAGCGACATGATGATTGCAACAAAATCATAATTGAACATAAACTAGCTCAAAATCTATGAAACTACAACCTCTTTATGGCTTAGGGTTTTAGTTACTATGGAAAATACCAATAATTGTTGCATTTATAAAATTCTACCTACGAAGGATCGAAAAATTTTAGGTACATGCCAATAAAATATATGACCAATAATGAGAGGTACAATTGCAAGTATTTTATGAAACAAATTGTCTTTGGAGTGGCCGTGACTGTTTTATGGCTTGATAAAAAAGTTGTCTTGTGTCAAAGACTTTTGTCTCATTGTATAATTTATCAAATGATTATTTTTTTATTATTAATTTTTATGTAATTTCCAAATAGTTTAGGACAATAGAAAATATGTTTCCACAAGACTCGATTAAAAACAAGCGATTCATATATAAAACAAAAATAAGGGTCCCATCACTACTCCTTGCGGAAGATAAATCATCATCATGGCGACAAATACTTGTAGATGATTAAGTTGCATGTATTCCAAAACTTAATTGCCTGGGATCAGTATTGGATGGTTGTTGATGAGGCTCTCTAAAGGCATACGAATAGAAGGAATTGCAAATGACTGAAATAGCCAATATGAGCCGCAAAAAATCCAAATACTATTCGTGACAAAAAAATAATACATTTTCTCATACTTTATGCACTCTTACCCCGTTTTCCTACGCTAAAGAGCGATTGAGTTAGTGAATACTGAAAATAACATTTATATGAACATTTCGATTTCGCGAATATAAAAGGAAATGAACACATTTCAGCGGATATTTCAGTGGGTGTGAGAAAATCCCGAGAAAGCTGAGAAATACAGAAAAGCTGTTTATCACCGACTGTACTTCTTAGGACGCAAGAGTCCTTCGGTTGGCTGGAAAAAAAGGAAAAGGAAAGTCGTCCTCGAACTTGTATAAAGAGAAAGAAAAAGGATATACCTATGTCACTATTTCTACCCCTTTGTTCTGGACGGCTGGATATCCATTTCTTAAGCTAGAACTAAAAGTTATTTCCGCATTAACTGTTTGTGCAAATAAATAGTAATAATACTCTTAAAACAAGTACATACATTTTACCCATTGCAATAATAATACTTATGATCGAAAATAATTGACTGTGTCAACTAGAAAGGAAAGTAGATATAAAAGTAAATAATGTATAGGTACGTTATTATTATTATTATTACTTAGTAATGGATTAATAAAAAATATATGAATTTTCCTGTTATGGTCAATATCCTTGTGTTAGATTTGCTGCAAACGTAAAAAGAAAATACCAGTTTTGGATCAATGAAAAATAACCCTTAGTTGCCAGTATTTTGATAGGGACTGTACATCTTAGCATGTGCAATGTGCATTCTCATTACTTTTTAAATTTCGTTCTTAGAATCACTATCAGTATCGACATATACTTTTATTGTCATAAGAGATTCCGCCGTTAATAATCTTTGAAGAAACCCATTAATAAATATAATAAAAAATAATAAATAAAACTGCTGAAGCGTATACGATTAATTCTACCGACTAATAGTTGCTTTTGGTTAATAAACATATACCATGTGGTGCACAGAAATTGCTACCTAAATTAACATTTAACTAACGCAATGTATCGATTTCAAATAAGAGACGTTCACACGGTAAGCCAAGGGGAAGTAAAATTATGTATAATTTAGTCCCCGAGTTGTCACGCTTTCACCTCCATCAACTCCAACCCAAAATTTCAAATGGCACCCTAATTTATGTGATACGTCACTGAAAGATATTTAAGAAGAATCGAATTTCGATACCGATGATTTGGAATGTGAAATATTTGCATTTGTTAACGATCTTAGCATAAAAGTAGGTTGCTCGATAAAAAGTACATGATTATTATGAAAATATGAACGTGCCTTAATACATTTTTAACTAAATTTGAAATACTTAATAAATATTAATATTCATATTTTGCGATTTTTACTCTCTACATTTAAAATAAACAGTTCCAAAGAAAATAACTCTTGTCCATTGAGATTGAGGTTATGTAATTTTTAGTTTGGGCGATTTTTAGATTTTGCATATTCGTTCCGGATTATCTGCAATAAATTGAGATAGATATTAGAGGTGCTGCAATCCTGAATATATTTTCCACAAAAAAATTGTATATTTTATTGTGGGAAAACTTCTTATTATGTAAATAGGGCACCAGCCTTTCGTGAACCAACATTTCATCGTATTACATTACCGGACCGTATCAGTCGGTAATACAGGCCTCGTTATCGACTTTCGTGCTTGGACCCCATAACGCACATTTATTACTTTATGTTCGATAAAAGCTCCATTGCTTTGGTATATTTTAAGAAATTACTAGCCGCCCTTCCACTTTTTACTTATACGTTGTCGCATTACGTCCTTTTTCGACATTAATTTTATTGCCTCTCGAGAAAAGTCCAAGTCATGGACTTTTTTATTTCCCGAAACATTGCCCGCCATTGCATGTCCTAAAAAGGATAATGGAATACAATGAAATCATATTAGGAGCTGCTCTTGGAGCTCGGGCACGTTTAGCGCCACCGTACAAGTGACATTTTATTTTGTACATCCCACAGTTTTAAATGAATAAAATAAATGAATTTACCTCTTATTTTTATGCTTTTTATATATTTTCTTACTCATAATGTAGCACAACTAAAATAATAAATTAAAAACACGACAAAAGTTCAACTCAGTTGCGCTTGTGGACAACGAATTTTCTTATACATCGTGCTTCATGCATTCAAGCTCCCGTTAAGTAAGGTATCAAACTATCAGAATACAAACCAAAATCTTTGGTTCAAAGCGCGGTAAACCTATTGTCGCATTTTATTTTCTTTAAATTTCTGTTTATTTATCTAGGACATGCCGGATATACCGTTAGTCTTACAATTCTTGAACTCAAATGCGAAATCGTCGTTAAATTCTTTACCATCCAAAAACTGTCATAATCATAATAAAATATACGAATAATAATGAGGGAGCCGAATTATGAAGTACTTACCTTGTCTGTATGCTGTTATTGCTGTCATTCAATACGAAGTGGAAGGGCGAGATTCATTAAAACAATTGTAGCCTTGAGGAAGTGTTTTAAGTTTCGATAAAATATAACGGCGTTGCTGAGGTTCATTTGTCATCGTTTGGTAGCGGCAGTTGTCGCCCAATCACAAAGATGGAAGAAGAAGAAGACTAGAACAAAGAAAGATTTTTGGTTAATTAATTGACTGATTGTAGGGGTGTGATTTTTTCCTGCCAAAATCAGAACAGCTTTTCCTGTTCTATTAAATTATTTTACCCCTCTCTGAATTAATTTGTAGGGACGCCCATGGTTATGCGCCAAAAATATATAACCAGTGGTGTACAGATTTCCCGAGAGTAATTTATTGTTTAATGCGCTAAAAGTTTAACTTTTAAATAAATTAGGGTATTTAGGGTAATAAAGTTTTTCAATATATTAAAAATGACAAAATTTAAACATTTTTCAAAATCCACTGTTGCAACGGTAGATAAAGCCTTGATTCCAACATTCTTGGCAGTGGTATTTCTATTTATAAGCTAATTCGCATGAATTAGATGTGTTTACGGATAAAAATATTCTCGTGATGTTCACTAGAAAATAAAACAAAACAAATGGTTGTAGGTTGCACAAGAATTTTAGAGTATTTTGAATATTGTAGTACAGATATTGCAAAAAGCCATCACAGTACATTATCATACATGCTATCTTTAAATTTGACGGTACAATAATAATTGTTAACAGCGGCAATTTTTACTCTTTACGCTTTACCCCAAAAATATGTACTTATGCTTTTTGAGATTTTTATATTGATTTGAAGCCTGCAAGAGGGTTTTTATCCGCTAGAGGGGTTGAAATTGCACTTTTCCTTATAATTTAAAATTCCCCATTATCCTTATGTATTTTGACGCGCTGAATCCAAATTTGCCAAAAAATATTTTTTTGCGAGTCAATTTTTTAACGATGCATTTAATTTTTTTGTTCCTATAATATCGAACTCTAGAATTTTCGTATTAGGTAAAGAGAGACGAGGTCCTACAGTTTATTGTGGAGTCCGAACCACATCTAGGGCTCGATAATTCTCTCTCCATCCAAGTCCGAAGAACTCGCAATGTTGCTCTTGTGTTTACCTCGCAATGTAGCTCTTGTGTTTCCCTTTTCATTAATTAATACCAAAATTTATTGAATTTCATTAATGAATTTGATTCAGGTTATCCTTGGATTAATAACAATTCTTTGATAAAAAAACAACATCATGAAAGTTGTAATATATAAAGTTATTTCGCAACGTTACTCTTATGTTTATTTGTCAACATTGATGGTGCGTTTACCTCTCAATGTTGCTCTTATGTTTACCTTTTCATTGCGAGTACTTAATGCCAAAATTTTCTGAATTCGTTAACGAATTTGAGTCTTATTAGTAACTGCCTTAATCAACCGAGATTTATGGGGTATCTTAAACTAAACACCTTTTCAACTTTATAAAACGGTATCATCAAACTGTAAAACTTATTTTGCTGATAACTTAAACGTTTCTCTTATATTTACCTCGTAATGTTGCTGTTTACCTCTCAATGTTGCTCTTGCGTTTTCCTTTGCATTAATTAATGTCAATATTTGTGATATTTAAACAAATTTGATTTAGATTGTGTGAATTAGCATAAGCCTTTGGCAAACCGAGATTTGTGGGATTTCTTAAAATAACCAACTAAAAACGACCAAATAAAAATTATTTTGCTAATTAAAATTTCTCACCAAAAAAAAAAAGTTCAGACCCACAGAACAGACCACACTACCTTTATGTATTTTGATGGGCTGAAATCGAATTTGACAATAAAAATTTCTTTTAACTAGTCTATTTTCCGCTAGCACCCCCTTTTAACTAATCCCTATTTGGAGTTGAAATTTAAAATTGCACTTTTTCTTAAAATTTATAATTCCCCTCTATCCTTACGTATTTTGATGCGCTGAAAACGAATTTGACAATAAAATTTTTTTTAAATTAGCTAATTTTCCGCTACCACCCCTTTTAACCCCTATTTGGAACTCAAATTGCACTTTTTCTTATAATTTTAAATCCTCACTACCCTTATGTATTTTGATGCGCTGAAAGCGAATTTGATAATAAAAATTTTTTTTAACTAGCCAATTTTCCGCTATCACTCCTTTTAACCCCTATTTGGGACTAATTTTGCACTTTTTCTGAAAGTTTAAAATTCCCCTCTATCCTTACGTATTTTTTATTGTCAAACTCGGTGTCAGCTCATCAAAATACATAAGGGTAGTGAGGAATTTAAAATTATAAGAAAAAGCGCAATTTGAGTCCCAAATAGGTAGGGGTTAAAAGGGGTGGTAGCGGAAAATTTGCTAATTAAAAAAAAAATTAATTGTCAAATTCGATTTCAGCGCATCAAAATACATAAAGGTAGTGTGGTCTGTTCTTTGGGTCTGATAATTTTTTTTTGGAGATAAATAATTAGCAAAATAACTTCTATGAAGTCGTTTTTAGTTGGTTATTTTAAGAAATCCCACAAACCTCGGCTTGATAAAGGCCTATACTAATTCACACAGTCTAAATCAAATTTGTTTAAATTCGACAAATTACTATCTATTAAAATCTGACAGCCCTTCCTCACTCTAATTCGGCGCCGATTTTTCACACATTCTGCGGCGCTAAAGGCTTTTTTTTTAACCAGTTTGGCCGCGCAGCGCCGTGCGTTATGGACGTTTTCGTGTCGGGACCATCGAATAGCGGACTTTCGTGGCGATCCGCCAAGTATTTTAAAAGTTATTGGCGTTTCGATAGCACCGTGTCGAAGAGGTTTGTAAAATTTGAGAAATTAGAAAGAGATACGACACGCGAGAAATTTGAAAAAAAATGGCCGACGTTTTCTGAACGATAGACGTCAAAATAGCGCTTTTTCGTTCGCTCCTACTGAGTCTAAAACCGGCGGGGGGCCGCGCTATTCGCGATGTAGTTTTAAGTTGCATCCTCTAACTCGGTTTTCGCGCAAGAACGGCGGTCCGACGGCGATCTTTCGTTTGGAAATAACGTTTGAAATTGTTCGTGTTTCCGCAATTTTTTCGAATTTCCAAAACATGTCCCCCTTCCGAGCTTATTAACTCGCGACTCCTTTGAGACGGACCGGCGACGTATTTTTTTTTGAAAACTAGATAAAATTTAGAAAATCGCTGTCGAAAATCGTTTTTCTCGATTTTGCCTCCCAAGAAAGTTATGATTTTTTGAAAAGCGGCGATTTTGTCGGATTTCGACGATTCCTCCGACACCTACCCATTAGAAACGCGTCACAGCCTTTCCCTTTGGATATAGAGGATCGCGACACGCACGACGGCCAAGAAGAAGGACAAATGAACAACTCTTTTTTTTCTTTTTCGTCCATCTGAGATATTACCCGAGATACGAATATTTTAAAAAGGTCGATTTTGCAGAAAAACTCTACTTTTCCCCACGCTCTAACTTCTTTAACCGGAGGATTTTTTCGCCCGGACTTTCGGGAAAGCTAGATATATCCTACCTCTTGGGTCCCTGAAAATTTCATTCCTTAATCTCCACCGGCGTCCAAGCGGTGAATATTTTAAATTACCAAGACACGCCGAAAATTCGTCGGTGACGTCACCAAACATGTGGACACCCTTATTAAATACCCATGCCGAGCGTCGCATACATTTTTTGTATTCTGCCCTCATTAGCAAGAGTGGTGCATCTAATTAGTAGTATTGAGTATTGAGAAAACAGCGATTCACTTTATAGTATTTGATGCTTATGATACGTATTGGAAATTAACCATTTGGGTTTACACAAAATGCTCTTGGTTAATAATAATGAAATCACAAGAATATTTTTAACAAAAATCTAATGCAAACAAAAATACAAGAAAAGAAAACAGGTACATGCTGCACTTTTACTGTGAAACAGGAGCAATGTTTGTTGGTATAATACAAATGCAAAATGCGGCATCTGCAAAAGATAAAAACAACTTTAAACCGGATACAACTAAATAACACGAATTGTTTAACGAAACGGCGAAGGCAATTAAAATACGAGAGACCCCTTTTCCCTGAAACTTATTTCCTTTCATGTAACAATTCTGTCGGACTGTACGCATGTTTCCCGAAATCTTTAAACTGGATCCAACTAAATAACCCGAATCATCGCTTAACTTAACAGACACGCCAGTGAAAATACACGAAACGTCTCTTTTTTCATGACCTTATCACTTTTCAAGTGGCATCTCTGTTGGACCCTACATCTTTCCCGAAACTCCTCCACCGAATCCAACTAAATTACCCGAATCCCTTAACTAATCGATGACTCCTACGAAAATACGCGAAACGCCTCTTTCCCGATGCCCTTCCCACTTTTCAAGTAGCATCTCTGTTGAACTCCACACCTTTCCCGAGACTCTTAGACCGGATCCAACTAATTTACCCAAATCACTTAACTAATCGAAGACGCCTACGAAAATACACGAAACGCCTCTTTCTTGATGATCTTCCCACTTTTCAAGTAGCATCTCTGTCGGACTCTACATCTTTCCCGAGATTCTTCCACCGAATCCAACTAAATTGCCCGAATCCCTTAACTAATCGAATATGCCTATGAAAATACGCGAAACGCCTTATTTCTCATTACCTTATCAAGTGGCTTCTCTATAGACCCCTACTTCTTTCCCGAGAAAATTAGACCGGATCCAACTAATTTACTCAAATCACTTAACTAATCGAAAACGCCTACAAAAATACATAAAACGCCTCATTTCTGATAATCTCACTTTTCAGGTAGCATCTCTGTCGGGCTCTACATCTTTCCCGAGATTTCCACCGAATCCAACTAAATTACCCGAATGTCTTAACTAAATCGAAGACTAATACGAAAATACACGAAACGCCTCTTTCCTGATGACCTTCCCACTATTCAAGTAGCATCTCTGTTGAACTCTACATCTTTCCCCAGACTCTTCCACCGAATTCAACTAAATTACCCTAATCCCTTAACCAATCGAAGACTAATACGAAAATACGCGAAATACCTCATTTCTCATTACCTTCCCATTTTTGAAGTAACATCTCTATCATACTCTATATCTTTCCCGAGACTCTTCCACCGAACCCAACTAAATTGCCCGAATCTCATAACTAATCGAAGATGCCTACGAAAATACGCGAAACGCCTCATTTCTGATGATCTCACTTTTCAGGTAGCATCTCTGTCGGGCTCTAGATCTTTCCCGAGACTTCCGCCGAATCCAACTAAATTACCCGAATGTCTTAACTAATCGAAGACTAATACGAAAATACGCGAAACGCCTCATTTCTAATTACCTTCCCACTTTTCAGGTAGCATCTCTGTCAGACTCTACGTATTTCCCTTCCCGAGACTCTTCCACCGAATCCAGTTAAATTACCCGAATCTCTTAACTAATCGAAGACTAATACGAAAATACACGACACGCCTCTTTCCTGATGACCTTCCCATTGTTCAAGTAGCATCTCTGCTGAACTCTACATCTTTCCCTAGACTCTGCCACCGAATTCAAATAAATTACCCTTAACTAATCGAAGACTAATACGAAAATACGCGAAATGCCTCATTCCTCATTACCTTACCACTTTTCAAGTAACAACCCTATCATACTCTACATGTTTCCCGAGACTCTACCATCGAATCCAACTAAATTACCCGAATCCCTTAACTAATCGAAGATGACTACGAAAATACGCGAAACGCTTCATTCACTCTTTAGGTAGCATCTCTGTCGGACTCTACATGTTTCCCGAGACTCTTCCACCGTATCCAACTAACTAAATTACCCGAATCCCTCAACTAATCCAAGATGCCTACGAAAATACACGAAACGTCTCTTTTCTCATGACCTTATCACTTTTCAAGTGGCATCTCTGTTGGACTCTACATCTTTCCCGAGACTCTTAGACCGGATCCAACTAATTTACCCGAATCCCTTAACTAATCGATGACTCCTACGAAAATACGCGAAACGCCTCTTTCCTAATGCCCTTCCCACTTTTCAAGTAGCATCTCTGTAAGACTCTACTTCTTTCCCGAGACTCTTAGACCGGATCCAACTAATTTACCCGAATCACTTAACTAATCGAAGACGCCTACGAAAATACGCGAAATGCCTCATTTCTATTACCTTCCCACTTTTCAAGTAACATCTCTGTTAAACTCTACATCTTTCCCGAAACTCTTCCGCCGAATCCAACTAAATTACCTGAATCCCTTAACTAATCCAAGATGCCGACGAACATACGCGAAACGCCTCATTCCTAATGCCCTTCCCACTTTTCAAGTAGCATCTCTGTAGGACTCTACTTCTTTCCCGAGACTCTTAGACTGAATCCAACTAATTTATACGAATCGCTTAACTAATCGAAGACGCCTACGAAAATACGCAAAACGCCTCTTTCCCGATACCCTTCAAACTTTTCAAGTAGCATCTCTGTTGAACTCCACATCTTTCCCGGAACTCTTAGACCGGATCCAACTAATTTACGCAAATCACTTAACTAATCGAAGACGCCTACGAAAATACAATAAACGCCTCTTTCCTAATGCCCTTCCCTCTTTTCAAGTAGCATCTCTGTAAGACTCTACTTCATTCCCGAGACTCTTAGACCGGATCCAACTAATTTACCCGAATCACTTAACTAATCGAAGACGCCTACGAAAATACGCGAAACGCCTCATTTCCATTACCTTCCCACTTTTCAAGTAACATCTCTGTTAAACTCTACATCTTTCCCGAGATTCTTCCACCGAATCCAACTAAATTACCCGAATCCCTTTACTAATCCAAGATGCCTACGAACATACGCGAAACGCCTCTTGCCTAATGCCCTTCCCACTTTTCAAGTAGCATCTCTGTCGGACTCTACATCTTTCCCGAGATTCTTCGACCGAATCCCACTAAATTACCCTAATCCCTTAACTAATCGAAGATGCCTTCGAAAATACGCGCAACGCCTCATTTCTCATTATCTTATCACTTTTCAAGTGGCTTCTCTATAGACCTCTACTTCTTTCCCGAGACTCTTGGGCCGGATCCAACTAATTTACCCAAATCACTTAACTAATCGAAAACGCCTACAAAAATACGCAAAACGCCTCATTTCCGATGATCTCACTTTTCAAGTAACATCTCTGTCGGGCCCTACATCTTTCCCGAGACTTCCACCGAATCCAACCAAATTACCCGAATCCCTTCACTAATGGAAGACTAATACGAAAATACGCGAAACGCCTCTTGCCTGATGACCTTCCCACTATTCAAGTAGCATCTCTGTTGAACTCTACATCTTTCCCCAGACTCTTCCACCGAATTCAACTAAATTACCCTAATCCCTTAACTAATCGAAAACTTATACGAAAATACGCGAAATGCCTCATTTCTCATTACCTTCCCACTCTTGAAGTAACATCTCTATCATACTCTACATCTTTCCCGAGACTCTTCCACCGAATCCAACTAAATTACCCGAATCCCTTAACTAATCGAAGATGCCTACGAAAATACGCGAAACGCCTCATTTCCGGATGACCCTCTCACTTTTCAAATAGCATCCCTGTCTGACTCTACATCTTTCCCGAAACTCTTCGACCGAATCCAACTAAATTGCCCGAATCCCTTAACTAATCAAATACGCCTACGAAAATACGCGACACGCCTCATTTCTGAAGACCGTCTCACTTTTTAAGTAGCATCTCTGTCGGACTCTGCAGCTTTCCCGAGACTCTTAAACCGATTCCAACTAAATTACACGGATCCCTTAACTAATCGGAGCCTCCTACGAAAATAAACGAAACGCCTCTTTCCTGATGCCCTCTCACTTTTTAAGTAGCAACTCTGTCGGACTCTACATCTTTCCCGAGATTCTTCCACCGAATCCAACTAAATTGCCCGAATCCCATAACTAATCGAAGATGCCTACTAAAATACGCGAGACGTCTCTTTCCTGAGGCACTCTCACTTTTTAAGTAGCACCTCTATTGGACTCTACATCTTTCCCGAGACTCTCCGACCGAATCCAACTAAATTTCCGGAATCACTTAACTAATCGAAAACGCCTACGAAAATACGCGAGACGTCTCTTTCCTGATGCCCTCTCACTTTTTAAGTCGCACCTCTATCGGACACTACATCTTTCCCGGGACTCTTCGACCGAATCCAAATAAATTGCCTGAATCCCTTAACTAATCGGAAACACCTACGAAAATACGCGACACCCCTCATTTCTGAAGACCCTCTCACTTTT
The DNA here is from genome assembly GCA_963680705.1 of Rhagium mordax. NCBI lineage: Eukaryota > Metazoa > Arthropoda > Insecta > Coleoptera > Cerambycidae > Rhagium > Rhagium mordax. The sequence continues at coordinate 87,984,431 of OY796658.1, forward strand.
CAAGTAGCATCTCTGTCGGACTCTGCAGCTTTCCCGAGACTCTTAGACTCAATCCAACTAAATTATCCGGATCCCTTAACTAATCGAAGACGCCTACGAAAATCCGCGAGACACCTCATTTCCGATGACCCTTTCACTATTCAAGTAGCATCTCCGTCGGACTCTACATCTTTCACGAGGCTCTTCCACCGAATCCAACTAAATTACCCGGATCCCTTTACTAATCGGAGACTCCTACGAAAATACACGAGACGCCTCTTTTCTGATAACCCTCTCACTCTTCAAGTAGCATCTCTGTCGGACTCTACATCTTTCACGAGGCTCTTCCACCGAATCCAACTAAATTACCCGGATCCCATAACTAATCGAAGACGCCTACGAAAATACGCGAGACACCTCATTTCCGATGACCCTTTCACTATTCAAGTAGCATCCCCGTCGGACTATACATCTTTCACGAGGCTCTTCCACCGAATCCAACTAAATTACCCGGATCCCATAACTAATCGAAGACGCCTACGAAAATACGCGAGACACCTCATTTCCGATGACCCTCTCACTTTTCAAGTAGCATCTCCGTCGGACTATACATCTTTCACGAGGCTCTTCCACCGAATCCAACTAAATTACCCGGATCCTATAACTAATCGAAGACGCCTACGAAAATACGCGAGACACCTCATTTCCGATGACCCTCTCACTTTTCAAGTAGCATCTCCGTCGGACTCTACATCTTTCACGAGGCTCTTCCACCGAATCCAACTAAACTACCCGGATCCCTTACCTAATCGGAGACTCCTACGAAAATACACGAGACGCCTCTTTTCTGATAACCCTCTCACTCTTCAAGTAGCATCTCTGCCGGACTCTACATCTTTCCCGAGACTCTTCGACCGAATCCAAATAAACTGCCCGAATCCCTTAACTAATCGGGAACACCTACGAAAATAAGCGACACCCCTCATTTCTGAAGACCCTCTCACTTTTCAAGTAGCATCTCTGTCGGACTCTGCAGCTTTCCCGAGACTCTTCCACCGAATCCAACTAAATTGCCCAAATCCCATAACTAATCGAGGATGCCTACGAAAATACGCGAAACGCCTCACTTCCTGATTCCTTCTTACTTTCAAAGAAGCATCTCTGTCGGACTCTACATCTTTCCCGAGACTCTTCGACCGAATCCAAATAAGTTGCCCGAATCCCTTAACTAATCGGAAACACCTACGAAAATACGCGACACCCCTCATTTCTGAAGCCCCTCTCACTTTTCAAGTAGCATCTCTGTCGGACTCTACATCTTTCCCGGGACTCTTAGACCGAATCCAACTAAATTACCCGGATCCCTTTACTAATCGGAGACTCCCACGAAAATACACGAAACGCCCCTTTCCTGATGCCCTCTCACTTTTTAAGTGTCATCTCTGTCCTACTCTACATCTTTCCCGAGACTCTTCCACCGAATCCAACTAAATTGCCCAAATCCCATAACTAATCGAAGGTGCCTACGAAAATCCGCGAAACGCCTCATTTCCTGATTCCCTCTTACTTTTTAAGAAGCATCTCTGTCGGACTCTACATCTTTCCCGAAACTCTTCGACCGAATCCAACTAAATAATTGCCCGAATCCCTTAACTAATCAAATACGCCTACGAAAATACGCGACACACCTCATTTCTGAAGACCGTCTCACTTTTCAAGTAGCATATCTGTCGGACTCTGCAGCTTTCCCGAGACTCTTAAACCGAATCCAACTAAATTACACGGATCCCTTAACTAATCGGAGACTCCTACGAAAATAAACGAAACGCCTCTTTCCTGATGCCCTCTCACTTTTTAAGTAGCATTTCTGTCGGACTCTACATCTTTCCCGAGATTCTTCCACCGAATCCAAGTAATTGCCCGAATCCCATAACTAATCGAAGATGCCTACTAAAATACGCGAGACGTCTCTTTCCTGATGCACTCTCACTTTTTAAGTAGCACCTCTATCGGACTCTACATCTTTCCCGCGACTCTCCGACCGAATCCAACTATATTGCACGAATCACTTAACTAATCGAAAACGCCTACGAAAATACGCGAGACGTCTCTTTCCTGATGCCCTCTCACTTTTTAAGTCGCACCTCTATCGGACTCTACATCTTTCCCGGGACTCTTCGACCGAATCCAACTAAATTGCCCAAATCCCATAACTAATCGAGGATGCCTACGAAAATACGCGAAACGCCTCATTTCCTGATTCCCTCTTACTTTTTAAGAAGCATCTCTGTCGGACTCTACATCTTTCCCGAGACTCTTCGACCGAATCCAAATAAGTTGCCCGAATCCCTTAACTAATCGGAAACACCTACGAAAATACGCGACACCCCTCATTTCTGAAGACCCTCTCACTTTTCAAGTTGCATCTCTGTCGGACTCTACATCTTTCCCGGGACTCTTAGACCGAATCCAACTAAATTACCCGGATCCCTTTACTAATCGGATACTCCCACGAAAATACACGAAACGCCCCTTTCCTGATGCCCTCTCACTTTTTAAGTGTCATCTCTGTCCTACTCTACATCTTTCCCGAGACTCTTCCTCCGAATCCAACTAAATTGCCCAAATCCCATAACTAATCGAAGATGCCTACGAAAATCCGCGAAACGCCTCATTTCCTGATTCCCTCTTACTTTTTAAGAAGCATCTCTGTCGGACTCTACATCTTTCCCGAAACTCTTCGACCGAATCCAACTAAATAATTGCCCGAATCCCTTAACTAATCAAATACGCCTACGAAAATACGCGACACACCTCATTTCTGAGGACCGTCTCACTTTTCAAGTAGCATATCTGTCGGACTCTGCAGCTTTCCCGAGACTCTTAAACCGAATCCAACTAAATTACACGGATCCCTTAACTAATCGGAGACTCCTACGAAAATAAACGAAACGCCTCTTTCCTGATGCCCTCTCACTTTTTAAGTAGCATCTCTGTCGGACTCTACATCTTTCCCGAGATTCTTCCACCGAATCCAACTAAATTGCCCGAATCCCATAACTAATCGAAGATGCCTACTAAAATACGCGAGACGTCTCTTTCCTGATGCACTCTCACTTTTTAAGTAGCACCTCTATCGGACTCTACATCTTTCCCGCGACTCTCCGACCGAATCCAACTATATTGCACGAATCACTTAACTAATCGAAAACGCCTACGAAAATACCCGAGACGTCTCTTTCCTGATGCCCTCTCACTTTTTAAGTCGCACCTCTATCGGACTCTACATCTTTCCCGGGACTCTTCGACCGAATCCAAATAAATTGCCTGAATCCCTGAACTAATCGGAAACACCTACGAAAATACGCGACACCCCTCATTTCTGAAGACCCTCTCAAGTGAGAGTTTCAAGTAGCATCTCTGTCGGACTCTGCAGCTTTCCCGAGACTCTTAGACTCAATCCAACTAAATTATCCGGATCCCTTAACTAATCGAAGACGCCTACGAAAATCCGCGAGACACCTCATTTCCGATGACCCTTTCACTATTCAAGTAGCATCTCCGTCGGACTCTACATCTTTCACGAGGCTCTTCCACCGAATCCAACTAAATTACCCGGATCCCTTTACTAATCGGAGACTCCTACAAAAATACACGGGACGCCTCTTTTCTGATAACCCTCTCACTCTTCAAGTAGCATCTCTGTCGGACTCTACATCTTTCCCGAGACTCTTCGACCGAATCCAAATAAATTGCCCGAATCCCATAACTAATCGAAAATGCCTACGAAAATACGCGAGACGTCTCTTTCCTGATGCCCTCTCACTTTTTAAGTCGCACCTCTATCGGACTCTACATCTTTCCCGGGACTCTTCGACCGAATCCAAATAAATTGCCTGAATCCCTTAACTAATCGGAAACACCTACGAAAATACGCGACACCCCTCATTTCTGAAGACCCTCTCAAGTGAGAGTTTCAAGTAGCATCTCTGTCGGACTCTGCAGCTTTCCCGAGACTCTTAGACTCAATCCAACTAAATTATCCGGATCCCTTAACTAATCGAAGACGCCTACGAAAATACGCGAGACACCTCATTTCCGATGACCCTCTCACTTTTCAAGTAGCATCTCCGTCGGACTCTACATCTTTCACGAGGCTCTTCCACCGAATCCAACTAAATTATCCGGATCCCTTAACTAATCGAAGACGCCTACGAAAATACGCGAATCGCCTCTTTTCTGATGCCCTCTCACTTTTTAAGTAACATCTCTGTCGGACTCTACATCTATCCCGAGACTCTTAGACCGAATCCAACTAAATTTCCCGAGTCCCATTACTAATCGAAAATGCCTACGAAAATACGCGAGACGTATCTTTCCTGATGCATTCTCACTTTTTAAGTAGCAACTCTGTCGGACTCTACATCTTTCCCGAGACTCTCCGACCGAATCCAACTAAATTGCCCGAATCACTTAACTAATCGAAAACGCCTACGAAATATGCGAGACGCCTATTTTCTGATAACCCTCTCACTCTTCAAGTAGCATCTCTGTCGGACTCTACATCTTTCCCGAGACTCTTCGACCGAATCCAAATAAGTTGCCCGAATCCCTTAACTAATCGGAAACACCTACGAAAATACGCGACACCCCTCAGTTCTGAAGACCCTCTTACTTTTCAAGTAGCATCTCTGTCGGACTCTGCAGCTTTCCCGAGACTCTTAGACTGAATCCTACTAATTTACGCAAATCCCTTAACTAATCGAAGACGCCTACGAAAATACACTAAACGCCTCTTTCCTAATGCCCTTCTCTTAAACCTTCTCTTAAACCGAATCCAACTAAATTACACGGATCCCTTAACTAATCGGAGACTCCTACGAAAATAAACGAAACGCCTCTTTCCTGATGCCCTGTCACTTTTTAAGTAGCATCTCTGTCGGACTCTACATCTTTCCCGTGATTCTTCCACCGAATCCAACTAAATTGCCCGAATCCCATAACTAATCGAAGTTGCCTACTAAAATAAGCGAGACGTCTCTTTCCTGATGCACTCTCACTTTCTAAGTAGCACCTCTATCGGACTCTACATCTTTCCCGAGACTCTCCGACCGAATCCAACTAAATTACCCGAATCACTTAACTAATCGAAAACGCCTACGAAAATACGCGAGACGTCTCTTTCCTGATGCCCTCTCACTTTTTAAGTCGCACCTCTATCGGACTCTACATCATTCCCGGGACTCTTCGACCGAATCCAAATAAATTGCCCGAATCCCTTAACTAATCGGAAACACCTACGAAAATACGCGACACCCCTCATTTCTGAAGACCCTCTCACTTTTCAAGTAGCATCTCTGTCGGACTCTGCAGCTTTCCCGAGACTCTTAGACTAAATCCAACTAAATTATCCGGATCCCTTAACTAATCGAAGACGCCTACGAAAATACGCGTGACACCTCATTTCCGATGACCCTCTCACTTTTCAAGTAGCATCTCCGTCGGACTCTACATCTTTCCCGAGGCTCTTCCACCTAATCCAACTAAATTACCCAGATCCCATAACTAATCGAAGACGCCTACGAAAATACGCAAAACGCCTCATTTCCGATAACCGTCTTACTTTTCAAGTAGCATCTCTGTCGGACTCTACATCTTTTCCTAGACTCTTCCCCCGAATCCAACTAAATTGCCCGAATCCCTTAACTAATCGAAGATTCCTACGAAAATACACGAGACGCCTCTTTCCTGATGCCCTCTCACTTTTTAGGTAACATCTCTGACGGACTCTACATCTTTCCCGAGCCTCTTCCACCTAATCCAACTAAATTGCCCAAATCCCATAACTAATCGAGGATGCCTACGAAAATACGCGAAACGCCTAATTTCCTGATTCCCTCTTACTTTTTAAGAAGCATCTCTGTCGGACTCTACATCTTTCCCGAAACTCTTCGACCGAATCCAACTAAATTGCCCGAATCCATTAACTAATCGAAGACGAATACGAAAGTACGCGAGACACCTCTTTTCCGATGACCCTGTCAGTTTTCAAGTAGCATCTCCGTCGGACTCTACATCTTTCCCGAGGCTCTTCCACCTAATCCAACTAAATTACCCGGATCCCATAACTAATCGAAGACGCCTACGAAAATACGCAAAACGCCTCATTTCCGATGACCGTCTTACTTTTCAAGTAGCATCTCTGTCGGACTCTACATCTTTTCCTATACTCTTCGGCCGAATCCAACTAAATTGCCCGAATCCCTTAACTAATCGAAGACTCCTACGAAAATACACGAGACGCCTCTTTCCTGATGCCCTCTCACTTTTTAGGTAACATCTCTGTCGAACTCTACATCTTTCCCGAGACTCTTCCACCGAATCCAACTAAATTGCCCAAATCCCATAACTAATCGAGGATGCCTACGAAAATACGCGAAACGCCTCATTTCCTGATTCCCTCTTACTTTTTAAGAAGCATCTCTTGCCCGAATTCCTTAACTATTCGAATACGCCTACGAAAATACGCGACACACCTCATTTCTGAAGACCCTCTCACTTTTCAAGTAGCATCTCTGTAGGACTCCGCAGCTTTCCCGATACTCTTAGACCGAATCCAACTAAATTACACGGATCCCTTAACTAATCGGAGACTCCTACGAAAATAAACGAAACGCCGCTTTCCTGATACCCTCTCACTTTTCAAATAGCATCTCTGTCGGACTCTACATCTTTCCCGAGACTCTCCGACCGAATCCAACTAAATTACCCGGATCCCATACTAATCGAAGACGCCTACGAAAATACGCGAAACGCCCCTTTTCTGATGCCCTTCCCACTTTTCACGTAGCAACTCTGTCGGACTCTACATCTTTCCCGAGGCTCTTCCACCGAATCCAACGAAACTACCCGGATCCCTTAACTAATCGGAGACTCCTACGAAAATACACGAGACGCCTCTTTTCTGATAACCCTCTCACTCTTCAAGTAGCATCTCTGTCGGACTCTACATCTTTCCCAAGACTCTTCGACCGAATCCAAATAAATTGCACGAATCCCTTAACTAACCGGAAATACCTACGAAAATACGCGACACCCCTCATTTCTGAAGACCCTCTCACTTTTCAAGTAGCATCTCTGTCGGACTCTGCAGCTTTCCCGAGACTCTTAGACTAAATCCAACTAAATTACCCGGATCCCTTAACTAATCGAAGACGCCTACGAAAGTACGCGAGACACCTCTTTTCCGATGACCCTCTCAGTTTTCAAGTAGCACCTCCGTCGGACTCTACATCTTTCCCGAGGCTCTTCCACCTAATCCAACTAAATTACCCGGATCCCATAACTAATCGAAGACGCCTACGAAAATACGCAAAACGCCTCATTTCCGATGACCGTCTTACTTTTCAAGTAGCATCTCTGTCGGACTCTACATCTTTTCCTATACTCTTCGGCCGAATCCAACTAAATTGCCCGAATCCCTTAACTAATCGAAGACTCCTACGAAAATACACGAGACGCCTCTTTCCTGATGCCCTCTCACTTTTTAGGTAACATCTCTGTCGGACTCTACATCTTTCCCGAGACTCTTCCACCGAATCCAACTAAATTGCCCAAATCCCATAACTAATCGAGGATGCCTACGAAAATACGCGAAACGCCTCATTTCCTGATTCCCTCTTACTTTTTAAGAAGCATCTCTTGCCCGAATTCCTTAACTATTCGAATACGCCTACGAAAATACGCGACACACCTCATTTCTGAAGACCCTCTCACTTTTCAAGTAGCATCTTTGTAGGACTCTGCAGCTTTCCCGAGACTCTTAGACCGAATCCAACTAAATTACACGGATCCCTTAACTAATCGGAGACTCCTACGAAAATAAAGGAAACGCCGCTTTCCTGATACCCTCTCACTTTTCAAGTAGCATCTCTGTCGGACTCTACATCTTCCCCGAGACTCTTCGACCAAATCCAACTAAATTTCCCGAATCCCATAACTAATCGAAAATTCCTACGAAAATACGCGAGACGTCTCTTTCCTGATGCCCTCTCACTTTTTAAGTAGCACCTCTGTCGGACTCTACATCTTTCTCGAGACTCTCCGACCGAATCCAAATAAGTTGCCCGAATCCCTTAACTAATCGGAAACACCTACGAAAATGCGCGACACCCCTCATTTCTGAAGACCCTCTCACTTTTCAAGTAGCATCTCTGTCGGACTCTGCAGCTTTCCCGAGACTCTTAGACTGAATCCAACTAAATTATCCGGATCTCTTAACTAATCGAAGACGCCTACGAAAATACGCGAATCGCCTCTTTCCTGATGCCCTCTCACTTTTTAAGTAACATCTCTGTCGGACTCCACATCTATCCCGAGACTCTTAGACCGAATCCAACTAAATTTCCCGAGTCCCATAACTAATCGAAAATGCCTACGAAAATACGCGAGACGTGTCTTTCCTGATGCCCTCTCACTTTTTAAGTAGCACCTCTGTCGGACTCTACATCTTTCCCGAGACTCTCCGACCGAATCCAACTAAATTGCCCGAATCACTTAACTAATCGAAAACGCCTACGAAAATATGCGAGACGCCTCTTTTCTGATAACCCTCTCACTCTTCAAGTAGCATCTCTGTCGGACTCTACATCTTTCCCGAGACTCTTCGACCGAATCCAAATAAGTTGCCCGAATCCCTTAATTAATCGGAAACACCTACGAAAATACGCGACACCCCTCATTTCTGAAGACCCTCTCACTTTTCAAGTAGCATCTCTGTCGGATTCTGCAGCTTTCCCGAGACTCTTAGACTGAATCCAACTAAATTATCCGGATCCCTTAACTAATCGAAGACGCCTACGAAAATACGAGAGACACCTCATTTCCGATGACCCTCGCACTTTTCAAGTAGCATCTCTGTCGGACTTTACATCTTTCCCGAGGCTCTTCCACCGAATCCACCTAATTTTCCGAATCCCATAACTAATCGAAGACGCCTACGAAAATACGCATAACGCCTCATTTCCGATGACCGTCTTACTTTTCAAGTAACATCTCTGTCGGACTACATCTTTTCCTAGACTCTTCGGCCGAATCCAACTAAATTGCCCGAATCCCTTAACTAATCGAACACGCCTACGAAAATACGCGAAACGCCTCATTTCCGATGACCCTCTACTTTTCAAGTAGCATCTCTGTCGGACTTTACATCTTTCCCGAGACTCTTCCACCGAATCCAAATAAATTACTCGAATCCCTTAACTAATCAAAGACGCCCACGAAAATACACGAAACGCCTCATTTCCACCTTATCTATAAATTCTCTGTCGGGCTCTGCATCTTTCCCGAAGCTTTTCGGCCGAATCCAACTAAAACGCCCGAATCCTTTAACTAATCGAGAACGCCTACGAAAATACGCCATACGCTTCATTTCCGATAACCTTCTCACCTTTTTTTTTATTCAAGACTTCTATGTCGGACTCATTTTTTTTTTTGCAAATTTTTTACCAAAACTACTTGATGCGTACGGTCATTATTATTTTTGCTATATTGGACCGTCTAGAACCTACTATTTCTACGATCCCACAGGAGCCATTTTTTTAATATTTTTTAAAGAACGGCATCATATTTTTTCCCCATTGGGGTCGAAAAAAAAATTGAAATAGGGCGCCCAAAAAATTTTTCCGAAGGGGCCGAAATTAAAAAAGTTTCGAAAAAATTTTCCCCCATTTTAGACACCTACCCCCACCAAAAAAAAAATCCAAAAAATTTTTTTTTACCAAAAAAACGTCACTGACCTTTATTTCACAGCTGTCATCGAAATGTTTAAAAATTTTAGTCTAGAACTCACTATTTCTACGGCCCCGCAGGGGCCATTCCATTACTATTTCTTAAATAGAGCCCCGCAGGGGCTCTGAACTTTTTATTTTTTTTCTCAAATTTTAATCCTAAAATCCTGAATTTTTTCCAACTCCCCGACCCCGCGACCCCATGTCGGACTCTACTTTTTCCCGAAATTTAAAAACCGTCTTTCAACTAAAAACCCCGAGATAAAACTACTGATATAGAGGGTCAGCCTCGCAGAGATAGGTTAGGCAAGCCAGACCCGTAGGGTCTGGCGCCGCCTAACCTAGTATTGACATTAATTAATGAAAAGGAAAACGCAAGAGCAACATTGAGAGGTAAACAGCAGCAACATTACGAGGTAAATATAAGAGAAACGTTTAAATTATCAGCAAAATAAGTTGTACAGTTCGATGATACCGTTTTGTCAATTGAAAAAGGTGTTTAGTTTAAGATATTCCATAAATCTCGGTTGATTAAGGCAGTTGCTAATAAGAACCAAATTCGTTAATGAATTCAGCAAATTTTGGAAATAATTAATAATTAAGGAAAAGGTAAACACAAGAGCAACATTGAAGGGTAAACGTAGCATCAATGTTGACAAATAAACACAAGAGTAACGTTGCGTGGTAACTTTATATTAACCTAAACAAATATTACAACTTTCATGAAGCTGATTTTTTATCAAAAAATTGTTATTAAATATCCAAGGATAATCTGAATCAAATTCATTAATGAAATTCAATAAATTTTGGTATTAATTAATGAAAAAGGAAACACAAGAGCAACATTGCGAGTGCTACGGACTTAGATGGAGAGAGAATTATCGAAGCCCTAGATGTGGTTCGGACTCCACAATAAACTGTAGGGCCTCGTCTCTCTTTACCTAACATAGAATCCTAGGATTTTCCGGCGGTTACTTCGGTGACTTGAGAGGCGGTTGAGAAAACATGTTGAGATTTTAATTATCAAAGCAAGTTTTACCATTTCATGAGGCCTTTATCAACACAAAGAATTGTTTATTTTAAAGAATCCTAAGTCCTATAAGACCGTTACTAATCCACGGAAAATCTGAATCAAATTCGGTAAGGAAATTCATTAAATTTCGATATTTATTCATGCAAAGGGAAACATTAGAGCAACGTTGCAAAATAAATAACATAAAACAAATTTTAACATTTCGTGAAATCTTTTCAATCGAAAGAATTGTTTATTTTAAAGAATCCTAAGTCCTATAAGACCGTTACTAATCCACGGAAAATCTGAATCAAATTCGGTAAGAAAATTTAGTAAATTTCGACATTTATTCATGCAAAGGGAAACATTAGAGCAACGTTGCAAAATAAATAACATGAAACAAATTTTAACATTTCGTGAAACCTTTTCAATCGAAAGAATTGTTTATTTTAAGAAATCTCATCATTTGATTAATTCACGAAAAACTGAGTGAAACATAAGTGCAACATTGCGAGGCATACACAGCAACAACATTGTGAGTAACATTAATTAGCTAACAAAACAAATTTGTTGTATAAAAGCTGCAGCCATTGAACAATCTGAATCCAATACATTAATGATATATTCGTCAATTTTTTTGTTTAAATATGATAAAACCAATCTAGTAATGCCGCGACTACTAATAACACCCCACATATAAATAATTCATTTAAAACCACAAAGCGACTTCAACCTGAAACATTTTGCGATTTCCGAGGAAAAAAACAAAGAGCAAATCCCCATTTCCTCGGATAATATTTGAGAACTATAACCGTTATAACATGACTGCAATACAATATCTTAAGATATCGATCCCGATTCCCGATATATCTGCGGAATGGCAATTCAAATTCTACGCACTGTTATTCCCCTTTCCCGAAACCGAGGGCAATAATCAGTGTTTGCTGCGTCTGCAATAACAATTACCAATAACGTTTGCGGCAAATTATCTCAATTAAAATAAATTTAAACAGTTCTCGGTATAGTGATAAATCTGTGAGCGTAAATAAGATATGGGCACTTCCTTTGGTATGAACTTCCTGCATCACCTTTATTAGGTCCGGTGGTGGGATGGAAAAAATGAGAATACCAAATCGGTTTCTTCTGGCAAGAATTGTCAAAACATCGGTTCTAAACCAGAAACCAAAAAAAAATTGTATTATCATTATTTGTGGATAAAAGAAAATCCTAGTTGTGCTTGAGAAACAAATTTTTTTCCAGCAGAAGATTTTTTGCATTTTTTTTTGATAATATCCTTTAGCTGTTCCATCCCTGTTCGTATTCATGGGTGTTTTTAAGGATGAAGATTTTTATGCAATATTTTAGTCCTAACCTAACTTTGCACTATATAAATTGTATTATCTAAATATTTCCTGATAACATTCTTTGCTTTATTCACATTAGAGCATTTTCAGACGAAATTATTATTATGGGGCTGGAGAATGTGAGTTTGTGTTAAATATATTATGTGCAAATTGGATCACTTCGATCTTTCGCCCACATCACCTGTGCCAACAAATCGAGCTCGACCGGTCCTTCTGGACAAAAGCAGATATATAGAGAACGGACAAGCAGTATAAATCAATAGACCAATGTCGGATACGAAGGGGATTTATACAGAGCAATCTCGATGTTTGAGCCTCCTTTACTATCCTATCTTCTATTCGAAGCCCACCCCCCCCCCTTTGCACCCTCTCTAAGTTTGTCCCTAACAGTTTTCGATCAATTGCAGAAGCTCCTCGTTAAGATTGTTTACGCACTACAGACATTTTCCGACGAAATGAAATTACTTGCATGGATGTTTTGGTGGAACGGCAATAACTCTCTTTCATGGGTTGGTGATTCGCTGATGGGCGATTTTACCAGTAGCAGGTTCGCACGTTCCGTGATGCGCGTTTAGGAAATAGTCCAAAAGAACGGAATGGATGTATTATTTGTTGTGAAACTTTGGATAATTTAGGAAAATTCAATGAAAATAATTCCTCCTAGTCGCCTTGGTAACTTTTCAATATTTCAAAATGTAACGCTAACCAGATTTCTGACATAGCGATCCATTCACAATAAACTCCTGAAAAAACCAATTAGTAAAATTTGCATTTCCCATCGAACGTTATATCTTCGCATGTTTTTTGGTTATTGCAGATTTTAATTACGAAATTGGTTCGTTTATTCTTTCAGCATTTTGTTTCGGTAACTTTTTTGTTCCCTCGTTTATTACCCATAAATCCTTTTTAATAACTGCGTATCTGCTTCCTTACATTTTTATTGCTCCCCACGCAAATGTAAAGTAGTTATTCTATAGACCCAAACCCACAGTAATGGCAGTCATTACATTAATGTAATTGCGAGGAATAATTTTCTTTCCGCAGGCATACATTTTTCCATTGACCTCCGCTTGTTGTTTGTTTCGGGCGAAACAGCGGATCGATGGAAAACTGCAACTGTATGATTTCGAGATCATTTTACCACCAATAACTATACCTATAAAAATGTCTGTTTATTACTTTTAAGAGCTTTCTATTATAGTTAATAAATCATAGGAAAATTCTCAAAAAACTGTTTCTATGAGGAAGTAAATTAAAGGCACACAGCACCAAATCCGGACTACTAGGCAGACGATTTAATACTCTTCCTTCCTGTAGCTGAGAAATATGCCATAGTTGACGACCTGATGTAACAAAATGTTATCCGGATGTCTCATCCAGGCTCCAGGCCTTACTGTGGTTTGTTTATCAATAGTAGGTCATCCTTTTCCCTACTTTCACCATCTTCATCTTCAACCATTTTTGCATTGGAATCATGATTTGGAAATTTCTCCAAAGGTACTGATTCCGTTGTCAAGTGTTGATGTCTTCAATTTCCTCCACAACTCTGGCGTAAAGATGGCGAATGTTAGGAACAGGAATTTGAAAAGCTAAATTTTTTTAAAAAGACCAAATTTTGTGGTTTTTCTGCACTCACAAACAGTCGATCGTGCTTTTACAAGGACCACCACGCTACTTACTTTCAATTCAAGTTATTAAAATAATGGGCCTTACATAATTGATTCGAATTGAACTCATTAAAGTAATTACTTTGAACCTCTGTTGTGTAAATAATAAAAAATAATTGCGATTATTATTCGAAAACAATTTTATATAAGTAGGTAGCGCGTATTCGAGTGCGATTTTAGACTTAAATTGATAGCCTGAGAACGGTTTAATCGAATCCGGTCCGCAAATGGGTCTGTTTTTGTTTGACTAGTTGGTCCAGAAATTTATAGCGTCGAATTATATCTATAGAGAATTTGAAAGGAAGGTAGAATAAATTTGTAAAAAAAACAGAAGGGATAGCAAAAATAATTTGTAAAAAAAATTTATTTCTGAAACAAGACATTTTTCTTGGCAAAAATAAATGTGTAAAGTCAGACGAATAACCAATAAAAAAAAAATGAAAATTATGCGCCAGGAGATAAGTCGGATTAAATTGGTATCAGCTTAAAGAATTTCGGAAAACTAATTTAATATTGAGCCGGTGCTGTCAAGCATTATCTTTGGGGAGCGGAAATAGTTATAAATGCGCAGTTGCCATATTTATTTATTTTTGCTAATCCTTCCACAATTTTTTATTGTTTCTACGTAAAATGGAAAAAAAAAATTATTTAAAAATGATAAATTCTATAAACTCTTTTAATAAATGCGCCCTTTTTGAAAACACCCTGTATATTTTTACTGACCGAAAACGTTTCGATAGAAATGTAAACGAAAATAACAGGATTTTTATTTTAATTTTTTGTTTGGAAGCCATTCTTTAAACAATATACGTGTTAAAAAATGCTATAGGATATGTAAATAGATATTATAATCAGATCAGACTTGATTTTATTTCTCGCCTGCCAAATAATGCCCAAGCAAGTCACGGAGGATCCCTCTCCGTTAGTAGCCAACGCGCAAACGGCAAATGTAAATGCCTTCGAGTATACAGGGTGTTTCATGACGAACTGCACACGCTTCTAAGGATGATAGAGGATCCCTTGACTATTCACGAATGGGTGTAGAAATTTGTCTGTTGCGCTTAATTACTGAGATACAGGGTGATAAACTACTTATGGCCAATATTTCTTTTGGCCAGAACTTCCTTACTATTTATCACAATTTGTTCAAATTTTATATAATTTGAGAAAATGACCCTGTATAATATTTTTTTCCAATTATATGGGAAATTATAAAAGTCCATACATCAGTAAATAAAAACATGTGAACAGATTTTTTTTCGCACCTTTATTGATTTTTTACAAGCGATTGAATTTGCCAAATGGGGAAATGAAAGATAAAAAATTATAATTTATCTAAGTAAATTATCTAAATAAGAAATAAATGTGCATAATCTTAGTATCTATTATTTATTATTTAAAATAAATCAAATAATTAAAAATTCCAGGGCCGAACTTTTTTAATTCAAGTTTTTTATTTCTGTATTGAAATCACCCTGTATAATATTTTTTTCAAATTATATGGGAAATTATAAAAGTCCATACATCAAAACAAAAGCATGTGAAAAAAATTTTTGTCGCACCTTTATTGATTTTTTTACAAGCGATTGAATTTGGCGAATTGAGGAAATAAATGATAAAAAATTATAATTTGCTTAACTAAAATATATCGTTGAAATCATGATAAAAAATACTAATAAATTAAAGAAAAACAATATCAGGTCTGTATTTGAAAAAAAAAGTAGAGGGTGGCAACAAAAATGTAGAGAATATTTGTAAATTATTAAAAGGAACTTGTGTTAAAGATTTATTTTAGATCATAAATACATAGATACTAAGGCTATACACATTTATTTCTTATTTAGATAATTTAGTTAAGCAAATTATAATGTTTTAACTTTCATTTCCCCATTTCGCCAAATTCAATCGCTTGTAAAAAAATCAATAAAGGTGCGACAAAATATTTGTTTACTGATGTATGGACTTTTATAATTTCCCATATTATTTGAAAAAAATATTCCGGATGACTTTTTCTACAGAAATAAAAAAACTTGAATTAAAAAAGTCCGATCCTGGAATTTCTAAATATTAAGTACACAAATTGTATAAAATTAGAACAAATCTAATAAATAGTAAGGAAGTTCTGGGCTCTGGCCTAAAGAAATATTGACCATAAGTAGTTATCACCCTGTATTGCAGTAATTAAGCGCAACAGACAAATTTGTATACCCATTCGTGAATAGTCAAGGGATTATCTATCATCCTTAGAAGTATATACAGTTCGTCATGAAACTCATAAACAATACATTATTGAGCCCGATATATCAACAAGTCGTTGTTGATCCCCGCCTTTACATCCAAGATAGATGAGTAAATTTTATCGCATTTTTGATTATTTTTAAACAGTACTCGAGACAATCATAGGCACCGTCACTGAGCCCGACGTTGTTGCTATATCGTTGGTGTATGAAATTAAATTTTGCCTGCTAGTTGCAGAGTACGTGAGGGAACTAATCGAGATATACACGAAGATGGGAATAGTGCCTTGTTGGGCCCTTCTTAAAATTTGCGTATGGTGTCCTAAGACCATATTTAACCACACTGTGAATAGTATACGTTGTTGAGCCCGAACAGTGTCATTTTGGGCGTCACAATGACCGTTTATATATTGAACGGGCTCAACAATGTCTGTTTATAACCCTATTCGCTCCAAAAAATGTTTACCTCGTATAACATTTTTAAGTTTATCGACTTGTAAGATTGAGATTTATATCGCCTTCAAACAATTGGCAATTTATGTATCATCGCTTCTTGTTTAGGACCTGTAAAAAAACGGAATTGCTAGATAATGCTCCATTACTCATTAATATTTCCCACGCCTAACGTTACACAATCAACTCGAAAGTTTAATGTATAGCGAAAAAAAACTTGAAACGAAAGTAGTGTATGATCGAAATTATTATTAAATGGGATAATATATGGGGAAATGATTTTTATTAATTTCATTATTTCCGATTTACTACAAACCATTACGCTTTGTTTTAAAATCTGGAAAACATCTGTATAAAAAAAATTATTTTAAGCCTTTTAACCTCACTTTTCCTCCCTACGCCGACTAATTTTTCTACGGCAATTATTCTTTAGGCAAAAAAATGGAGCACACTAGAAATCAGACTTTAAATATTTACTACCTTTAGTAGTACAAATACTTTTTCCTATACTAACAATAAGTACCTTCAGGTACCTGGCCTATAAATGGGTATCTAATGCAAACACTTTTTGGTAAATGAACGATATTAATACAAAGGAATGACAGACTTTTTCAATTTGGCACTTTCTGTACTAGGGCTAAATATACCTACAACTAAAAATATAATATCACTTTTTAGGTATACAAGTATTAGTACCTACTTATCTTCTATTTTACCTAGGTATATTTTACTCATTGTTCTTTGTTCCCCTAATTTCAAAGTCGACGGTTTTGACTTATAAGGCCGTTTCGCTAAAATATATGAACATAACTTTAGCTAAATATTTCAAAAATACTTACCGGACAAAAAAAAACCGTGCGAAGTAAAGGCCGGAAGCCGGGTAACCCCGTTCTTAATGGGGGGATTGCCCTTTTTGCATCTGATATCGGTTAAAAAATAATTAGATTAGGTAGTTCAGTATTTTCCTATAGTATGCAATATTTATATTTTTCAATTTGGCACTTTCTGTACTAGGGCTAAATATACCTACAACTAAAAATATAATATCACTTTTTAGGTATACAAGTATTAGTACCTACTTATCTTCTATTTTACCTAGGTATATTTTACTCATTGTTCTTTGTTCCCCTAATTTCAAAGTCGACGGTTTTGACTTATAAGGCCGTTTCGCTAAAATATATGAACATAACTTTAGCTAAATATTTCAAAAATACTTACCGGACAAAAAAAACCCGTGCGAAGTAAAGGCCGGAAGCCGGGTAACCCCGTTCTTAATGGGGGGATTGCCCTTTTTGCATCTGATATCGGTTAAAAAATAATTAGATTAGGTAGTTCAGTATTTTCCTATAGTATGCAATATTTATATAAACATTACTATTATTATTATTACTTTTATGACTAATAAATACACCTAAAAGTGCAGCGAAGTCTTTGGCATTGCAGATGCCAGCACCAGCGGGGGAAACGAGCATCTTAGCTTCCAGAAAACCAACAGCTACCAACAGATGGGTGCAGGCAACGTGAAATACGAATGCCCCTTATGTGATCACGCTCTACCCTCTATCAACGGTCTAAGAAGCCACATTGATCAACATTACCCAAGAGATAGCCCGGTTTGTCCAGTTTACGAGTGTGGGAAGAGATTTTCCCACCCGAATTCGGTTCGAAATCATATGAGAACTAAACATTCTAAACAGTGGGAAATCATGAAACAAGTTAAATGGAGCTTATAGAATTAGAAAAGGGTGTTAATTGAACTGTAAAGAATGTGGTATTAAATATTTTTGGATAGGCAACCAAATATTATCCAGTGCATTTGTGATAACATAGTTTTGTGTAGAAAGTAAAATTCGGGATATTTGTTCTCAAATTCAAAAACGGACTTGGCTTCTCTAGTGAGCAAAATTGCATTGCATTATTAAAATGTTTGACTTTTAGGTTTAAATATTAGTTTGCAGTATTATGTTATGTAACACCTAATGTAATAAAGATTTTAAATACATTGGAATGTATTCATTTTCAATTAAATTGTTGAGGTGTTAAGTAAAAAGAAATATCAATTATCGTGCAAAATACCTAAAAGTATATGTTTTTTATTTTAGTTTCAAGGAGGTCCTTAGATATGATGAGGGTAAGGGCGACAGATCCCAGACCATGTCCAAAATGTGGAAAAATTTATCGGTCGGCTCACACTTTACGGACCCATTTAGAGGACAAACATACGATATGTCCAGGTTATAGGTGTGTCTTGTGCGGGACGGTGGCAAAGTCAAGGAATTCGCTTCACTCGCATATGTCCAGGCAGCACAGAGGAATAAGCACAAAAGATTTACCCGTCCTACCTATGCCTGCCCCGTTTGATCCAGAACTTGCTAGCAGGTAAAACGCCCACCATAATTTTATAATTGGTGTTGAGCAAAATATAGTTATGTGATTTTCTATTTAATAGTTTAAAAAATTGTTAGCTACGATATGCATAGCTATAAATTGTTCAATGCTATGAACTCTAGCTATAACTTTTTATAGGCTTATTAGGCGCAAGTATGAATAATTTTTTTGTTAGTTTTGTTAGAAATCTTTATTTTTTTAATTTAATCGCGCAATAGTCACAATTTTATTAAAATAGACGTTTCCCAATGATCTCGTGTAAGTAGCTGATAATCAAACGCTAATAGTAGGCATGCAATTTAATTGCTTTGAGTGGCAGTTTTTTATCGTTAACTAATTGGACTAACAGGCCAGTCTGCAAAGTGAAATAATGGGAAGTAAAATGTCAGTTTTCTGGTCTTCTAGGATCGGTAGAGAAAGAAAAGGGATAATATCCGCGAAGACGTAAACATTTTGTATTTTCAATGGATTTTGAAAGATTTTTTCCCCATTTTTAATCGCTTTCGACTGGCCTATAAAATAAATATTATTAATATTAATAAAAGTACTATCTGAACCTATCTATTCTGTAACGAATCCGATTATACTAAATTAGATCCTTTTATACGAAAGTCAGCAGTAACACAATTATAAAAAATATTTTAATTAAGATTTAATTATTTCTATAAGTAAAATTGACATGAATGTTAATCTCAGCTGTTGGGATGTCCCATGAGAAGAGCCTACTGCATACAGGGTCGCTTTCTTGTCGTTCTACATTCAATAATCGTATAGATAATGATTCATTTGAAAATGCCCATAAAAATCTTTTATTTAGTCTCGACATAGGTCTCGATAACTATCTTATAACTATTTGCAATGTGCGTATAAAAATATAGAACAATATTTAACTACAATATCATGAGAATAATTAAAAACAAAATTTTACCAATAAACTTTAATATGACTTATTTAGCAAGTAAAATAAACAACACTTGGTTGCAAAGATCCTGAAGCAAATTAAAAATTTATTTATAATTAGCTTCCAACTTAGATACCTAGGAGACAGAACTGTCGACGTCCTAGATCTAATTCGAACCCACAATATACTGTAGGGCATCGTCTCTCTTTACATAACAGAAATTTCTAGGATTTTCCGGGGGTTGAAAAAACATAATTAAGTACTGAAAAACTTGAAAGTTAGTCGATAAAATTTTGAATCGGCCTGTATAACCACCAACAATATTATCTTCGGTTCACTACCTACATAGATTGGTGTTACTATGAACACCCTGTATAGCATCTGACAGTTTTACTCAAATGTTGGCAGAAAAAAAATTAAAAACAATTTGTGAAAATATATTTGAATTTTTTTTAAAATATCAGAATACTCTTCGATACACTAAGACAAAGTTCTTTTGCTTTTGAAAAAATAATAATTTTTGGAAAATTTACCAGCATTGTCATTTTTAATGGATGGAATCCTAATTTCAAAAAATTTCCAATGCTGATAACTTTTCCAAAAATTCATATTTTTTCAAAAGCAAAAAAACCTCGTCTTTGATCGGATCGAGGATTATTCTGTTTTAAAAAAATTTCAAAACTTTATAGGGATGGGGTTTTCGAAAAATGTTTTCGCAAATTGTTTTTCAATTTTTTTTCGCCAATATTCTCATTTTGATCCCAAATGAAACCTCTTATAATTTGGTATAGGTCCATGTCTCTAAATTGAAATATCGTACATTGAAAATTCACCGGCCGCCCCTGGTTTTAGTTTATTAACTGTTATAGTGTTATGTTATAGTGAATGCGAAAAAGAAATTAAAAAAATTAGAGCTAATTTTTCTAGAAAAATAATTTATTAATTGAATCATTACAACGTCTTTGCCTTCTATTAATCCTTGATCCTTTCTGTAATCATAAAATATTGCCTGAAAAAATGCTAAAACGTCTTCCTATAACGTTTTTTTTTCTGTTGCTTGTAGATTAAAACTTGTTGAGTATAGAACGATAAACCAGCCACCCTATATGTAAGTAAAATAACTTTATTAGCCTCCTAGCGACTTTTATCAAGAGTACTTTTTTATGGAAAATACATCAAAGTTTTAAAATTTGTATAAAAATATAATTTCTGGTCATTGGCGTAGAAGTTTAGGGGGTTCAAATACTGACTGAACCCCATAACTACGCCACTGCCCTTCTCTGAAAAACTTTTTGCAAGTCAAAAAATTGGTCATTTATTATGTCTAAAGTGTACAAAGTTTGAACAAAAAATCTTTATTTGTTTAGGAGATAATGAATAAATAGTAATAATTTTTTTAAAGTTTAACACCCTGTATCTTGAAAACTAAGCGTTTTAGAGAAAAATGTTATAGGAAAGACTCCTATTATTTTGATTTGTTCCACCGTTTACAGAAGTTATGAACGAAAAAACTGAAACACCCGTTACATGAAAAAAAATAATTTTCTCAAAACTTTTTCTTACTTAACCCCAAATTAATCATAAATTTTTGGAGCCAAAAGAATATTATCATTTATACAATACCATGCAAACACTACCCTAATGTTTTTTATTTAAAAATAAAGCCCCTGAACCCTCGTCAGAAATAAAGTGAAATTTTAAGACCGGTCTCACAATATGCATAAACATATCCAATCAACACCCTCCAAATTTAGCTCTCACCACGGCCTCCCCACACTTTTGTAACATATTTTGACATTAAAAAATTTTCCTCTACAACATTCACGTTTTACAGGTTGCTGGCCAAAGCTGGAGTGAAAATAAGCCCTGCAGAGCTCAGAGCCCGAGCTTCCCCGACAGGCCCTAGGAGGTCCGACGTCAAACTGGATGCGAAGAGTGCCTACTCGGGTGCAGCGTCAGAAGCCGGCAGCTCAATATGTGGTGACAATGACCCTGAAGACCTTACAGTTTCGCATCCCAGGTATGGTGGTTTAGATTTTGGTATGTCCCCGCCAATAAATCACCAAAATAATTTTAAAATGAACAGGTTCAATGCTTTGGGTCAGGCGGTCGCAGCGAAAAGCATAGATTCTCTACAGAATTTGTCCAAAGAACCTTACCCTGCACCCCTTGCGCCACCGGTTTCTGGAGCTAACACAACCGGTTCGGCTATCCTGGATACATACCTGCAGTTCATAACAGAAAACAGTTTAGGGATGGGAATGATGACCTCGGAGCAAGCTAACGCTGCCATGCAGGCGGCCAAGTTGGCCCATTTAAACGTGATGGGACTGGACAAAGGGTCCCAGCAACACATACTCGAGAAGATGCAGCAACAATTGCAGAGTGCAAACGATCTGATGATGAAACGAAGTGATGAAATAAGGCGAGGCGAAGCAGAGATGGTCAACCATGATCGTCACAATCAAGACAAAGATCATGAGGAGGCCGAGTCATCCGCCGACGAAGACCAAGACTACAGTGAAGACGAAATAGAACCAGAAACAGTTAAAGCTGGCGGTGAATAGTGTACATAGGATGGAAAGTTAGGTTAAGTGTATCAGCCGCCGTTTTCTTGCCATAATTCATGTCATGTACTCATTTAATTCCATCCAACTACCTCAGTTTGTATCTCATCATAGTATATTTATTGAATATTTCCTTTTCTTTTCGTATATATATAGTTACGACTATATATCATTTTAGTCTGAACTAAATAACTAAAATATTCCATCCGTCTACCTCAAAACTTATATAGTATATAGTTAACGAGTGCAAGATAATAAGGGTTTAAAAGTGTATACGGTAATTACTTAGTAATAATTAGAAAAATTATATTGGACTACGTTGCAGTTATAAAATAACTAAAAAAAATTGATGTTTCCAGTAAGCTGTTGTGTAGGTTTGTACTGCCTTTAGAGATTTAATATTGTGCCAGGTTGAGTGTTTCTTCAGATGCCAGTGATTTTAGATTAGCAGGTTTATATGTTTCGCAACGGGTCCGGTACCTTCATTTTTATACCAGAAATTTTATCAAGACGGAGAACATTGATTTGATAGTTTCTAACAGCGTCTTGTTGGATATCTTGAATCAGCTTCTATTGAACCAAAAAAAGATGAATTTGCTTTTATCAAACAGAAATTGATTATTATTTATAAGAAATATTTTTAATAGTTTGGATTTTAAATACCAAACTGATATGTACCTAAATGTCAAGATAAAAACAGTTTTTAAATAATCCTCGTTTTTTTTTAAATTGTTACATAAGTAATTTCCAGTATTTTTAAATGCGGAAAAAACAAGTTTATACCAACAGTGAGTTAACAAATTAACGTAAAATTTGCTAAAACACATATTTATATGACAATTTTTTTATTTGGAGGTCTAGTTTTAATGACCAGATAAAAAATTAATTTTAGCATGTTATTTTTATTATTATCTCTACTATAATGACAAACAGAGTTACGTATGGAAGATATTCTTCCGTATCAATGAACTGTTTAGACGTTGTCTTAAACCTGCATAGCATTTAATGTGACATAAAATGTTTTATCTTAAGTTCATATTGTAGACTAGAAAAAAAAAATTAAAATATATAACAAATCAGGAATAAACAATACTTATACATAAGTACCCGTACATTACAAATGATACGAAAAAACTTATCTGCACTATACTTAAACTGAATTAAATTGTTAAAATACTAGAATTTGTATTTTTAAATATAAACACGTTCTATATTGTAAATTAATATGAGAAATAAACAAAGAGCGGAAGTATTTTCATTTTTTTTGGGTTCGTCTAAATAATGTCATATTGAGACATATTCTTTGAGAAAGTAAAATGATTGATAAAGTTTCTGACTCAGTCCACAATCCTAAACATATTTAATAAAAATATATTTGAAAAACAATTACAGGTGATATGTATACAATTTTATTATTAAATATGTTTATTACAATATGTATACAAACAATTCTAATCCAGGTGAAAATGGTACAAAAGCGTTTTTGCCTTTACAACAATATTTTTGTACGTATCTTTAATACTGAAATGTTACAAACTTTTTGAGATTTAAATAATTTTTTTATAGAATGCTTCCAGATTTTTTCAAAATGCTTCCTGTTATAAGCAATTTGTAGGCATATAACAATCAAATTTATAAAAACAATAATTAGAAAATTGTGTGTTTTGTACATATACATGTAAATCGTCATGTCCATCTCTCAGGTTATACAAGAATATCATCATTACTGAAGTACAAATTCCGTATCACTTTATTTTTAAGTATCGTTACACTTCAGGGACTTCCTCAGATTTTGCCAATAAATCAGTATAAAATTTTTATTTTTATATTTTTTCCGTTAGTCATACACACAGTGATAAATGATCAGGTAAATACATAGGAAATAATCCACATAAAGTCATTTAGAAATATCATAGATCCATTCATCAGTCATTAGGTTAGTTAAATAGGGCTTCTTAAGTAGACTAGACTTCCATGAAAACTTCCATATACCGTGAGACACCTATGTACTTAAATTTTGTATTATACTTTATTTTTAAACGTATTATGCTGACTATATGTCACGCACTTCCCTCAAACAAACCCAGCGCTAAATTGATGTTAGAGAAATCAGCAAATCCGACAATAGGAATACTACAAAAAAAATAGTTTTTAGAAATTCTTACGTAATATGAATTTCAAACCTATTACACGATTTTGCATTAAAATAAATAAACGATAGATCACTCTAAATTATGAAAAAAGAAAATATATCTTCAGATATTATTAAATATGAAAGGTATGCTGCAGTTTTTCACTAAAACTGAATGGTATTCCCCATTGCCGCTACAAGCCTTTCAATTAATCGTTGGGCAGAAATATATTTTTTAGCGAGATTTGTGATTTCTCTAACAACAGTTTAGTTCGCCTTAATTTCCATATTAGTCCGTTCACAGAGTTGTTCTTCCATTTTATTTATACCTATATATATATATATATATATATTGTTGCAATAGTTAAATAAGTACTTACTTATACCGTTTTTCAAACACAAATGTACTTATTTTTATACCTCATTTAATTCTATGCTTCTCGCTATAAATATTGGATGGAGAGCAGGTCCAAAGTAGCTCACTGTATTGTTACAAGTTTAAGCAATCGCTTTCATTTTGGAGAAAAGTTAGAAATAGAGAGAAAATAGTATAGCGATAGCACTTGAATAGAGGTAATTGTTAATTATTGAATAAGGTTAGCATAGAATATTGTTAAATTAATGTATGCCATTAGAATAAAGCACCCATGACGTTTTGTTCTTAAATTATAACAAGTATGTTGAAACCCAGTGAAACTCTCTGCTTTAATTTATTGGTATGTACCCATACTTTTATATTCATATTTCATAATTTAAGATCAAAATCAAATAGAGCTTAATTTCCTTTTCAACAAAAGGAAAGTCTTTTACCAATGGTGCTTTTTGTTTTTGTGAGATAACCAATATTGATTTTGAGGTATGTTGTTGTATATAGTTCATATTTCTTGTTAACAAATTACATTATTGTGACATTTTTTTTAATATTGTAAATATTTTCTTTAAAGAAACAATCAAATGCAAATAATTATAGTATAAGGACTACACAGAAATATATTTATATGATATTGCAGTTACTTAAATATTTTTTACATAGCAAGGTTTCTTATTTGTTATACTATCATAGCTCCCTGGTATCCAACGTACTAACTAAATAGTCCAATCCCCGGGTAGTTGTCAGTGGAAAAAATTTTCTGATGGAATTATTTTTTGTAAAATGGCAGTTTTCGGGGAAAAATTCTCATTCTCAAAATATAGCTGTAAAATATTAAGATATTTAATAATGTGGTAGGGAGGACTGCATGTGCGCGATATACCTATTAATGAAGTTTCCGAAGCATTACAATACTTATTTGTTCGTATCGTTGAAATGCCTATCCACCGACAATATGATAGGCAAACTGTATACATTTTTGTACTCCACGAAATTTTAAATTGAATCCGATTATTTTAAAACTAAGTATAAAATCGAAAATAATTCTATCTGAAATTTTTCTCCATTATTCCACCATGGTGTCTGGACTATAACATAATTTTGAAAAAATAAATTAGGTACCTATACTTACCATCAAGTGGTATATGTATAGCATTTAACCGACTTTTTGCCCACAATCTGTTTGAAACAAGGCATTTTAATACAATTTTTGAACCAACTGCAATATTACCTAGAAAATGTTATATCTGATCTATATCGAAATATCTATATACCTACGGTTAGTTTGTGTACAGGTTTATTTGTTAGCATTTTATTATACTTTGAAAAAGTGGGCAAATTACATTATTTGATATAAGTCAGATATCTTGGTTTGATATGCCTTTGTGATGTAGTATTTTGATATTGTTGTTTTTTTCCATATTACCTACCTCATTTTAAGAATTTTATACAGGTAAAGACTTACTTCATGACAAATATTTTAAAGACAGTAACAGACAGATCTCTCCTCAATAATACTGGTATTTTTTGTACTAAAAAAACAAAATATCAAAAAAAAAATAGGCTAGATTGTACAGTTGTTTTATAGACATCCTGTATAGGGGACATTAATGGCGAGCTTAAAAATACGTGTGCAGTGCCATACTAGAGAAAATGTTTTACAATTTTTGTTGAAGCACATAAGAAAAATTGTAAAATGTTATGTTTTATATAATAGGACTCTACAAGTCATAAGAAATGCAAATAAACCGAAATAATGGTTCCTAACAATGTACGGTTCCTCAACAATATATTTTCTTAATAAAAGTAATATCCAAAATTCAGAATAAAATTGTAAATAATTTATTTATTACAAAAATGACACTGTAGAGTCTGATATATGTAAAACTTATATATTTATTGTTGAGGGGCTGGGTGCCTTCATGAATTTATTTAACAGCTTGTTGGTAGAGGCCATCTACCAACTTTTAAAGCTGACCAGAGTTCCTAAAACAAAATTCCCTTCAAAAGAGGTGAAAAGTACATTTAAAAATAATCGTGTAACTTTTATATAGCGTAGGAAACCGTTAATTACACCGAAATATAGTTTTGCTATTAAACGGCAGAAAAGTATATACACTATATTATTATATAAAAATAGGTGTATGTGTAAAAGTATATAAACTGATAGGTATACCTAAAAATAAAAATTACCCCACACTGTATGTAAAACATTATTTGCATTTCTTTTTATTTATGTACTTAAAACTTTTATTTTTGAGATTTTTATCGTTATATCTGTAATTTTATTATTTTGTATAATGTTCCTAATATTTAAGTTAGGATTTATATGTTAAGTTTTTATTGTCCTTGTTTAGTTAGAGGTAGGTGCAATAAGATCAACTTGTTTTAGTAAAGTTATTATAAATAAAAAACCTATTTGCCATATTATTATTATTATTATATTACTTATTAATACTTTGTGTATTGCTTGGGTATCATTTATACATAATAAATTAATATTAAAAATAACTGGCGGTATTATTTAATCGCACTAATTACATCATAATTATAAAACTTCGAATTCGAATTCTGGAGGGCACACAAGTTTCAAATTGGTCGCCGCAATATAAGGGCGATGTGTACTAAGCAAATGTACTCGTGCATCTCTTATTTAGCCGAAAATACCAACATGTTTTAACAAAATAGGCGGGTAGATTTATATATACTTTATATTCGCAAATTTTATTGCAGGATATCTAAAACCTCGTCTAAAACTTTTAAAATAAACACTAGGTGAATCTGGCGGTCTGGCCGTTTTTACCTATTACAAGGCACTCGTGGATGATTGAGATTTTTGAAATAAACACTAGACTTGCATTAACAGTGGGAAAGGGAGGCCTACCTTTGTCTCCGATGGAATCTGATCTCTAGGGAACTTACTGGTATTGCTGTTGTTATCTTGCTGATTGACCAACGTCTTACAAACACACACAAAACACCACAAAGTAAATAGTAAGAAAAAATTAAATTAAACTGGTATGTACCGCGTCCAAATCAAATTCAAATTCAATATGTCTGATGTCATTTCTGTTCGTTCGCTAACTTCAGAGAAATATGTCCTGGCTAACTTCGGACGTTTCCGACTTAAATCTGCAGTGTTACCAGTGTTACCAATTTGACTAGTTTGATATTAGGACTTTTCGATTGACTACTAACCATGCTATTAATCACTATTTTAACGCTACCTATTAATTTCATAGCATTAAAATCAAATTGAACTCGTTATAAAATTATTTTACAAGGCAGACCGCGACCACATACAGTTTTGTGATTTATATGTGTGGTTATGATATTTTTAAATTAATTTATAAATTTTGACTCGTGATGAAACAATAATAATTGGATCTGAGTGTGGCTTTCTCTTTTTATAACAGTAATGTGGTTATTTACCACTTTGGCTATTCACCAATTATTATGGTTGATGTCTTATTTAATTAAACGGTTACTTATTTCTTGAAAATTAAATATTCCATTTGTTGCCAATAGACAAATTACAAATTTCTTCCCGTAGCACTAAAAATTGATTGACAATCCTGAAGTTATTTCGGCAAAAGAATACAACCCCAAAATCTTGAAACTTGAAACATGCCCGGTTGCGCCTCTTTATATTATAATGCACCTTATATGCCTTGTCCTTGCTCTTGCAAAAATGAATAATAATAAGCTAACTGCCAAATGACACAATGTAAACAAATTGGATCAACTATATAAAAACCTACATAACATAAAACACACTTTTAAAATTTTGTAATTTCAAATGGTCAGTGTTTCTTTATTTGAGATTTATTAGTTGTAAAATTATATCGATCACCGACCTGCTACAAATGTACAAAAAGTATGTAAAGTAGTCAAATAAATAATCTATCTATCTATATCTATCTATCAAAACGGTCAGTGCCAAATATGATTTACTGCGATAATAAAACAACTCTCTAGCAGGGTAAATACCGGTTCGGCAAATGTTAAAACGATGAGATACAAACGGCTCTCTTATGAGTTTTATGACCCCATATATCTTTATTCAAATTCAAATTTATAACTACACATAATATATAGAATGTAAACGGGAAATATTATTGATGACCGGTATATATAACGTTTGACCGCTTGTAATCAGTTACTGATAAGTTGTCGGTAGCAATATGAAATATTGTCTATTAAACCACTAAACTGTAAGTGGTTGGCCTTATAAAATAATTCGATAACGAGTTTAATTTGAATTTATTACTATGAGATTATTAGGGTTAAGATGGAGATTAATAACAGGGTTAGTGATAATCGAAAAGTCCTAACATCAATCTGGTCAGATTGGTAGCACTGCTCGAAGACATCCGAAGTTGGCGAACGAACGCAGAAATGACATATATTGAATTTGAATTTGATTTGGACGCGGTGGTACGTTTCGCTGTAATTATTATTATAAACTTAGTTTTTTCTTACTATTTACTTCGAGGTATTTTGTGTGTGTATTTGTAAGACGTTGCTCAATCAGTAAGATAACAGTGACAATATATTTACCAAGTTCCCTAGATGTTCCATCGGTGATAGAGGTAAGCCCCCTTTCACCCCTTTCTCTCTGTTAATGCAAAAGTCTAGTTTTTACTATGAATGTTCTAGTTTAAAATCAATAAATTAGATTATATTTGCAATAAAACATGAATATAAAGTATTCCTCTGCCTATATTTTGTTAGAACGTTATGGCATTTTCGGCTAAATAAGAGACGTACCTACTAGTACATTTTTGCTTAGTACATCGCTTCTATATGCGATGATAAATTTGAAGCTTTGTTCCAGAATTCGAATTCGAAATATTATAATTATATGTGTGCAATATGAATTAAATATACCGCTAGTTATTTTTGATTATATATTTAATACACAATAGTAGGTATTAATAAGTAATACATACAGGGTGTTTGATTTATCGTTCTACAACCTATAACTGTTAAACGAATTGTTTTATAGCGGAAAAGTGTAACAGAAAAAAAATTCTATATCATCGTGTGAGCTACATCTTCGTATTATCGAAAAAACAAATAATAAAACTTTTTTGTCAAATCACAGCTTGCCTCACCATATCACCAGCTTAGGTCAAAATTTACAGCTTAATTTATAATAAATTTTGAGCCCTGCATGGTAGTAAGTAGTTAACGTTGATGAGTACCGCTAAATACCAAACGGTTAACTATAACTCCATAGCACAAGATAAATGAAGCGTCGAAGAATCTATAAAAAGGATTAATTAAATTAAACGTTTATTGTTGCTAAATATTGTTTAAATGTTAATTGTGGCATTTCATAAATTATTTCTCTTCATTTTCTTTTGTTGCTGCTTTATCCATTTTATTTAAAATTATTGCTAAATTAAAGATTAAACCAATAAAACGAAACAATGTTTTGTATAAAAGCTACCAAAGTAAGGGATATTAGGGATAATAAGTGAGATTACCTTAATTAAAAATTCTTGTTTTCTAATTTAGAATATTATTTTGAGTATTATTTAAAAATTATTCTTAGTTAGGCAACACTTTATACAGTAACATGCATTTCTGCCAGTCCACGTTCTTGAAATAGGTACCGCCACCTTTGCGAGGCTAGCAAAAGTATTAAGAAAATGTTTTCTAAATAATTAACTTTGCAAATAAGTGATACAGGTATCTTTTAATTATAATATAAAGATAGAAATTAAAATTGTAAATGAAATTCAGAATATTATGCAATAATTACCTATACTTGGAACCTATATACTTTTGTTATTTTATGTTGATAGTTGCAAAACTACTGTTTATTATTTATGAAAAGAGGAAAAAATGTGTAAACCGCGAAGGAATTGCACTAGTATTATCAACTACCCCGAGATGGCGACATAGGTTTTAAGAGTACGTGTGGTGGATCGAAAGTCTCGACCCCCATTCTGGGATCTCAACTGGCTCTTCTTGCCATTGTCCCTAAGTTAGAGAACAGAGACTGAAAGGAAAGGAATATGCAAATCAAGGCAAATTGTGGCGATATAATTTAACTTACTTGTGCACCAAGCTACCCTTGAGCAAATATTTATCCTCCATAATTTGTGCTAAAATTTCGATAAGAAAAATATATTTTGGAAACTGTTGAACGTAAAAGTTCCAATTTAATGCACAATTTGGGCATATTACAAATCTTACTTTGATACTAAAGTTAGAGTCACTTAACACTTAACAAAATGTTTATTGCCTTGAAATTAAGGTAATTGACCAAAGAGTCCGCGATTTTCTATAACACAAATTTCACAAAAATTACCCTCTCAGTCAAATAAGGAACTGCTCTAATAATGGAGAAGTTTAGACGTGCAACTTGGTACACTTGAGTTAACAAAAAGCAAATGTATTTCGTACTTTAATACAAGTTTCCCATCAATTTGCTAAATTATATTTTCCTCTTCCCCTCTTGCTACACCAAAAATAAACCCACAACTGAAATAACAATAACAATAATTACCAACAGAAAATGTTCCTGGAAATATGAGCCCAAACAGCCGCTGATGACTGATGTAAAATACTTATAATAGCTCTTGATAGCTCTTGAAATATCACTATAAAGTATACACCATATTATTATCATTTGAAAGAGTAGAAAAGGAACCCTTACGTTTTTAAATTGGCTATAAGGGTAATAGAGACTATTGTCAGTATTGTCATTAGGGTAATAGAGACTATTGTCAGTATTGTCATTATTAACCACCGCAATAGGGGTCGCATATTTGACGACAGCGGTAGATTTATTAGCGAGATAAAAAAATAAATGTAGTTTTGAGTTGACTCTGAGTTATTACCTAGAGAAGAATTTCTATCCTGCATACTGTTCTTTAATGTGAAAATTATGTAAATTATTACTGCTTTCGTTTGTTTAGAATTTTTTGGGTTTTTATTTTATTGATGTATAAGGATAAAAATTACTTATAATAATAATTATTATTATTAAATCTCTGTTGCGGAGAACAACTTTGCAGTAAATGTGCATGAATTCCCAGAATGTCGTTAATACTTCATATACGCTACATTTATAGCAATATAGATAATTTATAAATAATTATAATAAATTATTATTAATGAGTTTTAAGAAACTTCAGTTTCAACTTACAACACACATTATGATAATGATTTTCAAGAAAACTTCGTCATTAAGGGATAAATGTTACATCGGAGTCTTCAACTTGCATTTCTTTTCCAGTACAATTACCAAACAATTTATTTGAAATTTTACTAGATTTTATTAAGAAATAGTTTTAGAAAGTTAAATATTGGATAATTTAAAGGAATTTCTAAATATCTCAAATATTAAAACCGGAGGAAGGAATGTTTGGAACTTTCGTATATCACTGCCCTATTTTGATTATAGCGTAGGAAAAAGTTGGATATGAAACGAGAGAATCCCGGAATTATCCAGTGCATTAGCACTTATTACTTTTTAACTCGATAGTCCACAAAACTTTTTTAATCAAATTCCACTACGGAAACTAAAAATTCCTGCTCCTACTCATTTCATGTAGATACTGTAAAACTTTATTATTACAGTATTATAGACAACGACTATTTTGAATTAAAATAGAAAATTTGAAATATAAATCCTCAACCGAGGAGGCAAATAATTTTAAAAAATGGTCAATTTAGATAAGACATGTTCCGAACAGAGAACTTAGTATAATATTGCAACGAACATTTGTAAAAGTACAGGGTGAGGCCACATAAAAGTCCACCCCCTTTATTTTGGTTATTTTTAACATTTTGAAATATTTTAAAATATTTTCGTGCGTATTTCTTTCCGAAATTTTCAATTTTTCTACGAAGAGTGTATTTTGACCCATGTGTATACAGTGTAGGTCAACAACAAGTTTGTTATCTCTTATGGAATAGGTACTCTGTATATTTTTACACATTTCAAAAGAGGGCATATATGTCTCCCGAAAATTTTGGGGTTCAAAAGTAAAAAATGTAAAAAAGTCAAATCTTTAGAACTAAAAAATTTATTATTTGGTAAGTGTAAAAAAATGAATAATCCTAAACAACATTTTCAACGTAACTTCCATTATTTTGTATACACTTTTGACGCAATTTTATGAAATTAAGTCGGTCGTGTTCAAGCAGTAATTCATTGTTATTCAAATTAATAATCTCATTGGTGATCATTTCTTTCAGATTATCTGAATTTCTTATTTGTTTTTAGTAAACAGAATTTTTTAATGCACCCCATAAAAAAAAATCCAGGAGATTGTGGTCAGGACTACTTGGTGGCCTCTTCTGTCTATCCAAATTTTTCAGTTCTAAGATTTTGACTTTTTGAACTTTGACTGCTAATAACATTGATCTTTTCAACTTTTGAAATTCAAAATTTTCAGGAGATATGTAAATCGATGCTCTCTTTCGAAATGTGTAAAAATATACAGGGTGTTCCATAAGAGATAACACACTTGTTGTTGACCTACCCCGTATAGATAGGTCAAAATACACTCTTCGTAGAAAAATTGAAAATTTCGGGAACAAATACGTAGGGAAATGTTTTGAAATTTTTCAAAATGTTAAAAATAACCAAACTAAAGATGGTGGACTTTTATATGCCCCACCCTGTACAGAGAACTTCATAATAACCCATATTAGAGAAATTAGTTCCAAAATTGACAGATAGGAATGTGTAATAGTTTCTCAAGAAATATTGTAATAAATCCCAAAAGAGAAAAGGAAGAGAAAAAAGTTTCCTGTATATTCCCGATTGTTTTATTAACCGAATCGTTTATACGAACCACAGCAACACTTTCTTCATCGTATATCTTTTTTCACTATTGATTGTCACTTTATCCGATTGTCACTTTATCTTCACTGATCTCAACTCTTACCACCTATTCTTTCTTACTTTTTTCAGTCATTCAGAAAATAGTCTCCTACTGTTCTTTTGGGCCTAACTACTGCTTCTTCTTGTCGTTTATTTTGATTTTCTTTGCCTTATTTCTATTCACTCCTGGCGTTTCAATTCTTGATCTTCTAGTATTCTTCTTTCTTCTTTCTGCTTTCTTCTTTCTTCCTCCTTCCTCCTTCCTCCTTCCTCCTTCCTCCTTCCTCCTTCCTCCTTCCTCCTTCCTCCTTCCTCCTTCCTCCTTCCTCCTTTCTCCTTCCTCCTTCCTTCTTCCTCGCAGATAGAGTGTCGTAAAAAAGATAATTTAACAGCGGAAGACATTAGAGAGCGTTTCATACTGAGAAGGAAACCTTAATGGAAAATTGCAAAATATCAAAATAATAATAAGAAATAAATAATAATTGACGCACGAACCACTTTACGTTTATAAATTAAAACGGAGCTTCAAATTGAAGTCCCATTGAACCCTGAGTGCTACTTTTTGTATTCTTTGTAAGAAACTGACTTTAAATACTGTATACATTTTTAATTCAATTAAAATCATTTATGAATCAGTAATTAAAAATCTAGATTTAATGCGCTTTGCTTTGGAAACAGTTAACAACCGCACAAGTGTTCCCCTCTTTGGTTTATTTACTCGTTTTTTTCCGGGATGCAAAGCTTCATTCCGTATTGCATTCATTGGCTCTTGAGAGACGTTGGCATTACAGTCGAGTAAATAAACCGTTTTAAGGAATAAGAAGCTCGACAGAGAAATAAACGACTAAAACGTACACTATACGTTCTCATCCTTACATCCTTATTATAGCTAATTACAGAGCTTTTTATTTTAAAGTTAACAAGCCACACAAACTTCGTGAAAGTGTATATTTTAATTGACGTAAGATTACTTGCTGAAGATACATATTAAAGAGAAGGCTTGTTTACTGATAAATCTTAAAAGTTATTATGGTGCCAGTGGGGGCTCGTGAAGGTTTATCAGGGAAAGCAACGGGGGATGTAAAAAAACGTAATACATAAAATAAATTAGTAGATGGGTAGTTTTTGTTTTTATTTTGTTAATCGTGATAATCGTCCGGTTCGCAGTCAAAAAAACCCGAAACCCATTTTCAGTTTAGAGGTGTTAACGTTGATATTAAATAATGAAGTGGTTTAAAGAAGATCGCATAACAAACCTAATTTTTTTTTACTAAATTCTAAATTACTAAAATTCATATCAAATATTAAGACGTCCAGTTGCTCCTAAGAAGCTTTACAAGTAAAACTGCTTTCCAATTTTCCATCAGGAAACGTCAACAATGTAATAATATTACTACACAATAAAATTGCAAGTAAACATAAACGACGAAAAGTTTCTTGTGGATGTTTTAGTAAGTTCCGAACAAACTCAAAGACCTGTCAAATCCCTTGAAGCAGAAAACTGTTACTCAAACAACAAACAACTTTTTGAAAGCTAAATAAAAGTCAATAAATCAAAATATACTGCACAACTTGTTTCTATAAGGGTGTTGACATTGGTATCTGGCTCTATAATGAAATATCAATGATTTAAAGAAGCAAATTAATAGCACAGGATAAAAAAATAACTGAACTGGATTCAGCACTGTTCCTTGGAAAACCCATAGAAATATTTCAATAAGCCATCAATTTAAATCAACAGCCTGTGGATGACATTCAATAATTTCAAAATATGAAAATGTTGCATTTTTTTCAATTTGAATAACTACTAGACTAGGTACTAAATATCATTTACATTAAGTAATGAACGAAGCCATACAAATCGAAACCTTGAACTCTAAGCACAAAAAAGGGTTCCTAGCTGTATGTAATAATTACACTCTTGATGATACAGCCCTTAGTGATTATTAGAACCATTATATGCGGTAGAACGCTACAAAGGTCCCCTTGATTGACCGGAAAACAGTTTTAACCTGCTGTGATGATATATTACCGACTAAATGAGTTCCTACGATGAACCCTGGGTGGTATGTCAAACTAGTTCACGAAGGATAAGGATATATCCCTCGGATATTATTCCCGATTGCTCCCTAATAGAAGCAGTTGTGTTTGTTTTGTTGTGTGAAATACTGCGACATATCGTGCAGTATGATACTAACGGGATTTGATTGGATTTAATTTCGTTGAATATATTGAATAACGCACTTTTTTAAATTAAAATTAGATTAAAGGCGTGAAATTAATTTTCCTAACATTAAAAATAAATTAGTCACTGAAAGCTTATTGCACGCAATGATTTTATTTTATATACGAGTTTACCTAACATTTTTATTATCTGTTTACTACAAAGAAGAGTAAACACTTAAATTTAACCAAAAGTTGCAAATCAAGAGCGATACGCATGCCTAGGAAAAAAAAATACTAAATGCTTTCCTGCGTTTACAATACGCTATGCGGCGAAAATATTTCGTTAGCACTGACGATTGCGTTAGCTCTGCTGTATTATATTTATTTCAGGGCCTTATTAGTCGAGCGCCCTACCGAAGCGTACTGTCGGAATGACTAATTAAACGAAGCCTTAGAATATACACGCAAATCAACAATGTATACTTGGTTGCATAATTTTGCGGGCAAGTGGTTTACGATTATTTATGACGACTAGTCGACAAGATCTGAATTAACTTAATGTTTATATGATAGTTTTGGATTAATCCAATGGTTACTGTTTGAAAACTTTCTTAATTATGTTGGTATTAGTGATAAACATTTTTTTATATCATGTTATTTAAAACTTATGTATATATGTTATGTTATAAAGTAGAACTAATGATATATTGGTATAGAAGTAAATTATGTAGGTCCAAAATAGGGTCATCGAGAAAAATTTTGGAACATCATAATACTGGACTAATGCATAATATTTTGCTTACAGAATATACAAGGTGAATCCCAACTCATTTAATTCTTTTTAAGGGGTATCTCTGTTGCTATTTATAACACAAATTACAAGTAAAAACATTTTAAAGAATAAAGTAACCTAACTACTACTTTATGTAAAAATATATTGAACTTTTGAGGACTCTACCGATCCACGTATGAGGTGAACGACATGCTTTGTTTATCTAAATTCATTACAAATTCCAAAGATATAAAAAAAAACACCATAAAATCACCGACAAAGTTGTCTTGGGACTGTTATATTTCTTATGTGCTTCGAACGATAAATTTATCCAAAAATGTTTCATAAAAAGACGCAAATGAAGATTGATGGCTTGTGTAAACAAATGGTATAAAAAACATGCGTTTCACATGTTTCCAAGCAAAGTGAAAAAAAGTCGAAATTATATAAAATTCTGAGGAAAAGTCGGAATTATACTGGATTAGCTAGCAACAAGTTTACATACCCCTGAATAACTTAAAGGGACCCGGTTTCGTGAAAAATAGTTTAAACGAAAGCTATCAAACTCGCCCATGCGGATTGGTCCATGACCTTGAACTTGACCTTGTGGTCAGTGTTCAAGATCAATTGGTGGTAAACTTTGAATTTTCAAATGGTTACCCCTATTTTTGGCTCCGGATTCGAAAAGAGGGGGAAATTTCACATTCAGATACGAGGTTCATTTTGTCAAGGTCACGATGACCTCGAGTTCTCGCGAAAAATATTCGAACAACAAAGGTCAACATCAAGGTTATGGTCCAATTCACATGGGCGAGTTTGACCACTTTTGTTCAAATATTTTTCACTAAATCTCGATTCGTCCAAGTTATCCGATTGGATCAAGTTTGACCTCAAAACTAGCATCAAGGTCATCATGACCTCGTATCGAACGTGATATTTGGACCATGACTTAGAACTTGAAGGTGACCTTTGTTGTTCAAAAATTTCCGGATCAAGTTTGCCCTTGGCACCAACATTAAGGTCATCATGACCTCGGCAATGAACCTCGTATCTGAACGTGAAATTTCTCCCTCTATTCGAATCCGGAGTCGAAAATAGGAGTTTCCATAAGTTGACCTCCAAATGGCCTTGAACACTGACCTCAAGGTCAATTTGAAGGTCAAGGTCCAATCCACAAGGGCAAGTTCGACAACTTTTGTTTAAACATTTTTCATTAAATCTCGATTTGTCCAAGTTATCCGATAGAATCAAGTTTAACCTCAAAACGAGCATCAAGGTCATCATACCTCGTGCCTGAACGTGAAATTTGGACCATGACCTTGAAGTTAAAGATGACCTTTGTTGTTTGAACATTTTTGGATCAAGTTTGACCTCGACAATGAACCTCGTATCTGAACGTCAAATTTCTCCCTCTATTCGAATCCGAAGTAAAAAATTGAAGTTTCCAGAAAATTCAAAGTTGACCTCCAAATGACCTTGAATACTAACCACAAGGTCAACTTCAAGGTCACGGTCCAATCTGCATGGGCGAGTTCGATAACTTTCGTTAGAACTATTTTTCACAAAAACCCGAGCTCTCCAATTTATTTAAGGGTATCCATACTTTTTCCTAACCCGGTATAATCCAGATTTTCCTCAGAATTTTATATAATTTCGACTTTTATCTCGGAATTTTGTAAAATTCCGACTTTTTTCTCGGAATTATTAGGTTCATGATGTTTTGCAATTTTCACACCCCTTCCACAAAGCGCTGACTCATCAACCCAAAATTATGACAAATTGACTAACAATCTTTAGGAATTCCAAAAATTTAGGAATTCCAAAAAAATCACCCAATATCTTTCCCAAGCGTGACAATATTTAATGCAGTCAGAAGAGAATAAAGTATTTCGACTTGACGACTTGTGGAGATAAATCTAGGCCTTATCACGTCCATTTATGGGTACATAAATTCTGGATTTATATAATGAAGCCTCGTGTGTCGAAATGGGAATAGTTATTTAATTATTTTACACGCTCAATTAACAAATATCCTTTATGGTCAGCTGGGCTGAGTGGGCGCTGGCGGTTCGATAGAGCGGATGACTCCTAAGTCTAGTTTCAATATCAAATACATTCGTTCCACGTTATGTTAATCCGACCGAGAGAACCAGATTAATGTCGAATTGATCAAGTTACAAACGCTTGATGTTACATATTTATGGTTCTTATTAATAATATACATTTCAAAGCAAACGTTGTCTTCTGTCTAGTATGTAAGTTTTATTAACGCAGTGCGTGAGACAGAGAGAGAAAAATATTAGTGGATTCAATCCGAAAAGTATTCTATTTCAACCCTAATAGTTTCTTATGTGAATTGCTTTTTTTATGGCACGACGATGAAGAACGTTAACTTTGTGTGGGCGAGTTGGCAGTTTTATGGCCAGTTCTATGGGCGTCTTATTGCTGGACAAGGGCAACGATCTGTTCAATAATCGTGCAATTTAGAGAAAGATGTTTTGCTACTGCTGAACATTTCAATAAATCCTTCTACCTTATATACTGAAACCAAAATAGGGTTGGCGAAGTTGTAGATATCAATAGACAGTTATTATGACAAAGATGGCTGGCTGTGGCAGGAATACTAACTGATATTGTTTTGTTTATTAAATTGAGGTTAGGTTCTGGGACTAAAGAATTTGCTTGTAAATTCTAATCAGATCCAAAATAAAATTTCATGATGTTATAGTCCAGTTAATCTTATCTGCATTGTGATGCTCTTTTCTTGTGCCTTACGGGGGCTGTTTGCAACTTACTACCTACTAACAGTCCCTGCCAGTTTTGTAACACTTTCAACGGAATCTTGGGCGCCAGTTCCTTATTTTAGAGTGCAAGAAACAGCGGTTTCCAAAAAAGGCTAGGGTAGCCTGCAGTGAAGAAACGGTCGTGTCCAGGGGTCTGGTGGCTGTTTGTTGGTTTTTAGCGGGCTGGACAATTTACCGTACGGGTCTAATTCATTTCATATAGAATAAATGGAAACTCGGCGGTTTCAAATAGTATACATAAAGTCCACTCTTCGTATAATTAAAAACAACAGAAATCTCTTGACAATGGAATAAACAATAAATCTAATTAGAAACTGTTTTGGAATTTTTCTGCCATCTCGATAATTGTTCAAATTAAATAATTCAGGATTAATATCCCTGTAGACAAAACAATTAAATTATACTGCTTTTTAATAGATGCTTGGAATACGAACGTGTCTGGTATGGAGGTTAATAACTGATAGATCTGAAGAGCAATATATTCAACATAATCGATGATGCTTCATCATAACAAAAGATGTTATCGGGCCACCTATGGGCTGATGGAAGATATGCAAGTCAGAAGTCAGGATTGTCGTAACATAATAGCGTGAAATGTAAATAATATTTTATAATGTATTGAAAGAGGAAACAGTACAGGTTTTATTTATGTCATAGCTTTGCTTAGTAAAGGCATCAAGAGAATAATATAGATAACGATTATAATAAGGAAGTTAAATTTTATGCATCATTAGGAACAATTCATCAGTTTAAAGAGAAATAAATAATGAGGGTGATGTGATAAGTATTTCAATAATATTTATGTAGGCCTGTTTACGCCATTTTTGACGCGGGTGTTCTTTAGGTAAGAGAAATTGTGAAAACAACTCAGCATTATATCTAATTGATTTGACCCTAACTTGATAACAATCCATGGGGTCGAAATTGAACGCTATTTTAAAGTTCGCTGGAGACCATTTTTCAAGCCACGCTTTCTTCCTCTGTGGCGCTTCTTTCGTTGGCTTAAAGCAACCATCTGCATACTGCAACCTGTGATTAGATTAATTAGATAAACACTAATTTTGATTGATGATTACAATTTGTAATAGCCTATTCAAAGTTAATATTGCTTAGTAACGGTATTCCAGAGCTGCCTCATTTGAAATAATAATAAATTTAAAAGTAAATTGCCTGTTTATCTATTTTGATTATAGCTGTTAACGTTAAAGATTTAGAAAGAAGTCTGATTTCGTTGCTATACAACTTAATCATTTCCGCTGTTCAGGTGAGGAACCTTTTAATTTATTGCAGGATTAGAAAATGTTTTTCTGGTATCTAGTAACAAACACCAATTCAATGTTGTTACTTACATTTGGTTATATTAATCAGAAGGCAATGCGGCGAATGCAAAAGTTCCTCTCTAAGATATGGAATTTAATTAATCATGCGATGCATCACTAAAACATCCTTTACTTCTATCCTATTTAATGCAATTTGTGACCGGACGTCTTGCCTTAAGGAAGTTTGCATTTACAGCAGATTAATTAATTTCCTCTAAAATTTCAACGAGCAGTCAGAAATTGCCTCGGAAAATGCTTCGAGTTCTATACATTATTTAATAATCTTAACTTAGTAGATGCACGTGAAACTGAAAACTCTATTTTTTGAAAAGTTCGAAACTGGAAGGTATAATTGTGTAAAATCTGACTTGGGCAATATGTAGGACTATGATAGGCCAAACTATGTTATAACAACAAATACGTTAAAGAAACGTCTAAAATAATTAAAGCAGGACCATCGATGGGCTAAAAATATTTTTTTACCTAGTTGGGGCTGTTTGGAACTTACTATCTACAAACAGTACTTTCCAGCTTTGTAACACTTATTACAACGGAGTCTCGGGCACCAGTTTCTTATTTTAAAGTGCAAGAGACAACACTTTCTCTCTTGACGGTTTCCAAGACAGGCGGGATAGTCTCAGTGAAGAAACGGACGTATACAGGGGTCTGGGGGATGATTGCCGATTTTACCGTGCTGGATAATTTCCCATAGGGGTCTAATTAGTTTTACACACCAGAAATAATTACTCGAAGACTTTAGAGTAACGTACAAAATATTTATCTATTAATAAAGTGACAAGACAAGCCTATATCTACGGATTAATCATTGCAATATGCAAAATTTGTTGTTATTACGGCTGTCGCTGGTTGTGAAACGCTGCGGTAAGGTTTTGGTCTCCTCTCTCGGAAAGCCAAAGATATTATTATTATTATTATTATTATTATTATTATTATTATTATTATTATTATTATTATTATATCAGTGAGTTATTTACAGGGTTGCTCGGATCAGTTTTAGGGAGACCTATTGCCTCAAAGCAGATCTCTGGTGTAGGGACATATACCTACGTCCCTTACTGACAATCTAAGGATATACGGGTGCGTTCCAGTGAAACTCTATCTCCCGGGCGAGAGGCTTAAGGTTTCACTGTCTACCGAAAATTGAGATACTCCAACTGAAGTGCTATCTCCCGAGAGAGAGGCTTTCTACTTTTTCGATGTATTAATTTATGTATGTTCATGCAAAAATCCGGATTTTTATTAGCTCTACTTTGATTTGATAGTCAGGGGCTACGATAACAAAATTTATGTTTAATTCACTTGATGTCTCTGCCCAAACAGACGTACGGCGAGGAACAAATTTCGAAGACCAATAGGTAATTTTGAAAATGAATTTAAACGAGTATAACTGTAGCCTCCGGAAACTAGCGGCCTCGACTAAGGAATCGTGACGTCACGATACTGGTCCGAGCGATAGAACAGTGTATATGGACATTTTTATGTTTGTATAAGTAAAAATGAGTAAAACTCATCAATAGAAACACTCTTACGATGAACTAAATGGAACGAGATTTCCACATCACCCATGGAGGTACTCTAATCGATGCGTTGGCTCTTATTAAAATAGATGTAAATTGATTGATATTTAAACTAGGCATGAAATTTCATTAATTTTCTATTTGATTTAGCTTTACTCTGAGTATCAATTTCATTGTTCATTAATTTTGAGTAGTTATTAAGAAATATATTGGAAATAATATGACTGGTTTCAAATAGTATTGATTTTAATGTTTTGTTACATGTAACACATCTTTCGTTAGTGTCCCCAATATATCTATCTAGTTTTTAAATTATCAACTCTCGCAAAATAATTCTTTCTTTACTCCTCTTTAAAAATTCAGCTTCATACTTATATGATATAAGCTCAATAAATATTTGATATGACTGAACAGAAACTTCAAAAAATAATTCAGAGGGTTGTTTTAAAGCACTTCTTGGAAAGATAGTCAATTTGCTGTTTTTTTATACCACTGTCAGATTTTAGGTCAGCAGTTATTCTCAAGTAATCGGGATGAGGGATTGTTAATACTTTTGAGTTTCTTAAAGTATATCCACCAGGAAATTGAAAATAAAGGGACGACGCCCATAAAAATATTTCCGTTGAATATTGGGGACGACGCGACGTGTAAATACTAAATTTAACTAATCTTTAATAAAGTACAATTTTTTTAAAGGAATTGTTTCATCATCCACATCACTATCTAACAAACTATTAATTGATATTTCTAATGCTTTGCACGCTAATTTTACATCCTCAACTTTGTCAAAAAATATAATCATTATTATTATCGTCGTAATTACTTGAGCAATGAGGTACGCAACATTTAGCAGGCATAATGAAATATAAATTAAAAGAAATTATGATTTACCTAACCGTAACGTTCTTGCTTCTCGTTTTTAAAACTTACCTATAATATTGACTGATAAATAATCCTTCTACAATATTACCTTACTTGACACCTACGCAAATCAAAACAAGGATACACATAAATACGGGCACTGTCGCATCAAACTAAATCACTTGCACTGTAATGGTGCCTACTTATAACGGTGCTTTCTTTCTATATACTTACGTAAATTCTTTATACGGAAAACTCGGGCGCCAGTCCTTTAATTTTTAAGTGCAAAGAACTACACTTTTTGGCTCTCCTAATTGGGAGAACAACCCTGAATAGCGAAACAGCGGACATACGGAATAGCCAGAGGTCGGAAGCTGGAGGTCTATCTAATGGACTTAATACTCATACTGCTCAAACTCGTGAATTTTACCTCTTTAAAACAACGTATTTATTCAGCAATATTAAGGGACAAATTAATTTAACTCTAATACCTCCACGACTGTACAGTCGAGTATGTATAAAATTATTTTAAAATGATTAAAAATCAAGCAAGCTGGCAATCAAGAATCTTTGCGTGTATACGGTGTTATTACGGAATTTCGAGTAATAGAAATTTACCTTCGCGGCTTTAAATTGTTACGTACGGCAAGCAAACGGAACGCTCCCACAGGATGTATTATAAACGGCGGGCAATCGGTTAGCTATAGATATTTAAGTCTTTTACTGGATAGTTGAAAATACGGCGAACTATTGCCACAAACGTAGAGCTATTTATGAATGGCTATTTAGTTTACAGCAGGTTTTCTGGTCACCCTTGTACATTGAAACATCACAGATCACCCGAGCGAGAAAATCTAATCAGTTGATGTACATTTAGGAATGACTATTTTGATTACGGTGGGTTTTCCGGTAACCCTTGTGCATTGAAACATCACAGATCACCCGAACGAGAAAATCTAATCAGTTGATGCACATTTATGAAATACCAAAAAGAATAAACCAAGGTATTATTAATTAGCTCTAGTTTACTTTGGTAGCAAAATACGGCGATACTCACGGATAATAAGATCTCTCTCAATATCTATACTTAACTGAAGGCAGTACCTACAGAATGTAGCAGGTCACGGTGTATTCTTACCAATATAATATTAAAATAAATTTACTATTAAAACTCGGAGCGGCGGTACGGAAATGTTGACGGCTTCGGATTGATCTGCAACTGCTGGCGGTAGATCGGATCTGGTTCCTGAGTCGCGGGCTCTTTGGCTTTTTATCACCTTTATGACGTACTTAGATGTCGTGTTAGAAGGGGCGTACTGATTTGACACGACGGGATCGTATTTTCCTCAAGACGTTACTTGCGGAGTTCAAGCGGATTATGCAATTAGGAGCATCAATTCAGAACGTACATGACCGGAAATGAGTTACTTGCAATTTATGTACTATATTGCAAAAAGAAACGGATTAAAACGGATACGGATTAACATTTTTAGTAACGAATGATTTTTATTTCCGACTCGGCCATTATTTATAACAATTCTCGGATTTTACTTATACGGGGGGATTGTCGAAAATTAATCAATTAATTACTTGACTGCTTGTTTACCAGCGGACTTTTTAACAACTCATTACTAACTTAACTCAGGCTAGATATGTTTCCTGCCAAGCTCTAATGCGTTATATAACTTACAACAGTTAC
Organism: Rhagium mordax; assembly: GCA_963680705.1. Lineage (NCBI taxonomy): Eukaryota > Metazoa > Arthropoda > Insecta > Coleoptera > Cerambycidae > Rhagium > Rhagium mordax. The sequence goes on from OY796658.1 coordinate 88,029,295, forward strand.
TCGGCACACCTGAAAACGGAAATAGGTTGCTCGCAATTTTTAAACTATATTGCAAATAGAACTGGATCAAACGGACACGGATTAAGGTTTAAACAACCAAATTCTCGCTAAATAATTCCGAGAAATTAAGTAGAAGATTTATTTAAAAACGCTTAGTCAGAGTTATTGTCCAAGATGTTGTTACTAAGATGAAAGTTGCCGAATCGTTTCCTGTTTGTTATGTACTTAAGAACGATAATCAAGTTAGGGAGTGGAATTTTGAAACATACATTCATTTTTATCGTCCATTGATTGACATTGAAGATTTCTACCGAATATCTGAATATCTTATTGTAAATTGTAATAGGTCAAAGGATTTAACGACAGCGACAATATTGGCAGATTTATAAATCTGTTCCTGGTAAAGCTGTCTCCTGCGCAAATAAAAATATCTTTCTTTGAATTTCAACGTAACGGACATGTTTCCCAGCAATAGATATGAGATATATTCCTAGAGTACATAATCTATAAATATGCTACACTATTTGAGTTGTTTATTGGGGCAACAGGCCACATAACACTGCGATGTTTGTAGGCTATAAATTTCAGATTGGTTAAATAAAATTCTAAAGTGGAACACACGAAGTGTCGGTTCGGTACGCGGATGGGAACTTCAAGTAAATAAATAATATTCACATCTCTATATAGGTGCATGCCTGTGTAAATTCTAATTTCGAAATACGTACCTGGCACATACAAATTTTATCTGTGATAATATAAAAACATGTTTTCCGCGTGTTTCCCTGTTTAATATCGAATATATTCAATTTATTGGGGGCTATGTGGCAGAGAAAGCAAATTTGAAATTCGCTACCTGTTCTCTGGAATTTAATCAACTTAGCTGTAGTGTTTTTTATGTTTTCGTGAGAATGGATATAAAAGTTTTTTATTTAAAATTGACGCAGCATCAAAGAGTTTTTCTGTCAAAGAGTTTTCATTAATTCTGTGTACAATAATTAGACCGTGGGGTAAATTGTCCAGCCCACTAAAAACCGACAATCATCCTTCAGACCCCTGGACAAAACCGTTTCTTCACTGTAGCTACCCCCGCCTTTATCAAAGCCGCTGAGAAGGAAGGGGCTGTTCGTTGCATTCTAAAATAAGGAACTGACTTTACGTCAAAGAAACAATTGAAGCTTGGTGTTTTTGACGTATATTACAAATAAAAATATTTTTTAAACGTTTTGGACACTCAATCTGTTTTCTTATTATTAAATTTGTATAATTCGTGAATTATACAATATTAAATATGCATATTAACTGTCTACTTTTTAATTTGACCGCGTAATAAATAATACAAATCTCATATTTATGAGCAATAAATCTTAATTATAAACATATGCGGACTAAAACATAAACACTCGTCTTTGACTAATACATGAGCAAAGATGAATGCATCGAAGTAGGTATATCAAAGACATTCCGGTGATTAAGATGAATTATATTCAAGTGTAGAATCGCTTATAGATTTGTAATTTGGTTGAAAATAAATTATGTACATGGTACTAGACTCGAGACATTTAAAAAAAAAGCGTGTGTGACGTTGTGCCGTAAATATTATATTCACACCAAAATTAACAATTTAAATCCGTCGTCAAGCATTTCGACTGTATTGCTTTAACCATCCTTACATACGTACGAAGCTCTGGAAGGGACACCTAAAATAAAATTTCAAAATTTTATTTAAAAAATTCCGAGTTATAACTCGAAATTTTATTTCAGAATTCCCAGTTATAAGTCGAAATTTTAAAATTCCGAGTTATAACTCGAAATTTTATTTAAAAAATTCCGAGTTATGTCGAAATTTCAAAATTCCGAGTTATAACTCGAAATTTTATTACAAAATTCCGAGTTATAAGTCGAAATTTCAAAATTCCGAGGTATAAGTCAACATTTTATTTAAAAAATTTCGAGTTATAAGTCGAAATTTTAAAATTCCGAGTTATAGGTAATTCGAAATTTTATTTCAAAATTCCGAGTTATAACTAAAAATTTCATTTAAAAAATTCCGAGTTTTAAGTCGAAATTTCAAAATTCCGAGTTATAAGTCAACATTTTTAAAAAATTTCGAGTTATAAGTCGAAATTTCAAAATTCCGAGTTATAGGTAACTCGAAATTTTATTTCAAAATTCACAGTTATAAGTAGAAATTTCAAAATTCCGAGTTATAAGTCAAAATTTTATTTAAAAAATTCCGAGTTATTATAAGTCGAAATTTCAAAATTCCGAGTTATAGGCAACTCGAAATTTTATTTCAAAATTCCCAATTATAAGTCGAAATTTTAAAATTCCGAGATAACTCAAAATTTTATTTCAAAATTCCGAGTTATAACTAAAAATTTTATTTAAAAAATTCCGAGTTATAAATCGAAATTTCAAAATTCCGAGTTATAGGTAAGTCAAAATTTTATTTTAAAAATTCCGAGTTATAACTCGGAAATAAAATTTTGAGTTATAACTCGGAATTTTAAAATTTCGACTTATAACTGGGAATTTTGAAATAAAATTTCAAGTTATAACTCGGAATTTTGAAATTTCGAGTTATAACTCGGAATTTTGAAATTTCGACATATAACTCGGAATTTTGTAATAAAATTTCGAATTTTAAAATTTTATTTTAGGTGTTCCGTCCTGAGCTTCGTAGGCTTCGTACTTACACGACTAATTCCAGTAACAGTTGTTTCCCCGCTACCCCTAATCGTAACATTGTAAAAATTATTTCTGTGGTGTATTTATATTAATTTTAATGGGTACCTGTCACATAATTTGTAAGTATTTTTTCTGATTACATAAAGTACTAGTTTATTTTTATAACCCCCCTTTACCAGTCACCTAATCCCTGCCGCTTGACGGATATATTATTGGATGATCATTAATACAGCCCCCGTTCGATATACCTAATTTCTTGACGACATAAGCCAACTTTATTGCCATATTGACTGCATAAGCTCGTTTCCGACGTTCGATTGCTCTCCTGAAGCGCCGTTAGAATGATAGGCGTTTGAGTAGAGTTCGTGATCGGGAATATTTTTTCGAATGTTTTCGCTGATGTCAACTCAATAAAATGGAAATTTAATGGAAATTTTTCGGTTACAGCTATCAGCAACATTTTACACCGCACGTAAAATATAGTAGAGATTTATATCCGGCAAAGCGTTACTGTTGCGGAATATTAATAAGCGTTGAGTAACGCGTAAGGAAATCTTATGTTACGGAAATAATCAGGTTTCTAGGATTTACTTATACCGGGTGTTTTTAAAACAATATATTGTTCAAAGACCAAATTGTGTACAATCGTGTGAGTTGCTCATGTGGACAGTGTGATAACGTGCGGATCATATTTTTGCGACTAGCAGATGCAGTAGCTGTGAGCTTTATTTATGTTGCATTTCTTAGATGCAATCTCCGCTTTTCTCGGAACGAGCGTGCTTTGTGCGACGAAGTTCAGATATCAATGCCGGAACGAAAGCCAGTAAATTTCAGTTTTTAGAACTATATTGCCGAACAGGAATTGCTTTCTTGAATAACTCTCTTAGATAGAATGGAGCACACATAACAGAGGCGGTTTGATAAAGAGCTGAAAAAATTATGGAAAATAAAAATTAATCGTGAGGATACACCCATGTGTCGGGAGAGGGACAAATACCGTAGATCGGTTTACTTTGAGTCATAATTGCCTTTATTTATCTTTCATCGAATACGGTGTGCATATTTATTCTATCGGAGACTGCCCCGAGCCCTCTATATATTTCCGTGCAAAAGTGTTTCTTCAAATCTGTGTAAATAATTACATACAATTTGTTAGACGCAATAAATAATTGTAAACGCAGTGCTTATTGCAGAGTTGCATAATTCTAAATAATACAACAATACTAATAAGGATAAAGTAATGGTTTAACTCATATAAATGTCTCGAGGGATGCTGGAATGCTCAAGCGAGAAAATTTCAGCGAAGAAGAAGTACCTACTTATTATTCGATTTGAAATATGAGCAGAATTCTCACCTCGACATGCAGTTTTGAATAAATATCTTAATGCTAGTACATAGATAGGATATGTAATTTATTGTTTATATCTTACGATTTATGACACTCGTGTATTTATAAATATGCTGCGTAATACTACTGCGTTTCTTAAAAAGTTACCTAAAAAGTTACCTAAAATAAAAAAGTTTACCTAATTTAAATGCCATTGCGGGATTTATATAATGTTTCACTAACGTAATATACAAAATTAAAGTCATTTCGTAGTTGAATTTTTCTTATTGTTCACTGTAGTAATCAATGTTACATAGATGGGTAGTATAGCAAATCAAATCCATATGTAGAATATTGAAAACCAAAATCCAAAATGAAACGTTCAGGGTAAAACCTAAATCAGAAAAGAAATTGTTAGAAATTATGAAATATGTCACATAGAATTAGGAAATAAATTTAAGTAAAGGTGTTAGGTGAAAAGAATAGAACTGAAGGTTCTAAAAGTGAATTAAAATAAGTGTAGTGCAACAAAAACGAGCAGAAGTGAAGCAAATGGGACACAAGTCCATAATTAAATGCATAGGTCAACGATTATGACAGAAAAATAAAAATAATGACAGATTTTACATGAAACATTAAAAAAAGAAGTCAAAGCAACAAAATAATGACAATTATTAAAAATTAATAGATGAATAAAGTAATAAAAAAATAAGATAACATTTACTTACCAGTCATAGAAAGTTAACAGTAATGGGAAGCCAGCCATGAGATAAAAAACTTGGTATCCGAGGAAAAAACAGAAGGTTGTTGTTGAAACCCTCTCTGCAGAAAAAGCATCATGCTTGGAGAAAAAAAGGTAGAGGAAAACCAAAAATTGAAGTAATTATGGTAAAAACTAGTGTTTATTGAAAATCCATCCCGATCCAGTTCAAAAGCTCGAATGTCAAGATATGAAAAGTCAAAAGAAAAGTATATGCAGTCAGGTGTACCTGAAACAGACAAGAAAATTAACATAACCAATTTGAAAAACAGAAAGAAAACACAAGAAAAGTAAGAAATTAATGTTTCATATAAATTGAACATAATAAGAGTCATTTTATCAATAATCAAAGTCAATTACTTACCGAGACATATAAGAAAAAGGAAACAGTTCAATTGCTAATTGAAAACCATAAACATTCCTAATTAATCGTAAAATATTCAAAAAGAACTTTCATTGCAAGGAAGCACTATTAATTGTGTGTTATTGTAGTTAATAAGTATAGACATAACCTTAAATATTAAGCAGCAGGCAATTTAAAAATTCAAAGCCATACTTGAACTGTTTATGAGCACTTAATCAATTATTATGCTAGATTTCTTAAATAGCCACTCGTATTCTTCATTTTAAGTTAGCAGGGATAATATTAGTTGTACACAAAACTGAACGATAACTAACGTTTCGGCTTGGGAATGTTAAAAAAACTGCAATTTATTTCAAGGATAAATTAAATACATATTTGAAAAGATAAGGCAGGGATCTTTTATTTGTTCATACTGAGGATATGCAACTTATTATACATAAAATAGTAAATCAAATTTATGCCGTAAGTTAGGCAACACAAAATACAAAGTAAATTCAATTCATTTAGACAATATCAAATAAATAAACCCAATTTCAATATATTCAGGGGACCCAGATGAGCCTGAGAAAAGAGGAAAGTAAGTGAAATATTATAAATAAGTGTAAAGTAAGTGAAATATCATATAATATTTGTTATGTACATAGAAAATAAAATTAATAATAAAAATTCAATATAAAAAATAAATAAAAAGTAAATTCCAATAAAATTAACAATAAAATTTTAATATATAAAATAACATAATACGTATACATCAGGGTGAAATAAAACGTTAAAGACAGAAGTTTCCATTCTTTTGTTGGTAATAAATGAATGTTTATTAATATCACACAAAATGTTTACAAAAGCAATAACAGAAATTTTTTCGATAAGGGGGCAGTTGTCATAAAAAACTAAACTCTTGTATGCAAGGTAACAACTTAAGTGGGTCTTCTTCTGAGACGAAGTTCACTTCAATTCTAGCAAATAACATGAAATTGACACATCAAGCATTTATTAATAGCCACTAAAAGACAAGGAAATTAAGTCAAGTAAGTCCTGTTTGAGGAAGTTAACGGACTCCTTGGCAAGCAACTGTTTAACAGTTGCTTCTAGTTACCATACAATTGTGGATTGATAGAAACAGTAAAACAACTACTTAGCGAAATCGGCATAAAATTTCTTTACAAGCTTGAAGACCTCATAAAGCTAAATCTAAAAAAGCATTGAACTAAAGTTACGTCAATTATTTCCTTTATTAATGCGCCGCGCCGTAGCTAATAATTGTACCTACATACAAATTTTATTTACTGAATCATTAGGTACTAAATAATCCTATTCGAGTTTATAGTCGGGTATCTTGGGGAGTATTTATAGCATTTAACAGTAGAAAGCAACACGATACTAATTATTTCGCACACACCTCACTCGATAAGTCGGCTTTTGTAAGTCGACTATTGAGGCAGATAGGTTGTTTATTAAATTAAAATAGCGTTTCTGGAAAGAAATGAATATAAATTTGTTTAACGTTATTATCCGTATTAACAAACGTAGCTGCTTATTCACCTTGCCGTTAATTAGGGACGTAATGTCTTAATAAAATTTAAAAGCGTGTCATAACTGATTTATAATAAAATACAAATTTATAAATAGCTGTGGTGTCTCAGTTTATTGTAACTAATTATCTTGCGCTCGAGTGGCCTGTATTTTTCTATGCGTAGGAATGCTAAATGGGAAACACAATTTTATTTATTTGGTTATTAGGTACAAAACGACCAAACCAACTGTGAAACTATTTTGGAAAATACGAATAGCAGAAGAAGGTATTTATTTTCGGCTTGTACCTGTCGCACTGGCGAATTCGCCAGAAAGTAGAAAGTTGAAAGTGAATGGAACAATATTACATTAAATACAAAATATTTTTATTATTTTATTATATGTGATATAAATAAAAGGTAGTGCAAACAGAGAATAAAAAATATATGTTATGTTACTAATATACATATAAAGTGAATTTTTTTTATTTTTTTCTCTCAATTTCTCAAAAAAAATTAGTCCCTCAGCAATTTATTTTTTTTATTTAAACAATGAAATGGTGCCAAAATATTTTTTTATTGGATTTTGTATCTTTCTAGGAGTAAATTAATATTCCGATATCAAGAATTTTATAAACAGTATACAGAGAGAATAATTTAAAAATAATTTTATTCTGGGTCCGGCCCTGATTTTTTATGAGTATCCCAGGCATTTGATGGTGAATGACTACTGTAACCAAAATACAAAATTTCATTGAATTGTTTACGCATTACAGATATATGGCGAACAGAAAACTCCTCCGAAAAATATAAAACACCCTGTATTTCGGAAACGGAGTCGTTTTAGCCATTATTGTATGGGGATTTAAGATCACTTCAATGTTCTCTATCTTTTGGTAAAGTACGACCCTCTCCTCACAAATCACCCTGTATATTATAAAAACAGTTTAAAAAACGTCAAAATATTTTACTTGCTATTGAACTGGCACCGTCTCGATGACTCTCGATGTAACAAAAAATATAATAGAATCAAATCCAAGTCGAATATGTCTGATCTATATTTAGAGAAAACTGACTCACACTTAATTATAAGTCAATCAATCACTGGTGTATTTCACCATTAACTTCTGGCTTCTGGAGTCTATACGATCAATATTAAATCTGTATCGGTTAAAGCTTTTAATGCTGAAGATGAAATGTTGGTAGCCAACATTTTTCATCATCTATTTATAATTTAACGACTGACGGAAAATCTCGAGAAGAGAATTAACACCACACGTATCACTGACTGCCGGAATTAAAGTAGTAGATATGAAATATTACTGGAAATATACAATATATACCATAATTTCTACAATTTGATGCATCCAATATTTTTTAATAATAATAATATAATAAGTTAAACAAGTTACAATTCCGTGGCATGTCAGCTCAGTTGCCGAGTTTCCATTCTGGAGTTCCACAAGGACACGTCTCGCAGCCCACTCTATATCTCCTCCACATAAACGACTCCCTGAGGCAATGAATACAATTTAGCAAGTTTGTTCTTTTAGAGATGAACTGATTAATTTTTTATTTTATTTATTATATATTATTTTATTCATTTCCTTTTTTATTTTATTTTTTATGGTTTTTTGTTTTATTTTTCATTTTATTTTCCATTTTATTTTTTATTTTGTATTTTGTCTTTTATTGTATTTTTATTTTATTTTTTATATTAGGTACCTAGTTATTTTTCATTTTTTATTTTTCATTCTTCATTTTTCATTTTTCTTTTTCATTTTTCATCATTTTTCATAATTTTTCATTATTTTTCATTTTCCATTTTTCATTTTTCATTTTTCATTTGTCATTTGTCATTTTTATTTTCATTTTTTATTTTATTTTAAAATATCGTAAACTCTTTTCTTAAAATAAATCATGAAATCACCTCCTGCATTTTCAGCATACTGGGTAATGCACACAAGGTGTTCAGTGAATTTCCCGGTCTTATTTTTGAGACAAAAAAAGTGGTATAGTTTTTTCCATAGACTCAAAATACGATGAGAAAAAGAAAATTGGGCTTTAAATATACGAGGAGTGGTCAGAGAACCCTTATCAAAATATAATACCCTGCAAATTATGACGGGAAGCGGCAATAGTACGTTCAGATGTTTTAATATAATATAAGAAATGAAATGGCACCTCCTATAAACTTGATCATTGGGTTATTGTGCCAAGAAAGCGGATATCCTGGCGCAATTAACTTACTCGCTGGCGCTGGTTAAAAATGCCCGTCCTGTTATAATACACCCATTTGATACAACGACTTGTAATTTTTTTAAGTATATATTGCTACACTAAGAAGATGAGGTGCAACAAAATGCCGACCTTTCAGCGGCACTATGTGAGAATAATTACATGTGGAACATGTAATTTTTTACCCGTACACCTCGTACGTACTCGTTACGAACTAAATGCGTGGAGTATTTTAATTAAACATTCAAAGTTTAATGATACGTTATCTGTATTAATCCCGCGCACTTAATATAAATCGTGATTTTATATTAAAAGGCATGCGTTTCGGCGTATATAAGTATATGCAAATGCGGGGGTCAGAGGTGAGAAAATTGTTCAAGCGTTCATGTGGTCTTGGTTAAACGGTGTGGGTATTGCATCTGAGGTTGCGCTACTGACTGTGAGTACTTATGCAAAGCTGGTGGAGATTAGACCGTCCTGTTTTCAAACGGAAATTTAAAGCAATATGTAAAAAAATTCGCGAGTTGATGTGCAATGTCAATTTATGGCAATTTAACATGATGTGACGGGCATGTGTTAATCCTGAAAGGGATATTATACAAAATAAATCAGTCTAAGAGCGAGCTCAAGGATATTTCGGATCATGTGCTTAAATCAAATTAAAACACACTTTTGGACGATAGAAATTAAAATAACTTTATGTCAATTTAATAAATAATTCATAGTTTGATGTTTTTTATCCAAGGCTGTTAGTTTATTCAAATTATTAGTCTTATTAGTGCACTTTAATCCCTACGACTAAAGTAAAATAAACAAATGCTACTATTAAATAAAATTTATTAAATTAATGTCAATGTTTTAATATATGTCAAAATAATTCATTATTTAATAGAGAAAAAAGTAGCATATATGTAAGAGACTAACTTACATTTTAATCCCTCGTACGAAACTTCGTACTCGAGATTAAGAAGTGTACTTTAATTCCCATATTGCGGCTTAAAAGTTTTAATTCAATCCTCATTTTCGAGGATTAAAGTGGCACTTTTGCTTCCGAAGAGAGCTAAAGTACCTTTTAATCCCTCATCCTCGAAATTAAAAAGAGCACTTTAATCCCTTAACATTTCATTCCACACTGAGGTGTAAAAATGCCATATTAATTCTTATTTTTGAGTATTGCAATAATTTATTATTTAGTAGTGAAGAAAGTAGCAGATATATAGGAGATTAAAGTACATTTTAATCCCTCGTGTGAAACATCGTACTCGAGATTAAGAAGTGTACTTTATTTCCCATATTCATTCCTCATTTTCGAGGACTAAAGTGGCACTTTTCAGAGAGATTAAAAATAGCACTTTAATCCCTTGACATTTCATTCTACATTGAGGTTCAAAAGTGCTGTTTTAATTCTTATTCTTAGTTGGGGACTAAAATGTCACTTCTCCTCCGGGTGGGGTTAAAAAAATTCAATACCTTCAAAACTACAGTAAACTAAATAAATGTTATTATTATGGGTTATAATACTTTAATATTATTTTAATCCCCAGAAATAAAGTATATCTGTTTCTTCTATTGGAAAAATATATTTAGTCTCTAAAGCAAAACTACATAAATGTTACTACCTATTAATAGTTTTGGACATCAATGTGAATCTGAATATGACATAATTAATACCAAAGTAGTAGTGCAAAAAATAACGATTACAACAGGAGACTAAACTACATTTTAAGATTTTGTGTGAAATATCTACCTCTATTCATACTGTACTCTTTAATCCCTGCTATAGAATATCCTACTTTCTCCATTACGATGTAATTACTGCACTTTAATCCCCATTTTCGAGGGGATTAAAAGTGCATTCACTTTCCATGATTAAAGTAAAAATAAATAACATTTGAAACTTTGTCCTCGAGATTAAAAAGTGCACTTTAATCCGTTGATACCTAATTTCTTCCTTTTCACATGTCTGCTTAAAAGTACTATTTTAATCCTAATTCTAGAGGACAAAACTGTCCCTTTTACACTTTAATCCCTTTATACATATATAATATTTTCTACACTGCAGTTTAATAGTGTTTTCCAATCCTTACTTTAAAGGACTAAAATATTGCTTATAGTTGAATGGATTAAAAGGATTTAATCCCTCCAGGACTAAATTTTACTATTAATATATTAATATTCAATTAATTTGAATCTTAAAATAATAAAATATACCAAAGTAATTTAGTATCGAAATTGTTACTTATTTGGGAGTGTATAAACTAAAAAATACAGCAGAAGACTAAAGTGCCTTTTAATCCCTCGTTTGAAACTTTGTCCTCGAGATTAAAAAATGCACTTCAATTTCTTGACACCTGATTTCTTTCTTTTCATATTACTGTTTAAAAGTACTATTTTAATCCTAATTCAAGAGGACAAAACTGTCCCTTTTACACTTTAATCCCTTTATATATAATATTTTCTGCACTGCAGTTTAATAACGTTTTTCAATCCTTACTTAAAGGACTAAAATATTGATTATATTTGAAGGGATTAAAAAGATTTAGTCCTTCCAAGAGTAAATTTTACTATTAATATATTTCTTCAATTAATGTGAATCTTAAAATAATAAAATGTATCAAAGTAATTTAATTTCGAAGTTATTACTTATTTGGGAATGTAAAAACTAACGAATACGTTAAGAAATTATAGTGCCTTTTAATCTTTCGTGTGAAGTGCCAACCTTGATTTGACAAGGTACACTTTAACCCCTTGATATATAATATCCTATTTCCTACACTACGGCTTAAAAGTGCTGTTTGAGTTGTTTTTTCGAGGACTAAACCTTTTACTTCCTTAGGGATAAAAACTAATTTTATCTTTCCAAAACTAAAATAAATACAAATAAAATTTAATATTAATAGGCTTATTTAATAAATATGTATTTCGATATTAAGATAGAGGATAGAGCGAAAACCAGCATATTCACCAGAAGGCTAAAGTATCTTTTAATCCCTCGTGTAGAACTTCAGGCCCAATATCAAAAAGTGCATTTTAGTCCCTTTATTTTAGAGTAATAATGTGTTTCTTAACTTCTGAAGGGATTAAGAATGAATTTAGTCCCTCCAAGACTAAAGCAAAATTGTTACTTATTTGGTGGTGTAGAAACTAATGAATACAGCAGGAGACTAAATTGCCTTTTAATCTTTCGGGTGAACCTTCAGCGTCGATTCATGATATTGCCGTTTGAATCATTATTTTCAAGGACTAAACCTTTTACTTTCAGAGGGATTAAAAATGAATTTAATCTCTCTGAGACTAAAGTAATTATAAATAAATAATACCATCTATTATAGCTACAAATATGAATGTGAAAATAATTGTATTTCGACATGCTATATAATATCCCTACCATGTGATTTTGTATAGTTAAAATTTATTTTATTTTGATGTACATTGTAATTTTTAATGTTATTTATTGTGTTTACCTTTTTACATTTGCTTGTTGTAGTTGTTATGTTTAGTGTAGGTACTTATTTATTATTTATTTCTACATATGACTTACCATATATACATTTTGTATCAGAAATGGTCAATAAATCTATTATTATTATTATTATTATTATTATTATTATTATTATTATTATTATTATTAATATATTATACTACTGGAGAGCAAACAATAGCGTATACACTTGGAGGCTAAAGTAGCTTTCATCCCTTGTGTAAAACATCACTCTCGATATTAAAAAGTGTACCTTAATCCCTCGATATTTTTTTTCTTTCTTTAATGGTATTGGAAAATTCCCTTAGCTACAGATTTTTTATTTTTTAACGAAATCCCTCGATATTGAATATCCTATTTCCTACCTGCGATACATCCTTGTTTATAACTAAAAAAACTCCAATGTATATAAACTCAACTCGCATTCAGCTATAAAATACCATTAGGGCGATTATTCCAGAATCCATATCGCTAAATATTTCCGCTAGTTTCCACGAAGTGTAATAAAATAAGGCATTAAATGCACTAACAAAGTTTAAAATAGAGTAAAATGTGAAACATTCAGATAGCTACTTTCTAACCAGCTGATATCGTTTACCAATAAAAGACTTAAATGCAGACGATGTAAAGATAAGTGTTACGATGTTTTAAAAATATATATAAATACATTGTGTGCAACGTATTGCTATGTTAGGGGAATTTTGGTCTACTGTTATTATTGGTTTTATTGAATTTTAATTGTGAATCTATTTTAAGATAAGTTTAATTTTTTTATATTTTAAGCATGTTTAGATGTTAATTTTTACATATTTATATTTTATGCATGTTCTAGTATTTAGTTTTGAGTTTTAATTTTATTTTCTATAGAAGTTGTAAATTGTTTTTTCAAAAGAAATATTTTTTAGTTCTTGTATATAGTTTTTGAATTATCGACCTTATGTTATACGATCAGTCTGCCACTGGGCTGAATTAATTCTATGTTTTATTAATAAGCGACAGTGCGTATGATTTTATGATTATTTAACGTGAAATTTACTGTAGGTTTGCTACAATTACTCTTTTACCTTTCAGTGCCTTTGGGGGTTCCCTGCTACCATCGAAGAAATATCTTACCTATAAATCTGCTGTTGTGGTATTTTTAAATAAAGGTTATTTGAAATTCGTGCTGGTTTATTTAATTAGATTTCTATGAACTTAGAAAATTAGAAATCTATAACAAATTAAGGACTGTGTCCTCTTGAATGTAAACAAAATTAAATAAACTTATGGTTTTAAAAATTTAGTTCAGATAAGTTCTACAATCTCTGGTTACAGAGTCTTTTTAATTGCGCGTCAATTGGCAGTCCTGCTTTTGACACTTGTGGAGCAGGTATGATGGCTGCTTGTTCTAGAATTTCCTGCACCGTTTACTGGATTTGTTTAAACCAAATAGGCCTTGGATGCAATTTTGGAATTCGACGAATCAGGTGGGTGCTTACTAATTAGGATAATTTTGACCTTAATTCCTGGTAAGTTGGAGTTGCTTTTCCGTTACTTTCTCGTATTTGTCCTTGGCTGAAAGTCCTGGGTATATATTTCCAATTTAAATAACAATTTTCTCAATATCTTTCAGGAGTGATCTGGACGAGGGTTTGCTTCTTTCACTACCCAATAACAACTCAACTTTTGTTTAGTTTCTAAGGAACATGCAGAAATTTTGCAAATCAAGGATTTCTAGATTGCTATCTGTCATTTATGGTTTGTATTTTTGCCTATTTTTTCTTTATTCTATATTTTTTCTGTGAAATTATGTTATTTTCAGCATCCTTATTTCATGACGAATCTGTGGATACCCATTTGTTAATATTGCGTGAGATGAAATTTTGACCTGCCGTTGACTTCGACGAAACATCACTGAACCTTTCGAATATCACTACACAAACACTTCCTAGGATGTATTTTCCATTGTGTCTCGTCATTTGACTAGACTGGAGGTTTTACAGGTAATTCTTTCACTATTTATTTACATTTTAATAGAATTTTACAGAAATAAAGTGCATCTTAGTTTAACTGTTGTGTTGAAAGTCGTCTAAACTTTGTTCAAAGCATGTAAATAACATCTGTTCTGTTATTGATTATTTTAAAGAAACATAGTACAATGCATTTACTTTATTTACGCCTTTAATTTGTTTACGTTTGGTTTATTTTAGCGTAGCTGACCCTTTGTTTACGTGTGGCTCGTTGACCCCTCTTACTACAACAGGTGTTCTACAGCTGATTTATGAAGATTGTTCTCCAATACGATATCCTTTTTTAACTTGTATTTATCTATTCAGTATACCATACGTAAGTTTCTCGTTATTTGTTTTATTGTGGGGATTATTTTATTTTATCTTTGTTTTACCCGAGTTGATTTTTTATTTTATTTATTTAATCGCGTTCTAATTTCTTCTATAGTTTAAAATACATGACAGTATATATTCAGAAGTGTTTATGATGTATTCTTATCCTATTTTTGATCTAGAGGAAATGATTGAATGCTATTACTTTTTCAAATATTTCACGTAATTTTACGTGAATTCAAGTGTAAACTTCCAGTCAATAATAAATTTAAATAAAAATTACTGAATCTAATTCGAATTTAAGTTTCTTTGGAGCTTAGTGGGATTCTCTAGCGTTGGTTCAACGTTTATTAAACATATCCAATTAAAATCATATAAACAAAATGCATTTTAATATCCTTCAACTTTATACAACTACACAGGTTAATTTAATAATACGTTTCACGTCTTCAACTGGACGTTTTGTATTATACCTTGTAATCATGAAGGCGCCGAAATTTCATGTTGATATCACATTTAGGGCCATTCTTACGAAGCACGAAATGCCTAAATAATCCCAGTACTTAACCTGTCCAAGTGGTGTGACATATAGTCAATCCTTCCTTAAGGTATTATGTATCCTTGTAATGGATCTGTTTGAGTGATTCCTAGCGGAGTACAAAAATATAAAGATATGTTTTTTTCCTTAATTTAAATGAAAATTATACTTGTTAATAATTATATCTTATATCTGTCTCCAGGTGATTAAAAACAACGCAAACTTTATAGCTGTTTGTCTACTATTACGTTCAAACAGCTATTATAAAATATTATGAGGGATTATTAACTTTTGGGGCGTTCAGGGAAATGGGAAAATAATTAAAAAGAAAGTCGGGGTAAAAAAAGTTATGTCATTAGACTATTGGAAACCCTGAAGTGTGTTCTTTAAAAAAATATTTTTGACGTATTCGTCTCACACGTATTTTGATATATTAAGGTAATAATATACGGGGTGTGGTATTTAAGAGAATCAATAAAGTCGGTATTGAAAATAGGGACGTTTGAATAAATATTTTGGACACCCTGTATAACAAAACCAAATAACGAAGGCGGTTTTGTATAAGTTAGGCCAAGGTTGGGTTGCTTATAAATTTTTACGAAAGATTAACAGAAAATGGTGGAGATATAACAGATTTAAAAAAAGTATGTTTTGACCCAAAAATTTGTCTAAAAAATCATAACTTGGCCATTCACAAACAATTTTAGGTTTTAAAAATAATTTTGGATTTTAGAGATGAAACTTGCAAATTTTATTTATAAAATTTTCCCTTACTGGACTACCCTGTATATATAGTGTACCACTTGTATTTTTACCATCCGCGCACTACAGCGTAACGCTGTGCAGATACAAAACGGGTCAGTTATTAAATTACAACAAAACCCAGATGTCGGCTCTGTTTTCATTCAATTAAACAAAAATTAAACAAATCGCCCGCCACAGCGATCCATTTTATGGTCGGGTGGATGCATTCAGGGCATCTTCCGCCGCCTGATTTTAAAAATTTTAACGTTGCAACATGCACGTTGCATGTCGTTATTACATATAGATTAGTGGAGTCGCATCTGCGTGACACTATTTAAAATTACACTAGCCGCTCCACTTTATGGCTTCCTGAATCTAAATGGATAGATTTACGGTGGCAAACCTGTACGCTCAAATATGCTAATTGTGGAACTAGTCTTACTAAATAGCACTTACGGTCCCGTACCTGGGGGCTCAAGTGCTCGAGTGCATGCAAGATTTTTTAATGCAGACAATTTGTGAAATGTTAATGGTGGATAATTACCATATTCATATGTGGATGTGTGTGTATTCGTATTCAAATCTCGATAAGCCGACTAGGGAGCGATTGGAACATCAAAGTTATAAGAGAGATAGGATAGGTGTAAGAGTGTTCTTGAACATGGAATTTTTATACTGAGGGAGAAGTTTACATTTTTGAAATAACATATACTGTAATGCCGCCTACTTACGGCAATTTTACTGTTTGTAACTTGCCACTTACAAACAGAACACTTTTTAGACGGAAACTCGGGCTCGGGCGCCAGTTCCTTAATTTTTAAGTGCAAGGAACAGCACTTGCTTGGTTCTCCGAGGGGAGAACGTTTAGGGGTAGCTAACAGATGGAGATACGGTTATTTGTCCAGGGGTCCTAAAATGATTGTCTTGTCAGCTGGACTTGGACAATTTCTCAAACGGATTAATTAGAAATAAATAACTGAAATAATAACTCGTGAATTTTACCTATGTATACCAACGTATTTATTTAATAAACAGTAATGATAAATAAACAAGTTAAAACTAAACAGGATAATGCAGCGATTTACTTTGCAATCGGTTATGTACAAATTTGGTAACGATAATATGTCAGCTGATAAAACGACGTACGCGCGGAAGTAATTTAATTACTTATACCCACGCGGAGAAATCAAACGGCCGGGGCTGGGGCTAGCAAGTATGACACCAAAATATCGGAGCGCTATGAATAAGCCACATAGATTCTTTTTATTTCGGTTTCGGATACTACTTAACAAACGCGGATTTCTACTGCCTCAAATACAGAGTTATGCTAACAAGGAAGTTATTTCCTTCTTTACCGGAAAATAAACATTTAAATCATCCACTGGTGCCAAAAACTACCTGAGCAGGTTACCGAATTGTTTTACCTGTGTATGATAAATCCACGTTTTGACATACATCCACTGATGGCTAGGCCCTACTATCTGAGCAGAACTCCGTAGGGCTCAACCGGTGAATGTGTGATATAACATTAAATACAAATAAACGGAAACTTTAAACCGAACTCTGATTGTCCCTACGAGTGTAACAATTTTAACCAACCCAAGAATCTCTGATCTAATTTTGCGAAGCGTCTTCTATATCTTACGATCAGAGTTAGTGTGGCGTTACGTCTCTTTATAATTATTTCACTCAACGCCCTTACCTATCTTTGGTATTTTAATATTTTGCCATAAACTTCTCGAGGTTGTAACAATTCAATCTTCCACAGCATAAATACCTGCTAAATGGCATAATGACGGCTGTCTCTATAGCAAAAACTGAGCTAAACGACAAAAAACTCCCATCGCCGCACTTATCTCCGCATCATTGCTGTAAAATGTCAGTTTATTGTTTTTTTTCCGAGTGCGGTCTGTTAATTTAGATCGGGATAACGTGATAGCGGACGTGTTTTCATCGGATGCTGTGCGGTTGATGGCTAATATGTAAAGTACTTCTTGTTTTATTATGTCTTGCCGGTACATGTAATTGTATCATTCCTTTTATGGACGCTTTATGTTAGGCGAGCTGCTATAGTTTGAAAATCATGACCGGTCTACATGTGATATACGCCGTCATAAGAGGGCATATTTATCATCCGTAAATGTCTTTAACATTAGTGCGAAATACCGATGAGTAAGAGACGATCAATGCGGATGTACAGGGTCGTAACTACGTAGGAGATAACCTAATTTGTTTTTCAATTTGTTGTGACGGTGTCGGGGTAGTTTATCTTCAGTTAAACACATAAACACAATACTAAAAAGAAAGACGCTGACAAGCTCCGCAGATAATATGAGAGGTTGTCCAAAAACTTTGGAGAGATCCCACAACAAAAGTGGATATGCAAATCACGCAATATAAATCAACAAGTCGCCTCAAACAACGTCTCGTTAGCACTCCGAGGCAATTTTCCTGCTGCTTTCTATGAGGACCCCGTTGACCAATCAAAATGGCTGGAAGCTTCAAAATTTACACAACCTAAGAGTAGGTAACCAAATATACACCCTGCGTCCACATGCGCTGCCTAAAAGCTAATAATTAATTTTACCTTAGGTATGCAACCCATTTAACATAAAAGAGCGGATGGAGGTATAACATGGATTTATCCTGATAAGTAAAAACTAAGCATTATTTTTACGGTACTGTTTGATGACCTTACGGCCCTAGGTTCGATTCCCGGCCGAAACACTCAGATTTTCGTGTGAGGAAATTAATGTTTTCTCTAAATGCGTAATCTTTTTTCATACAACGTCTCCTCGTTGATAAAGGGGGTCTTAAGCGCTTAACTCCGGATATTAAAACCTTTATAATTGAATTAAAAACTAATCGAAAAGTTATTATTAACTTACAGCTGACTCAACTGCAATATTTTATACTCTTATTCGTAATGTTTTCAGGCAATTAGTTCAATGTGCTCGGGAAGCCCGGATAGAAATAATATGAATCATGCTTTTATTTCGTTAAAAGCTAAAAGCTTAAGATCATTATTTTTATCCCCTTGCTAAAAAAATACATATAGTAGAGTTTGTTGACTCAGGTAACTTCCCCTGCTTATTGAACGCTTTGTTACATTTGTCAACATAAAAAATGATAGATAATATTTATGGCACACAGCGTTCGTGTTTGTATTTCTTCAGAAAAGTCAGGCGGAAAATTTGTATATGTATAGGGTGTGGGCCAGGAACATACCTAGTCTACAATTTTCCAAAGCAAAAAAATAATATCATACCATAAATAAAGAAAAATAATAATATCGATATCGAAATATTTGCGCTGATTCTGGATGCCTTATCTATCTTGAACTAAATCGTTTTACCCAAAGATAAACAATGCACTGATATAAACACTAATTGTTTGTTTTTCATCGGTTTGGCATTTAGTGGAACGGAAATAATGCACCATTAATCTGATTTAGTAGCTGAAGATTACGCATTAAAACTCTTATTATGCAGAGGAGTGCCTGTATATAAACATTAAAAGTGGTTTCCCAAGGATACTTCTTAATCTTTTGGATTTGTAAAACGATGGCATGAAATAACAAAGTGATGTGATAAACAGCCCACATATTTTTTAGGCACAACCACAAGGCAATCCCCCGGCTTGACAAATACCATATTCAGCTGGCAATCGCTCTTAACACTTTTAAGTCCTTGGATATATTACTGCGTATTAAAATGTGGACCATTTTTTACTTGGTATAAATCGCTTCTTTTTCTAATTTTTTTACTGTTGAAAGAAGAGTTCTAAATTCAATAATTTATTTATGCTGTCAAAATACTGCCAAGCTGTTACGTTTCATTAAAATCGGTAATGTGAAGACACGCATTAAGGTTTTTATTCGTTTTTGTTAGTGATGAATGGGATCAACGAACAATGTAGTGGCGGTCAATGCAATTTAGAAAAGAATAAAGAGGAGCAGCAATCATCTGAATACGAACATTGTGTCATGTATTTTAAACTAAAACCCCACTAATAAATTAATAAAATTAATAAAAAAATAAATTCAATTCAATCCAGGGTAAAATGAAAATTCCTCCTAATAAAACTAAAACGAGAAACTTACGTATAGTATACTCATGAAATAAATACAAGTTCAAAAAGGATATAACATCTTAAAACCATTTGTTAAATCAGCTGTGAGACACCTGTTGTGGCAAGCGAGGTCAACGAGCCTTAGGTAAACAAAGGGTCAGCTACGCTAGAACAAACCAAAAATAAACAAAATAAAGGCATAAATGAAATAAATACATCGTGCAATGTTTCTTTTAAATAATCAATAAAATAACAACTGTCTGCTACATGCTTTAAACAGAAGTTGAAAGATTGTCAACTACGGTTAAACAAAGATGGACTTTATTTATATAAATTTTTAATAAATTTGTACTTAAATTAATTTAAAACAAACCTGTAAAACCTCCAGTCTAGTCAAATGATCAGACACAATGTAAATTAGTTCCTAAGAAGTGAGTGCAGTGATATTCGATACGGTCATGTAATCCCTCGTACGAGCCAACGGCAGATCTAAAATTTATCTCGCGTAATATCGACACATGGGTATCCACGGATTCATCTTCGAATAAGGAAGCTAAAAATACCATAATTTCATAGTAAAATTACATGATAAAGGGAAAAAAGGCGAAAATACAAACCTTCATGACAGTTGAAAATCTAGAAATCCATGGTTTGGCAAATTTTCTGCATGTCCTTAGAAATGAAACAAAAACTTGAGTTGTTATTGGGTCGTAAAAGAAGCAACCCCACGTCCAGATCGCTCCTGAAATACATAAAGAAATACGAAATTAAAAACGAAGATTTATACTTCCAGTACATTTGAATAATGGTTCAAGGCCCAATACAATAAGGTACCAGAAAACAACATCAACTTACCAGCTATAAAGGTAAAATTTATCCTAAATAATAATCAGCCACCTGATTGGTCGAAATCCGTCTGGGCATCCAAAGCCTATTTAGTTTATGCAGATCCAGTGAATAGGGCACTAAATTGTAAAACTGCCAGCTACCATATCTGGACCACAAACCACAAGTGTCAAAACTTAAAAACAGGTCTGCCAATTTAAAGTAAATATCGCGACACGGTAACTTTAGTGTGCCGGGAGTAACTTGAACTAAAATTGGAAAATTTAACTTTATTAATTAAATTTGTCACTTTTCACAAGGACACTGTCCAATATTTGTTGTAGATTAAGTTAATTTAAGTTAGAGCAGGGACATAGTTTAAGGAACGTTTCACTTTGAATTGTCTCATATGTGTAATAAATACGACTTGTTGTTCCATCTATGTTTAATTGATACAACTAAAGCTTATAAATCCATCTCAGCTGGATATCTATACTACAGCAAAGGCAGAGACATCTAGCTGTCTAATGACAAAATTATATTTATTCTGAGAAAGATCTCTAGCATTTCAAGATCATTACCAATCAAATAAAAAATAAAACCAGCCAAAAATCCAAATAATCTTTATTCAGAAGGTGTACAGCGGCTGATTAACAGGTAAGACATTTCTTCGATAGCTGAAGGGAACCCCCTTAGGCCCTGAAAGGTAAAAGAGTAATTATAGCAAACCTATAGTAAGTTTCACGTTTAATATCTTAAAATCATACGCACTGTCGCTTATTGTTTAAACTGTTGGAAAATCCAGCCCAGTGGCGGACTGATCGTATGTTATAAAGTCGATAATTCAGAAAACTATATACATATACTTGAGAAAAATTAATTTAAAATTAAAAAACTAAACAACTTAATTTTATTACTAGTGCATGCATAATAATATATGGGTCAATATTGAAATATAAAACTTAAATATCTAAACGTGCATATATAAAATATTAAATATAAATAAAATCTTAAAAATTTAAAAAAAAACTTACCTTGTAATAATAAATCAAAAATAGAATTTCAAAAATAAAAAAATTAGTGTATCCCCAAAGTCCTCATATCATTACATTTATTGGCGCCCAACGTGGGGCTCAAATAGAAAGAAATCAAATTCGAGAAAACTGAAAAAAAAGAAAAAAACTAAATTAATAAATAAAAATAATTCCTGGTGCAATCATTACAATTGTTTTAAATCTCAATCAAAAATTCTACTCGAAAGTAAAAAATCAACTTTAATTTGCCATTCTTCATCGGGCTGTACCGATTTTGTATCACCAGCGCTCATATTGATTTATTTTTAATTGAACTGAAAAAAAAGTGATAAAGATATAAGTTGTTACGTCTGACACATAATAACGTACAATAATAAATCCGGCCCATTGGACTGCACGAGATCTTATCGTACTAATTATGTCTTGTAATTTATTATTTTCTTTTGCCCCCAGTTCTTGGGTTTCCTTTTGGCGCATTTATTTATGTACAGCTCCAGATAAAATTAATTAAAAGTTGAAACAAAAACGTCAGTAAGAGAAAAGATCAATTACAAACATTATCATGCGAGCGATTTGATTTGGATCGAGGATTTCGAGGACACAACAAAGAGTGAAAACCAACCAACTTTGTCTAGCAGAACATTCACATTTTTCTAACTAACCAGCTAACCACCCAAAGTAGAAGTTTTCTATTGACTCTATGTGTGATCCAGGAAAGGATGATGCAGGAAAAAGGACTGCCAGGAATCATATTAAAAAATTATGCCTTTAAATAATAAGATTACTCTTGTACCTACTTAACTACTTGTGTTTATTTACAAATTTAAAACACTCCACGTTTATGCGTTCTGCGTTGTGTTCCATCGTTGTTTTTCCATTTCCAAATCCAAATAGTGACGTCGTTTCTGCTTCGTGTTTCGTAAAATTCTTTATTAGATTAGACGCATTTAAGATAACTGAATGGCTAGACGCGCTATGTTTAGCCCCATTTGATGTTGAAGAGTCTGAACTCTAAACGCTAAAGAATATTTTTAAAGTCTTTGTTAATAAGCGCCTGTGCCGAATGACGTTGTTAATATTTTTAGGAAAGGATTTTATGTACCGAAAATATTGACGCAATGTTTAGTGAGTAACGATTGGCAATAAAACAATCACTCTTATTAAATTTTAAATAAATAACAATGTTCTATCCTAGAGATCAAACCCAACTTTTCCCATGGATTTCGCTTAAACCGAATTTAGCAAGAAAAAATTTTTTTGACGCGTCAATTTTTTCTATGGTGCTCTTTTTAACCCTCGATAGTCCCCTAAGGGGAAAATTTTTTGAAAAAATGTTTCTAATATTTTTGTATAATGTTTACAAGGGTTTCTTGGGTCACTGATCGCGAATCTGAAGTCAAAAATGAATTTCAAAATAAAATAATTTCATTTTAAAATAAACTCTTAATTAAAACATTTATAACTCTTTTATTTATTTAAACGAATGCCTTAAATTTGATAGCATTTGGTTTTTGGGGTCGCAGATTACGAATTTGGCATCAAAATCGGTTTAAAAACAAAATGGCGTCGAAAGTGTAGTTTTTTTATTTTCATTTTTTTTAATTTTTGTTACATGTCTAGGAGTTTTTGGGGGCGCTGATTACGAATTTGACAATTAAACTCTACCAAAACCAAAAACGACCGATCCAAAATGGCGGAAATGTAAAAATTGACAACAAGTTTTATGTTATAAAATTTAGGAAACTGGACATATTGTCATGTATTTTAAACTATAAATGAAAGTAAAACCCGACTATTAAATAAATAAACTTAAAAATAAACTCAGATCAAACCAGGGTAAAATGAAATAATCCTCTTAATAAAACAAATAACGAGAAACTTACGTATGGTATACTCAATAGATAAATACAAGTTTAAAAAAAGGATATCATGTCGGAGAACCATCTTCATAAATCTGCTGTAGAACACCTGTTGCTGCGAAAGAGGTCAACGAGCCACACGTAAACAAAGGGTCAGCTATGCTAAAATAAACCAAACGTAAACAAATTAAAGGCGTAAATAAAGTAAATGCATTGTACTATGTTTCTTTAAAATAATCAATAACAGAACAGCTGTTAGTTATATGCTTTAAACAAAGTTTAAACGATTTTCAACATAACAGTTAAACAAAGATGGACTTTATTTCTGTAAATTTCTTTTAAAATTATAATTAAAAAGTATAAGAGTTACCTGTAAAACCTCCAGTCTAGTCAAATGACTAGACGCAATGTAAATTAGATCCTAAGAAGTGTTGTGTAGTGATATTCGAAAGGTTCAGTGATGTTTCATCGAAGTGAACGGCAGGGCAAAAATTCTTCACGCGTAATATCAACAAATGGGTTTCCACAAATTCGTCAGGAGATAAGGATGCCGAAAATGACATAATATAGGAAAATTATATAATAAAGATAAAAAAGGCAAAAATACAAACCATAATGACAGATGGGAATCAAGAAATCCTTGGTCTGACAAATTTTCTGCATGTTCCTTAGAAACGAAACAAAAGGGGAGTTGTTATTGGGTAGTGAAAGAAGCAAACCCACGTCCAGATCGCTCCTGAAATAAATTCAGAAAATTATAATTAAAATTGGAAATTTATATTCCGAGGACTTTCCAATGGTCAAATACGAAAAAGTAACGGAAAAGCAGCTTCAACTTACCAGGAGTAAAGGTAAAAATTATCCTAATTAATGAGCAGCCACCTGATTGGTCGAAATCAAGATTGCATCCATGGCCTATTTGGTTTAAACAAATCCAGTAAGCGGTGCAATAATTTCTAGAACAGTCAGCCATCATATCTGGATCACAAGTGCCAAAAACTAAAAACAGGTCTGCCAGTTCAAGTGCATTTAAAACGACTCGGTAACCCGAAAGTGCAGAACTTACTCTGAACTGAAATTTTAAACCTTAAGTTTATTTAATTTTGTTAGTATCCAAAAGGACACTGTCCTAAATCTGTTGTAGATTTAATTAGTTTTAATTAGCGCAGGGATATAGATTAAGAAACGTTTTTTTGCTTTTGATTATCTGATGTTTGCAATAAAACCTTATATTTTCAGTGCCATCTATGTTTAATTGTAATAACCAAAGCATTTAAATTGATCTCAGCTGGATATCTAAAATACAGCAGACTCAGAGACATCTAGCTGTCAAATAGTAATAGAGTGACATTCATTCTGATAAAGATTTCTATAATTCCAAGTCGATAGAAATATAATAAAATAAAATAGCACGAATTTCAAATAACCTTTATTTAAAAATGGCATGACAGCAAATTTATAGGTAAGATATTTCTTCGATGGTAGAAGGGAACCCCCAAGCCTTTGGGGGTTCCCTGAAAGATAAAAGAGTAATTATAGCAAACCTACAGTAAGTTTCACGTTAAATAATCATAGAATCATACGCACTGTCGCTTATTAATGAGACCAGAGGCGGACTGATCCTATGCCATAAGGTCGACTATTCAAAACTATATACAAGAACTTGTAAATATTCTTTTGAACAAACTATTTGCAAATATAAAATTAAATTTCAAAACTAAAAAACTTAATTACTATAGCATGCATTAAAATATAAAAGAAAAATTATTATAATCTAAACGTGCAAATCTGAATTTAAACTTACCTTAAATTATATCAATAAAATAAATTACAAAAATAAACAATATCCTTAAAAATCAAAAATAATAAATCATATCATTATAATATTTTCTCTTGTAAAATAAATTGATTTGGAAATATTTATTCAAAACAAACATAAACTTGGTTGCGAACACATGAGTTCAAAGAGCTCTCTTATTGGAACTATAAAAACTGATTATTGTATATTTAATGTGTGGATACATCGTTAGAGTAACGTCTTTTATCGCATTTAATATTTATGTTCATACTGAAAATTACGCAATTGTGTATATTTCGTTAATTTTATAAGCGGAAGTCATTACTAAGTTTATGATGCATTTGAAATATAGCTGATTTTTTTGTGTTATATTATGGTATGGAGGTTTTTTTAAGCAAATTGCAAAAATTATCCGTAGGTTAATGAGGAATAATAATTGCTCCGAAATGCAATAAAAGGTGAAATTAACTCAGAATAAATTAATGCTTTCTACTTCTTTTTTTTTCTCTCCAAAGAACTATAAATGTAACCAGTTTTTAGTTGTACAAGGTGTTTCATGACGAACTGTACATACTTCTAAGGGTGATAGAGGATCCCTTGTACGAAGCTCTGGAAGGGACACCTAAAATAAAATTTTAAAATTCCGAGTCAAAATTTTATTTTAGTTATACGTCGAAATTTCAAAATTCCGAGTTATAACTTGAAATTTTATTTCAAAATTCCGAGTTATAACTCGGAATTTTGAGATAAAATTTATAACTTGGAATTTTGAAATAAAATTTCAAGTTATAACTCGAAATTTTGAAATTTCGACTTATAACTCGGAATTCTTTAAATAAAATTTTGACTTATAACTCGGAATTTTGAAATTTTGAGTTATAAGTCGAAATTTCAAAATTCCGACGAGTTATTAGTCGAAATTTCAAAATTTTGAGTTATAACTCCAGATTTTATTTCAAAATTCCGAGTTATAACTCCATTGTAAAGGAAAGTGACATATTCAACAATATGCATTAATTATTAATTAATATTATATTATTCCATAAATAAATTTGTACTAAATCATTTATTGTGAAAAAAATCCATAGTCACTGAATCATTTTACAACTCGTCCTGCCTCTGTAACGCAACACTGTATGTAAAGTGTATTTTTTAACACACCATTTATTATACTCAACAGAGAACAGTGTTTATTTGTATAACAACATTCTCACAGTTATTAATGTTATTACTCATATTACGAAGCGTTTTAAATACATACAGTATGTATTTATTAATCAGTTTGCTATTGAGTCGAATTTGGTTTGTCATTAGAGATTTAATCTTTGTGAAGCTTGGAAATTACGCACACAGGCGTCCGCAGAATTTTTGAAAAGGGGGGGCATCATATTGGTAAAAGTTCATCCGATTTCCATGTTATTCATTGGAATGATAACTTGAACATAATTATACACACTGACCGGTCAATTGAAGTGATCCAAGAAAAATTTGTATCAACTTCCAACTCATATATATCTTTTGATGCAAGAATCGCAGAGCCATAAATTTTTTTAGGTATATAGATATAAGCGTCAAAAATATGTGACACATTTTGCTTTTACTTGCCTCGCTTATTTTTGGAGATACGGTGATGAAGGTTGAGCTGTTTTATTTTTTTTTTAATTTTAAAAGACAAATTTTTCACAAAATTTTTTAATCCAAATTTTTTTCGAAATTTTTGAATTTAAATTTTTTTCAAAATCTTTGAATCCAAATTTTTTTCAAAATTTTTGAATCCAATTCAAATTCAAATCATTTTTTAAAATTTTCCGTTTCAAAATTTCTTCAACATTTTTGAAATCGAATTTTTTTAAAAATTCTTGAATTTAAATTTTTTTTGACATTTGTTTCAATTCAATTTTTTCTTTGACATTTTTCAATAGAAATTTTTTTCAAAATTTTTAAATTCAAATTTTTTTTTAATTTTTGAAATCAAATTTTTTTTTGATATTTTTTAAATAAAATTATTGTACATATTGTCATCGATCATTGGTAAGTGTGCAAAGTTTCAGTTTAATCTGACGTTTTGAAGTGGGTGAAAATCTCGTTGAAAGATTCCGTTACATACAAACAAAATAATAATAATAATAATAATAAAAGCGAGTTAAAAAAATACAATTTCACTAATTTGTAACCAATGCACATTTACCCAAACACAACCCGACCAAGCACTCCATTGCCAAAACTAAAACCATTTATTAACGCCTAAAATAAGAAACGCGTTTTTCCCCATTCATGTTTACCGGATAGTGGAAGCGGTGCTTAGCATTTATATTGTTCTGCCGGCTTAAACTCGCACCTATCACTGACGTCACTGACCCAGGCACCCTGCCTGAACAACGCAACAATACCCTAACAAATCAAAAGCACCCGCCCTCAACATTCGTACGGAGGCTGTTTTAAAAGTTCCGGATCGTAGCCGGCTGATCTGTCAGTTGCGTCCGGGCAGCCGAGCGCTTTGTATCGAGAACGCTATGCCGGGCCTCGAAAGGCCGTAAAAAAGCACGTGCTCGATGTTATGATGAACTTTAATTAAGATTAAGCTCCGCTGCTGCTAGCTTTACTAACCCTTGCATTTAATTAGACGCGTTATTGTTTGAAATTCTTTTTGGGGGATAGAAAGTTTTGTTTAATGTAGTGCTTTACTAACTAAAAAAAAAAAAAAAAAACGCAGATTATATAGTAGTGCTAGTTTAAGTAAGGTGTATTTACAATAAGTTTTTTATGTAATTTTTTTAATTGGCTTGTTACAATGCCGTGGATAAAGTCATGCCTGTGCCACCAGGAGAAGAAAAAATCGCCCACTATCAGCCCACCTATTCATCTATTATTAAAGGTAAGGGCAAATATATTTGACACGTTTGGGTCCATGTACTCCTGAAAGTAGTAAGCGGCGGTCAATGAGGGTATTTAGGAAACAATTTGATAGTTAGTCAGGTAGTCTGCAGCCTTCGTACGGTATTTTGGAAAAAATATTTTAAGCCTCCAATGTTTACAAAACGTCGCAGGTCATACTGTTTTTTCAGTTAGTGATTCTACAATCTACAAATACTACAATCTGGCACTAGCTATATTTTTTTCATTGATTGATTGATTGAATTAAAAAAAAAAAAATCTGATTAATTTGGGCTTCTAATAATCAAGTTTGCTGCGGAAAACCATCTGCTAGGGAAGACGAAATTAAATGTCGTAGTTTTTCCCTTTTGTTATTTAACAAAAAACAATAAATTTTACGATAACTTACAACACTAGAGCTTCGACTGGAGCTTAAATAATATTTGTTGTTTTGGTTTTCTTGTTTTTCCAAACAAACATTTATTGTATAAGCTTAAATGAGATTTTTCTATCAGTTGTTGAGTTGATTGTTTCGTGGCACATTAGATAAATGAAGCCAAAACTAATATCGATAAACATTTTATTTATTTTTTTACATTAAATATTAGACGAAAATAAAGTTTAATTAATACATAGGTACCGAGATAGGTACCTAGTTTCATTCAAAAAAAGCTCTTAAACAACCCCATTTGAAAAAAAAGAGTTGCCTCTTGCTTGATATCGAGTTCGATATTGATGCTGAAAAAAAATCAAAATTAGTGTAAGTTTGTACCACATATTTCTAAAAATATGTATTAATTTATTTAATTTCTCCCCGTTTCTTAAAATGAGTCAAGAAATAACGAAGTAGACAATAAATGAATATATTTTTATTCATTCTTAAGGCCAAAAATTGGATAGAATAATCCGAGGAATAATCCTTATAATCCATATAGAAAAAATTGCATCTAAAAGTATTTAGAATATAATCTATTCGTAAAAAAGGCAAATTTTGGAACATACAGTGTGACCCATCTTTAATGAAAAAATCCCTGTAAAAAATGTGTCTATTATGCGATTTTAACGGGAGTTTTTTAGAAGATAGACCATCGAAAACTCTAGTTTATGACAAAAATTTAGATCTCGATTTAGATATTAATTTCAATTTTCACGATCTACTATAATTTTCTTTCGATATTAAAAATGGACAAATTTGATTAGCGATTTTTTGTATTAAAAATTTAACTATACCACTGGATTCAGAATCATCTCAAATTGGTTAATCCGAGGTAAATCCAAAATTTCGTGAAAAAATATTAAATAATTTGTACATGATTTTTTCTAAAAATCGAAGTAGCCCATGAAAAATAAATAAAAGACAGATGAATTAAGAGGATAGTTGAGGATAATTGATAGTTGAAAATTGAAATTGATCTCAAAATTTTTGTCATAAAGTAGAGTTTTCGATAGTCTATCTATTAAAAAAAGTCCCGTTAAAATCGGATAATAAACACATTTTTTATAGGGGGTTTTCCATTCAATATGGGTCACAATAAAAGTTACATAAAATTTGTAAACAAAATCGAATACAAAGACATCAAATTTCATTTTTTTTAAAATAGAGTATTATTATTTTTCGAATTTACATACCAAATTCCGAGCCAAATTCTTTCTAATCACGATGCAAAATTTATATTTTTTTCAAAAATAATTTAAAAATTTTTGAATTAAGTAGGTACCTAAGTACCTACATATTTATTTTTTCAGTGTTAAATGGAAATAAAACTAGATATATCTATATCATATTATCGTCGTATTCGAAATAAAATGCTCTATCTAATGTTGCAGATGGTCCATACACGTTTCATTTAAAAAAAATTATTTTTTTTATCAAAAACCAACACTTTAAAATTTATCGGCCCACACCTCGGCCCACACTTAACATTAATTTACTACTAAGAATTATTATTAGTGTGAATGACAGAATGGAGATAGATACATTTTTCCCAAGTCACAGCTGGACTAAAAAATTAAATTAAAAGTTTTAAAATTATTTTTGAAAAAACTCCAAATTTTGCAACGTAATCACATAGAATTTATTCAAAAAATAATAAAATATACAGGGTGTTCCATTTAAAAAATCGATTTTGATGTTATTTCCGTCGAAACCGGAAGTCGGCCATTTTGAATATCCACGTCGCTTAATTGGAAAATAAGACTTATATACATGTTCCAAATATCAAAACAGTTGGTTCATAAAAAAAGAGCTAAGTATAAGTCTGGGCCACTTTTTTGACATAAGTATAAATAATCTTTCTCCAAGATCACGTTCTTTGTTTGGTGGTTTTATTTCTTGTGGCTGTTCGTCAGTATTTAGATGAAATTTTCCCAGATAAGTGGATTGGAATAGGTGGTCGGATTGAGTGGCCGGCAAGATCTCCACACCTTATTCCACTCGATTTATTTTCATGAGGCCCAATAGTTAATCTCGAGAGAGCTGTCTCAACGTTGAGGACCTGCAGCAACGGTTTCAGGCATGAAATGAGGCAAATCTCTCCAGAAATGTTACAAACATTGTAAGGAATAGGTTTTACCATTGATCGGCTTTTTGGCGAGAAAAAAGTGAACATTTTGATCATCCACAATAAACAGCGTTTAACTTTTTTTATCATTAACCCCTCAAAAATGAGATTTTAAAAAATATGTCATTTGACATACCCTCAGGAACAGTTAGGGATGTTTATTGGTTGCACCACTATCGCTGAAATATAGCTAGTGACAAAGTAAAATTGAAGTGTTTTAGGATTTTCTTCAGAAATTTCATATACCTATCCAAGTTTAGAATTTGGTCCAGTTAAAGTTTCCACCGAGGATTCCACACTGTAGGTATTTAAAAGTTTCGTCAGAAGATTCTGAATACCTTCCTAACCTATTTATTAACTCTTTCAACTCTTGTGCACATAAGTAGTTGTTTATTTAACTCGAAGTCTGTTTTTAAATAATAAATAAAACAAAATATCGGAACCGTTTTTATTCCTATTTTTAAATTAGTAGATAGCAGCAACTAATGGTAGAAAAATGTTAATTCAGTGCCTCCTTTCTTTCATTTACGCGATATATACGAATTTTAAATCTCAAATTTTCTTCCAAGAGTAGATTTTCGTTGTAAGGTAGTGGCGGCATATATGGCCCACTTAAAAAAAATATTTTTTTTCTCGAAAACTTTATTAAAAAAAATAACAATGCTTACAGGAACCTTCGCTTTCAGGAAAAAAATTAAACTTTGTAAAAATCAAACGTAAAACAAACAAATAAAATTTTTTTTTAAATGCAGTGAATGGGCCATATTCGAGGCCATATTCCCAACCAGGGTTATGGCCCTAGAAAAATTTATTTTAATTGAACGGTTCATTAAGAAAATTGAGCTTAGACATAATAGACAAATAGACTGACAACAAAAAAAAATAAAAAAGATTGCAAATTTAAAAATAAAAAATAAAATTGTAGAAAAAGTCAATGGGCCATATCATCAAACCCATCTGAAAATATGGCACTTACAGAATTAACATAAATCTGAGCCCTTTAAAAAAATGCAAAATAATTTTTTCCACTAATGTAAAGTAAGTATTTTCTATCAAGATAAAATACTTAAACAATGTGACGAAATAAATACATGGGCCATATGACCAGTTGAGTAGTGCACATTATGAGCAACAAGAAAAAAACTCTTTCACAAAATTTTTAAGTAAAATAAATACTTATGTCACTATGTAACACGTAACTTAGAGTGTCGATCCTCCAAAATTTAGGTTTGTTTTTCAATGTTTCCCGATGATTTCACCAAAACACTTTCATTAAACTTTATTATTCGAACACCTGTTGTGACGCCATAATGTAAACTAGCCGGTATTGCCGATATTGCCGGAAGTTCGGCTTGTTATTTACAGAGGACGCTTAAACGTATTGAAAGAAACTGTGAACGTCAAGAAGTTGGGTTTGAGGCGGTTAGTTTAAAATTTAAGGGCATTGGGCGAGGCATTGGGCCATATGACCGTCCGGGCCATATCTACCGCCACTACCTTAGAAACTGCAATATACCAGATCCGGCATATGTAAGAAATATGAAATAATTTCTGTTAAAATTTGTTTAATGGTCAATTGAACACTGTTTCAAATACAATT
Source organism: Rhagium mordax (assembly GCA_963680705.1). Taxonomy (NCBI): domain Eukaryota; kingdom Metazoa; phylum Arthropoda; class Insecta; order Coleoptera; family Cerambycidae; genus Rhagium; species Rhagium mordax. Next base: position 88,061,890 of record OY796658.1, read on the forward strand.
TTTTTGTGATATTTTTTAAACGTTCAAAAAAATATAAATATACTTACCCCATTTTTATCTTTTTGATATCTGATGGCGTTCAGATTTTAGTGTGATTTTATTATTCCACGAAGCTCAATTGAGCTGAACTTAAACCTGTAAATAGTTAATCTGACAGAAACAATCGATTTGGTTTCCCAAATATGGTTGAATGAAGACCAAAAAGTAATGCAGCAAGAAGTCTGTATGTTGTTTAATGAAATCTCCTTCTCAGTCTTTTATGGAACCCCATAAAAAAGTTCAAAAGGGCCAAATGAGGTAACCAGGCAGGTCACTCGGTAAACATATCTTGGAATGGAATTTTTAATTTTTGTCAAATGTTATCGTCTTGTCCAGATCTCTATTGAATAATCTGGGATTTTGTTCTACCACTAATAAAACATTTAATGTGGTCGGTCTAATTTCGTTGCATTTTTCCTGCTTCCCATGCATGACTGTCTGAATTTTTTATAGAAAATGTTAAACTGTTTAGTCGGAGTACATTTGAGGTAAACTTCATTAAACAACGTGCGTTCTTTTTCGCAAATCCATCCATTACACAGCCTGCAAATTGGGGGGTCGTGGAAGCTGTTTGACAACTTGGAAACATTTCCTACATAATTTTTTGCATAGAATTCGAATCTAGTCTCAGAACTTACGCATCACGTCAGGATGTTGAGATATTTGAGGTTAAATAACCAAGAAATGTTTTTTTTGGCTATATTTGAGGTTATGTACTTATGTATAGGAAATAAAACTATTTTTACCTCATTTCTGCTGGTTACGTCGTCTAGTACTACTTTTCCTTCAAAACACATTTTGAAGAAGAAAAGTAGTGCCTACTAGACCATGCAACGAGCAGAAATAAGTTAAATTTTTAATTTCCCATACATAACCTCAAATATAGTGAAAAAAAAACATTTTTTGGTCATTCAATTTTTTTCTGCCTATTCATCGATACGGTTCAGGCGGGGGAAAAGTTAGGAGTTGATGACCTTGAAAATGCCACCAGTGCTGATTCACAAGGTTATTTCAAGGTCAATTTTTATTTCAAAGAAATATTCGTTACGTTAATACAATTAATAGGAAGGTACTTTAAGGTACTTAAAAATCAAGCACCTCAAACGCGAAAGGCGACTGCAAGATTATCAAAATGCTGTCACCTTCTAAGACTAGATTTAAATTTAAATTTCTTGGTTCAAAAAATAATTTCCCACGATCCATTTATTATTATTTTTATTATTAAACTGAACGCGGTTTGTACGCAGATAACAAAAATAACACACATTTATCTACTGGCAAAAAGCAAAAAACAATATTCGTTTTGCTGTTACTGGCATGCTTATGCATAATAAAATATAATTTTCTGCGATAAAATTCAAGGTCAATGTCAAGGTAGCTTCAAAGTCATGCATTTTCCGCCACTACTGTAGTAAACATAAATACGGTACAGAAACAATTGTTTTTAAGTGCTAAGAAAGTTGAACTCTTGACGAAGTCGAAATTTACCAAAGAAATTTGTATTATTTTGTTGTGCATCCGGTGATTAAAGCTGATTGACCAAGGAAAACAGCCTATGAGTTTAAAATACAATTTCTTTAATCAAAATCAATCGACTGATCGTGCATGGTTAAGGGCATCGTCAACGAAAATTATTGACCGATAAAAAAACTCCCGTTCTTCTTAAAATCATAATTTATATTCAATCAACTAGTTATATAAGTATGGACCATTTAGAAAACGCCTTTGGTCATTTAAAATGAAAGAATTAGGATATACTGAGGTGCAACTGTTCAACTTAGTAGCATTCACTTTTATAGGGAATTAATAATTAATTAATTATCTAATAAAACTAAATTACCAAAAGCATATTTTATACTTCCATCGTGGTTACTCCAGCTAAATCTTTTCCTTCTGATTAATCCCAATAAACAGATATTGAATTTTCCATTGCTAATAAAGTCTGCTACAATTTGAATTGCTAATTTTTCAAATTGAGCGGATACGCAAAATTGCTTGAGGCCTAAGGGATTTATTAATTTAATCGTAATTTTGTATTCATACAGCCCCCCGGGAGTACAGGATTTGAGGTTATTGGTGTTGTTTGTAGTATCTACTTCTATGTATTAAAAACTAAATCAAAAACACATGCGCTTGTGTTAATTGAATATATGTGTGCATTAAAACAATGCAATCTAAAAAGATAAACTGTGTTTATAAACGGGGATAATTAAAATTATATTTTGCAAACAATTTAATAGCATAATCGAGGGGGATAAACTGAGGGCAAAGTTGTGTACACCAAACTTCCTTTTTGTAGAAAACTTCCCTAATTCTTCCGAAACTTCGTTAGACTTCCTAGAAACTTTCTCAAAAAATTTCTTTTAATTTCCTTTAATATCCCTACACTTTATCCTATTTCCTAGGAAATGCATTTTTTATTTCATAACTTCTATAATAGTTTCGAACAAATTGAAATTTCATAAATTTAAGGAGCGCAAAAATTATTGTATTTATCATCATAGATATCTCAGTACGAAACCATTCATATGCATTGGGCAAAGCGCTCATTTTTTCGCTAGACTTTCACATCTCGATTACACTCTACTCGGTTTTCTTGAAATCCTTTGAGAAATCTTGTATGTCAAATAAACTGAGAAACAAACACATCCTATACGACCCTGTTTTGTGCATTACTTTCAATGTAAACGTCAAAAATAGATTATCAGGCTGCGACGTGTCGCCCTGTTCAATTTTATTTCAAAGTGTACCCATATTCACGTTTAAATAGAAAAAACCTCGGAAAAAAACATAATCCAATGGATTTTCTGCAACGACTTTATTAAGGATTTACTCTGCCAGAGAAGATTTCGTTGTATACGGGAACTAGGTGACATCGTTAAATTGAGCAAAGCACGAATGTGATCCGTTTTTAAAGGCAGCACATTTACCGGCTCCAGTGTTAGCAAATTGTTGATTTTAGCTGACTAATAGTATTCATACTTATTTTTGGAAATTGGGATAGCTACGTCAATTTTAGCGGTTCTAGATTAGAATGAGAAAAATTAAAAAGAAATGTAATTTCAGGTCTACAAATAAATAAAGTACATAATTAGTTATATAGTTTTTGCTAATCCAATTAGCTAAAAAAAATATACAGTAGAGCAGTCTAAGTTCACGCGCATTTTTTTGGTGATAAAATTGAATGAAAGTAACCAGAATCTTGCTTGTCAGAGCAATACTGATATCGTTAATAAATATATTGAATCGCAAGGGCCCTAGAAGGTACCCTTGAGGATCTTAAAAAATACAGAGCAATTAAAGACACAATTTAGACAATCGGAGAACTGAACAAGAAAAATCAATAATAACTTTTGATATTATGTGTTATATTCCAGAACTAGTCCCATTAATATGAGATTTAAAGAGTTTTATTAGTATTTACGCGAATTTGACATCTATGAGAAAACGTGATTTATGCTTTTAAAATTGTTTCCATTGGACTTCAAAACACTCGACGCACGTTTCGCCAACCAAGTTGGCATCATTGGGAGACGATCAAAACTGAACATATCTAACTATGCAGCCTATTTCTACGTAAACTATTAACCCATAGGGAGGGTTCTTAGGAATAGGTTCCTTGTCGTATTTAAATTTTGCAATTTTCAGTGGCGACTGGTGAATTTTCGATGTTGGATATTTCAATTTAGAAACATGGGGCTTATACCAAATTATAAGGTTTTTGTTTGGGATCAAAATGTGAATATTGGCGTGAAAAAACTTGAACAACAATTTGCGAAAATCCCCTGACCGACCCTGGAAAGTCCTGAAATTTTATATAAACTGGTGCACAATTGAAGTATATATAGGGAAAATATGGGCAATATTTGAACCTCAATATTTTTGGAATTAGATGATTAATCTTGATGCGGTTTTTTGCGAACGTTAGCAAAATTCATTGGCTTTCGTTCACCGTAAATAGATTTTTTAAATCTCTTATCTACAGGGTGGTTGTCCAGGTCCTTACATTTATGTTAAAGTTTATCGTTCTCCCAAATCCCTAAAAAAATGTTGAGAGTTTTTAAAACACGTTCGTTATGCTTTGTAAGTAATTCTAAAGAACTGATTTGAAGATTTTTTTTATAGCTTTGTTATTTTTAGAGATATAATTTTTTATCGAAAAAATGGCGAAATCTTTACATTTTAGGTTACAGCATTTTAATACGATTGCAAATAACAATTTTTTCTCAAAACAGAAACATGAAGGAAAATGAGATAATGAAAGAAATGAAAAATAAAACAAATGTAACATTAAAAAAATGAAAAAAAATAAAAAAATGGAACAAATGAGAAAATGAAACATGAAAAAAATTAAACAAATAAAACATGAAAAAAATGAAGCAAATAAAACAAATGAAGTAAATGAAAGAAATGAAACAAATGAAAAATAAAACAAATGAAAACAGAAACATGAAAGAAAATGAGATAAATGAAACAAATGAAAAACTAAAACAAATGAGAAAATGAAACATGGAAAAAATGGAATAAATGAGAAAATGAAACACGAAAAAATAGAATAAATGAAACATGAAACAAATGAAACAAATGAAACAAATTAAATAAATGAAATAAATAAAATAAATGAAACAAATGAAACAATGAAACAAATGAAACAAATGAAAAAAAAAACATATAAGAAAATAAAACATGAAAAAAGGAAACATGACACAAAAGAAAAAATGAAACAAATGAAATATGGAAAAATTTAAACAAATGAAGCAATGAAACAAATGAAGCAAATAAAACGAATGAAAAAAATTAAATGAAACAAATGAAAAAATCAAACAAATGAAAACAGAAACATGAAAGAAAATGAGATAAATGAAACAAATGAAAAATAAAACAAATGAGAAAATGAAACATTAAAAAAATTTAAAAAACTGAACAAATGAGAAAACGAAACATGGAAAAAATGGAACAAATGAGAAAATGAAACATGAAAAAATAGAACATGAAAAAAAGGAAGCAAATGAAACAAATGAAACAAATGGAACAAATGGAACAAATGAAACAAATGAAACAAATGGAACAAATGAAACAAATGAAACAAATGAAACAAATGAAAAAATAAAACATATAAGAAAATAAAATATAAACAAATGAAATATGAAAAAATTTAAACAAATGAAGCAATTGAAGCAAATGAAGCAAATAAAACGAATGAAAAAAATAAAATGAAACAAATGAAAAAATAAAACATGAAAAAAGGAAACATAACACAAATGAAAAAATTAAACAAATAAATTATGAAAAAATTTAAACAAATGAAGCAAATAAAACGAATGAAAAAATAAAATGAAACACATGAAAACAGAAACATGAAAGAAAATGAGACAAATGAAAAATAAGACAAATGAGAAAATGAAACATGGAAAAAATGGAACAAATGAGAAAATGAAACATGAAAAAATAGAACAAATGAAACATGAAAAAAATGAAGCAAATGAAACAAATGAAGCAAATGAAACAAATGAAGCGAATGAAACATGTTCGTTATGATTTGTAAGTAATTCTAAAGAACCGATTTGAAGATTTTTTTATAGCTTTTAATTTTTAGAGATATAATTTTTTATCGAGAAAATGGCGAAATCTTTGCATTTTAGGTTACAGCATTTTAATACGATTGCCAATAACAATATTTTCTACGATTTTCAACGCTTCCTGCACATCCTCTTAGAATGCAAATTAAATTAATTCGGCAATATTATCCAAGATTTTGATATATTCTATCAAAATTGATAAACCATTATTTTCAGATTTTTGACGATGTGCCGATTATAAGATTGGAAAAAAATATAAAAACTTTTAATTCATTCTTGCCTTTTGTCGATTAATTTTCCATTAAGTTATCTAATTTGTTAAATTTGCATTCGTAGAAAAAATTTTTATTAGCAATCGTATTAAAATGCTGTAACCTAAAATGTAAAGAATTCGCCATTTTTTCGACAAAAAATTATATGTCTAAAAATAACAAAGCTATAAAAAAATCTTCAAATCGGTTCTTTAGAATTACTTATAAATCAACATGTTTTAAAAAATCCCAAATTTTTTTTAGGGATTTGGGAGAACGATATCTAAACTTTTACATAAATGTAAGGGCCTGGATAATCACCCTGTAGATAAAGGAAACACCCCACATTTAAAAAAATCAAGGTGGACGAAAGCAAATGAATTTTGCTAAGGATCTCAAAAAACCGCAACAAGTTTAATCATCTAATTCCAAAAATATTGAGGTTCAAATATTGCCAATATTTTTCCAATATCCATTTCAATTGTGCGCCAGTTTATTTGAATTTTTTTTAAAGTATCAGAAAAATGTTCGATATGTTTTTTGCTTTTGAAAAAATATTAATTTTTGAAAAAGTTACCAGCATTTGAAATTTTTTGAAACCAAGATTCAAGCCGTTAAAAATTTCAAATGCAGGTAACTCTTACAAAAATTAATATTTTTTCAAAAGCAAAAAACCATGTCTTAGATTGTTTATTCTGATAGTTAAAAAAAATTGAAATATATAATCAGGACTTTCCATGAACGGCCAGGGGATTTTCGGAATTTTTTTTCGTAAATTCTTTTTCAATTTTTTTTCAGCCAATATTCTCATTTTGATCCCAAATGAAACCTCTTTTTTCCTTCTGCATTTATTCTCATTTTCACCAAAAGTGCGCGGGTCCGAAATTTGCAAATAACCCTCTTGGACTAACCCTATTAAAAACCAGCGACCCAAATAAACAAAGCCCGAATACATACTTAAGCCAAACCAAAAACCACAACCTTTAAACAATTGAGCCTTTGTTCACCTCATGACAAATACGCTAATAGCAATAAACGATAAATTCTCAATAGCATACAATTGAAACGGTTATTATGGTTATGACTAAATTAAAAAGTAAAATCATGTTGCCATTTCTGAAACAATACAATTGTCATCTTAATATAAATTGGCCTGCACTGTCCGGCATTCAACGTCGCCATTAACATTTATATTACATAACCTAAATAGGAATATTTCCTAATGTCTTATTAACATATTGTAAGTTAATTACTATAATATCGTAGCACGACCTATAATGACCTATTCATCATAATTCTTAAACGTTATAATGGCAGCTAATTTGAATGTTGGTGTATTATCGGTACTGTTATAATAATTATGGTCGAATTAGTGCCGGGCATACTAATCGCCGTCCTTATTAGTCCGAAAAGTGTGAAATTATGTAGAGCTCCATATCGAGATGCTCATGCTCATCCGTTCTTTGCTTTGCATAATTGTTGGTCTATTGCGGCCTTATTTAATTTAAAAATACAGTTTAATGATGCAAGTTTATTGAGTTACGAAAAAGGAAACTGAAGTATTAGTTTACGCCTTTAGTTTGTATGCACCCCTGAAATGATTGAATAATTGTAAATGTCTTTGCACCCTTTAGGTTTTCTTTATCTTTGTTTTTTCTTTCTGTACTCTTCAGTTGGAAGCCACGCAATTTCTAGCTTTGCTGAAAGTTATAATCGAATTTTTATCAGTTTGACAAAGTATCAGCTTTTCAGATTCACCAGGAATGTAACTTAAAGACTTTTAAGACAGACACATCTTAACGCATGTACATACATTATCTTTTACATAAATATAAATGATGCATTAGGAAAATAAACATTAACTAAACACTGATCGGATGCTACTCCTACGATGTTTTATAATATGAGTTATTACCTTGTCTGTACAGTTATCTTTTGCCTTAATTCGACCTATTCCTATTCATTATTTCCACCACGACATTGGCTTAAACGAGATTTATGACCATATTAGTTGTAGCATATTTTTTTTTATTCCGATAAATTAATGAAACATTTAAGCTGGCTCTCTACGATTTAATTTGCAAACTCCTTATATCCGTAGGACTGGCGTGAATAGATACGTTCAGGATATAAATCGAGTTTCCCGTAACAAATGGGTTTATCTCTGACCCATCCGAGAGGGTTGTTAGTTAAACCGTTAAAATATGAAACAGATCTGAAAAACTCTTATTTCTCCGGGGTGTAGTACAAGACTCCGAAAGGAGGGATTAGGTTTGCGTCATTCGTGTTCAAATGTCATTTTTTATTAGTTTTCAACGTCTCAAAGTAAAGTATCTTTCAAAAAAAATTAATAGTTAATAAATGTTGAAATTAAAAGTTTAAAAGTCCAGAGTCTTCCGAAAGTTAAAAAAATGTCAATCTGTGTAATAGTTTAAATTTCACATCAAGGAACGCTTACCTCAACGCACGTTTCGCAAACCAAGTTGGCATGATCTGGAGATGATGAAAACTGTGATTTATGTCATGATGCCAATCTGGTTGTCGAAGTGCGCGAAAAGCGGTGTTTTGTAGGCAAGAGGAAATTATATCAGTATCAGTGCCACATGATAAATCCCAGAGAAATAAAATAAAAAAAATAAAATGAATAAAATAAATAAAATGAATAAAATGAATAAAATGAATAAAATGAATAAAATGAATAAAATGAATAAAACGAATAAAACGAATAAAACGAATAAAACGAATAAAACGAATAAAACGAATAAAACGAATAAAACGAATAAAACGAATAAAACGAATAAAACGAATAAAACGAATAAAACGAATAAAACGAATAAAACGAATAAAACGAATAAAACGAATAAAACTGAATAAAACTGAATAAAAATGACTCTAAAACTGAATAAAACTGAATATAACTGAATAAAACTAAAAAAAAGAATAAAACGAATAAAATAAATGAAAAAAATGAAAGAAATGAAATAAATAAATAAAATGAAATAAATAGACTAAATGGAATCAATAAATGGAATATATGCAATAAATAGGTAGAATAAATAGAGTAAATAGAATAAATGAAATAAATACAATAAATAGACTAAATAGATTATGAAACAATTAAAATATATGAAACAAATGGAATGAAATGAATAAAATCAATAAAATCAGTAAAACGAATAAAATAAATAAACTAAATGAAATCAATAAATAGAATAAATACAATAAATAGAGTAAATGCAATATATAGAATAAATGGAATAAATAGAATAAATACAATGGAACAAATGAAACAACTGAAACAAATGAAACAAAATGGAACAAAAATGAAACAGATGAAAAAAAATAAACAAATGAAACAAATAAAGCAAATGAAAAAATCGAGGAAAAAATTAAACAAATGAAAGAAATGAGAAAATTAAACATGGAAAAATAAAATAAATGGAGCAAATGAAACAAATAAAAAAATAAAATGAGACAAATGAAAAAATAAAACAAATTAAACAAATGGAACAAATGAAACAGATGAAAAAATTAAACAAATGAAAACATGAAACGTGAAAAAATTTAAATAAATGAAAGAATTAAAACAAGTGAGAAAATTAAACATGTAAAAAAATTAAACAAATGAAACAAGTGAAGAAAATGAAACAAGTGAAGAAAATGGAACAAATGAATAAATGAAACGAAAGAAATGAAACAAATGAAACAAAAGAAACAAATTAAACAGATGAAACATATGAAAAAATTAAACAAATACAAAATAAAACAAACGAAAACACGAAACATGAAGAAAATTGAACAAATGAATCAAATAAAACAAATGAAACAAATGAAACAAATGGAACAAATGAAACAGATGAAAAAATTAAACTAATTGAAAAATAAAGCAAATGAAAACATGAAACATGAAAAAATTGAACAAATGAAACAAATGAAACAAATGGAACAAATGAAACAGATGAAAAAATTAAACAAATTGAAAAATAAAGCAAATGAAAACATGAAACATGAAAAAATTTAAACAAATGAAAGAAAAAAATAAAACAAGTGAGAAATGAAACATGAAAAAAATTAAATAAATGAAACAAATGAAGAAAATGGAACAAATGAATAAATGAAACGAAAGAAATGAAACAAATGAAACGAAAGAAACAAATGAACCAGATGAAACATATGAAAAAATTAAACAAATAAAACATAAAACAAACGAAAACACGAAACAAGAAAATATTAAACAAATGAATTAAGTAAAACAAATAAAACAAATAAAACAAATGAAACAAATGAAAAAAATAAATTAAATGAAAAATGAAACAAATGAAAAACGGAGCAAATGAGAAAATGAAACATGAAACAAATTAAACAAATGAAACATGAGAAAAATAAAATAAAACAAATGAAAAAAATAAAACAAACGAAATGACACAATTGGAACAAATGAAACAAATGTAAAAATTAAAAAATAAAACAATTAATGAAAACAAGAAACAAAAAAAATTAAACAAATGGAGCAAATGAAAGAAATAAAACAAATGAAAACATGAAACAAATGAAACAAATGGAAATAATGGAATAAATGGAATAAATGAGAAATGAAACATGAAAAAAATTAAACAAATGAAAAAATTGGAACAGATGGATCAAATGAGAAAATGAAAAATGAAAAATGAAACAATGAAACAAATTAAACAAAAAAAACAAATGGAACAAATGAAACAGATGAAAGGGATGAAAAAAATGAAACAAATGAAACAGATGAAGGAAATGAAAAAATGAAACAAATGAAAAAATAAAACAAACGAAAACATGAAACGTAAAAAAATGAAACGAATTAAAAATTAAACAAGTGAAACATGAAAGAAATTAAGCAAATGAAACATGAAAAAATTAGACAAATGAAAAAATAAAACGAATGAAACAAATGAGAAAATGAAAGAGGAAAAAAATTAAACAAATGGAACAAATGAAACAAATGAAAAAATAGAACAAATGAAACAAACGACAATTGAAAAAAATAAAGCAAATAAAACAAAGGAACATTTCTAAAATAGAAAAAGAAAATTTTTTCCTTCTCATTGGTCGCATTTCTAACCGAGAGTGCTGACGACTGTAAGATGTGTTGGTACCGCTTATTTTGTTTACTATAACCTTGTTGTTTCATAATCGCTCCTGACTGAGCAATGCTTCTGGAAGCAATCGCTTTGCCATGTAAAGCAAACTCGCATGAGCAATACAAACCTTGAAAATAATTCATAAATTATCCCATCTTCGATGGAAACGTTTTTGTACGTCTTTAGCAAACGCATTATTAACGACTGGGAGCGTTTTTCGTTACACCTTGTAATTCATTGTCGCCCCTTACCCGAGGAAGATAAATCTAAAATTACATAAATCAGTTTTAAATCCAAAGTACAATGCCACATCCAAAGTGCAATTCGCACTTCCATATGGGATTTGTATTTTACGACGTTACAACCGTCGTAAATTATATTTGTATGAATATTTCTCCGTGATCAATAAAAGTTATAATAGAACTTGGCCGCACACAAGCTGTTCATGTCAATGACAGTCTTATTACGTACTTCACAGTTCCCGGTTTAAGTGAAGTCGTCATGGGTGTAGTAATTTTTTAATTCTTTTTGAGCTTTTATACGCATATGATCTTTTAAATATTAGCATCTAGATAGCGTAAAACGCTTTCAAAAAATAGTTGGAATCAGTCGCAGATTACTGTAGATGACATTTGAAGGTGTAGGATTCAACCGCAATAATCGGTTTTTGAAAATCCCAGCCTCCATCATAAGCAAAACTGTACAGAGAACTGATTTTTACAAAGAGTAAGTCATTAATGTGAAAGAGAAATAGAGTGGGTAATAATACGGATCCTTGTGGAACTCCAAAGTTGGTAGAGACAGGCGATGCAGCTCAACTAATTAAATTGAAACTTTTCATAATTTATTACACTTCTTTAAAAAAAATGTCGCTGTATTAATACATATAAATTTAATGAGGAGCTTAGAGTGTCTGAAACAAATTCAAAGTAACGGACCAGCCGGGAAACTCAAGTCGTTTCGTGTCGTTGGCTTTTATGGTTTGAAAATTCTGTCAGTGTAATTTTGCTTAACTAATATGAAGTAATTATACAAAATATTAACTACGAAATGTTTTAATTATGGATGTCTGTCTGTGCAACCCATTATTATACTAAACATTATAATTTTGTATACCTACCTATACCTGACGTGTCTAAACACTATTTGTGTATCTAAGACCAATAAAAAAAAAATAATAATAATAATAATAATAATAATTTCGGTTTATTTCTATAAATTTAAAATATAACGACCAATTGGTTATGAACGACTCTATATAAGAATTTATTATACAAAATAACAAAGCCAGCCATAAAACGATTTCGGGTATTGCAGTGGGCCGGATACAACTTTCTTGTATTTAGCCCTCGCCTCGCTGACACTGTCCCTTGCCTTGGACCGCCTGTGATTGCAGGGCATGTGAACCTAATATATAAAAACTCCCACTCGACGTGCGTTACGAAGAGTCCGGAATTTATATTCCATCTATAATCCGGGGAATTCAAAGAAACGTATTCGAATCAGTGGTGCATATAAAATATCGATAGGCATAATGTGATCTGATATATTTGGAATTTCGTGTTGACAATGCCAGAATAGGTTATCAACCTTCCAAGAGTAATGTTCTAGGAACAGTTATCAAAATGTGTTCCCTTGCTGGGCTTTAAGACGACGAAGTTAATCTACGATCGCCATGTCAATTAACAGTAAAGAATTGTTGTTGTGTAATTAATTAATTTTCACATAATATATATGGTGGAGATAGGAAAATAATAATAAATAACTAAAACTGGAGCTTACACGTGTTAACTACTTGGGTTGTGTCGTAATATATAAAGAAATTAGGAAAAATTTAGATAATTGGTGGTTAGGAATTAAAACACGATGATCTTCACAAAAAACGTGAATGTGGTACAACTAATCTCTAGTCAAAGAAGAAGACGAAGAACAAGAAAATCAAATAGGTATAGAAGAAGAAGAGGATGACAAGATGAGCATTGTTATGGGGCATATTATACCGGCACATTCTTCCTTATTACAAGAAATCAATAAACATAGCTGTAATCATAATTTGCATAATAACGATGTTTTAGATAGATAATTGAGCTCCTTTGCTACTTTGTATTTTGAAAGCAAAGTATGCAATTATTCACGTAATTACAAAACTGGGAGACCCCGAAAGGACTCGCTTGGTTTGTTCCGGCAACAGCCTGGGACATCTTAATCAACATTTTGTACTATTTTTACGTAATTATACGTTCTCGAGGTAATATGTAAATCTCTTCTTAAACACGTTGTCCAAATGTTCTCTCATTCTCCTTAATAATTGGGTAATGGATATAATTAAGCCCCCAACGTAGATAAAAGGTTGTGTAAAAAGTAAGTAAATTGTCGTAAATGTGCGCTTTCCTCTTTCGTTTTTTACTTAAATATTTTAGTAATCACCCCGGGGTCGGGACCACCAACGAAATGTAAATTACACAGGCTTAATTACAGTAGTTTTGGAAACACGCATGAGAAATTTCCGCATGCATCTCTGTATTGATTAACATAGTAATTCAGTTTTTGTTCATTGTCTTGATTAAGTAGGGATGTCCATTGTCCAGCTTTTTGATGTTACGTTACTTTCCTCCGCTCTAACTAAATAAAGTTCCTAATTATTGTCTTCTAAAAGTACTTGAACGAGTTGTCCATTTAACAAAACTAAAATAATTTAAAATAATTTCGTGAAGATGAAAAGTGATTCTTAACAATTACAAATACCGATAAGGATTAATTTCATATTATTAAACGCAACTAATAATACAAGCAAAGTGTCAAAATAAACAAGAACTTGACATATATGTTTAAAAATACATATATTTCAAGAAACTGAAGAATCCCGAACCGTAAGGGGTGTGTCGGAGCCGCCTACTTGAAAAACCGTGGGATGAACTATGAGAAATTTTCAAGTAATAAGAATGACTTATTATATTTTCATTTATAGAGAAATACTTTTACTTTTTTATTAATTATTTTTACCAATTTTACGTTTTTTTCCTTTATTTTCTGCTTGTTTATCTGTGAGTATATTCTGCAAAATGAAAAAAGTACATAATCATTGTATAAGTGAGGATTTTCGAGTAGATTAAAATGTTATATTATACATATTGAATGAAACATACTTTATATCTAAAGAATCTAAAATCCGGCTGCTGGACGATATCTTCCAAATCAGTTTCCGCATTCTCGTCGATTGTATATAAATCGTTTAGATCCTCGATAATTTTATCCACGTATGTATTTAGACATTATGCTCTTAAACCTGCTTTTCTGTTGCGGTTGCAGGAGATAAGTTGCAATATTGATGATTCTTATGTTGGCACAAAAAGTGTTGTCACAGGTTGTAAGGAGCCGTTAATTGTCTTCTATCCCCACTGTTGTGGATTTTTTTTGCGAAGAATCTGAAAATGATAGAGGTTTTCCATAAAGATATGATATAAGTAAGATATTAGCAAAAAACTAACTAATTTGAAAACAATTTTGTTTGGACAGCTTTGGAATCCAAAAATTTCCACCAGGTAACCAGGTAACTGGTGAGGTGGGATACGAAGATTGAAGCCTAAACATCCAAGATAAGAAAATGTTCAGTAAATACGAATTAAGTCAGTTTAGAAACACTACCCAAGGTGAACCAGTGGTTATTCCGCGCATACTGAAAAGTCTCTATGTTTCAGGATGCGGAATTTGGTGATTATCTAGAAAAATAAATTAGGTACTTATCCAGCATAACTTCATCATAGAATCCATGGTCAGCCAAAATGTGTAACATCTTTAAAATATGGCTTCTTCGTCTTTACAAGTGTTTAGATACCTGTTACGTTAGTTTTTTGTGATTTAATACCCAATTAATTGGACGAATGTTTAGTTTCCTCTGTTACCAACTTATACTCATGATCTCTCATTATATTAACGCAGATTGACGTAATTAAGCATGCTCATTTCATTTTAGATTTTCCGACCAATCCAGCAACCGCTTTGTAAAAGGCGAAGTCTCGCTATCAGGTGAGGTGAAATATCTAATTGGTATGCGAATCCTCCCTTTATATGTAAATGGCTTGATTATAATTTGTATTAATTGTGAGCCCTTCTAAATTGGACTAATTATTAAGGATGAAGACTCTAATTAGTTTCAATGAGAGTAAAGAACGACTTTTACCTTTCATATAGGAGCTTAATGGGTAACAATTTGTCGCGAAATAAACACGTGCCCCGGCAAGAACTTCGTGCATGCCAATTTTTAAAATTAAACTCATCAAATGGACGTTTCAAGGCATCCAATTTGCGCTAACTGAAAACTTCGACGCTCAAAAATGTGATGGAGGGTAAACTCATTAGCTTCAAATTACATAGCATAGCAAGTAGAATGTTTCAGCCCACTTCCACACAACCTTACTCTATTATTCAACGCAGTGTTAATTATTTTGAACATAACAAATTTTTTTTCCTCTCTGGTTTTGATGAATCTAGCAGTAACAATTAATTCATTTTGGTTTTGTTTTGTTATTAAATTAAGAGCCGAACAGATCTGTGACCGCATAAATCGATTACAACATTAAATGGACCAGAATGATTACAAAAACAGTTTTATTAACGTCCCAATAAGCCATCGACTTAATTCCTTATTAATTGATTTATCGAGCCGCTTCCGTCATCGTAGGCACTGGTGTGAGTCATCCCCGACATGACAAAGTTCACCAAGTTGAAGTTTATTTTCAACACTTCTTCATTCTTGTGCTATTTATTTGCATAGTTAGTCGGTCCCAACAGGCTATTTTCGCGCCTCGTCCGCATCCTCAAGTCGAGCGTTTAATGCATTATGAGGCCATCTCGCAGTTATTTTGATGACGGCAAGATAGCACGAAATACTCGACATGGAATTAAAAATAGTTTGACCTATTATGGACGTCGCGTTTTGTTTCAAGCTGGATTTTATCTGAAACTGAGTATTTGTCAAAAAGTCATATTTTGTCAATGAAAGCAGAAAGGGAACAGCAATCCAGGGTTTATGCTGTGTAAAGCAATGTTTTATCAGTAGATAGTATCAACTTCAGTAGATATGTCTTCTAATCAGTTGGCAAATTGGCTTTTTCTGGGGCGATTTCGACATGCAGATTGTCATGTGGGCCACAATAAACTCGTAAAGGATCAGACCTTTTGCTGTTACTTCCAACTGTGGCACACATGCTATTGCTAATTAGTTTTTTCGAGTAAGGATCGCTTAATCATTATGTCATGTGCTCCTTGTCGGAACAGAAAATAAATCGTGATGAGTATTTTTACATTTAACTGAAATACAACTTTGAATTAAATTTATTTGCAGGAATCAGTTCAGGAGAAAGTACTGATTATGAAAATCCATGTTACCAAACGGTAACCTGGTCTGATATTGTTTAAAACAATTTTGTTTATAACAAAGATAAAAATAAAATTTTGCAGTTCTTTTATATTTTTCGACTGACGAGACAAGACAACAAGGAATATTCAATAAATATTTTTCGCAAAATTGATATTTTCAATGTTAATTTTTAAAAATTGGAAAAAATGCCAATTTCCCATTATTTGACACTTTAAAAGTGTAATAAAATAGTTATTTATGCAACAAGTGCGTAAAGTGAGCTTTTTTCACGATTGGGAATCCCATGAGTGAAAAAGCTCACTTTATACACGAATTTCATACTATATTTTTTCTACTATCAGAATGATTACTAAAAATTATGTGTAAAATATAAATCTACTTTCATCTCTCATTTTTCACTAGTGTGTAAAGTAGCTATTTAATTTTTTGCACTAGTGCGTAATGTGAAATAATAAGATAACTAGGCATTTGTTGATGCTTTACGCACATGTGCGTATGGTAAAAACACTTTACGCACTAGTGTATAAAGTTCAACTTTACGCACTAGTGTGTAAACACAGCGTGCGTAAAGTTAGTACTTTACGCACGCACTACACAGCGTGCGTAAAGTTAGTACTTTACGCGCAGTAGTAAAAAAGGATTTATGATTTTTCATAGTGTAGTGTAGTGTTTTCATGGTAAGGGTAAAAATTTGTATTTTTGTATTTTCCTCAGATGCGGTTCAAAATTGATATATGGGGTGCTGGTTAGTTTTGTTCATAAACGATTTTATTTAGGTTTCACAAGCATAATAATAACAAACTTACAATTATAAAATTTATTTTTTGGTTGTCGGACATGTAGAAACGAGCCCCCCCAGTAGAGTTTTTTTTAGAAATCTCAATTATTCAAATTTTTCCCATAAGTAGCCAATTTTATGGCGGACCCTGGGTGTTTGATTTATCGTTCAACAGCCTGTAACTTTTAAACGAATAGTTTTAGCAGAAAAGTGTAAGTCTCACGTTACTTTTACGGTATATATGTAATTTTAACGTGATATTTGCTGCTTTGATGCAAGCACCACTTAAAAATTACGTATTTCAGCATGTGATGTCATTTTCATGTAAGTTTCATGTAATATTTGCTGCTTTAACGCAAATATTACGTAAAAATTAAGCAAAATATTTGATTTTAGTTATTTAACAGCTGAAGTTGGCAAAAAATAATTTTGAACAACTTTGAGGTAGTATAACTAGACAATCACTTGGTCAATTTTGATTTAGTTATGCATAAAATTGTCTATATGACAGCTTCATATTAACGACTTTTATGTTTCTCTCACTGTATAATCTGGATGGTGAACAGTTTGAACTGAATTATAATTTCGCTTGCTAACCCCCTAAATTAAAATATCGATCACTGAACCGAAATCAAGTGGTTCTAACTTGGTCATCTTCAGTTTATCCCACTTTACCCTCAATGTGCTTTCAATATATCAATGATTAAACGAATAAAACTTTATATTACCTATCTCTACCCAATTTGTGGGCAAGGGTAAGCCCTTATATACTCGTATTCAACGCATACTCTGAACTTTCATGGAGTTTTAGAGCTAAATTAGAATCGAACTCTCCTTTTATCACGTCCCACGAAACTTTTAATAATGTTTTATGATATTACAGGCGCCTAGGAGGCATAGAAAAATTACTCTTTAGCCATCCACGCGTGAAACTCACTTCTAACGAATAATTTGTATTCCAGAGGCGAATTAAATAGTCGTAGTTATCCTATATTCAAATTAGATAGACGGAAGGGCCTGATTGTTATTTCAGGCCAACCAAAAAGCCGAAGACGTACTTACACGAACAAAGAATTTCAATGTGGGGTTTTACTGTTAATTTATTGAAGACATTACGTCAGGTTAAACGACAGTTTAGGCGTTATTTGTCCGGGACTCGCGTGTATTGTTTTAGTCAGAGAGTGATATACATGTGCCCATTTCGAACACATTTTAAATCCGCTGTGCTCGTGGGCGCCCCAATATGCGTTTTAAGAATGGTTTCTGTTCGTTGGGGTTGACTTTAACCGGCTGTATCTCGAGTTTTGTTTGTCGTAGACGGATGGGATGGTGCTCGCTTTATTTGTTAAAAAACCCTAAATAATGTTAATTATAAGCACTTTTCCTCTCTGATTCATCAAAATCGAAACTGTTTGTCGTAAGAAAAGAGCGAGGAAAAGAGCTTATATCTAAGCTCTTTTTCTTTTGAAGCCCTTCCCATTGTTAAAAAGTTACAAGCTGAAATCAAAGAAACGTTTCCTTCTTAAAGGACCTTTGTCGGAATATCGTAAGAGAAAAGCAGTAAAACGATTTTTTTTTAATTGGAAGAAGGATCTATCAGAGGTGGAACATTTCTCAATTTTTTTGTAATCGAACCCGCTATGAGATGAACAACAGAGTATGACATCACTGTGTACAATGCCTCGTCTCCCTTTCTGTACATAAGCCAATTATCAGAGTAATACAATTAATATCTCTTACTTGGGGAAAACCACGAGGACATTAACAAAATTAGAGTTTTACTTTATATTACACATTTCTTATCATCCGTTGATCTCTCTAGCATGTCGTATGGCGTAATAAATTACCCTGCCTGATGCAAATGGCGTACATAAATTTTACATATGTTTAAAAGAGCCAAACTGTACTTTATGCACCCTAAGATATCATTAGCGCTGAGCAAATCAACTGCAGAATAATTTTGTTTTCAAAATAAGTTTGCGGACCAAATAACTATATTTAGGGATACACACATCGGGCATAAAACTATAAAAGTATATCTATTTTTTATTTGTCATTAACTTACATATTATACTATTACATTTGTTTATTTTTTCTTTTTCCTTTTCTTTTTTATCTTTTTCCCTTTCCCTTTCCTTTTTTGTTTTTGCTTTTCCTTGTCCTTGTCCTTTTCCTTCTCCTTCTTCTTTTCCGTTCCTTTTCCTTTTCTTTCTCTCTTTCTTTGTCTTTTTCTCTTCTGTTCTCTCGTGTCCTTTTCTTTCCTTTTCTCTTTCTACTTTTTAGTTTTTAAGTATTATTAAATACCCTATTTTCAATACAAGTATATTGCTAATGAGGGACTTGTTATTATTTTGAGTGTCTTATGAAATAGTGCTTTTATTATGTTCGATATAAAAACAGCGAAAGTTACCCAACAGTTGACAGTTGTTACCATTTATTATACTAAATAAAGATCAACCATTATATTTATCTCCTGTTTCCACCTGATATTCGTTACTTCAAATCAAGTAGCTTAGCAGATAAATGTAGAGGAGAAATACGTTTTTCCATTGCCCATTATTTCGCTGTTTCAGGCCCCTTTATTGAAAATGGCAGAGGATCGACTTGAATGTTATTGCGAAACACTAAGATAGGAAAGTTTACTTTAAATTGGCTATAAAACAGAAAAAGAAAAGTGCTCACTCGACTTAATGGTTCTTGATAATTCATTTGGTGTCCTATAAATGATTAACTTATTGTTAAATGTCTTAACAACTGACACGCTGAACAATCAATCGATTCAGTTGTAATGAGGGTTTGCGTAGTTTATACTTTTTTTGTTGTAGGCTTTCATACTGATTAAATACCGGCACTAACAGAAATAAAAGATAAACTGTGAGAAAGTAATTTACAGGCAGTTTTATTCGTGTTACAGATGAGCGTGTCTACGCACGTACTTGCTACAAAAGTTCTCGCCACGGGGGCAGCTCGTTTTGGAAAAAATTAAAATACCATTTACGAATAATTTAGTTTTACCAAAGACATGTCTTCTATATAATCAGGTATATTTTAGGATGCTCAAAATTCTTCCATTTGTGTTTATGTTTCATGTCATTGTCTAGTTGTATTACCTCAAAGTTAGTCAAAATTACTTTTTGTCAACTTCAGCTGTTAAATAACTAAAATCAAGTATTTTGCGTAATTTTTGCGTAATATTTGCGTTAAAGCAGCAAATATTACATGAAATTGACATCACATGCTGAAATACGTAATTTTTACGTGGTGTTTGCATCAAAGCAGCAAATATCACAAAAAAATTACATCTACTGTAAAAGGAACGTGAGGCAGTTTTATTCGTGTTGCAGAAGATCGTGTCTACGCACTACTGCAAGAACGATACATAATAATAGTCAAAATTGTGTGGTGTAGAGAACAGACAAACGATTTTAGTAATATTTGTAACGATATATTAAAAATGAAAGAGCTCTCCGAATACGAAACTAATCGAAAATCTCCAAATATTTTCTTATCCTATATATTATATCAAAGTTAGTGAAAAATATTTTTGCTACGTTTCAATTGTTTTGTTCTCTATTTGAATATATATCATCATCATATGGTGTCTGTGCAGTTTTCTTAAGTTTCACGTTGATTTTATGTGAAATTGATGTAATTTTTATATATTTGCTGCTTGATACCACGTAAAAATTACGTTAAAAGTATATGATTTCGAATTCGGAAATTCCACTCATTTGTAATATATTTTCGTAAATATATTAAAACTTCTTATCTGGCGCTTATTTTTGTGCATTTTTTTCTTATGAAAATTGGCGTTTTCTTTATTTTATCTTTTTTAAATATTCGTCAGTCGGTATTTATAAAATAATGGTAAACGCACATATTTTGCATAATTTTTACGTGATTTTTGCGTCAAAATAGCAAATATTACATGAAAATCACGTGAAAACCACATCGATATTATCATAAGATGTTTGTGCAATTTTCTTAAGTCTCTTGTAACTTTTACGTGAAATTTATGTAATTTTTATGTAATATTTGTTGGTACCACGTAAAAATTACGTTAAAAGTACCTAGGTATATGATTTTGAATTCGGAAATGTTACTCATTTGTAATATATTTTCGTAAATATATTAAGACTTCATGAAGTCCGTTCGTTCTCTCAAATAATTTTGATTATTATAAAAATAATACCAAATTTTTTAAATAATATTTGTATCAAACGCACAAATCGCGAATGTTTTGAAGTTCTGGTGCTGTATATCAAATGTATTGGTTGATGCATAATTTTCCGGTGCTTATTTTTGCGCATTTTCTACTTGTGAAAATTGGCGTTTTCTTTATTTTATCTTTTTTAAATATAATATAATATTTTGCGTAATTTTTACGTGATTTTTGCGTCTAAATAGCAAATATTACATGAAAATCACGTGAAAACCACATAGATATTATCATAAGATGATGTTGTGCAGTTTTCTTAAGTCGCATATTACTTTTATGTGAAATTTATGTAATTTATATGTGTTATTTGCTGCTTTGATACCACGTAAAAATTACGTTAATAGTAAATATCATTTCGAATCCGGAAATTTCACTCATTTTATTTGTAATATATTTGTAAACATATTAAGACTTCTTGTTCGTTCGTTCTTTCTAATAATTTTGATTATAAAAATATAAAAGAAATTTCTTAAATAGTATTTGTATCAAACGAAAAAATCGCGTATGTTTTGGCGCTGTATCTCAGATGTATTGGTTGGTGCATAATTATCCGGTGCTTATTTTTGCGCATATTTTTTGCTTGTGAAAATTGACGTTTTGTTTATTTTGTCTTTTTTAAATATTCTTCAATAGGCATTTATAAAATAATCACATATTTTGCGTAATTTTTACGTGATTTTTGTGTCAAAATGGCAAATATTACATGAAAATCACGTGAAAACCACATATGTTTTTAGATAATTTAAATTTTAACATGCAGAAGCATTGTTGGTGACTCCTATGGATGCAGGACTGAGAACAGGACTATTTTACGATATATTCTTTCATTTTGTATTGTTTACTACGTGCCATTTGCAAATTATATTTAATATAAGATCTATTTTCTCTCGTGATATTTGCCCCTTGGTTACATTAATCAAATGCACTGCTTCAAATTTATAAAGAGGAAACGCAGTCCAGAATAGCCTGTCCTACATGTGCACTACTAGATAAAATTTCTAAAATGGCATAAACACAGCCTTACGGGTTTAGAGGACAAAGCGCATGCGCAATGGCGTGAACACTAAAGGTGACTTGACTTCTGAGGCATCCATCATCATTAAATACCATCGATTGTGAATTTTAAAACGTAAGAAAGATCTGCTGTATATATAATAAAAAGAAGGGGCCCTAAGAGATAACCTTGAGGGACACCAGAACTTGTTTCTTTTCCAAAATATTTACGGTTTTAACTTTTTGTAGACAACCGTTTATAACCACTAACCACCTTTAATAATATCATCACATCACACAATTAAGGAGCAACGTAGTCGTACTATGGGATCATGTGTGCATAAACAGAGACGAGACTTAAAAAACCCATTTGAATTTCCTCATGAAACTTTTAGCGAATAATCCTCGACTGCATACTTCAAAAATAGTACACAAATTGTAATAATATATAAGCGTAATATTTTACATTAATGCAGCTATGCGCTGGCACGTGTGAAGCGTTATCTGTATTCGCATGCAGAGGCATACAAATACAGTTGAATAACTAACTGTAGCTGCTAGCCGGAAGTGAATTCGGCATTCAGAGGCATTGTTTTATTTCCTTTGAAATGATCACATGTTACATGGCAGCGGCACCGAATTTTCAAAGGGGACCATTGTAATTCCCGAATGTACATACGCACTGTTTACACACAAAAAATTAGATATTCACCTAAAGACAGCAAGACATACTGAGCAGGAACCGAATCCTTTAGCACTGCGACCGAAGGATACGTCAGAGAAGATTTGTAATAAATTCATACCAGAGCTTGTAGAATTCGAATTACTGTTAATGTAAGACGCTCTTATACGTCTAGTACTCTCGTTAGGGGGATAGAATTTTCTCGAAGTATATGGCTTTGGTTAAGGACGTTTGTTTCACGTGAGTCAACCGCTGTAGAATAACTCTACCTTGGGGTGATAATACGCCGTGATAATTGTCCGTCTAAAAAGTGTTAAAAGCTGGCAGGGACTGTTTGTAGGTTTGTAGTAAGTTGCAAACAGCCCCCGTAAGGTAAAAAGAGCGTCACACTTATGTGTATTAAATATTAAAAACTAGTTCTTCTGTTTATTTTTAAGTAAGCGTTTTATTACATATCCAAAATTTCATGTACTGTAACTATTGGGTAGAATATTCTTCTACAAAAGAAGACTCAGCGTGACGAGTTACGTAACGACTGAAAAGACATTATACTCCTTGATTTATCCGAGCGACGGCGACGCCTCTATTAATGATAAATGTTGTTTGTGACATTTCCAAATAGCCCCCTAAACGGTTCTGTAATTCCAAGTTGAAATTAATAGCCAAAGTTTTCGATTGGATAATAGTTTAATTAAAGCTATACATTTTATGGAAGACGCTCATCGCGTTATACGGGGTTTAGTCAAATTATTTGGTGCTCATATGTTAGCAACCACTGAATGGCTCGTATTCATGGCAATTACCTAGGTAATAGCCTTCTTACCAGATACCAGATAACACCGACACCTAAATCGATGTTTGTAACTTTTTAATGCAAGTCCTGTTGAAACATATTAATAAAAACGATATTTAGAATATTTTGTTTTTTTAATTTTGAATGCTTCACCTTCTAATTAAAATTTGAAAATTTTCTTTTGTAAAATAATCTTTATTTTGTTGCAGGTATGTTTCTTTATTCATAATATCAGGACTATCAGGATTATTGGGTATGTATGCATCTTATTTCTTCTTTTGAAATTCGTTCCACATTTTAACACAGTTTAACCAACAAAACGCGCCTGTATACACGACCACATCCTGCGAAACCATAAAACAACTGAAAACTTCTCACCAGTCCTTGAGAACGACTATTTGAAATCGGTGACACGCTTCCTGCGTTCCCTACCTAAACCTACTACGTCTTTTTTGCTCATCTCGTTTAGCAAGATTAATATTTATCGTAATACAAACCGAAACATTAAAAGCTATGTATCAACGAATGCTTGGAAACACAAGCTACCGTTCGGGATGGGATAGCTTGCAGCAATGGATCATTTTCAGGCAGGATGATAGATGAGCGTGGATCGGATCGAATCTGTGGCCCTCGTGATAAACCCACCTTGTCGATATCGTTATGATTTTACATACGAGCGTACAGATGATTTATTGTTTAAAGCTTACTCGCCTCAGTCCTGGGAAATGCTATTTTTATCATGAAAAAATACTAATGTAATCGGTACCTCCTTTGAGTTCCGAGCTAGACAACGTACCCATTTAATTGGACTAAACTCTCGAGCACAGACTTGTGACAAGTTCGCGTTACTGACACTGTCTGACACACACATAAATTTCCTGCTGCTAAAACTTCATAATATCTAGGCATCCAGTTATGAAACATGCGTTCAAATGTCACCCTGTCGCATAATTATTATTATTATTCTCTGGTTCAGTATTATCTTTCCTGTGCGTGTGTCGCCACGTAGGAAGAAAGAAGCCGCCATTGCCATATCCACCGAATATAAATTCCCACAAACACCGTCTGCATAATAACTTCAACCCCATTCCTTAATCTGGGCTCATATGAAAAGAGACATAATACGTGCAAGTACGTTTTCAGGAATTAATTTCTTTGTTAAGGGTGACGGATGGCTTTTTTTCTGAAGATTTATATTTTCCTTAGACTATTCCGAGGATTATCTCTTAAAGTTGGAAAGTAATGTATCCTCTTTATGTCAACATTTAGGCCGCTTTTTAAAAATTCTGGCCACGACTAAAGGCGAAAATGGCTGCAGCGAGAAATATTTCAAACACTAAGCTGGACGTCTAGTGTATAGGCAGGCAGCAAGCCGACAGACTGACAGACATTTAAGGAGCTGAAACAATTAATAGATTTGTTCATATGCTGAATATATTAATTGATTTGCTTTTCAGACGAATTAATAGTTTTGCTCGTATTCCGAATTAGTAGTTTTGCCCATATGCTGAATCATTTAATGAATTTATTATTATGTAATAGATTTATTCATATGCTGAATTAATATACCATAATATGCTCAATTAATTAATGCTCCTAATGCAGTTAAGCTGAAGTAATAGATTTACCTATATGCTGAATCATGTCCTAAGTATAAATAGAATCCTTAAATAAATTTGCTTATATATGCTGTAATAATAATTTGCCCATATACTGAATCATATACTCATCTGCTGATTTTGATATACTAAATTAATAGTTTAGTTTTGTTCATATGCCGAATCATTTAATAGATTTGCTTATGCTGATATAATCGTTTTGCTCCTATGCTGCTATTGTATTCATCTGTGTACATTTTAATTAAAGAAATATATTATTATTACTATTATTGATATTATGTTAATAAATTTACTTATATGCAGAATTAATAAACTTGCTCATATGCCGAATTAATATATTTGCGCATCTACATAATCATTTGATAGGTTGCTTTTAGGATGAAGTAAAAAATCTGCTATATGCTGAATCATACACTCATTTATTGATTTTAATATGCTGAATTAATAGTTTTCCCTATATTGAATAAATTAATAGATTGCTCTTGACTGAATTAATAAATGGACTTATATGTTGAATTAATAAATTCGTAGGTACATATGCTAATTTTATATTTTTGCTCGTGTGCTCAATTCATTTTGTTCATATTTAGGCTGAATTGATGAATTTAAACTAAAATTTGCTTGTATGCTGAATTAATAAACTTATCCATATGCTAAAATCATTTGATAGATTTACTAAATCATTTGATAGATTTACGAATTAACAGATTTGCTCATGTATTGAATCATATGCTGAATTGTTCGATAGATTTGCTTGTATGCTGAATTAATAGATTTGTTGATATTATGAATAATGTACGGAGTCAATTAACTGATTAGTTCATATGCTAAATCAATTAATAATATGTTCCTTTTAAATTGAATTATTAGATTTATATACTGAATTAATAAGTTTGCTTAAGCTGAAGTAATAGATTTGCCTATAATCATGTGTTAAGTTATAAATAGAATCCTTAAATCAATTATATCTTATCTTATATGCTGTAATAATAATTTGCTCATATATACTGAATCATATACTCATCTGCTGATTTTGATACTAAATTAATAGCTTTGTTCATATGCTGAATCATTTAATAGATTTGTTTATGCTGTTAGTCGTTTTGCTCATATGCTGAATCAATTAATAGATTGCTCTTATACTAAATTAATAGGATTACTAATGTGCTGAATTAATATGTTTGTACGCATGCTCAATTTGAATTAATATATTTGCTCATAAACTCAATCAATTAACAGATTGCTTTTGGGCTAAATTCATAGATTTGCCCTTGTTCGGATTTCATAGTTTTTACTCATATGCTGAATCATTTGCTATATCTGCTTGTTTGCCTAATTAATAGATTTGCTCATATTATGGTGTTTATTGACTTTCTCTCTATTATATTCATCTGTGTACTTTTTAATTGAAGAAATAAATTATTATTACTATTATTATTATTATTATTATGTTGAGTTATGTGCTTAATTAATTAACAGATTATTTCGATTAATGGATTGCTCTTAGACTAAATTAATAAATTTACTTATACATATGCACAATAAACTTGATCATGTGCCGAATTAATATATTTTCGCATATACTTAATCATTTAATAGGTTGCTTTTACGATGAAGTAACAGATTTGCTCATATGCTGAATCATACTTATTAATTTTGATATGCTGAATTAATAGTTTTCTCATATTATGATTTATTAGTTTTCCTTATATTGAATCAATTAATGGATTGCTCTCGATTGAATTAATAAATGTACTTATATGTTGAATTAATAAATTCGTACATATGCTGAATTAATTAATTTAACTAAAATTTCCTTATAAACTGCTTATAGTCTGCTCTTAGGCTGAATTAATACATTTGTTTGTATGCCGAATTTATTAATACATTTGTCCTTACGTTAATAGTTTTTCCTGATATGCTGAATCATTTGATAGAGTTGCTCGTATGCTGAATTAATAGATTTTCTCTTGTACTGAATTAATTAAATGATTAGCGCATATACTAAATCAATTAATATATTTACTTATACACTGAATTAATAAATTTGCTCATATGCTGAATCCATTCACTTATTTATTGATTTTGAAATGATGAATTAACAGTTTTGCTCATATTATGAATTATTAGTTTTCCTTATATTATATTGAATGAATTAATAAATTGCTCTTGATTGAATTAATCAATGTACTTATATGTTGAATTAAAAAAGTGGTACATATACTGAATTAATATATTTGCCTCGTGTGCTCATTTCATAGATTGCTCTCAGGCTGAATTAATGAATTTAAAATGAAATTTGCTTATATGTTGAATTAATAAACTTATACATATGCCGAAATGGTATATTTGCTCGTATGGTCTCTATCTACCGTATCAACTAATAGATTGCTTTTAGGTTAATTTAACAGGTTTACATATATTCTGAATCATGTGTTGAATCATATATTTCCTCATATGCTGCATTTACACTTGTGTTTATATGCTGAATCGTTTAGTAGATATGGTCTTATGCTGAATTAATAAATTTGCTCATATGTTGAATCATGTGCTGATTCAAATAATTGATTACCTCATAATCTGAATCAATTATTAGATTGCACTTGGATTGAATTAATGGATTTATTTATGCTGAATTAATATATTATATGCTCATGCTCATGCAATTAATGGATTGCGATTAATAGATTTATTGCGTAATATTATATATTACACTTGCCCTTATCTTGATTTTGGTTTTTACGAATGTGTTGAATCATTTGATAGATTTGCTCTTAAGTTCAATTAATAGATTTGTCCATATGTGCTGAATCAATTAATTAGTTAGGCCATATGCTGAATAAATTAACAGCTTGCTCTTAGAGTGACTTAATAGATTTACTTATATACTGAATTAATAAATTTGCTTATATGCTGCATTAATAGATTAATAATTGAATTAATACATCTGTTTCTATGCGGAATGTATTAATACATTAATTTGTCCTTATGCTAATATAATAGAGTTTCCTCATATACTACTACTTCATTTGATAGATTTAGTCGTATGCTGAATTAATAGATTCGCTCATATATTGAATCATGTGCTGAATCAATTATCTAATTAGTTCATATGCTAAATCACTTTATAGATTGCTTTAGATTTAGACTGAATTAATAAATATATTTACTTATATGCTGAATTAATACATTTATTTTTGCTCGTATGCTCAATCAATCAATAGATTGCTCTTATAATAGTTATTACATTTGTTTATATGCGGAGTGTATTAATACATTTGTCCTTATGCTAATATAATACTTTTTCCTGATATGCTGAATCATTTGATAGAGTTGCTCGTATGCTGAATTAATAGATTTTCTCTTGTGCTGAATCAATTAACTGATTAGCGAATGTGCAAAATCAATTAATATATTTATACACTGAATTAATAAATTTGCTTATATGCTTGATTAATATATTTACTCATGTCGCAAATCAAAACCAGCACTTGTAATGGTGCCTACTTATAACGGTGCTCTCTTTCAATATACTTACGTAATCTTTTTAGACGGAAAACTCGGGCGCCAGTTCTTTAATTTTTAAGTGCAAAGAACTACACTTTTTGGCTCTCCTATTGGGAGAACAACCCTGAATAGCGAAACAGCTGGAGATACGGAATGTCCGGGGTCGTGAACTGAAGATCTGTCTAATGGACTTCGACCATTTGTTCAAACGGGTTAATCAGAAATAAATGACAGAAATAATAACTCTTTAAAACAACGTATTTATTCAGCAATATTAATGGACAAATTAATTAACTCTAATACCTCCACGACTGTACAGTCGAGTATGTATAAAACTTTTTAAAACGATTAAAAACAAGCAAGCTGGCAATCAAGAATCTTTCCGCGATTTTATGACGGAATTTTGGATAAGTTTGATTAATAAATTATTGCGTACGGCAAGCAAACGGACCTTTCCAATAGGATGTATTATGCACGGTTAGCTATAGATATTGTAGTCTATACGGAATGTTTAAACATACGGCGAACTACTGCCACAAACGTAGAGCTATTTGTTGATGATTATGCTAATTAACGTAAGTTTTCCCAGTCAACTCTATGCATGGAGCTTTATGGATGGCCCAAGTGAACAGATCTAACCAGCTGATGCATATAATGACTATTTGGATTAGCGTAGGTTTTCCGGTAACCTCTATGCATTGAGACTTTAGAGATGGCCCAAGTGAACAGATCTCACCAGCTGATGCATATATTAGAGAACAAAAGACCAACGGAGGTATTACTAATTAGCTCTAGTTTGATTTATTAGTATAATACAACGATACTTACGGACAATAAGATCTCTGAATATCTATACTTAACTGAAGGCAGTACCTACAAATTGCTGCGGACTACGGTGTATTCTTACCAATATTATATTCAAATAAATTTACTATTAAACTCGGAGCGGCGGTACGGACGGAAATGTTGACGGCTTCGGATTGATCTGGAACGGCTGGCGGTAGATCGGATCTGATCTTGCGGACTATCTCGGAATGAACCTGGACTGCTGCCGACTTTCTCGGAAAAGACCACGAAGTGAACGCTCCTCTGCCTTTTGTTACTTTTATGACGTATCTAGGTGGCGTGGTAAAGGGGCGGTCACCGACTTGAAACGAAGGATTCGGATGCCCAACCCGGCGTTACTTGCAGAGGTCAAGCGGATTATGCAATTTCTATACTATATTGCAAAAAGAAACGGATTAAAACGGATACGGATTAACATTTTTAGTAACGAATGATTTTTATTTCCGACTCGGCCATTATTTATAATAATTCTCGGATTTTGCTTATACGGGGAATTGTCGAAAATTAATCAATTAATTACTTGGCTGCTTGTTTACCAGCGGACTTTTTAACAACTCATTACTAACTTAACTAAAACAGGACTTACTTACTAAAAACAGCGGCAGGGTGTACCCAAGTGACGGTAATATTTAAAGCAAAAATGAACATCCCTTGATTGGAAAAATCACTTCGTTACACACTGCCCAGTACGCAGGTCGATATTTTGTGTTAGTTTCAAGCCGAATTAGTCATGCGTCCTACCAAAGCATATTATCAGTAATTGAAAATGCTGCCAGAGATCTTCGTACTGAGATATCACTAACAGGCTTGCCTCAAACACACAATCCAGCAATAACCACCTGGTTGCCTAATCGTGGCTTACAATAATATATGTATAATTTCATTATAATAATATAATGAAGTAAAAGTGAAACACGGGTTGCTAGACTGTAAAATATGGCTTAAACAATTCTAATGAAACCATTATTCGGCAACAGCAGTCCCAGCTGCCTAGGATAACTACATTTAGGTTAAAATGTCACATCCGAATTTCACCCCCTTCGAAAACGCGCTAACCAATTGTTTGGAATGGCGCGCGGCGTAAAACTGTGTTATGAGAATCCACCATCTGGATCTTACCATTTCCGGCTGTTATAGCTGTAATTCATCTTGGCGAACATCAAGGACCCCTTAGGGGGCGAACTGTTAAGTTTTTCCAACGCAGGCAACTTTTGAATTTAAATGAACGTTGACAATTGAGGTTGATGCGCAGTTTTTCTACTATTATTTGTATGACACTATGTGGCTCTGAGCTTCTGATATTGATTTTTAATTTATTTAATGGCGTAAAGTAAACGTCGATGTAGAATTGATTAGCAACTGCCGATGAGAGTTATTTGTACTAATATACGCGTTTCAATCAGTAAATTTATGTGTTTGGGTGTAATTAGGTGGCTCATTAACTCATTTTAGTGTTGAAAGATAATAATTGAGAATTTAGATCAGACGCGGTCATTGAAAACAAACAGTTTCTATTATTACGTTTCAAAGGAACTGTATAATTTTTAATAATCTCTGTAACGTCGGCGTAGACATAAATTTGCTACCAAGGATAATATCGACGTCAGGAAAAACCTCATCATCTGTAAGCATGGTGATTTTTTTTAATATTCGTTAGTTTGTGTAATTTTTTTTTATTTGTTAGGCAGTAAATTGTTGTTTTACTCGAGATTTTCTCGTTAAATCTACCCAATAGGTGGCCAAGCATTCAGTTTCCACAAATCTGTTTGTACCAAAACGGTCCCAATTCTTTCACGATCAGCGTTTTTCGAACAGCCCGACATGACTCAGTTCACTAATTTCATCCATCCTGCAAAGGCACAAAACTACGCCTTAAATTTTTTTAAAACTTTGACGCAGTTTCACCATCTCGCGTGTCCAGATGCTCACATCAAAACATCGTTGCTTTTCCATTGAGAAACCAAATATTTATCTGCGTCAATCAATCAATTGACTCCACATGTTTCTGTAGCAAATTTAATTTTTTTCCCAGTTAAATAAACAAAAATATTTGTCTTACTTTCAATGTATAGTATTGCACACATTGTGTCGTATCTGCTAGACGTATTAATGAATTCTCGGCCGTCCAAAATCGAATGTAAATAAACGTCGAGTTAATGAACGGGCGCCTACGCAGCACTATAAAACTGGCCTTGGCCGCTGCAGCAATTCTAATTACGATTAAATTGATATCGTAAAGCGTAATCATTGCTTCTGTCAAGCTGAAATGCACATACGTTTATACAGTAACATGTGTAAAAAGCTAGTTCATGGCATTACTCGGAGGATCAAATTGTGTAAACAAACTCCGTTTTGTAATCAGTACGCTTCCGCAAATTAATCAAACTGTGGTGGTATTTTGTTTGGCTTAAGTTTCGCAGTTTATGACGTTTACACAGGCCAGGATGTAAAACGTTGTGAAAATATTTGCTTTGAATACTGCCACCTATAAACCAGATTGTTACAATTGAGTTGGTTGTAACAAGTTTCTTTTAGGCTAGCTACATGTCTAGTATGGCCAGTACTACCTGTATGTTAATTTTAGCAGTCATTTGCCAATTGAGTATTGTAACGTCTCACATTGGAGTGGAAAAAAATACCGTTCAAACATCGCTGACCTCAGAATTTATTGGATCATCTTATTTTTTTAAATCCTCATTTTTTAATTCTTCATCAATTTCTCAAACCGAATTTTTGATTTTAAGTTATAATTTTTTTTACATCAGATCCAAAATTGATTTTTTTATTAAAAATATCCTTTTCTTCAATTAAAATCAGTCTACAGATCACAAATATCTAAAGATTCGCCCAATTTAATTTTAAATCTTTACTTTAAATAAATTATAGTTTAAAAAAACTAAAAAAACACTCTTTAAAGGGAAACCGAACTAAAAAGTAAAAAATAATGTTTATCTATTAAGATTTTGTTCAACAGTGATAAATATTCCACTAACTCAATATAATTAAATGCTTTTTACTAAGTTTAAAATAAGAATAAAGTGATTGACAAAAAAATAATTTTATTGTAAAAAACGTGGGGTGCATGATATAAATTGATTAAAGTAGAGTTAGCACCCCACGCTTTTTTACAATAAAATTATTTTTTGTCAATCACTTTATTCTTATTTTAAACTTAGTTTTTGATTTGAATTTTTGAATCCAATTTTTTTTCGAAATTTTTTAATTTAAATTTTTTTCAAAATTTTCGAATCCAAATTTTTTTCAAAATTTTTGAATCCAAATTAAATTTTTTTCAAAATTTTTGAATCTTCAAAATTTTTGGATTCAATTTTTTTTTAAATTTTTTAAATCAAATTTTTTTGATATTTTTGAAATCAAATTATTATATAGTCATCGATCCTTGATAAGTGTGCAAAGTTTCAGTTTAATCTGACGTTTTGAAGTGGGTGAAAATCTCGTTGATTGATTCCGTTACATACATACCGGTGTTAATAACATAATAAATAAATAAACTTAATAAAATAGATAATAGATCTGCCGAAATAGAATTTCCATTTCTTTTTTTATTCTGGACAGCTGTTAAAATCAGTTTCAAATTTAAAATTTTACACGTATGCTGTTTCTAATTTTGAAAAATGTGATTTTCTACAGAAAATGATATATAAACTTCTTTAAACCTAATTTGCTTTTGACAGCTGTCAAATTTTCTGTCAACTTAATGAAAATGCCATTTAATAATTGAATACGAAATTAATTTCAAAAAAATATTATATTTGTTTGTAGCTACCAAAATGGCTGTCAACTTTAAAATATGTAAATTTGTCTTCCATAACTTTGGAAACAATCTGAATTTCCATTGAAAAAAGGATTTAAGTGTTTTTTAAAATTTACTAGTTCCATATTTACATTTTTACTTTTGGCAGCATTTAAAATTTATGTCAACCTAATTGCCTTTTAATAATTATTTCAACAAATTAAATACCGAGCAGACAATTTTCTATAGGTTTTGCAGGTACTAAATACGAAATTGATGCCAAAAAAATATTATGTTTTTGATAGCTGTCAAAACTGCTGCTAAATTTAAAAATATGCAAGTATATCTTTTTCGTATTATTTTCGTATTCAATAAATCCAAAACCTATAGAAAAGTGTTTGTTAAGTACTTTAATTTGTTGAAATAAAAATAAAATTTCTGTCAACTTTATAAAAAGTTGACAGAAATTTTGACAGCTGTCAATGGTTACAACTTTATTTTAAATCAGTTACTGAACTAGAGAGTTTTAAAACATTTTACGCATCTTCTTCTAAGGAAATTAGCATTATTTTTAAAGTTATGAGAGGTATACTTGTAAATTTTTAAATTTGACAGCCATTTTGGAATCTACCAACTAACATAATATTTTTTTGACATCAGTTTCGTATTCAGTACCTTCAAAACTTATAAGAAAATGTTTGCCAAGTACGTTTATTTATTTAAATAATTGTAACAAGTCATTTCAATTAAGTTAAAAAAATTTGACAGCTGTCAAAAATGAAAAGCTTAATTTTATTGTCTATTATGGAACTACAAATTTCAAAACACTTAATGGCACTTCTTCTATGGGAATTCTCGTTATTTTCAAAATTGAGATCTAAGTTATAATTCTTTATAAACAATACAGAAAAATTTTATGTATTTTGGTAGCTGTCAAAACTGCAGCTAAATTTTAAAATATGCAAGTATATCTTTTTCGTATTACTTTCGTATTCAATAGGTACCTTCAAAACCTATAGAAAAATGTTCGTTAAGTACTTTAATTTCTTGAAATAATATAAAATGGCGTTTTATTAAGTTGACAGAAATTTTGACAGCGGTCAAAGGTTACTACTTTATTTTAATATCAGTTACTGAACTAGAAAATTTTAAAACATTTTATGTATCATCTTCTATAGAAATAAACATTATTTTTAACATTACGAAACATATACTTGTAAATTTATAAATTTGACAGCAATTTTGGTATCTGCCAACCAACAGAATATTTTTTGACTTCAATATCGTATTCAGTACCTCCCAAAAAAATTGTTTGCTAAGTACTTTTATTTGTTTAAATAATTATTATAAAATGTCATTTTCTTAAGAAGAAAAATTTTGACAGCTGTCAAAAGTGTAAACTTTATTTTATTTTATCTATTATGCCTCCAAAACCTATAAAAGAATGTCTTTTTAAGTAGGTACTAAAGTTATTTGTGGAAATAATTATTAAATGGAATTTTTAATTAGTTGACACAAAATGTGACAGCTGTCAAAAGCGAGAAAGAAATTTTAATTTCATTTATAAAAATGGAAAAATTTAAATTATTTTATCTATTCTTTTATGAAAAATCACATTGTTCTCAAAATTACGAGACATACTTTTCATACTTTCAATTGTTAAACTTGACAGCTATCAAGGATCAAGAAAAGAAATGAAAATTCTATTTTGGCAGATCTATTATCTATTTGTAAAGTAAATATTTAAATGCGACGAAAGGAAGAAAAAAATTCCTATGAACATATGTCCTAACTCGCTTACTTTTAGAGATACGGACAAAAGAAGTCGGAACGGAAAAAAAATCCTGCGGTAAATCAGGGACCCCCCAGATCGGCTTTATATTTTTTTAATTTTTTTTCAAGGTGTCCGACGTCCATGCTGCGAATTCGGTTCGAATATATCCGGTCGAGAAATTTCTAGCACGTTTTGAAATTTTGCGTGCATATCGTAAAAATAAAATTTTTTATCTCCGTTCGTAGGCGTCGCGGAACATTTTTTTTTTAATATTTTTTGTTCGTCTCCATGAAATACACCACGCCCCCTAATACGAATTCGATACCACCGATAGCCGATTTTTTATGGCGATTCAAAATTTTCGGAAAATCGTTTTGTTCAGTGTAGAGGGCAGGCCGAGCGCCCAAAAAATTTTTCAACCCCCTACGCGTAAGCGTCGTCGATAAATGGGGGAAATAGCGAAAAACATTTTCGAATTTTTTCCCCGTTTTCACTGCAGCGCTCCTTTTTTTCGTCGCCACTGACATGGAAGTTTTTTAGTATTTTTTTCTGACTCGCGAGGTTCACCTCCGTATTTATTTTTTTCGGTTCGCATAAAAAAAATTTTTTTTGACCCCCTCTTTTCGGAATTTTTTAAATAATATTTTCGGACTCGGGGGGTCACTTTAGTCGAACCTCGTACTTTTTTTTTCGTTTGGACGAAAAATTTTTGCAGCTCCCCGACGCCACATTTAACATTTAAACAATAAATATTTAAAACTAAATTGGGCGAATTTATATGTATTTGTGACCTGTAGACAAATTTTTATTGAAAACAACGAATTTTTTAGTAAAAAATCAATTTTAGACCTAAGTTATAAAAAAAATCTGATTCGAGAGATTGATGAAGAATTTCGACAAGAACATTTAAAAAAATATCTAATAAATTCTAAGATCTACAGCGATTTTTGAACGGAGCTCTATACTTTAATTAAAGCTTTTTTGGCCATTTAAATATTAAACCAAACATTCGCAATTTTCAGTTATGTTCCTATAGTAATGATTTAATTAATTTTATTCGTATTGACGTTCCAGATTTTATCGGGTAAAATTGAAATTAAAACAGAAAATACCCGCATCATTTTATAATATAATTAATTTAGACTATCTGTAAATTAATCTGACTGCTTTTTTGATTAATTTAGTAACTTTCTTCACGTGTTCCCATTCAGCTGATAAATGGTACTGTTTTATCTTTCATTTCATCCTTAATTCGACTACATCACCTAATGTTCATTTATTTTTAAGGAAATTTAATTTACTTAGTTTATTTCCTGATTTGGGCTATTCTCTTAATGTGGAAGGATTAGCTCACATTCATCAGATCTTGTAGTCTTACCTTGGCCCTTTAGGAATTTAATATTTCCAACTCCTCTAGGAGGTTCTTTAAAAGCATCTAATTTTTCACGTCTTTCTTGGCCAACAAGTTTTCTCCAATCAATATATATTGATAACTGGGTTATTTATTTGAGGTCTTCGTAGATTTGAATCTACTTTTGCGAGACGTCCCAGTTGAATTTTTTAATGTAGGTTTATTTTTACATTAATTCAAGTATTAAATCATGACTTACCCATCTTATTTAGGGCGTGCGACAACTCTTTAAATTTTAAATAGGTCACATATTGTCTCGTCCGACCATCAAGGAACTCAACATTTCGGGGCCTAGCCAGTTTATATTGAGTGATGATTTCAAGAATAGGTGCGTCTGGTCTATGTTACCTTGTTTAAATTCACAATGCGATATATTAAATCACACAGGACATGACATGAAAAAAAAATGTTCTGTTAAGCGTTCAATTGTCTTTATTTTGTCCACTCGTTGGAGGTTATATGAAATTGCATAGTAATTTATCCATTAAAATAGAAGCATAACAATTGTCATGTACGTATTTGCCTCAAATCGTTTCGTTTGTGAGATACAGGATGTTGGAATTTATAAAAATTATTCGGTTTTTAGTTTATGAAACTCGGACCAAAATCATCGCTGTCATTTATTGAACGATGGATGGCTGAGCATTGGGCAACGTCTGGAAATTAATGTCGATATATAGGCATTGTTTGAAACATTGAGCTTTGCAGGAATGCAATTTTGAAACTCTCCCAATTTCCACCATCTATTTTTTAGCCATACCGCCGACCTACATGCACTCCAATTATAACCCTCTCACATGAACTGATTTACACGCATCGTAACTTTTGATTATACGTTTGATGTTTGTGACGTGAATTTAATGAGCAGCTAGGAGGTAACTGTAATTAGAAATTACAAAGTGGCGAACTATTCCGACACACCTCTTGGAGACGGTCTACTCTTAAATCAAGGGCTAATACGTCTGACTGCTGCTCGCAATTATGTAGAAACCACAAATTTTAAGCGAGCGCAATCGTCTGAATGTACCAGAGAGAACTTTGATGTTTATGGGGTTAGACTCTAACTTGACATTAACTCTTAATGATACTTAACATAGTAACGGTATGCCGTAGACTAGACGCTCAGAACAAAGCGGAATTTAATTTGCATCATAATTGAGTTGCTTCAATAGCCATTGGTCGATGCGCTCTTTGTTATGATGCTTGCGGGATGGGTGAAGGGGCAATTCTTTTCAATCAAGTCTTTGGGAATTTGTAGAATTTGTAGATTCATGTTTATTTCGACCATCTAGTGGTTGACTAAAGCGAAGTGAGCTCAACTGGCTTAGATTCGATTGGATAGCTTCCGCTAATGCCCTTTTTTCTGCATTCTCAAGCACAAGTTTCTATGGCTTGAATTTCTTCTGGAAGGTCGTGGTTATGTCTTGCTAATCTATATGATGGCCCATAAACGCCTACTCCTCTTGTTCCATCTAGTATTCGAAATGAGATCTTTCCAAAGTTTCATGGGTAGTTGGTTAAAACCACTTCAAACATGCGTTCAAATTAGAGCCCCACTGGCATCAATTGTCAGTGGATTTGGTTATTGAGACAAATTGAATCTCACTCACCTGGTTTGAAATTCTTAGTAAAGTACAATCTTTGAACGTTGAGAGTTGCAACCTTCTTTACATAATTGTGTAAAGGGAGCAGATCAAGTAAGGCTTCTGTTCATTGCTCCTATAGTTTCAAAACATGCTAACTGCTAAGCTTTTCTGTTTCTACATCCTCAAGGTATGGGCAGAAAAGGAAGCTCTCCATCTCTTTCAGTCTCCATGATTCTGAAACTTTGGTGTCGGTTGTTAAGGAAGACTAAGTACTCAGGTTTCTTGCAACTATTTTGCCAGAAGATAAGGAATTTATTCACTTATCGAAGCTAATATTTGAGTCGTAGGTGACCAAGGCATAAATTTGAAGTGCTTTAATGAAGAAATTGGCAAGTGTGGATGATTGAAGTCAACCCATTGCCCCTCCATCCTTTGTTCTCCATTGATTCAGCTAAGTTGTGTTTGTGGAATAATTAATTTGCTTCTTTGAAGAGCTAATACGTCTGACTGCTGCTCGTAATTATGTAGAAACCACAAATTTTAAGCAAGCGCAATCGTTTGAATGTACCAGAGAACTTTGATGTTTATGGGGTTAGACTCTAACTTGACATTAACTCATAATGATACTTAATATAGTAATGGTATGCCGTAGACTAGATGCTCAGAACAAAGCAGAATTTAATTTGCATTATAATTGAGTTGCTTCAGTAACCATTGGCCGATGTGCTCTTTGTTATGATGCTTGCGGGATGGGTGTAGGGGCAATACTTTCCAATCAACTCTGTGACATCTGTAATACACCATTTCGATAATCTCATCGTTGTCTAAAGCGAATTGAGTTCAACTGACCTAGATTAGATCGGATAGACTTTTTAATGCTCTTTTTTATGTATTCTCCGCGCAAGATTCTATGGAATGCATTTTTTCCTGGAAGGTGATGGTTATGGCTATTACTAGTCCTGGCTCTTGCTCCATTTGGTAGATGAGTCATTTTGAATTTTTGAATTGAGGTCTTCCAAAATTTTTTCATGGGCAGTTGGTTGAAATTACACTACAAATATCCGTTCAAATTTGAGCTCCACTAGCATTAATTATTGTCAGTGGATTTGGTTATTGAGTCAAATTATATCTCACTCACCTGGTTTGAAATTCTTAGTAAAGTACAATCTTTGAACGTTGAGAGTTGCAACCTTCTTTACATAATTGTGTAAAGGGAGCAGATCAAGTAAGGCTTCTGTTCATTGCTCCTATAGTTTCAAAACATGCTAACTGCTAAGCTTTTCTGTTTCTACATCGTCAAGGTATGGGCAGAAAAGGAAGCTCTCCATCTCTTTCAATCTCCATGATTCTGAAACTTTGGTGTCGGTTGTTAAGGAAGACTAAGTACTCAGGTTTCTCGCAACTATTTTGCCAGAAGATACGGAATTTATTCACTTATCGAAGCTAATATTTGAGTCGTAGGTGTCCAAGGCGTAAATTTGAAGTGCTTTAATGAAAAAATTGGCAAATGTGGATGATTGAGGTCAACCCATTGCCCCTCCATCCTTTGTTCTCCATTGATTCAGCTAAGTTGTTTTTGTGGTATAATTAATTTGTTTCTTCGAAGAGCTAATACGTCTGACTGCTGCTCGTAATTATGTGGAAACCAAAAATTTTAAACAAGGGCAATCGTTTGAATGTACCAGAGAACTTTGATGTTTATGGGGTTAGACTCTAACTTGCAATTAACCCTTAATGATACTTAACATAGTAACGGTATGCCGTAGACTAGATGCTCAGAACAAAGCAGAATTTAATTTGCATCATAATTGAGTTGCTTCAATAACCATTGGTCGATGCGCTCTTTGTTATGATGCTTGCGGAATGGGTGTAGGGGCAATTCTTTCCAATCAAGTCTGTGATATCTGTAGAATCAACATTTCGATCATCTCATCTTTGTCTAAAGCGAATTGAGTTCAACTGACCTAGATTAGATCGGATAGACTTTTTAATGCTGTTTTTTACTCTCAAGCGCTAGATTCTATGGAATGCATTTTTTTCTGGAAGGTGGTGGTTATGGCTATTACTAGTCCTGGCCCATGAAAGTATATCCCTATTGCTCTATTTGGTAGATGAGTGAATTTTTGAATTGAGGTCTTCCAAAATTTTTTCATTTGGTTGAAATTATGCTACAAATATCCGTTCAAATTTGAGCCCCACTAGCATTAATTATTGTCAGTGGGTTTGGTTATTGAATCAAGTTGAATCTTACTTACCTGGTTTAAAATTCTTAGTAGTACAATCTTTGAACGCTGAGAGTTGCAACCTTTTTTACATAATTGTGTAAAGGGAGCAGATCAAGTAAGGCTTCTGTTCATTGCTCCTATAGTTCCAAGATATGCTAATTGCTAAACTTTTCTGTTTCTACATCGTCAAGGTATGGGCAGAAAAGGAAGCTCTCCATCTCTTTCAGTCTCTATTGTTCTGAAACTTTGGTGTCGGTTGTTAAGGAGGACTTTAAGTACCCACAGGTTTCTCGCAACTATTTTGCCAGAAGATAACGAATTTGTTCACTTATCGAAGCTAATATTTGAGTTGTAGGTGTCCAAGGCGTAAATTTGAAGTGCTTCAATGATGAAATTGGTAAGTGCTGATGATTGCTCTTCCATTTTTTGTTCTCCATTGATTCAGCTAAGTTGTTTTTGTGGATCAATTCATTTGGTCCTTCCTTCCTTCCTTCCTTCCTTCCTTCCTTCCTTCCTTCCTTCCTTCCTTACTTCCTCCCTTCCTTCCTTCCTTCCTTTGGTTTTTGATGTGGTATTCTGTATACCCAATTAATTACATGGGAGGTAGGCTAGATATTTTCTTATTGAAGCCTGAGTCGATGAACCAACATCACTATCAGTCTTTTTGGTCCTCTTCTGTGATGCAGGATTTCGTAATTGCATCTGACATGTGTTTTTCGTCTTGAGAGGACTTCTTATGTTCCTCCATTAACTCTATTACTTTCTACCAGTAGTCAACTGTATCCATTAATACTTTAAGTGTTTTATTGAGTGTTAGAATCGAAATTTTTGCCTTTTTTTGTGCAAGCTCTGTGGCGCCCGAAGAGATTATGCATTAGGTAGTCGAATCAGCATACCTGATTCTTGATAATCTATGTGATGGCAGTTCTAAAGATTGTGAAGCACTCGATTTTTACTTTGATTGGGGTTTTCCGATTCTGTGTAGTACCTAATAGAAATTTGTCTTGGCAGTAACACTTCAAATCCAGTTTAACATTTACATTCTATTTTTCCATCCGCTGCGCTGTCTTTGATGGCACCTCACCCTGTAACGAAATTTATGTGACAATCTAGGTTAATAAAATGTAAAGTGTTCTTCTTCAAAACATTGCTGGCCCCTTAAGTTTTTTGTTCGGACCCTATTATACGGTCCCACACTAGGTTAGAGTGTTATATGCATCTAAAAGATACCTTAATAGGTACGGGACCTCCATGACTTTATGTCCTTAATTGTACCCTTGCCCACGCGCTACGGACTATATAGTGCCTCTGTTTTATTAATTGAGGGTGTGTAACGTTGTCTGAGAGCTTATATTTGTGCTGTAAATCTATTGCCTATTGTTCGGCGATATAGTGAGAGAATGTGCTTTCGTATTTAGCGTACGTATGTCGGTCTTGTAACTACAGTTATGGTTCGATAACAGCCACCCCTGTGGGGTCGTAAGCATGCAAATATCGCTGTGTGGCCTAGAATAACAAAGTTACGTTTTTATGGCGTTGGTAGTACGAAAATTATATAACGGTAGGCATTTTTGGCAGCGAATTTACGTACATTTTTATATAAGTGAATTTCTTTATAGGCTTCTTCTCCGGTAATAGCATCATGATATTTATAAAAATTCCATGTAGGCGTAATACAATTTTTATGTTTTCACGATTGGTAAATATCACTATACGACTTCCTTTTACAGAGCAAACATACTAGTGTAACAGGAAGTATTGTTGAATTAATGAATAGATAGATGTACTTTATTGCCCAAAAATGTAATTTTATTGACGAAGCTGTGGAAATATCAACAATGGAATTAGTCAAATAAATTGCCCCCTTACAAAAACAAGTTCTTTACAACTCTGAACTGTTACTCTGAAGATATTTTTTCCTATTTATTGATTGACATAAATATTTCTTGACTGCTACAAAATATTTTTACACGGAGGAATCCTGCCTATCCCTCTTACCATGCATAATTTTTGCTGGGCTGTGATAATGAGAGTATTCCAGTAGTCCTTGCTGAAGAAATTTAATCACAGCAAAAGAAGTTTAATAATATGCCATAAATATCCTTTTGATTGTAATTTATGTTTAAGATATATATTTTCGCTACAAGTGAACATCTAATGAAATTCCTGAGATAGTCCGCAGATCTGAGTACTGCGGCATAAAAAGAAGACACTAGGCACCAACATAACGAACACTAACGACGACCTTTGAAAGAAATGTCCGCCAGATCGTGCAGAATCTCTTCCGTTCTGGGAATGATAAGAGAAGATGGCAAGCCGGAGGCTCGGCATTAGCCTGTCGGTATTTCGAACCGGGATTACGATATAGATTAGGTGATGGAACGAAAAATAGGTGTCTTAAAATAATGTGTAAGGATAACAGGCCAAGTGAAAAAATATTTTATAATTTTTCGAGAGCTAAAATCATTTTTCGTATAAATTAATAAGTAGTTAAAAAATTGGTATCAATTGAAAAGAAATAAGATTTTTTTGGAAAAAGACTTTTTCAAAAAATATGTCCGTCGAGATATTGGGGGTTGTGTATTAATTTTTTGTAACGTGTATATGCTTTGATAAATAACAAAATCTAAATAAACATAATTTGTCTTTTACATATTCTACAGGGACTTTTATGGCGAAGAGGAATATTTTTAATGATTTCTGGATTTGGTCGTTTTTATGGCCCATAAAGGTTTCTGCTCATATTGTATTT
This sequence comes from Rhagium mordax, assembly GCA_963680705.1. Taxonomy (NCBI): domain Eukaryota; kingdom Metazoa; phylum Arthropoda; class Insecta; order Coleoptera; family Cerambycidae; genus Rhagium; species Rhagium mordax. The sequence goes on from OY796658.1 coordinate 88,105,189, forward strand.
CTCATTATTATACCATCTGGATGGATAGTATCATTATTGCATTGAAATGTTCAAGCATATGGTTAACAAATGTTAAATTCTGGATTCCGTAACAGATTTTGTGTTATGTTTGTAAAACGGAATTTTTGTCGAACAAAATTTGAATCAACAGATAACAAAAGAGTTTAGATTTATTAAAATTGTGTCGAGAAATAATTTCTAACATTTGCGATTTTTAACCGAGCTTTGTCTTTCGTGCCAATCGCCCGCTCTAAGCCTGCAAGGAAGGTAGGTATTCCTACCAAGTAATAGCACTGTTATTGTTGGCATTGTGCTGCGTTTTAGCCGAGGTGTCGATAGGCCTTTGAAAAAGGCTTTTAACGGGACATGCCATTAAACGTAAGTGGGATGATATGTATAGCTAATAAGTAAAATGCATCCTCGGTGAGAACGTTTAAGTAAATAATACCGTGTGAGAGAATCCGTGTTTACAGAAACGTTAAAATATTTTCTGCAGACAACAATGCCGTCTTGTAACGGCGAGAAATTTTTGTTAATTATGCTTGTTTAACACTAGCCTCCTAACAATCATTGTCAGCGATAACAATACTATTTTTCGGCATTGTAGTAGGTGCTAACTTAACGAGGCTGTAATATGGATAGAAATCATTTCGAACGAGTTAAATGTAGGTATACTAAAGCCTAATTGGTATGCTACATTCCGCAATTTATGTACCGATGCATTGCTTAAGTTTTAGATGGCCCCTTTACAGCTTACTGTAAATTTATTGAAAGATTTTAGCTAATCCATAGATGAACTATCAAACGGTTATAGTAAAACTGATCCCTGTTTGCTGCAAAAGATATCACGACCTTTTTGGCACGGGCCGGACAATCCACGGCACACTGTACAGAGCAAAATAAGATATTAGTCACTCTTACTATGTATTACGTAAATTGTACTACGCTTTAGCGACTATTTGTCTCAGAATCTAGTTTTTTATAAAGTTATGAAAACAATTGAATAATTACAAGAGGAACATTGTTTTCATTTAAAAGCTCACAAAAGTAAAATTGTTATTTCAAAAAGCTTCACTAAATAATAATCCTTGTAAGATAATTGCTAGAAAACCACTACCAAAGGAAGGTGTTGAAACAGGTAAACAAGTTCCTTGTGGTAAGCAAATGAAGGCTTCTGAAATTAGTAACTAGTTACATAAGAACAGCATCATTTGAAAATATTTCACTAAGGGTAAATTAATGTTGCTGGGATCGTTAAATTATATTTAGTTGCTATTAATTTAGTGTTGACTTACCTCATTAATTTGGTTAACGTCGTCTGCCTCTAGTGAAATATCCACCTGTGGCTATTAGAGAACTATATTTACCAGCTGGTGGTAAATACACAGTTCACCTGCCTTCATTAACTTATTCACTTGGGGTAAACAGAAAAACTAGCTCTACCACTGAATTATTACCTTATTCTCATTAATCTGTTTAGTTGCTATAATTAAACTGTATGTTCGTCTCGTCTGAAATATTCATTTGTGGCTATTAAAGAACTTCAGTAATCGGCTAGTAGTAAATACACAGTTCATTTACCTGTATTAAGTTGGGGTAAGTAGACTAGCTCTACCATTGATATGAGTTAATAACTATGTATCAAGCGAAATATGTATTTGTGACTTTTAAGTACTTTCATTAGCTGTTGGTAGCAAATACATAGTTTATTAATCTTTATTAACTTCACTTAGAGCGAGTGGAAAAACTAGCGTCATCATTAAATTATTATCTTATTTCCATTTATCTGTCTATCTGCTTTCATTAAACTGTACATTTATCTCAAGTCAAATATTTACTTGTGGCTATGAATAACTTTCATTATCTGCAAATACACAATTCACATAACTATAGTGAGTTATTCACTTGGGGTAATTAGAGAACTAGCCCTACTATCTAATTAATAAACAATTTTCATTAATCCGTTAAATTGGTTTTATTAACTTATTTATCTGTATCAAGTGAAGTATTCACTTACAGTTAATAAAGTACTTTAATGAACAGAGTTGGTAGTAAATACATAGGAACAAGTAGGAAAAGTTGACTTTCCATTGAATTATTGATTATTTTCATGAATCTCTTAAACCGATTCTATTAACTGTTCGTCTGCATCAAGTGAAATATGCATTTGCAGCTATTACAGTACTTTAAATATTAGTTGGTAGCAAATACATAGCTCATTCATCCTTATTAACTTATTTACTTGATGCAATCATTGAATTATTATCCTGTTTTCACTCTTGGCTATTAAAGAACTTAGTTATGTGTTAGTGGCAAATACATAAATCACTTACCTGTATTAACTTATTCACTTAAGGTAAGTAGACAAACTAGCTCTATTTATTTTATTCCGATTAATCTGTTTAGCTGTTTGTTATTAAACTGTACCTCGGTAACACGTGAAATATTTATCTAGGGCTGCTAAATTATTTTAATTCTTGGTTGGTAGCAAATATATATGTAGTTCATTTGTCTTTATTAACTTATTCACTTGAAGCAAGTTGAATAAATGGTTACACTATTGAATTAATCCATTGATCTGTTTAGATGATTTTATTAAATTGTACATCTGTCTCAAGTGAAATATTTACTTGAGAACCTAAAGAACCTTAATTATTGGTTGGTGGCAAATACACAGTATACATACCCGTATTAAATTATTTACTTGGAGAAGTAGGGAAACTAGCTCTACCGTTAAACTATTTGGAATTATTCCGTTAAGCTGGTTTTATTAAATTATTTGTCTGTATCAAGTAAAATATTTACTTGCAGTTACTAAAGTAGAAATAGTAGAAGATACTTCATGTATCAATTTATAGCAAATACATTGTTCATTTGTCTTTATTAACTTGTTGACTTGACTGAGCAAGTAGAAGAAATAGCTTTACCATTGAATTATTAATTAGTTTCATTAATCCTTTATGAACTTATTCGTTTAGGTCAAATGGGAAAACTAGCGGGAGTTACACTTGGAGTAGTTTTCCACACACACCAAAACACTTTTGCACACACTCGACTCGCGTTTCGCCAACCAAGTTGGCATCATCGGGAGATGATTAAAACTAGCTGGAGTGCAAAAATTAAGACCTTTGAAACATAAAAGCATTAGAATCTATTGAAAATACTCCAGATAATTATTCCTGTAATGATTTCGGATATTCCATTAATAATAACAACCCAACCATCTATTGTTGTACTCGATTGGTGGCTTTCCTAATTAATGTATACCCAATGTTAGTTTTTGTTGAATGCTTGCACTATAGAGTTAGAGGAATTTAGTACTCCGCCCTTTGTAGCCGCAGAACTTTATGTAAACTAAGACCTGTGTGAGGACGGGAACAAGAGAATAATAGAAATACCTGAGATATTTCGCCAACCTATCTCGTTAAATATTTGCTTTGCTTCATCTTTTTCATGCTGACACACTATCTGATGATGTAAGATAGTGTGGGATCCTACCGCCAGCATAATAATAAGTGTGACAGTGTTTGTTTGTTTTAATAATCAGACGTAATTCAACGCGTTATCTTGTTAATTGTTAAGTGAATTAGCGTTTTAATTTCCTCATAATTCCGACAATTCATTCAGTAAACGAATACAACAACATGTCCTGTAATTATTGTTATTACGTACGTACTTGGTAATGTCATAATCGCGACGTAACAGATCCTAATTTTTTTAAATAAATATAATGTGAAGGGGGAAATTAAAATTAATATTATGCAATGCTTTTTATTAAAACCCAATCTAGTGGCAAATAAAACGAATTGCGCGTTACTTTTTTGCAAAACCATTGAGTAATGGTATGCTGTAAGAAGTGTGCCAGTGACGTGCTCAATGTCTCTGACAAAATATATTATATTTTGCAGCAAGTTTGAGTGAAATCTCATTGGGAGACATTTATACCTATAAATATGAAACAATGAAAAGCCAGGCTGTAAAAAGGCTGTATAAGCAAAATACAGATCTATGCTTTTTACAGCTATAGCTTTTCAGATATCTCTAAACACAGATCTGTAGAGAGGGGTTGGATAATTTGAAATGGATTTTATACAGGTCTACACTTTATACTTATAAAGATATATCAGTAAGAATACCGAGAAGAATACAGACTTGTGGTTACAGGTATAAATTATAGACCTGGAGAAATTCTATTTAACTTTTTCCAACGCTTCTCACATCTGTATCTTACAGATACCTAGAAATATGTAACAGTGGAAGGACAGGCTATAAAAAGACTGTATAAACAAAATACAGGTGTACACTTCTACAGCTACAGATTTTCAGATAGAGAGATTGGAAAAATTTGGAATAGATTTTCTACAGGTCTACACTTTATACTTGTAAATCTATATCAGTAAGAGTACAGACCTGTACTTTCATATTGACATACAGCGTGTCTACAGGTCTGTGGTTTTTCTGATATAACTTACAGCTATAAATTATAGACCTAGAAAAAATCTATATCTCTCTCTTACAGATACCTATAAAAATGTAACAGTGATAGTACCGGCTGTAAAGAGACTGTATAAACAAAATACAGGTCTACAGATACAGTTCTTCAGATATCTCTAAAATACAGATCTGTATAGATTAAATTGGTAGACTTATTTACTCTTGCAGACACTTTCTAATGAAACTCATTCACAGCAAAAATTTATTATATGCCTTAAATCTGGAAGGTTGCGTGAGCACCAATAGAGATAATAAATCTATATCAGATCGAATAGATTCGGAATATGACGTTTAAATCAAACTGTTGGTTACAATATACTCCCGCAGCATCAACAAGCATTAACAAAAAGATTTTACCCTATTTTAATAGTGAATTGTTTACGTCATGGTTTTCCAAAGTGAATTAGAACTACATATTATACTGTACTACCTGTACCTGCAAAGTATTACCGCTGGAAGCTATAATTTGAAGGGGGTACATAATGAACAAACAAATTAATGTGGTAAACATTGTGACATACCCAATGGTACCCACATTATATACAGTCAAGAACTCAAGTGGAAGTGGAATATCTAACAGTTGGCGTTCATCAAAACCGAATCAGATAAAATACCCGCGCTGTTTACTTTATTTGTAATTAACGCTTCTGACATGAGTTGTTTATCAGCGGAAAATAAGGAAATTTCGAAACTCTCACAGAGCATACAGTGTTTTGAAGTCATATTAGGTTACGTGTTAAGTCGGTTTATATTTCACTAATAAATTATTTCCATTGCATAAAATCACGATGATTTATTGCACCCTTGATATCTTCCTTTGATAATGCTAGCAGGTGGGTAGTTGGTTTGATTTATCTTCGTAATCATTCATTTGTATCCGTAAATATCGTGTTTTCTGCGAAAGCGTTAAAATAATAACGTAAGTCAAAATACGTTGCTGGTTAAGCTAGTGCTTTAAGGAAAGTTGCTTCGCAAATCTGCACTGGATCAAGAGTTTGCGATATATGGTATAAATTGGGTCGTTTTAGACTATTTAGTGATTTCGTTTAAAAAAACAAAAATTCGGGTAAATCATTACTACCATATAAATTATTTAGGATGCTTTCCGATAAACCGTAAAATACCCTATTATATTCAATTTAAATCTAATTGAAAACTAGTAGTTTTTGTTACTTATCGTACCTAATACATTTGTGAGAAATACCATGCAAACGAATTTTATTGTTTTTTAGAGTTAGGGGCGAAATGCCTGGTTGTGCAGCAGTAAATAGCAGTAACTCTACAAAAAGGGCTTTTTAATGTCGTCGCGACGGAAAACAAGTATTACATACTACACCGTACTTATTTCGCCAAATATTTAGAGTGTCATATGTATTATAACAGAACATGTTATGCATTAAATGCCGCATGGAATTAATATACACCCATATAAACAGTACATAAATAAAACATTACCATACTTAGCAAAATGTCAAAGTGTTGTTGACGCATATAAACGTTAAATTAATTCAAACATTCCAAAACCGTCTAAATTATTCCAAATGCACGCGCTACAAAAATTTACTGAGGCACGGTAAGAATGTGGGGTACAGCAGATAATACAATCATCCTGTACCTATATGGAAAGATAATGTTCCTCAAGGGTTATATTTGGGGCCCTTTTGATTCTTATTCATTATCAATGACTTCGGTATCAGAAATGAATTTTCGTTGATAACCTGAAAATCTATTATAATATAAAAGTCTGGAGGACTGTCCAGTCTTTTGGACTAACTCAATATTTCCTTGAATCAGCGTTTTTAAAGGCGACCATTTCATGAGCTTTGACCTACAATTAGGAGTGTTTCCTGTAGTGAGTCCACACATGGAAGTAAGTTTCCTTGCCTCTTAAACATTCTGCTTTTGAAGTGAATCAGCTCCAAAAGTATCCATGTTTGAAAAGGCTTAAGTGCATAGGTCACGAAAATGTTCCAGAGATTATGTTGACTAAGAGAACCCCTTTCGTTTATATCGAAAGAACTCATTCCAAAAGGCATCCCAATTCATGGTTTCGTATTAAGACCAACTTCCTCTATTGGAGAAACGTGTTGGTTTTGGAAGTGCTAAAACTTTCATATTGCTTGTACAGGAATGGATTCCTTCAAACTGACATAAAATATAAAACCGTATTTATATGAGCTTTTGTCCGCCCTGCTAATGATTTATAGTCATATACAACCCAGACAAACTAGCCGGCTATTTGTGCAGTGCATTGTGTTGCGTTCAGCAGACCATATTATTCTAAGAAGTCGAATCTCTGCAAATCGTTGATCAATGTCGCGCACTGCCGTCTGCAATGTTTATAATTGCAATTCTGATTGGATTCGTAACGGCATATTCCACTAACTACGTTTTATTGCCCAGTGTAGATGCTGGGATTATTAAGGGATCCTTAAAAATTGGTCTTAATATCTCTAAGTCCCTAAAAAGCATAATATTCCATTTTCTCCTTTTCTCTTCTTTCTGCGTTCATTATTTAAGGCAAATGTATTTTTTCCAGCATTTCTAAACTTCAGTCAAGATCTGTTGGTCTCTGCATCTTCTTATTGATGAAACTTCGACGTCTGCTCTCTCATCGAAAAAGTGACGTTCTTCATTGTCACAGTTTTAAATTAGACCTCAGGAAAGATGTCTGTTTCCTCCTTAACTGAGCTCGACTACTATTGCACTGATTTAGGCGTTTAATCTTCTCAGCTCACCTCTTCTGAGATAGTGAAAGTTAGGGAGTCATCATAACTTAGTTTGCAGTCATTAAAATTATCAAGTAGACACAGTTGCAGAAGGAAAATAAGAGGAAATATTTTACACCAAAAGAATATGCTGCCTGGACTAGGCGTAGGCGTTTTATCCTTGTGTCTAATGGTAAATTGGTGCGTGATATTTCCAGTTCCTTGATTGAATTAATCCGTGGTTTTAACGAAATCTAACAATCCTAATTCGGCTATAAATCCCCTTCGAAAGAATCACTCTTGCTGTGTCTTAATTGCAAATCCTGACTTATTAATTTACTAAGTTGACTACGAGGAATTTAAAATCGAAAGAGTTATGCGAAGTGCCACACCCTTAACAAGCTTATTACCCTTTATTTATCGTCGTCATTCTTAGTTGTAGCATTTACTAACACTTGCTAATGAAGATAGATATATATTTTATGGAGGAGATAGCAACATTTTTTTCTATTTGCATACAGGATCATATATAAATGTTTGCAGCTGGAAGAGGATATAATAAAACGCTTCATGTTGGACTCGGATTTAGTCATTAAATAGTTTTATGTGCATATTCGTTATTTCAATGTTTGCAACTGACTACGATAGTTCAGTTGTTAATTACTTAACTAGTAATATTATCGGGCCATAAAAACTAATTGATAATAATTACTTTCACCGATTTGTATGAAAGTATTGGGTGAATCATGTATGAATAAGGCTCAGCATTCCGTGGACAAGACAGAAGAGTTCAAACATTGCCTTCCTTGATTGAATCCAGAGTTAAAGTATTGTTAAGGTATGTTTATCGATTTCGTTGGTCGAAAACTGATTCAGACTACTTAGATTGATATGTTTTCAAATACATCTACAACTGAATAACGAAGAGACTTCTGAGTGTTCAATAACAACATATCCAGAAGATTTCCTTTGCCAAGAAATCAGTTCAACCAAAACAGGAGTAGTATCATTCACAAAAATACCGAAACTATTTATATATGGATGGTATACAAATTGGCTTCTTCAATGAAGAGGAATGTAAAGATGTAGTTGTGAATTAACAACTCGCTTGGTAATACATATCTGAACCATTAAAAGAGTTGTCTGGAAATGCCACATCTGGATACTTCTAATGGGCTCAATAACCAAACCCACTAATCTCCACACTAGCTAAGTTCGACTTTGAGTGGACTATTGAAGCGATAATTTCTGGCCGTCATGTGTGAAGTTCTGAATGACCATAACTGGAAAGAAAGTCACTTATCTGGTACGCAGATTGATCCAAGATGAAGGAGAGAGCAGGTTTTGGCGTATATGGTCCAAAAAGTAGATTAACGAAAGCTTTAGCATTTTTAACACTCTGCGCTCTAAAATTCATAGTAACGAGCACACGGAAAACACCAAGACTTACATTCAAACAGCCAATCAGACCTTAAGGTTTGAGTTCATTAATTGTTGAGTCTAAAGTCATCTGGTGCATTTACAACTGGCAAGAAACGATAAGGATTATTTTGAAGTGAGTTCTAAAATCATCTTTCATCGGACTGGAACAGTTTTGTGAGTTAGCATAAAGTCACTCATCGGAGAAAGTAACAAAATGGGTAGATCAATCCTTCTGCTAAGGACGAAATGTATCGCTTTTGTGTGCAGACAACTGAAACCTCAGCATAATTGGTTAATGAAATATTGTAACCCACCAAGGCTACAACACCTTCAAAAGTAGAGAAGATGACTCTTGGGAAGATCTTAGGATTCTCTAGAAGCTTAACATTGGGTAATTATTTGCAAAAGATACTACTCAGCTACGGCATTTAGAAACTGCAGTTTACCATACAGATTGTTTTAGAGCACATTCCATGAATAATTATTCTACTGGTGCAGATATGCCTACCTCGATATTTAACACAATGAGTATCTGTAGAAGTGTTTTTGGGTTCTCTTGTCATCTTGTCAACGAATTTTAATAATTTTAATCACACCCTGTACGGAGTGTGTAGGTGTCAAAAGGATCGATAATTAAATTGCTCTTGGCTAACCTCAGCTTCGTCCCTTGGGAAGTGAAAGGAAACAGAGAAAAAGGAAAACGAAAAGAAACTGGGCAAACTCATTATAACTACTAGCAAAATTACCTTCTCGCACAGTGTAATCAAAAGATCCAAATAATTTAGCTTGTCAGTAGAACAAATTGTGTTAAATTTACATAATTCTTTTAATTGTTCTGTTATTTCATTACACACTTTGCAGGCCTCGTTGTATAGATTTTACTCATAGAACTTTCTTACAGTTAACGATTGGTTAAAAATGTGGAAGATATGAAATGAACTGTGATAACTTCATGTCACAGGTCAAGCGGAACACAAAATAGAAAGACGACTGAGAGAACAAAAAATAATGCTATTAAATTTAACAGAGGAAATGGCGATCCAATATGTACAGAATAAGGATTTCTGGAGAAACTACGACTGCATGTGCATGACGTGAATATCTGACATGAGTGGTCAGTAATATCGGATTTTCGCCAAGGAAAAAAGTAAGACCTAAGTTACACGCACCAGTACACCAAAATCAAAAGACTAATAAAGTTATGTAAACTCTATTAGAAACGAACATTTACAAGGAAAGTCGCAAGGGGTCAAATCTGGTGAACAAAGTGGCCAATGTGTGCAAAAAATCAAAGTCAAAATCAAGTCAAGTCGTACTAAAAAGCTATCGCATCGGAATTCGGGAACACCCTGTACAATATACGAAACGAAACAATCCGTCGGAAAAGTAAAACGTATACAATTACAATAATAAGACACTGCAAACTTTATTAAATGTTTTATTCAATAACGTCCATTGTGCTTTCCTATGTAAATACTATGCCAGATAACCAATCGCTGGAATTGACTATGAATCTTTCCTTTAACAAGGAGAAAGTTGAAACGGCTTTTATCTCTTATCTGAAACAACCATCTTGTTTGCTTTTTAGATACATTTCAAGGCTTCACATTTCAAGAAAGCAGATGCAAATAAATTTGTTGAATGGAACCTCAAGGAACCTTTTGCAAATTTAAAATAACCCAATTCATCCCGGTTACTACTTAAGTAAATTGCGTCCAGTTTGTGTCAGTATTTTCACTTATTTCAAAGGCGGGGACAACGTAAACATCCTCAGTCATTCATGTCCCTGCCCTTTGTAACGTTTGTCCTTATAAAGAAGGCGGCTATTCACGGAAGAGCACATTGTTACTCTTAGTTATGGCGGTAATAGCGGACAGCTGACTTTGTTGACTCCACTATCTGATCCAGAAATTAGAGACAACACCTTTGGATGCGTAAATTGATATAGTAAAGGCTTTCTCGACGTTTATTTTCTCTCTGAATGCCTGCCTTATTTTTTATTTAGTATCACTTTTTATTAACTCTTGTGTAATCTTGCGCGCGGATAAAGTGTTTAAAAAACGCCCTGAAAGACATAAAACTAAGGTATATGAGCTGGGGAACAAAAGCATTATTGCCTTTTACATTTTTTGTGGAATTTAATAGCCTCTAAAACTTTGATACAAAGGCACCACCAAGGAATGGTAGTGGATGGAGCTGAAAACGCTTTGGCTCTCGTAAAAATTCTTTAAAAATTTCTTTATTGTTGGCTACACGTGTTGTATAGACAATAAGAATTTTTATAGAGATAATATGGCTAGACAAATATATATTGCTTATTTTTTACCTTTATAGTAATGTCTGGGTAAAGTCGGGCTCACCAATGTTTGCGGCTGACTTATTACCTTACAGAAGATATTACGGACATGCACGCTGTAATACTAAATATCTCATATGCACATTAGTACAGTTGAATCAACTGCATTAAACGTGCAAAGAAGATATTTAGTATTACAGCATGCATGTCTGTAATATCTTCTGTAAGTAATAAGTCAGCCGCAAACATTGGTGAGCCCGACTTTAGCTACTCATCATCACACATCTCGACAAGAAATGTCAGAGAGATCTATGCTACATCCAAGATGTGAACTAAATAAAGAGCTCCATGGCAAGCATAGACGCTTATTACAAGGGAGTCATTTTTGCAAATTTTGATGAGAAAAATATGCCTTCACCAAATATAACAATATCATCAATTCTATAAAGTAGTTAATTGGACCAATATGCTGCCCAATTAAACCTGCCCTTTGAGATACAGGAGCATTAATCCTAAATCATTCGTTTTCTTTTCCACGTTAACAGGTGTAGGAAAACTAGATTTAGATGTTCAGGGATCCTAGCTAATAGGCAATATTATAACAGGTTGTGGCGATCGGGTTAGGTATGTTAAAGGACTGGCTTCGATTCGTAGCTACGACACTGGTAATATTGGTGGTGGAATATATGCATGTGTCTTTTAAAAGTAGTGTCTCCTGTCAGTTTGTTCTTCTACTTCTTCCGTCAAACGAAGAGGATTTATGTTACCGAAAAATTGACGACTGATGATACCGACGTCATCCTGAAAGAAGAGGAAAATGAACTAAATCATCGATTCACTTATTGAACTCCCACACTAACAGATACGAAGGACTTAAGACGACTCAAGAACCAAGAGTCTAGCTAGTAGTGAGAAAAGATAAAATAGTACTGTAGTCTGGAGCTTGAGTTTATTCCTGAGATTGGCAAAAGACTGTGAAATCCTAGGTTTGTTAAGGCAGTAAAGATCCCGCTGATGGACTCTTCTAGGTTTTGAGAAGGCTATTAATGTGTTGATATAGGTTTATTAATTGAAGTTCTACCAAAAAAAATCAAGAACGTCAAAATAAGGTTATCGAGTGAGGAAATCTCTTATGGTGTATAAACTCGTCCGTGGTGTGCACCATGGAAGCACTGGATTCATAAACTATGCTGGCGTTCATTATCTTGTTTTCAACCAACCTAAAGTAAGAAGAAGGCAAAAATTTCTCTTTTTTATCTACTCCAACGCCAACCATCATTGAGTGTCTGGCAGCTGACAATACTGACAACATCAGCTTGAAAGAGCAGAACAATTAACCTCATAAATGTAATAATCATTTATTTCTTGAGCCACTTTTACCCTTTTCAACATCAACAAGTGTGAAGAAACTAAATCTGTAACCTCAGTTCTGGCTAATAGTACAGGAATAACAAAACAATACTAGAATCAGCTCTCGATTCCATTCCTGCCGCTGGCGAAAGGCTATTAAAACTCTAGGTTTGTTCAAGACCATAAAGAACCCACTGAAGTCCAACGAGGTGTTGATACACCTTTATTAATTGAGCTTCTACCAAAAAATCAAGGTCAGCCTAAGGTACCGCGCAGGGTACCTCCAATACTCCGTGATCTTGACAGAGGAGAAGCAGTTAACCAAGTGTAATGATCATATTATGTTCCTGGAACCGCTTTTTTTCTTTTTACATAAAGAAGTGTGAAGGAGCTAAGACTCTTGTTTGTTTAAGGCAATAAAGAACCCGCTGATGAACTCTCCTCTGTTTTGAGAAGGCTATCGAGGAGTTGGTGTAGGTTTATTAATTTAACTTCTACCAAAAAAAACAAGAACGTCAAACTAAAATTACCGAGTAAGGTAAACTCCTCCATGGTGTATACCATGGAAGCACTGGATTCATAAACTACGCTGGTGTTCGTTATTCTGGCTTCAACCAATGAGTATTAGCATAAAGTAAGATGATTGTAAAAATTTGTCTTTTTCATCTACTCCAACTACCAACGGAAGCTGATTTTAGTCAATGAGTGTCTGGCAGCAGAAGAAGCAATTAACTACATAAATTTACTAATCATTCGTTTCTTGAGCCACCTGTCCCCTTTGTCATCAGTAAGTGTGAAGAATCTAAGACTTTTGGGTCTGTATCAGTTCTGGTTAATAGAGAAGGAATAACAAAATAATACCAGATTCAGCGCTCGATTCCATTCCTGCCGCTGATGGAAGGCTATTAAAACTCTAGGTTTGTTTAAGGCCGTAAAGAACCCACTGATGAACTGTTTTCGGTTTTGAAAAAGCCAACGAAATATTGATACATGTTTAATGGAGCTTTTACCAAAAAATCAAAGAGGAGGAGTTACCGAGTAGTTTTCTGGCGTATAAACTCCTGCATGATGTTTACCATGAAAGCCCTGGGAACTTGAGTCTAATGAGTCTTGACTTACTTCTATTAAAATAAGGGTAAGAATTTCATTGAGTGGTTGGCCAATACTAAAGTCATCTTGAAAAAGGAGAGGCAATTAATTATACATAATGATCATACGCTTCTTGAACTGCTTTTTCCTTTCTACATCAAGAAGTGTTATGGAGCTAAAACTATTGAGTCTCTAACCTCGTGAGTTCTGGCTAATAATGAAAGTAATATTAGAATCGGAACTAGGTTCTATTCCTGAGGCTGATGAAAAACTATGCAAGCGTATGATGATTTAAGACAACGAAGAAACCGACTGATGGACTATTCTTGTTTCGAGAGAGCTCAGAGCTGCTGACGCTTGTTTATTAATTGAGTTCTTGCGAAATCGTCTGGAGGGCCGAACTGATCATTCATTTCCTGAGTCACCTTCATCTTTTCCACGCCAACAGGTACGAGAAATGACACTTGGGTTTACAGAACCAAACTGATGAGGTACTGACACAGATTAATCTTCTGCCAAATTTTCAAACTCTTGCCCAATAAAGAAATTCTCTAATTTTGTATTTAAAGTTGTCATTAGCCATAATCCTAAGTTTTACTTCCTATGAATGCTTGTAAACGTATTTAAAATGCAGAATAACTTATCATAATTCTGCATCCCTCTCAAAAAATAGTTAAATATATTTAAATAAAACCACCCTCGAAATGGGTGACACGAAAGAGGCTTGGTTAAAGTGAAAAATTAATTCTGTTCCGGATAATTAGCATTAATAATTACTTCTTATGACGCCCAAGAGCGTACCCTTCAAAAACGCAGTGTTTTGTGAACTTGCCCCTAAATATTCCTGCAGCAGGAAGCCATTACTAATGAGGTAATGAACCAGTTGATAAATTAATAAACCGAATTTGTATACCACATGTCATCTCTGGGAAAGTCAAGGCTGAATAATAATAGGTCAGTTATGATTCAGCATGGTAATTTTTTATGCGACTACGATGGTCTGGTAATGTTGATATTGAATAAACATAGATAATAACAAAATCGTGTGGTCAATTCGCTAACCAGATTGCTGTCATTGATATTGGTGTTTATTTTAAACTGTCTCTGTCGAGTGACCTAATAATTGTGATTTCAGTTCTTGTAATTAATTTTATAAATTTATCGATGGATTATCGTTCTTTTCTTTCAATAATTACTTTTTCTTGTCTTGTCTATATCCTGTACTGAGGCAATCTACGACCTCAGGCGATAAACTTATCAGTGTGTACTCTTTCAGTCGAAATTTTTAATATTAGTCCTTCGAACATTGTATTCCAATATGGTCGTTCGAGCCGGATCTCTACCTATGGATATATCGAGAAAACTAAGCTCTCTGTGATCACAATAGCTTGAGAACTCTTCGAAATACCTAAGAGAAGAGAAATTTGGTTTATAATGGTCTATTTCATTAGAATCGGTGGAAAGTAGTCATTTCAAATTGGAGAGTGTTCAAATAAATTGTATGAGGAGCAAATACATCATTTCCCTACGATTTCCGGTGCTGATATTTGACAGTAGTCTGGACGTCAACAATCTTTGAGTTATGTTGTTAGGTCTTTATCGTCTACAGCGAAACCGTCATAAATTACCGTGAATCATGTTCAGTGAATCGGAAGGAACTAATAAACAATTTCCTAATTCTGCATCGTTGAAGCGTACCTTATAAACTCGCTCTGTTCTATTGATCATGACCTTACCCTATAAATAGTTCGTTCACTCATAGAATACGGCACTCAAATTGGCATTATGAGATATCAATCCAAACAATCTGTTTTAAATATGTGGATTAACAGGCTAAGTAGTATTCAAATACTGAAGGACCCTTTTAATGGCAACGTAGACAGCTGAAAGGAGACTTGGAAAGGAGGTAAGAAGCAAATGACGGCACTTCAAGGTATTTTAAGTCACTGAGTGGAATATTAGCGTAAAAATTCTTTGCTGCCGGGATATCTGTAGTATTGCCACATTTGGTAAAGCTTTCTCTCATTCATAAATTGCCCGAGGTTGATGCTTTTTTAAATTAATAGCTGAATGAGAATACGTAGAAGATATTATTTTAAATACAAATAGAATTCGTAAATTTTTTTATCCGTATATATTAAACATTAAACATTTACACATAATATATTAAAATTAAAATTAAAGTTAAAGTTAAAGTTAGAGTCGAGGTTAAAGTTAAAATTAAAGTTAAACTTAAAGTTAAAATTAAAGTTAAACTTAAAGTTAAAATTAAAGTTAAAATTAAAGTTAAAATTAAAGTTAAAGTTAAAGTTAAAGTTAAAGTTAAAGTTAAAATTAAAATTAAAATTAAAATTAAAATTAAAATTAAAATTAAAATTAAAATTAAAATTAAAATTAAAATTAAAATTAAAATTAAAATTAAAATTAAAATTAAAATTAAAATTAAAATTAAAATTAAAATTAAAATTAAAATTAATTAAAATTAATTAAAATTAATTAAAATTAATTAAAATTAAAATTAAAATTAAAAGTAAAATTAAAATTAACAAATTAAATAGTTGACGATTAGTCGTATGCGAGGAAAGGATCTGGTTGACTACTATTTATTACTAAATATTTATTATTTCGACGTATTCGATTAAAATTATTACTACTTGCCTCGTGTAGGTGTATCATAACTAATATCTTCATACCGTGAGAGGCACACATGATATAATACTTATGTCATACTGGTCTTATTTATAGACTTACCATTTTAGTCTTATTTTCCTTTAGTTGCTTATTTGCAAACACAGTGTGAAATTAATTTTTTAATATTTGCGCAGAATAACAAAGCATTCCCACGTACTTGTAAACATTTTTATATTTAAAGAGTCGCCCAGCTAGCAGGAATGATCTTTAACATTTTTGAGTGGCCTACAAGCAGTCTTGTAAGAATATTCGATGCATACAATAAAATAAAAATAAAATTGACCTCTAACCAACTTTTTTCTAACGTTCAGTGGGTGTTGTTGAAGTAATGTGCCCGTTTTACAGGTGTCATAACTCTTGAGTAAATTTAAATGGAAAACAATCGTTGCAGCCTACGTAATGCAAATGATTTTATTACGTGTTAAAAACGAAATGATTACCTCATTATGAATATAGGATATATTATTATATTTAAGGAGGTATGAGTATCCTTTCGGATTTTTTTTTTTCGTTTTTCCTAATACCCTAGGGTGCTGAAATTTGACAAGCACTCTAACATTATTTATAACTTATTATTTCGTAAACCGAATATTTGTCAATTTTAATTAAAAAGTGCTCTCATTGAATTCCTAATTATATAATGCTTTTAAAAGCGACTGATTTAAGTACTAATGGTGCTGTTATTAATTTGCTTTATTTCATGCCTTGAAATTTGCGATTTATATACACATTAAATATAATATTTTCTTTTAGGCTGAAAACTCCCAATTAAATTTTATTTTGCACCACAGGAGATAAAGAATTTGCTTTTGTCTCGTGTTGTGTTTATAATTTATTTTTATTGCGTTATCGCTGTTTCTCTTTCTTCTATTTACTTTCTAATTAGCTTCGGCCTAAATTATGGGAATACATATTTCAGGAGCTGAATCTGGATTTGTTGTGCTATTTTTTCCGCGCGGAAACATCAGTAACAGGCGTAGGGAAAGTAACATTACAATCAAACGAACAGTTAGTTATTCCAAAAATTTCTAAATATCTGAACAGAAAAGGGACTTGATTTTTAGGGATTTCAAACTGTTTTTTTTAAATATAAAGTAAATTTTTCATAATTTTCTGTCGCAGTAGAATGGAAAAATGAACAAACTAACTTTTGGTCAATTTAATGAAAAGTAAAAATTGGGCAAGAAAATTCCCAAAAAATTCGAACCCATTATCAAGTTTTTGCACTTTTGAAATATTTTTAATTTTTAAAATTTTCAAATATTGTAAATATTTGAAATATTCTAAATTATTAAAGTTTTTCAAAAATAGTTTCTTATTTTTTTTTATTATTTTTATTTTTTTTTTCTATTTCACACATTTTTCAACTTTTACGTTTCAACTTAATTTTATTTGAAATCTAAAATTTATTAAATTTTGCACCATTTGTCTCATTTTTGTCTGTTTGAACAAATTTCTGTTTCATTTAATACGAGATTTAATATTAAATAAAAAAAAAATCTTCTGAAACAACTCAAGGCAAGTGAAAAATATTTAATTGCCGAAGTATAAGCTAGAAACCCCCTAGCAAAGGATATCCTGTCGGGGTGTGACTAATTGTTTACTTCACCCGCTTAATTTTAGCTCTCATGAGTATTTGTATTAACCACGAGGATTATTTCATATAATCTTCTTCGACTATACTGCCGTTCAAGATAAATTTAATTTCAAAGCAAACCTCAATAATGACATGTCTTGTATATTTACAATAAATCGCGGCTCCCAACGTACTACTTACGGGCCACCGTAACGTGTGCTTATCCCAAAAGCACTTTATAAATGTCAATAATTTATACATTCATCGAAAATAAACAATACACTTTAACTACCGGTCATGTATAAGCCACGAAGGTAATTTTCTGCCGCAGTGGCTGCTCGTTAATTTTAATTTAACTTGATTAAAGTTCGGTTTAGTTGTATCGTATATCTGTTTGTTTAGTCACAAATCGCTTCAGCAAACGTTCACCAGGACAGGGTCTGATTGCTTCCCAAATGGAAGAGAATTGTATTTTGGATCTGTGCAATTATTCCAGACAGCAAGATGGCTATGAACAGTTTATGGTTCCAAACATTTTTTCTACATATAGAAACGGCGTACATGCAGTGAGGTGGGCATAATACTAACGATGATCTCAATAATGATGAAATAATGACATAATTGCTAGAGTCATTTTCCGTGGGTTTCAGATTAAAATAAGACACTAAAGGGGAAATACGAGGGGTAATATAAATATTTAAAATTTGTAAAATTAGGTACCTACTTAAAAATATACTAATTTTAATAATTTTTTAAATTTAGTTTTTAGAAAATTTAGAAAAACAAATAATTTTATTTAGTTGTAATACAACACAAACCTCATCGAAATTTGTCCGAACTTGGATATGTTGTATCGTTCAATAGCCTGATCAAACGTCTCCACGGGCACGAATCCTCAGAATCCTTTCTAATGGCTTTAGAGGTATCAGAAGTGCTAACAATCGTGTTTTTCGCTACCTAATTTTCAAATTTTTTACCAGTTTAAACTTTTAAAATTTTTAAAAATTTAATAATTTTAATACATAATTAAAATTTTTTAATTTTCAAATTATTCAAATTTTATTATTTTTTGAGGCAATTTTTTGCCGCCGTAGGATTGAAAAATGAACAAACAAACTCTTGGCGGTGTATTTATTTATTTTTCATCTTTTTTTAAATATTTTAAATATTAAACTTTTTGCTTGTTTAAAATTTGTAAAAATTTTGTAAATATTCAAATATTAAGATTTTTCCAGTTTTTTAAATTTTTTAATTTTGCTTTAATTCATTTAATTTCATGGCGTCATTCGATTTCTCTCAGTTTTCTCTATCTCAATGAATCTTTTCAGATAATTTTTTGTCATCGTAGGATGGAAAAATGAACGAATGAACGTTAGATGCTTGTTGACACATCTTTGCGTGTTTTCTTACCTTTTTCAAGTTTTTTAATTTTCTAATTTTGTTGTAATTTATTTAATTTTAATCTAAACTTTTTTAAATTGTTATAATTTCTCTATTTTGTTAAATCATTTCGAACAAAAAATTAATAAAATTTCATGGCATCATTCGAAGTGTCTCAGTTTCTCCATGAATCTTTTCAGATAATTTTTTTTCGTTGTAGGATGGAAAAATAAACAAACGAACGTTAGATGCTTAGAGTTAACGCATGTTTGCGTATTTTCTAACCTTTTAAAATATATTAAATTTTCTGTTTTCTAAATTGTTTTAATTTCTTAAACTTTTTCTGAAACTATAAATTTTGTACGTTTTTCAACTTTTAAATTCTTTCCAAATCTAAAATTTATATAATTTTACAACATTCGATTTACTTCGTTTTTCTCCATCACGAATGTTTCGCCGCCATAGGCTGCAAAAATGAACTATAATCAATTTAAAAAAGAAAAAATTATAAAAATTCGGGGAGATGCCTAAAGTTATTAAATTTCTGCTAGTGTTTTTTTAACTTTTTTAAATGTGAAATTTTTCATTTTTCTATTTTTAAAATTTAAATATTTAAATTTTTTACATACAGTGTGTCACACTTTAGAGTGAAACAGCCTTATAACTTTTTTCATTTTTATCCGATTTATACCAAATTTCACTAAAAGATAGAGTACATTAGGATCAACTTATGGCCCAAAAGCCATTTGCCCTTTCTAATGCAAAGCCACGATGCGATATCAAAATAAACGGGAAAAATAATAAAACATAGATATTAGGCATTTTTTTATCAAATATTTTATTAATGAAGGTTGTTCAGAATTGTTCAAAAACCTTAAGTCCAAAATTTAATCAAAAACAAAAAATATTAATATTTTGAAAAAAAATTTAAGTCTGAAAATATAATTTTAATGGTTGTATTGTAATATTTTATTTAAAAAAAAACTGAAGAAATACTCTGCAACTAAATACTATATACTTAAAATTTTTTAAATCAAAATATCAATATTTTTTAATTTTTATGAGATTTTGGATTTGTAAAAAAATTTTAAAATTCAATAAATTTAATAATTTTTTAAATATTCTAGGTTATTCAAATTTTTTTGGTTTTTAATTTTGTTTTAATTTATTAAATTTTATTTGAATTTTTAAGTTTAATTTACATTTTTTTTATTTTTGTGATTTTCCTAATTTCTTTACTTTTCGACTTTTAAAATTATTTTAAATAAATAATTAATAAAATTTTGCATCACTCGACTTATATCAGTTTTTTCTATCTCCATGAATTTTTTGAGGTACTTTTTTGTTGCCCAATAGAAAATGAACTAAAGAACCTTATATACTTCAAGTTATCACATTTTAAAATTTTTCTGACTTGCAAATATTTTAAATTCTCTGTTTTTCTTATTGTTAAAGTTTCATTTTGCACATTTTCAACTTTTAAAATCTTTTTAAATCCAAAATGTATAGAATTTTGTAACATTTAATTTGCCTTGTTTTTCTGTATCTAGAATTTTTCGCAGCCGTAGGATATAAAAATGAACTATAATCAATTTAAAAAATAAATAATAAAAATTCGCGGAAATGCCTAGTTATTAAATTTTTGTAGGTTTCTTTTAACTTTTTTAAATTTATTGAATTTCTGATCCATTTTATTTTTAAAAATTTTAAATATTTAAATCGTTTTGCATATTTAACATTTGCAAAATTCAATAATTTTAATAATTTTTTAAACATTCTAAATTAGTCACATATTTCTCAAGTTTTAAAATTTTTTAAATTAAGGTAGTGGCGGTAGATATGGCCCGGACGGTCATATGGCCCAATGCCCTTAAATTTTAAACTAACCGCCTCAAACCCAACTTCTTGACGTTCACAGTTTCTTTCAATACGTTTAAGCGTCCTCTGTAAATAACAAGCCGAACTTCCGGCAATATCGGCAATACCGGCTAGTTTACATTATGGCGTCACAACAGGTGTTCGAATAATAAAGTTTAATGAAAGTGTTTTGGTGAAATCATCGGGAAACATTGAAAAACAAACCTAAATTTTGGAGGATCGACACTCTAAGTTACGTGTTACATAGTGACATATTTATTTTACTTAAAAATTTTGTGAAAGAGTTTTTTCTTGTTGCTCATAATGTGCACTACTCAACTGGTCATATGGCCCATGTACTTATTTCGTCACATTGTTTAAGTATTTTATCTTGATAAAAAATACTTACTTTACATTAGTGGAAAAAATTATTTTGCATTTTTTTAAAGGGCTCAGATTTATGTTAATTCTGTAAGTGCCATATTTTCAGATGGGTTTGATGATATGGCCCATTGACTTTTTCTACAATTTTATTTTTTATTTTTAAATTTGCAATCTTTTTTATTTTTTTTTGTTGTCAGTCTATTTGTCTATTATGTCTAAGCTCAATTTTCTTAATGAACCGTTCAATTAAAATAAATTTTTCTAGGGCCATAACTCCAACCCTGGTTGGGAATATGGCCTATTGACTGCATTTAAAAAAAAATTTTTTTTGTTCGTTTTACGTTTGATTTTTACAAAGTTTAATTTTTTTCCTGAAAGCGAAGGTGTTTACGCTTAAGTTCCTGTAAGCATTGTTATTTTTTTTAATAAAGTTTTCGAGAAAAAAAATATTTTTTTTAAGTGGGCCATATATGCCGCCACTACCTTATTAATTTTGTTTTCATTTTTTAAATTTTATCTTAAATTTTTTTAATTTGTCTAATTTTCCTGATTTCTCAAATTTTTCGACTTTTAAAATTATTTTAAATAAAAAATTAATAAAAACTTGCATCATTCGATTTGTCTCTGTTCACTATCTATCTCCATGATTTTTTTCAGATAGGTTTTTGCCGTTGTAAGATGGAAACATGAACTGTCAATTTTACTAAAAATAAAAATGTGTAAGAAAATTACCAAAACTTCAGGGAAACAGAGAAGCTTGCGTCGAATTGAATGCCCAAACCGCTTAAACATCTAACACCGACGTACTTTCCACAAACAGCAGAACACTAACACTCGACGCGCATTTCACCAATCAAGCTGGCATCATCCGGAGACAATTAGATACCCTCGTTTACCTGCTTCGATCCTTGCTGTTTCTGGCGCTGCAAGCATTTTTTAGGTGTGTCATTATTATAAGAAAATGAAAATAATGAATATTTTCTTTGAGATCAAACTAACGAGATGACATTGATGACAATGAAGAATGTAGAAATGTAATGATGAATAATGTTAATTATTGTAATATTATTTGAGCCTCACGTTTCTGTTTGTTATACCTTCAATAACACCCCCTCCAACTATTTCCTGCACTTTACCAGCATCCCGATATTAAAATTTATCGCCACCTAATAGATGGCGATAAATTCAGCTCCACGAACCTGTTCTCCAACATCCCCCTTCTAAATGTAAGGAATAGCTTTCCGTATTAAGTGAGCTCGTTGAATTTTTAAAGCAGACGCCACTGCTCTCATCCGTTTTGTTTCTCTTACTGCTATTTTGCTAGAAAGTGCACCATTATTAGGTAAATTGAACGTATAGTTCACGGCGTGGTATCAATCAACTGAATGGCAGGTATTGTGTTTCACACTGTTTGAAAACCTAATTGATTTCATCTAAATTTAACGGCGCGATGAGTTTCACTTTTCGTAGGTACTTTAATGAATTTATTCTCTGGATGGACGACGGAATAAATCTATAATCAAGGCAAGAATGCGGCTGGCTTAGATTAAGAGAAAGGGCACTGTTTTGTTTTTCTTCAAGAGTAATGCGTG
Source organism: Rhagium mordax (assembly GCA_963680705.1). Taxonomy (NCBI): domain Eukaryota; kingdom Metazoa; phylum Arthropoda; class Insecta; order Coleoptera; family Cerambycidae; genus Rhagium; species Rhagium mordax. The sequence continues at coordinate 88,128,028 of OY796658.1, forward strand.
TAGGAAATTATTGACTCCATTTGTATGGAGCGGTGCAAGAAGGACAAAAATAATACTTCGACATGTGCGTTCAAGAAGTCTTAGAACTCAGTTAATTCATCAATCAACAGCAACTGTTCAAAAAGTCCATTATTTTCGTTGATAACAAAAATATTCCCGTTTATCATTAGTCATCTAATTTATCGGCTTTATTTTTGTGTATCATATTCTTCAAACAATATAGCAAGTAAACATCTAAAGAGGATTGGATTCCAATTCCAATTACTTGTATATTTTCTGTAGAAACAAAGTATGTGATCCTCCTTCCCTGTGAAAATGGCACACCTGTCAACAAAATGCTCCTAGCACTCGCAGCAGCCAGTACTATCTACTTCCATGCTCCTATTAATTGGCCTCATATATTAAAGGAACGACGCAATAAATGAAGCTATCCCTTCACTATTTATTATTGACACAAATTAAATGAATTATTAAAATTGCTATTATTAAGTGGGGTCGATAAAACAATCCAGACTACTTCATGTTGCCATAAATAGTAACACACTTAGCCTTAATCTGTAATAGCGTAAAGAAGACGGTTGTTGTTCGTAGGTCGACGATAACACTAGGAAGTCGTAAATTACCGATATAATTTTGATCATTACTAAAATCGTTCTTAAAATTATGTCCACTTAACTTTCCCACGATTTCCCTATTATGATTCAATTTTATTACGGCAATTTCTTTCGAATTTTCTTGTTAGTGCAGTTAACTGAATTTATTCTGTATGTAAATTAGTAGTAATAGCGGTATATATTACGAGTCCAAACAAGTAGATCATTTCTGGCAATTCTTCAGTATTTCATTCATCACAAATTTTGATATAACATGCAAGTACAGTTTTAGAGTGTAGAAACCCCACTTTATTCTATTAGCGGAATAATAGAGGCGTAGGTAGCTGCAGTGAAGAAACCGCAATGCCAGAGGTCTATATTAACCTATAAAGAAAACTCAGGAATTTCGTGTTAAATATATAAACGAGTTTTATTTACAATAAATCATAATTTACTTATACTAAAAATAATACAGAGTGCAGAGGGACGCAATACTAATAAGCCAAATATCACTTTGTTACAACTGGTGGTAATAATTACTTATTTACGTTTTTGTTCATCGTTGTTCTCCAATTCTGTTATTATATCGGATTAAACGCCAGTACATGACCATTTAGTATGTGATTGCGCAATGAAAGTGATGTGAATAAGTGAGTGAAATAATAACGTTGCGATTAAAGGGCCACAACAGATCTGAACAAATCTGTTTTTAATCATGTGACTGACTTTGAATAAAGCAGTTATATAAATCGTCCAGATGATTATGTGTACCTATTCGCTTACATTGTAGAAGGAATACGATTCGAGCTAGTCACTTCAGCAGCTCATTTTTGTGCGGTGATTATATGTGTTTCAAATGACATACTTAATGACCAAGAATGGTCACAAAATTTTGCACAACGCATGTCTGAAAATGTACGTTATTGAAGATTTAGGTGTCGAAAGAAAAACTAAAATAATAATACTCTTGTAAATATTGTCATGTATTTTAAACTACAAAAGAAATTAAAACCCGATTATTAAATAAATAAACTCTGGTAAAACTAGGAAAGAATAAAATTATCCTTACAATAAAAGAAATAACGAGAAACTTTCGTATGGTATACTGAATCGATAAATACAAGTTAAAAAAGGATGTCATATTGGAGAATAATCTTCCAAAATCAGCTGTAGAACACCTGTTGCTGCAATAGAGGTCAACGGGCCACACATAAACAAAGGGTCAGCTACGCTAAAATAAACAAATTAAAAGCGTAAATAAAGTAAATGAATTGTACAATGTTTCTTTTAAATAATCAATAACAGAACAGTTGTTATTTGCATGCTTTGAACAAAGTTTAAACGACTTTTAACACAACAGTTAAACTAAGATGCACTTTATTTCAGTAAAATTCTATAAAAATGTAAATAAATAGTGTAAGACTTAGTTGTAAAACCACCAGTCAAGTCAAATGACGAGACATAATGTAAATTAGATCCTAAGAAGTGATTGTGTAGTGAAATTTAAAAAGTTCAGTGATGCTTCGTCGAAGTCAACGGCAGGTCAAAATTTCATATAACGCAATATAAACAAATGGGTATCCACAGATTCGTCATGAAATAAGGATGCTGAAAATAACATAGCTTCATAGGAAAAATATAGAATGAAGAAAAAATAGGCAAAAATACAAACCATAAATGACAGATAGCAATCTAGATATTCTTGATTTGCAAATTTTCTGCATGTTCCACAGAAACGAAAACAAAAGTTGAGTTGTTATTGGGCAGTGAATGAAGCAAACCCTCGTCCAAATCGCGCCTGAAAATATTTGGTAAAATTAATGGAAAAATTGGAAATTTATATACCCAGGACTTTCCAATGGTGGGTCAAGGCCAAATATGAGAAAGTAACGGAGAAGCAGCTTCAACTTACCAGAAATAAAGGTAATAATTATCCTAATTAGTTAGCACCCATCTGATTGGTCGAATTCCAAAATTGCATCCAAGGCCTATTTGGTTTAATCACATCCAGTAAACGGTGCAAGAAATTCTAGAATAATCAGCCGTCATAACTGCACCACAAGTGTCAAAAGCAGGACTGCCAATTTAAGTGCAGTTAAAACGACTCTGTAACCAGAGAGTGTAGAACTTACCCAGAACTAAATTTTTAAAACACTAAGTTTATTTAATTTTGTTTAACATCCAACAGGACACAGTCCTTAATTTGTTATAGATTTAATCGGTTTTAATTATCGCAGGGATTTAGATTAACAAACGTTATTTGTTTTTGATCAATTGATATTTGTAATAAACGTTATATTTTGAGTGACATATGTTTAATTGTATCAATCAAAGCATTTAAATTCATCTCAGTTGCATCTCAAACAGACAGCAGTCTCAGCGACATCTAGCTATCGATTAGTCAAGTCACATTCATATTAAAAAAAGATTTCTAATTTTCTTAGTCTATACAAGTCAAATAAAATAAAACAACACGAAATTCAGACAACCTTTATTTAAAGATAGAAAAACAGCAGATTTATAGGTAAGATATTTCTTCAATGGTAGAAGGGAACCCCCAATAGGCCCTGAAAAGAAAAAGAGTGATTGTAGCAGACTTACAGTAAATCATACGCACTGTCGCCTATTAAAAAAAAACACTGAAATAATTCAGGCCAGTGGCGGACTGATCGTATACCATAAAGTCGACAATTCAAAAAAATATATATACAAGAACTAAAATATTTCTTTTTGTAAAAACTATGTACAACTACTAAAGGTAAATTAAAATAAATTTCAAAAACCAAGTACTAGTGCATGCATAAAAAAATAAAATTAAACTTACCTTAAAATAATTTAAAAATAAAAATTAAATTTAATAAATTCAAAAAAATTTAAAATCAAAAAAATTAAATACTTAATTAAGTTTTACAAAAATTTTCGTATAATATACATAACAGTAATTTGGCGCCCAACGTGGGGCCAGAAAGAAAGAAAAAAAACCTTCAATTAAAAGTCAAAACCATAAAAAAAATGTAGTAAAAAATTAAAAGTTCCCCAAAACATAACAATTTAATTTGACGCCCAACGTGGGGCCAGAGAGAAACAAAATACCTTAAAAATAAAGTTTAAAACTAAACAAATCCATTAAAATAAAATAATAATAGTTTATAAAAATTTTCCCTAATAAAACATAACAATTTAATTTGGCGCCCAACGTGGGGCCGGAAAGAATAAAAAAAAACTAATAATAATAATTAACCATCAAAAAAATTAAATAAATAAGTTTTACAAAAATTCCCAATACATAACAATATTTCTACTGGACCATTAAAACTAAATCGGTTCAAGTTCAACTAGAGCAATTTGTATGCTTAATCCGTTTAAAGTGGCATGAAACCATCTTAACGTTTTCAGCTGATAGCCATCAAAAGAAATCGCCGCGTACGCGACGTTAAGTACATTCATGCATCCTCATCGAACGCCCATTACTGCAAACATCGGAATTTCTCAAGTTTCCTCTTGAAATTTAAATACCGGTAACTATTCGAAAAAGAAAGGAGTGCACTGTAAGCAAGGATGTGGGCGTGTTGAGGATCGTTAAATTACAGCAATCAATTAGCAGAGTCGTTCTAAGTACTCCTATTTCGTCCTGGTTAGTCGTCTCGTAGATCGGCGTACCTTTTCTGGCTGCTCTTTACGCGTTACTTGCGGAATAATCCGGTAGGGACGATTAAGCAACTTCTAGTTCATTTGATATTCTAATTTTTGTGTAAAAGAATGTTGCGTCGCTATAAGTCATTTAAAAAACAAGAAAGGAATGACATGGCGCAATTGATTTGTTTGAAGTTGTTTATATAATATGAGTAAACTAATTTGAATTTTCTTTTCAGGTAAGCAAGAAATTACCATTAGCCAGTCATCAACAAAAGAGGGGGTAAGAGATTACAATAATAATGGAAAAGGCATTAGCTTTGAGGTTTTTTCTATGGGGGGTATAGGGGGGATGTTTTGAATAATTTGCTATTTTCTTTAATGGACTGATTCACTATATAATAAAAATGTGGGTCAAGTATAAGTTTTATAAGACAGAATACGAAGACGAAGCGAAGGTATCATTATTTTCATGAAACTTGGAGACGGAGGACTAATTTCATATAACTTCACCAACTTACGGAATTAGCTAATCTAATTTGAAGATTCATCAAGTGTAAATCCAATTTTGTCGTAAAGCATGAAATAATTGAAAATTATGTTATGTTAAACGCAGGAACTATGACAGTTAAAGTTAAATTATGGTCCCAAGCAGATTTATGATTCTCATGGAGCTTCCTTAATCTAGGGGATTGAAAAGGGTCGATAACATGTTAATATCATAAGATAACAGTGCGTTCATAACGTTGATTTTCAGCCCGTAGATCACGTTTATTTTCGGACAGGTCAGTCAGATGAGATAAATTTTCAAAAAAAAAAAAATAGTTCCGGCTCTTTGTATATCCCCCACCATTTGGGAGTTGTATTGACTGATCCCAATTAGTATCATCCTTCATGATATCAAAGTTTGTATCGTGGAAGTAGGTAATTGTAAAGAAGGTTCCCTGTAAAAAGACGATGTAGAGAGCCAAAGTTGTTAGAAGCTCCACTTTAATTGTCAAGGGAGCGCTAAGGAGTTGAATATACTATTTAAACATTATAAACTTCAATAACGATGTAGATAAACTCTAAGACCCAATGTGATGGATCTAGCTAACCATCGTCGGACAGATGTTCGTAGCCTCCAATTTTAGTGAGGACGTAAACGCGGACAATTTACTTGACTCAAAGTTATTTCACACTTTAAGTCAATTTGAAGGCCATATAAATTTTATTTTCCCAAAGGAAATTTTCTTCTTGCGCCCATGGCAATTATAATTTCGCCAGGCGCCTTTCACAGTATTGGAAAAGTTATAAGGTTACAATCACAAATTCAATTGGGTTTTCCACTTTGTTGCGCATATTAGCGTTGGAGTACAGCATTTATTTGAATTTGAATTTCTGAGTGTTGAAATTAAAGGAATCAAATATACAGGGTGGGGCAATAGTGCGTCGGACTTCGATAGCTCGAGTTCTATGGTAGCTCTTAGGGCCGGTTTTTCAATGTTGAGTTAACTCTAACTAAAGGATAATATCCAAGGAGACCATTGTTACAATAATTGTTTCATTGGATATTATCCTTTAGTTAGAGTTAACTCAACATTGAAAAACCGGCCCTTAAAAATACAAGTAAACTAGATAAAAAAGTCTATAACCGGAAATTATTTTCGAATACACAGGACGAGCCAAGACAATATTACAGGACCTTATTTCCCAAGATTAAGGAATCTTCGCCAGAAATAAATATGCTTGGGTCCACAATTCAATTCTAATTGTCATAGTCCCTGTGTTTAACTTAATATAACTTTCAATTACTTCATCCTCTACGACAAAATAGAATTTATACTTGAGGAATCCTCAAAGTAAATTAAATCGCAGGCGGAAGCTGAGTTATTAGCTAATTCCGTAAGTTATATAAAATTATTCCATCGTTTCCAAGTTTCATGAATTAATGATACCTCCGCTCAGTCGTCTTCGTATTTCGTCTGGAAACAAATATACTTGACCCATATTTGTATTGCAAAGTAAATAAGGCAGGGACAAAGTCAACTTGTATTTGTTTGACATCAGATCGGCTGGCTCCGCCTATGACGCGCGTGTTCATGAAAAATGTATTATTGCACACAGCGGAAAATCTTATTTTTATTAAAGTGCAATTTTTAAATTTTAAAGTAAGGCCTATTTACAAAGGTAAAAGGGGCGCATTTTTTTCAGCTACAACGCATTCAGTACTTAGGATTTATGGTGCCTTGCACCAATACCATTTACATGGTCGTACTATGTATATTTACGTTATCTAAGCTGTAGGATTAAGCTCATGTTCGACGGAATTAATGAATGTATAATTAACACCTAATTAAAATTTTTATGTGATTCCGCATTCCACTTTTGGTAGAAAGAATGTTTTATCGTTTGGAATTTAGTAATTAATGTAAAGCAACATATTCATCTTATTAAATCAAGTGAATGAAAATGATTCTGTTGGAACAAAACCACATACATAGAGTATTTTTAGAAACAATTGATATTCGCGACGAAAAACGATTTAGATCCTCATCTCGAGCAATGATCCTAATCCATTTTCTAAACGCTAAAAATTCACCTAGTTCTAACTTCGTTGACTCAAAACCGATTTTGATGATTTTTTTTTGGAATTTTTTAGTTTACAGAAAAGTTGCCCATAAGTGATATTTTATTTTTTCAATTATTATTAACAAGTGTTTTTAAACATACACTCTTAATGAAAAAATGTATAACCCTTTTATTTATTTAAACAATTGCCTGAAACTTGATTACATAATGTTTTGGGGTCACAGATTACGAGTCTGGCCTCAAAATCGATCTAAAAACAAAATCAATGGCGTCGAATGTCTAATTTTTTATTTTCTTTCTCTTATTATATTTATCAGATTTCTGGAGGTTTTTGGGGTCGCTGATTACGAATTTGGCATTAAAACTAAAATAAAATAAAGAATGGCGGATCCAAAATGGCGGAAAGGGGTCAATTTATTTTATTGGGATTTTATTTCTTATACCGGGTGACAGCTACATTTACAAATCAAAACAAAACCGATTTATGTGAATCACAGCCACCAAATTACATTTTTTAAAATTAAATAAAAAGTGGTTATTTCCAAAAAAGGCACTATTATACCTAAGTAAAATGATCTGCTAATTTAAAAAATGTCAAAAAAACAGGATGTTCCATTTGAAAACCACAATTTCTGATCAATTCCGGTCAAACCGGAAGTACCGTCACATTTAAATTTTTTATCTGAAATAGAGAAGAAATTACAGTTGTTCCCACCGGTATCAGGTATTTTGGGTTTTATCATTTTGTTTCTACCATTTTTCAGACACCGTTTTCCATTTTTGATAAATTGTAAAATAAAATTTGAGATCAACGACCCAAGAAACCCCTATACCGGGTGAAAACTAAGGTACACCTGTAATTTATTTTCAACATCAGATAAAAATTTGAAATTTGTAGAATGTGAATTAGATAATATTACACATTTTTTAGGATAATTTTGAATTTCAAAGTTTCCGGTTTTCAAGCTGAACATCTTGTTTCTTTTTTTTACATTTTTGGAACCAGCAGATCATTTTACGTATAATAGTGCCTTTTTGGATTTTTTTTTAACTATTATTTATTTAATTTTTAAATACAGAATAAGGTGGCTGTGAATGCTGTGATTCACATAAATGGCTTTTGTTTTGATTTCAAATAAAATACCAATTGACCCCTTTCCGCTATTTTGGACCCGCCATTTTTTTTTATTTTAGTTTTAATACCAAATTCGTAATCAATGACCCCAAAAACACCCATACGCCCCCATATATCTAATAAATATAATAAAAAAGTAAAAAAAAATTATACATTCGCCGCCATTTTGTAGATGCCATTTTGTTTTTAGATCGATTGGGGGCAGGTTTTTAATCTGTGACCCTAAAAACATGATTTAATCAAATTTCAGGCACTTAATTGTTTAAATAAATAAAAGAGTAATATATTTTTTAATTAAGTGTATTAAAAACATTGGAAAAAATAAAAATCACACCTTCTCATCTATGGGAAACATTTATCGAAATTAAAAAAAAAAAAAATTATCAAAATCGGTTTTGAGTCAACGAAATTAGAACTTTCTTTTTCTTTAGTAAATGGACTAACGCAACAATAGTAACAGACCATGAAATATGTTCGGTTTTCAATAATTAGGATCAGAGAACACGAAAACATATTTATATTATCAGCTCTCGGGCAAGTAGGGAAATATTGGGTGCTTATTAGCATTACCACATTTCGAAACGGGCCAAAATGGTGGAAAAGGGCGTTTTGAGCATATTTGTCGTGAGCAAATATGCGGAAAACCATAAATTTTGAGAAATGTATTAATTTTTCTTTTTCTGCGAAATAAAAATTCGTGGAAAGTTGTTTTGTGGCACGACAAATTCCTAGGCCACTTACGACAAATTCCTAAAAAAGAGTAAGTACGAATAAAGTATCCCTTGATTTCTAGAGGTGGCAATGCTGAGTTCGGAGGAAAATGTATTAATTTTTATATTTTTGCGAAATAATAATTCGCGACAATTGTTTTGTGGTGACAAATTCTTAGACCACTGACGACAAATTCCTAAACGAGTTTTGGTAATTTTCTATGAATAAAAATCATTGGTCGCGAATTTTTATTTTCGACCAATATAAAAACTAAGTAATATATTATTCTCTGAACTCGGCACTACCACCCCAGAAATCTTTTTTGAATTGATTATTTCTTAACAATTTGTTGTAAATGGCCTAGGAATTTGTCGTGCCACAAAACAATTTGTCACGAATTATTTCGTAGAAATTCAAAAAGTTATAAATTTTTCTTCCAACTCAGCATTACCACCCCTAAAAAATCAACAAGGAATATGTTGTTTGAAGCGATTTTTCAGGAATTTGTCATAAGTAGCTTAGGAATTGGTTGTGCCACAAAACAGTTTGTCGCGAATTTTCATTTCGCACTAATATAAAATTTAGTAAGTTTCTTTCCGAACTTAGCACTATCACTCCGAAGAACCACCAATGGATGCTTTTTTTAACCGATTTTTTTTTATGAATTTGTCGTAAGTGGCCTAGGAATTTGTTGTGCCATAACAATTTATCGCGAATTTTTATTTCGCAGAAATAGAAAAATTAAGTAATACATTTTTCTCCGAAATTAATTTTTTTCGCATATTAATTGCTTACGACAAAGTATTTTGACACTCAAAGAGCTTTTTTTCATCATTTTAGCCTGTTTCGGAATGTGGTAATGCTAACTTGACTATTAAGTTGGCATTGTTGTCTTTTCGCGACAAAAATGCGACAAATAATCCATATGGTCGCTTTGCAAAATTCCAAAATTGTAGTAATGAACGTAATATCTTGGCGGATATTTGGACTGACAGCGCAGAAACCAACTTCGGTTTTAGATTATGGATCCTGCCAGCTAAGCAATATAGTCTCCTTTTTACTTTTCTCCATAGAAATCCGCATAAATTAATTACTATCTGTTTGTACCCTACCAGTTCGATTACTTTTATTGTTGCCGGCGAAATTACAGCTGCCATTCTGATGAATGTTTTAAAGTAGATTACAGACGGAAAAGAACATTCAATTGTGGCAATTCAGTTAATGTGTAACAATTATGGATATTACGGTTTCTAATAGCCACCTCCTGACTAGGCACGATTAATGATGAATAACAAATGTTTTCCAGTAATGACACGTTTCAGGAAATACTTTTTATTGATCATGGTGTTTGTTATGCGAAAACAATAGGTGTTTTCTTGTAAAATTGTAAACACCTATACACCGATTATTTCTACGGTTCCTAAATTATTACCAATTTATGATTCATTTGAAAATAACACACATTTTAAGGTACCTCTGAGCATTATTTAAACACAAGTCTTCTGCAAAACACTTGAGAATGTCAAGCAAATTGAAAAGACTTTCCAGTAGAATAATACTTCCTCATTATTTTAGACAAGTTGCTGATGAGATGAGTAAAACTGATCTCCGTACAAATTTCTAAAGTTTTGAGAAACCGGTACAGGCAACAAGCCAGTTGATTGCATCTTCCAAGCTGACTAATTATAATGGGAACCAATTGACGTGAATAGTGAATGATTTCGTATGGTACTAATTGTTTTTATTACAATCAATTTAAATCGTTTCGTGTTTCTCACGTTGGGCATGAAGTTACCTCGACAGCAGTACTAATAAATAGTATGTTGCAACCCGCCCACATAGTTAAAGCATGTAGTTCCGACATAATAACTAATCTGGGCCTATTCAAGTTTCTATCGGTGCTGGTGGTAGAAATATTGGCTATGGAATTCGAGGCCGAGGAATTGAAGATTGAATATGAACGCAGTGCGTGAACGGCCACATCCAATCGCTAGTTGAACCCGCTTTAATGCTTACACAGCAGTTTTAATCATGGAGCTACATCAGAAATCACAGAGGTATCAGCATGAGCAATTTACTACTCCCCGCCATCAGAAAGTCCTTATTTTTGGATTTGTGGATCCAGCCAAAATAAATAATAGTGAATCTACTAAAAATGATCTGTTCACTAAGGATTTACTTTTGGGCTTTTGCTCTCTAATGTGTAGAAGAGTTTTAGGGGGATTTTTTTCCGTGTTGATTATTTTGAATTCTGGTCGTGGTTTTCTTCTGAATTGCTTCAAAAGAGAACAAATCATGTACAAATGGGCCCCACTTTGTATGGAATGTGTGAATATTCCACTTGAAGAGTGGATTCTTCCCCTGTATACCAATTAGAGTCCATCCAGATTTAGGCTGAAAAATCACATAAAATTATGTATCCAGGACAAAATGCACGAACAACATTTGGAGAAGTTCATAAAAATTTGATGAAGTTTTTGGACGTTTGGGAAAGTTTTAGGAAGCTGGAGGAGGAGCGAGGATGTTGTGGGAAGGTAGAGGAGCTTTTATGAGAAATAAGCCACAAGCACAAAATAGCCACAAGGACACACATCTCTCACATGTAACGACAGTAGCAGTTGCAGATCCATGTTGAGAGGAATACGTTGTTTGATTTTAAACCACTCTGTATGAACATATTTTTTATTTGGAAGTTAAAGATTTCAATCATTTTTATAAATTACAAATAAATAATATTTTCCAAATGTTTTAATTCCTTTAAAACATTTTCAAGGAATTTCTCATATATAAAATCTTACCGTGGATAGCAGCCGTTCACAATGATCTACGAGCCAGTAGTATTGTACCTGGTAATTTTAAAATATGTGCGCTATAAATTATTACTTAGATATCGCTTATGTTTATAACGTATAGTTATAGAGCTGGGTGGCTACCTAGGTATGGCATCAGGTGTACATAATGACGGTAGGCATTGTGGTAGGAGACAATGCTCTCTAAATGAAAAATCAGAAATAGAAAGCAAATTGCGGCGGTTTTTAAAGCAGCCTTAAGGTATTTGGAACGCATATTGTTCGTTATGCGTTATTTCGCCATTCGCAAAAATTGTGAAAGTCATAAAAATTATGTCAGCTGCGTGATGTGACTTTAAATCGACAAGATTATACAAACTGCTGGCAAGCAAGCGACAGAAATATCGTTAGGTGAAATAACGAAATAATATACTGACTAGCCAGAGAAAACTCTTGAAGTTTTCGAATTTTTATTTTTTTAAAGTACCTACTTAGTACCTTCCTTCACAAAAAGACAGATTATAGGTTTGTATGGTGTGCGTGAAATATGAGATTTCGTCATCAGGATTTTTTTTCAAATATGTCAATAAAAATTCTCTTTCGGCAATCGATCACTTATCTTCAGGTCGTGGCTGTTCGCATTCGTTGATCCTTTGTGTGGAGGTATCTCGTTGAACTGTTCCTATTAGCCATGCGCTGAACGGGCTACTTCTGTAATTGCACGACTGAAATTTAATATATATACAGGGTGAATCTTAGAGTGGCGGCCATATTTACAGGAGGCGACTCCATTCAACTATGGGAACACAAAACCACAAATTTTTTTTTTAACGCGCTATGAAAAATGAAAATTGTTTAAACCCTTTTTATTTGAATTTGGGTACCCCGCCAGTGGAATGCGCTAGCGAGAGTAACGTCTAATAACTGAGACGCACACGCCTGTCTTGAACAGTGTGTTGTTGCCAAACTTCATGATTGAAATAAAATACGGGGAATTTAATAGTAAAGCAAACAAGAAACTAAATAAAATGAACTATCTAAACAATAACAAAGTAACAACTATTCTCCGTGAGTGTAACAATAAAAAAAGTAATAACTAAAAAACTTAATACTTAGTAACAAATAATGAACAGAACATTATTTTTTCTAATAACAATAAATCTTTACTTATCTTGGATCGGCATTTCTCATAGCAGGTGTTGAAACTGTCCTCCGTTATTTCCAGTAGCTCGCCGCATCATAGAATCTCTAACTTTATTGGAGTCCGTATTCTGCCTTATGTGATTCGCAGCGTTTTCTACTATTTCCCGTAATTCTTCAACGTTGTTGACAAAAGTCGTGTACACCAAACTTTCATGTGCCCCCACAGATAAAAGTCGCCTCTAAAACATCACTAAAATAAAACTACACACACGTAGAAGGTACACCTCACTCAATTATTAAACACAAACACAAAACTTCCACTTTTATAAATTTCACTAAAAACTTAAACTATTTAATTTTATAATCACAATAAACCACACTAGCTGCTGTCTGACTGGTCACTAACACTAAAACTAAAACATAGAAAAACAACTGGCACGCTTCGCCGTCTGCGGCTTTTGCATTTCAGGAGAACCTTTTTTTTATCGCTCTTTTTTGTTAATGCACCTGCTTGTAACTAGGTCAGTGTCATAGTTTGTAAAGAGTTCAGCGACTCTAACAGCTGATGGGTGGTAAAATTCCTATTAACTAATTCTGTTTTTAAAATCTTTTTCATTTTGTGTCATAAAAATTATGCAGACTATGCAGCCGGCTTTTTCATTTTGTTTTGTATTACAAATTTCATTATGGAAGTTAAAACTGCGTATTTCAATAAACCTGTTTATCCAATTGAATTAATTAATTTTTCATTTTCACTAGGTACCCTTATCTCTCTCTCGTGATTGGGTATCTCTGGATTATTAATGAAAAGTGAAAATGTAATCGGTGGGTTTTATGTCATCTACACTTGGCAACACTGTCGACCAGCCACACGTAATGCAGCAAGTGCTTGCCCAGCGGCGCCAGAATTACAAGAATTATACATGAATCGCGAATTTTTTAAAAAAATTCATAACTCGGCCATTTTACAACCTACAAAAAAAAAATTCGGATTCATATTCATGACGACTAGTACTATTAACCCCAAAAATATGGCCGCCACTCTAAGATTCACCCTGTATATTTCTACTTTTATTTTAATTGTTTCCCTTTCAGTCTAATTGCAGAAAATTTGCAAATTGTTACTGTTACTCTTTCTTTTCTGTCTTTTCTGATTCTACATATGAGGGCAAAGATCTAAAAATCAGATACCAAAGAACTGGTACACCTCAAAGGCAAACAAAGGTGTATTTGCGTGTACAATTTTCTAGTCACTTCCTCTTACCGTAAGTGTTCAAATTGATACAGATGGAAAATTATTATCCGTCTTAAGGCAATCTAGGCGTAGCAGATCGCAGCTGTACACTTCGATGATTAGTTTGCTTATTATCCTTCCACATATGAGCGCTACATGTTTAGAACTATATTATTCGTTCAGAGGACAATACTTGAAGTATCATTCTCAATCCAAACAATTTAAGAAAAAACAATTTATTGGTGGCGCAATAATTCACCATACGACGCGCTTACGCTTACTTACGAAAAATTCTGTTGGCGCCTGATCTCAAGCTTCAATTATTTCATTGGAAAACACGATATTTTATGTGGAGAGGTTTTATAGTAACATAAAACTCGCAAAAACTTTCAGGCGTCCACGCTGAGTGGCCTTCCACCTAATAGGATTGCAATAATAACTTTCGTAACGGCGCAACTTGATATAAAGTAGCAAATTGTGGCTCTTCGCCATGATTTATGACTAATTTATCCTGCTTGATTGTGTATATTTAGCAACGGCTGTCAGGAGGATAAGAAACCGTAGAACTAAATAAAAATAAACGATCCCACGCAATTTGTAGTGCTGTTCGTCGTTTCTCTTACTTTACAACTCTATATGCGACCTTAATTAGATTAGAGTTTCTATAAAGGTATAATGGGGTTGATATATTGCGGTGCCGGGACTAGATATCCTTTAAAGACGCAGCGTCTGTCAAGTGTATGCGGAAAAGAGTATCAAGTTTCCTAAAGAGGAGGTTGTCGAGTGCCCTGCAATTACCACGCGGGCGTGTGCTCCAGATCGGAACGCTTTTTCATTGAAAACGGCTTCGTATGATTTTGGACGATGACGTCTGAAGGAAACGGGAATTAGTTGTTGAGAGTTAAAGAAACAATCGTTTAGTTGCAAATAAAATGGAGAATATATTAAATATTTGCAGGAACTGACTAAACTAAACAAAGTTGCGCCGAAAGTGGCGGCTTGCCTCAATTTTATTCATCGAAGTAAAAATTCTATTTAAAAATGTTTGATTTCATTTAGTAATGAAAATATTCGTATAAAGCAATAAAAGCTTGTCAAGTAGTATGAAACGTATTGCTGAAGCCTCTCGTTGAAGCCATTTTAATTTCTTATGTGCGTGTTTCCTTTTGAAATTTAAAATGTTTGAATTATTACAAAAATGTGGTTAATTGTTCGTAGCGGGTCTTCAGCCTGTTTGTACCATAAACTATTACAATGTTCTTTTGCGTAGGCCTTGAACCTTTTTCTGTTAAGGCATTTGTACAGCTTTGTAGCAACAAAGTTGTTTTAGTATAAAACATACGACGGAACCGAGTAAAACATTAATTTACGTTTATTTTTATCAACATAGTGCTTTCCAATGGAATTTCCCATTGATTTATTTTTATAACTGAGGAAGGAAGTAGGTATTTGATGATACTATAGTTGGTTCACAGCCAATATGATTTATTTATAACTAATTGGAAAATAATTAGCGTAACGTGAGGAGCAAAAAAATTTTATATAAGACGTTTTGCACATTTTTCCAGGAGTTATTTAACATTTAAATTTTATTGTCAATATTCTTCGGTGCTTTTTTAAAAGCAATACAAAATATACCTAGCATAGATATTGTCATGGTCCTCATGACCTTTTAATGGTTTGCTTTACTTATGTCATGGTAGGGTTTACACCTAAACCATATGTTACGTTAGGGGTTGATTTTAATGAGACAAATATTAAGACACTTTAAGTTATTTCACTAAATAGTTGACTCGCTTGGCATGAATAAGTTAAATGACTCGCTTGGCACACGAGAGGGTTTTACTTAATAAGTAACATTTTAAAAAGATAATTACATTGGCCATTTGTGACAATATAAAAACATGGGAGAACGATACTTTTATAATTAATACTAAATAAATTAAAACCCACAATAGGGTGGGGAGAGGCGTTAGATCTTTGCGAAATATTAAAAAATGTCATCAGTATCATCTCTGAACCTACTGGAAAACGCATCATTCAACGATTTGTTAAACGTAAGCGCCATTATATTCTTATTTAGAAATTCCGTATCGACATAAATTGCGAGGAAATTGGCCTGTAGCAAGTCTACAAAGACCTCCGGTTTCAGAGACCGTACACAATGCAGCTTCAGGATACTAACGACGTGCTTCCTTCCCTCAGCTTGTCGACGTAAACATTCATCAATATCGTCTCGTCGTAGGGCAAATTTTCGATGGTGGCATTGAGATTGAGTGCGGTGATAGATCAATGTTATATTTGTGTCACATGTGTGATGTTACCACGTATGAAATGCGAATCCTTTTATTCCATTCGAGCAACTATAAATAGATATTTCGTTGGGACGGTGAAGTGTGGGGCAGTGGCGGATGCGCGACATTTTGGGAACAAGAAATCAAGCTTTAATGCCTCCCTGATTGTTTAAAATGCTGCAAGTTTTGGCAAGAATGTTCAACTTGGCTTGCGTTCTCTGTATCTAGTTCATTTCCACTACCATTCATCGCAGTTTAAGCCCTTTCCCAGCTTTGAGTTCTTTGTAGTGTTTCTAGACCAGTTTAATTGCATCCTATGTTTTAATGGCGTTTTAAGCGACAGTGCGTATGATTTTAAAATAATTAAATGTGAAACTTACTATAGGTTTGCTATAATTACTCTTTTACCTTTCAGGGCCTAAGGGGGTTCCCTTCTGCTATCAAAGAAATGTCTTACCTGTTAATCAGTTGCTGTACACCTTCTGAATAAAGATTATTTTTGGGCTGGTTTTATTTTTTATCGTATTGGTAATGATCTTGAAATGCTAGAGATCTTTATCAAGATGAATATAATTTTGTTATTAGACAGCTAGATGTCTCTGCTTTTGCTGTAGTACAGATATCGAGCTGTGATGGATTTGTATGCTTTAGTTGTATCAATCAAACATAAATGGAACAACAAGTCGTATTTATTACACATAAGAGACAATTCAAAGTGAAACGTTCCTTAAACTAAGTCCCTGCTCTAACTTAAACTAACTTAATCTATAACAAATATTGGATAGTGTCCTTGCGAATAGTGACAAATTTAATAAAGTTTAGAGTTTCGAATTTTAGTTCAAAGTACTCCCGGCACACTAAAGTTACCGTGTCGCGTTATTTACTTTAAATTGGCAGACCTGTTTTTAAGTTTTGACACTTGTGGTTTGTGGTCCAGATATGGTAGCTGGCAGTTCTACAATTTGGTGCCGTATTTACTGGATCTGCATAAACTAAATAGGCCTTGGATGCCCAACCGGATTTCGACCAATGAGGTGGCTGCTTATTATTTAGGATAAATTTTACCTTTATTGCTGGTAAGTTGATGTTGTTTTTCTGGTACCTTATTGTATTTGGCCTTGAACCATTAATCAAATGTACTGGAAATATAAATCTTCGTTTTTAATTTCGTATTTCTTTATGTACAGGAGCGATCTGGACGTGGAGTTGCTTCTTTTATGACCCAATAACAATTCTCTTTTTTGTTTCGTTCCTAAGGACAAGCAGAAAATTTGCCAAACCATGAATTTCTCGATTTTCAACTGTCATAAAGGTTGGTATTTTCGCCTTTTTCCACTTTATTATGTATTTTTACTATGAAATTATGGTATTTTTAGCTTCCTTATTTGAAGATGAATCCTTGGATACCCATGTGTCAATATTGAGTAAGATAAATTTTAGATCTGCCGTTCGCTCGTACGAGCGATTACATGACCGTATCGGATATCACTTCACTCACTTCTTAGGAACTAATTTACATTGAGTCTGGTCATTTGACTAGACTGGAGGTTTTACAGGTTTGTTTTAAGTTAATTGATTACAAATTTTATAAAAATTTAGTCCATCTCTGTTTAACTGTAGTTGACAATCGTTCAACCTCTGTTTAAAACATGCATCTGGCAGTTGTTAAGTCATTGATTATTTCAAAGAAACATTGCACGATGTATTTATTTCATTAACGTCTTTAATTTGCTTATTTTTGGTTTGTTTTAGCGTAGCTGACCCTTTGTTTACCTAAGGCTCGTTGACCTCGCTTGCCACAACAGGTGTCTCACAGCTGATTTAACAAATGGTTTTAAGATATTATATCCTTTTTTGGAACTTGTATTTATTTAATGAGTTTTGAATTGAATTTTTTTATTTTATTTTATTAATTTATTAGTGGGGTTTTAGTTTAAAATACATGACAATATGATTTTATAAAGTAAAGGGTGCAGTAACTGGATATCTAACATGAGAAATAGTGCTTCAAATTCAATATTGTAAGTTTGCTATCTGGGTGCTCCGGCCTGTCTGATGTGTCATACCCTCATTCTTAATGTGGAGGAACTGATGTGTAAATTGCATACGGCAATAGGATTCGAATATAGGAAAATTGATATCCGCATGTGTTCTCATGTCATTGCATATGCAATGCGGAACTTAATGTACTCACACGTTGCCATTGGCGTAGGCCATTGATTCGGCTAGAGATAAATAAAACAATTTACCATATTGTTTATGTATTTAATTTCATTTTTACACAAACACTAACAAAATTTTCTAAATTATCAAACTATTTGCTCATTATATGTATTGCAATATTTTTAAAATTGTACTGTTATTCTGATTATATATATGGAGTATTTTCTGGAGTCGAATAAACTTTTATGATTTAAGCATGTTATATATCAGAGTAAAATGCTAACCAAAGAAAGTATTCACAGTTGGAAATCTTAGACTGCAACTTTCTCTCGTCCTCTGTGTATTCTCCAGAGTGACTTTTATGAAGGAAATGGCATAACTTTTTCACTCTTACGGAAATATTTTCCATAATCTTCAGAAAGACGCTTACAATGGAATCTGCGAGAATCTGCACTATAACCGAGCTCGGACATATTACGTTACGCCAACAATGGTACTGAATAAATTTCGTCTGAAAGTTTTAATCTGAACCGTATGTCGATGCGTGGAATGGGAGTAGTGGATAAATGTAATGACTTTTATATTTAATACGAAGTTAAACATTACTTTGAACCTTGGACCTAATGGAAGCGTAAATAAAATCTATCTCAACTCTACCGGCTGCGCCACTTAATTACCTTTACATAAGAGGCGTTTAAAAAGGTAATACGAAAACAATAATCTGTTGACTGATTCAGCCTCTCCTCCACAAATCCTCTTCAATGAGGTGTGTTTATTTTATTTTGAACGTAAGGGATATGTATTTAGTGTATTTCAGTATCGCGATATAGTATTTATGTTTACGAGAGAAACTCGCTACGTCAATGGCTGGTGCCATTTGTTACTGCATTCATCAGTTGTATACAATGTGCATAATTTAGTCGTTTATCTTGATAGCCCCATGGTACAATGAAAGCACAAATCAATTCACAATCGTGATGGGATATGGATTCATTTACTTCATGTTTCATCAATGAATAATTGGATTAGCAAACTTCAGCTAGTTCTACTGCGATTTCGTAATTATACTTAATGGCATGTTCCCCTGTACAGGTTTGATTTCCTGGTTTTATATTAAAGAGAATGAAAATTTAAAAAGTGATCTGGTAGCATTTATTCGTACAAGAATGAAAGAACGTGACATGCCCTTATTATTTTATTGAGTTCTATCAATTCCTAAAGTCATGCGGGTTAAAACATCGACACTTTATTAAGATCTAAACAAATTAATGTAAATTTTTGGTAAACGGTTTTTTACCTAGCAAATATAGAGATTTTTTGATCTTGAGGGAATTCCATCAGCCAGTTTCACAAAAATATAGAAATGAATATATCAGTTTTCTATAAAATATATATTATTCAAATGTTTCAATTAAAAAAGATGCAAATTCGATTTCTCTCATATGTGAATTATTAGGAATATCTAAACTAAAATGGAACAGTTAAGATTAATTCCTGTAAAACCGGAAATGCCAAACTCATTGCAGATTTGACAAAACTCCAAATTTTTTTTTTTCAAAGAATAAAACAACAGAAAAATTAGAATTGCGTTGACATAGAGTTTTATACATATTTTTGTTCCTCTAGTTGTAGGGTAGGCAGTAACAAGGTTGAACAAAAAAAACTTCCAAGTTGAAATATAACTACCAGTTAGTTACTACTTGTAATTTGGTATGTTATTATAAACAACAACGTTGATTTATGAATTACTTGTTGGCTTAATTTTAATTAACTAGGGAAGCTAATGAGCATTAAATTTAAGCGTGATAACGACATCCCAGTAATTAAGAACTTTAATTAAATGTTAAACGCTCCAGAGGCTGCAGTCTCAAAGAAAACTAAGTTCGATATATTTTATGACCCTCAAAAGGGGTCTTTCCTTTTTGTAGTAAATTACTAATTAATAGAAAATAATGCAATTTTCTTTTGAAGAGCGCCCTAATGGAAAACGAAGCCGATTATAAAACTTTTTTGTTAATTAGTGGAAAAGTTGTTATAGAAATTGGCGCCCAACGTTGGGCGAATTTGTATAACGTCACTTGCAAATTGTCAGGCATATAGTACACGTGAACTAAGGTATTTATACGTATATATCTGATCCATCGTTTGTATTGTGGATACACATCTCGCCTTGATGAAAATATAAATTATACTACTCGTAGTACAGATAAACCAGATTGTGCTTTCTCTACTATATATACAATATACTCCGCTATTACTAAACGAACTGAATCAGATTCAGAAATAAATCTAGTTGAAGACGGTTTAGTTTACGTATACGTAATAATATCCTCACGAAACGAGTGTATAATTTCTTTACTTTAGCTTTATCGTACATCTTTCCGACATAATATATGGACTGAGATAACGCTAGAACTGTTTTTACGTCTATCGCTTAAATACATTTAATTATATCTCGTGGGCTTAAATGCTTTTCTGATCTGATGATTTATTTAAGAAGTGATTGTTCCCAACACTAGAATTAATCATTTTCGTGGAACGCTCATTTTGGTGTAATTTTGTTATGAATCCGTTTCCGAGTCGTAAGCGTATGTTATTTCGGCCTTTTCTCATTAAAATTTGTCTTTCAAATTATATCAGATTTCGGGTTAGATTAGATAAACACGGAGCTAGAGTTAGGTGAGGATAAGGAGTTAAATTTATGTTCGTAATGTTTGTTAATGGGATTCTGTACCCTGCGGTTGGTATTATGACAACCGCGCTTTGAATCAGACAGAATTTTTTGTGAGACAATTTAGTAGTAGCTAGATAACATATTTTCTTAGCATAAGTATAAACAAATTAACAAATATAACTAGCCAAGAGTGAAAAATATTGAAGGATAATAGAATTAAAACTGACATGTTTATGGAATTTCAACACTCAGACTAAAGGAATTCCTCCAGAATGAGGTAAACAACTATTTGTTAATATTTTATATTGTTACATGTAAATTAAACTACGTACCTACCACAGCATTTATTGTATTTAACAAAAAGGATACAATACAGTAATGTATTTATTTTAGTTTTAGTCCACTTTCTTCGTAACGTAATGGTCATTCCAAGTACTCGCTACAGTTTTGTGAGGTTGACACAGTATTACAATAGTTAAGAAATTTTAGACACCTTTTTTATTCTTACTGCTAAGGTATTGTGCATAAAACAGATGGCTTGTAAACAGAGCTGAAACAAAAAGACATGACCTTCAGACGATACACAACGAAATTAAATCGGTAATTTCCCAAATAACTCGTATAATATTGCTTTACTACTTACCTAGCCATAAAGACAGAAGTTAAGATATTAATTGAATATTTGGAACATTTGTTTATATTTGTGCTTTTCGAACTGTCAGATGATAGTACAGAATTTCTGTCGAATTTAGTCGTAGGTTATCTGTGGCATAGAGCTGATGTTTTGAAGTATCGCTTTGGAGAGTCGTGGCGCTGTCTAATTAATGTATCGTGACGTTAGTCACGGTCGGAATTTGTTAAAGGAGGGTTCAACAACGTACTGTTCCCGTCTTCGTGTGTATCTCGATTTAAATTTAATTTCATACACCAACGATATAGCAACAACGTTGGGCTCAGTAACGGTGCCTATGAATGCCTTGACTACTGTTTAAAAAAGATAAAAAAAGCGTTAAAATTTACTCATCTATCTTGGTTTTTAAAGGCGGGATCAACAGCGAACTGTTGATATATCGGACTCAACAATGTATCGTTTATAAGAATATATATATTTAATATACCTACGTTGTAATATTAAATCAGTTATCGATTACGAGCATAAGACCATAAAGGGAGAAAGATTAGAAACCAAATAGGAAATATTTAAAAATGTAACGAAATTTTATTTAAATTTAAGTATGAAAATTCAACCAATCATTGGTGATATATTATTGAATCAAAATGAAACTACAATGTTTCCATTATTAACGCAAATTAACCCGGTTAATCCCGATTTCTTATAAATACAACCGTGTAATAAATTTCGAGTTTTCTCAACACAGTATTTTTATTGAAGTTCAGGAGCAGTTTATGAACAAACTGGCATAATCGAAAGCTGTAATCCCTATAAGGAAATCATACTGTTTTCCATTATGTTAATTGTAGAAAACAATCTTGCCAATTAAAGTAAATTCCTGCATTTACTACAATTAAAGACTTATTAAACATTAATTAGGGATATTTATTGTACACTAAACATGTCAATCAAACGATAACGAATTAAATATGAAAGTATTTTCTATATATATCAGTATATAGATAAAGAATAATACATATCATTATATGATAAGTAAAATAAAGTGAGTAGTGACCCAGTTTTACTTGTGATCTATTTTGAATTATATTCTTAAAAAGTGACGTAGACGACTTTACTATTATTTACCGAAGTTTACTTCTCAGAGCGAGTTGTAGGTGTTCCACAGCGCCAGCGCTCAGGTTAGAGCCATATGCTCTTTTTGTATGTATAAATATAAATATCTTTAATGGTTCATTTAAAAATTTACTATTGACGAAAAGGAAAAATATTCACTTGACATAAAAAACCAGGCATAAGAAATATAAGTGGTCATATTAACAGACAGGCGTATGGGATTTCGTTCACAATGAAAAAGGTAATAAATTCACGTTCATTAGTAAAAGAACTGATCAAATAACAATATTAGCCTTTTACTAGGGGCAAACATCTGTTTCCTTTCATAATACCCCTCTTTATTGAAAATTACCTCGATATTGTCGACGAACAGCTGATTTCTGCTTTTTTAGGGGAATACGCCATGAGGTTTCACGGCAATTCTTATCTACCGTACCGTAAAATCGATTTATTAATAAAAGGCGTGCGTTAATGGATTTTCAAGCAAATATTACAAAGCTATTAAAAACCCATGATTACCTATTGAATTGAGTTTCTCTTCAAGAATACACTTTGTATGTACCCTCAATGGCTTTATTTCTAAGTCTATCAATTTTATTTTTATCAGCAACGATCGCAAATATAAATGTTGCTAATTTCAGTGGCAACCTTAATTAAAATGGTAATTAAAAGTACAAGTGATACAAATAATAATAATAATAGTAATAAAGTGCAAAGAGTGGCTGATGGACCGAATTTAATTATCTTGACATCCCTCCATCTACTTAGGGGACATGACTCTGGAACCTAAGTCGCTAATCTTGTGGGATGGTGGGAAAAGGCTGTCTGCGGTTGAAAAGTACGTTTTTTTCGTTAAATGTCAAAGTGACATTTGGGAATGGGTCAGCGGTTGAATCGTACGTATTTTCGTTGAATTTCCAAAAATATCTCAAAAGTGACGTTTAAATGTCAAAGTGAAGGAGAAGTGCTATCGAGGAACCGAAAATGTTTTCGGGGTCCTGAAGTCATCCGGATACCGAAGCTGTTATCGTTTCTACCCTACGATCAAAATAAACAAAAAAAAAAGTTCGCTGGATCGACTGTAAGCTGTAATCTGTTGGACGGACTATAAATTTCAAGATAAAAATTTAGCGAAATTTCAACAAATCTTGGTTCCCTAAAAAATTAATTGTCCGGGCGCGTTGGGATATTAAGGGTTAAAATTTTGAGGGACCCCGCAGGAATGATGGATCTAGTTACCTTTAGAGTCCGGTCGAAAAAATCCTCCGGCTAAAGAAATTGGAGCCTGTAGAAAAATGCTGTTTTTGTGCAAAATCGACCTTTTTAAAAAATTCGTATCTCGGGTAATATCGGAGATGGAGGAAACTAAAAAAGGGGAGTTCTTCATTTTTCCTTCTTCTTGCCCCACCGTCTGGGCTCCGATCATCAAAGTCCAAAGGGAAAGGCTCTGGAATATTTCTAAAGGGTACGTGTCGGGAAATTCGCTAAAATTCGACCAAATTGTCTATTTTCAAAAAATCATAACTTTCTTGGGAAACAAAATCGAAGAAAACGATTTCACCCTGCGATTTTCTAAATTTTTTCTAGTTTAAAAAAAAATGTTACGTCGGTCCATCTCGAAGGAGCCGCAAGTTATTAAGCTAGAAAGATCGGGCCCAAGTGTTACTTACTTTCCGGTGGGTACGTCTGGTCTCTTGCGCTGCCAGCTCTAGACTGCGTGCAGCTCTCGGCGGTTAGGAATATCTATCCTCTATCGGCTTGATGCGCGGTGGGGATAGCGCTACGTCACAGCGTGATGACCACGGACGTCTGGGTGCTGTGGCTGACGTAGTACAGCGTCGCAATTGCTAGCGCGCTGCGTTCACACGTCTATATCCTGGGCTCCGTGAGATTTCACAAAATTGAAAAAATTGCGAAAACACGAAAACTTCAAACGCTATTTCCAAACGAAAAATCGTCACCGAGCCGCCATTTTGGCACGAAATCCAAGGTAGAGTATCCGACTTAAAACTACATCGCGATGCGCACTGTATCAGACTTTTATCATTATTTGGTAACATTTCAACACAACAACATTTCATATAATTGATGTTTTATTGGCAACAGCAAAGCAACCATCGCCTAAATACTTCCCAGTCCATAATTATTTAATGCTCAGAGCCTCAAGTCTCTTAATTTCTCTTAAAATGTTCCCACTGCGAGCTTTGTGCGTTATAAACAACTAAGTGTATTTGTTCTGGAGCGCCCCACAGCGTGAAACTGCGAACATTTCGCAAAACCAGTTGGCCCTGGAAAAGCGCCAAATAGGATTATCGAACAACTGGACGTAAACCATAAATACACAAATCGATCCGCATGGGTCCAAATTAGCACATAAAGCATAAGACCTCTAAAAACGAAATCCGTCGCAATACACCGAGGGAGATAAATACGAGGAAAAAATCAATCATTCAATGTATGCCAGGATAAGGCCTGCGACGTCTTATTCACATTGGACGGTCCCTTTTATTGTCCGCAGGCGTTCATAACTTTTTTGAAATATGACCAAACGGGCTGGAAGTACATGACCTGTATATTTTAGGTGTACAGTCGTGTTCAAAATTAATGTAACAGTGTAATTTTTGAGACGCTTGAATAGAATTTGAAACGTCCTGTAAATAATTATTGTTGTCTCTGATAATCCTGCAATTTTGGCACACAATTCTGTTTGTCACGCTTTGTCCAGGACCTTGTTCTATTACACCTACCCGTTGGTCCTGAATAACGCTTTTCTCTTAGTCAGATGGCTCTTCTGTATTAATACCCTTGTCTCACCAACTCGCAATGAACTTCCTATTTCAAATAAACAGACATGACCCGACATTCAGGCCTCGCTGCCTCTAATAAGTTTCGTCGAGCCTTGTCACACGGAATTTGAATCTGCCGGAATTTTCGCGTCAAAGGCATTGCGAAACGTCAAGAAATCAATCGACTCGAAATATTAAAAAATACAGTTTGACTGCTCAGCTGATTTTCATCCTTTCTACTAATACAATATATATAGGGTGTTCTATGTGAATCAAGTTAGGAAGTTTTTTTCTACAATTCTCTTTCTTTGCTTGATTTGCATTGTTTATAATTTTTTTTTTTTAATCATTACAATATTTTCAAATATTCTCATTTAAAAATTGTTAAAGAATTAAAATGCACCGAGATAAATTATCCAAAAAAAAAAAAAAAAAAATTAAAATGATAATAATTATGGAAACGCCACCCTGTAGTAACTGTTAATTTCGCGGGTGTCAAGCCGAACGCAACATTTCAACTAGTTTCAAACTTTGTTTTAATATATTTGCAAATCGTATTCCCAAGAATAACTAATTTAGTTCGAATTCATCCGTAAGCGTTGTTACACGTTTCGAGATGAGATTTTAAATTAAAATTTTGTTCAGTGCAAATTTTAAATTGTGTACAGTGTAATATTAAAACCGCGTTTGTGGAGTCGGGGGGCTTGTAATAACGTGTAAAGTTTTACATTGTAACTTCTGAAAAATGATTGCAAAGTAAGACATTTTTCACCTAGATGATCGTATTGTTGGGAAGTTTTCGACGTGAAATATGTAGGTATTGAAGCCGGGCATGAAATACGGTTTCTGCTGCGGCGTGGTTGAATATATTTGCGTTTTGGATTCTCTTTCGCGGAAAGTTTCTTTGGGCATTTGTTAAAATGTCTAAATACCGTGACATGGAATTAATATGTATCAACCATGTTTAATTATTGTTTAAATTAACATTTTAATATATTGTTTACACATACATATTGACAGTTATTTATGAAGTTTAGTTTAGTATTGATATTTTAAATATAAAACATGCTTTTCTGTTGCGGTTGCAGGAGATAAGTTGCAAAATTGAATCTGGTGTTGGCACAAAAAGTGTTGTCACAGGTTGTAAGGCGCCGTTAATTTTCTTCTATCCTGAATGTTGGCCGACTGCCTCTGAAGTTGGCGATAATAATTCCAACTTTGATTTTCGTTTTTAGAGCGATTTTTTTAATTAATTAAATCCGTATGAGTTGAGTGAGAGATTTGTGATTTTCCTTGCACCGTATACAAGTAGGAAAATAATTTCACCCCTGTTGAATTCTTGTCATTGAAAGTTCTCACTACATAAACAACTGCATTTTTCTCTGAAGAAATGTGAAGATATTTAATTTATATTATTCGACGCGTGGTAATCAGGTAAATAACTCACGTCGATGAATTCTGCAGCACGAGCCGAAGGCGAGTGCTGTAATCCATCCACTGAGTTATTTATCATTCCCGCAAGTTGAATACTATACTTCATCTACGATTATAACAATACATACTAACCTTTGCAAGTCCGAATTCATCATTTTTGGTTTACGTTTTGCTTTGAATGTTAAGGATTCTGCAATATAATCCAATGCTGTTTGTGACATATAGTCCTGCAGAGTATTTTGTTTTTGCATTATCCGCCAATAATAACGTTCTAAATTGTTTTCAACGATTTTTTTTAATTCAACATAATTTATATTTGCATGTTCAGAAATGGAACATCAATAAATATATTAGATAATTTTGTTATTATTGAGCCAATATATGGCTTGAATAAGGTTGTTTATACACAACAAGTCTCGAATAAAGAGAGGTAGAGTATTTTATAAGAAAGCATGAAAATGTAGGCGGCATTACTTATAGAAATTTGTTTCTTATGGTTACATGACAGTTTATTAATTGTAAAATGTAAGTTCAAGTAAATCATTGTGTTTTGCGAGATTAATCGTCCACCTGATAAGCTTCAGATAGCGAAAGAATATGTACATCTTCTTGTGGACTTCGTTTTTTAATTGGTGACCATAATGAACGAATTTTGTGGTGAGTTAAAAAAAATTTTTTTTTAATAATTTGTTTTTAGACCTTTTGAATTTTATAATTTTTAATCCATGTATTAAAGAAAGTCCAATTAATTTAATAATAGCATGTTTAGAGATGAAACATCAATATAAAAGTATATCAATTTGGATATGTTTGTTATTATTATGCTTGTATAAAGCCTAAACAAAGTCATTTATAAATTATTTTTTCTAATAACAATAAATCCTTTGAAAGCGTCCTCCGTTATTTTCCAAGTACTGTTAGGGACATATCGCAAATCCACGAGTGGCTTTTGTCTTCCAGGAGAACCTAAATAATAAAAAATAAAAATTTCTAGTCGGTACCCCCAACATCGATCCCGAACTGACTTGTAAACGACAATGTCCGGCTGAATCACCGTCGTTTGTTTGTTCTTTCTATTTTTTTCTCGCTATTTTTTGTTAACGCACACCTGCTGCATTTGAAAACTAGGTCAGTAGTAAAAAATTCAATGACTCTGAAATACAAACAGCTGACAAGTGATATTGAAAAAAATATATAGGTTTTGCCTAGCCTAAACTAAATTTTGTCTTCTGCAATTTGACAAATTTTACAATAAAAAAAATTACCGATTCAAGCTCAGACATTAGACAAATGCTATCGTCCGTATGTTTCAATTTAAAAATTGAAACTAGTTTCCGGGCGATTTCCAAGCAACTGCACAAATATAATTAAACTTTTCACCACGGAGTACTTGCGATCAAATTCCTCCTTCAGTTATTTCAGCTCAGTTTTACTGCTACTGTTCAAATAAACCCCTATTGCGACTGTTATTGCTCGATGTGCAAGATCGAGTATATTGAATTAAGCTCAACGGTTAGACCAAACAGCCAGAACAAAACTCGTAGCGCACCGTTACGTTTATACCAAAATGAAAACACGGAAAGTATATTTTATACTGACGTTTGTTCTATATTTTATGTTTTTCTGGAAGAATTTGATATCATCACGCAATATAAATCTATAAGTGACTTTTTTGCTCTATTTTTGGTTGAAGAAAAATAAATGTTGCCTCATCACCTTTCATTCTACTACGAACAAAAACGCTAAAGAATTCTTTGCCTGATTCCTATTCTCCCTAGATCTTCAGGGTCAAAATTAATAGATAAATTATTCGTGAAGTATAATTTAGTTTGAAAAAAATCTGTCCCTTCTAAGTCTTCTCTCACTCACAAAATCTCTCTAAGGCACAAAAGAGGTAGTTTCGTTTTTGATATTTAATAATTAATCAGCCTCCCTCCCATTGATAAAAATGGTTAAACATACCAACAGTTTAAATAACCAGCTGTATGAAACAAAAACTGTTCACCAGATCCCATTTCAACTGCCAATCCATCAACCTAACAATAGATTTGCCTCTACTTGTGTGTCAACTACTAAAACGTCTAAATGGTAAGTGGTTTTTTGCCTTTGTTGGAGCCTCGTACTCGCATGTGTAAGAATGCAATGTGAAAAGATTAAGATCACGCAGGCCTTTCTCCACTATAATAAAGCTTCGGGAAGGTCATGGTTGGCGAATACAATACAGAAATCAAACGCCTTGGGTGTTAAATTTACGTTTAGTAGCACGAGGAAAAATTGTAGGGGAGATAAAGCTGCCGGGACATAAAGAATTAATCCTTAATTGTTGGTACAACATTGCTCGGTATCTCGATGTGATTTATGCGGCACTAATCTTACGGGGTTTCTTAAGTAACGTCTTTATAATACGCTGGAACAATTCTTTTAAAGCATTTCATTGGGACTTGTCGGCGACAGCTGGTTTTTACAAGTTAACCAGCTTATGGTGTTGCTTTGAGAAACATTGTTTATGGATTACGTTTTGGGGGTTTTCATGTTGGTGTGGTGTGGTATAGATCATTTGGGGCAGACAATCCCTGATTAAAATTTGAATTATAGATCAAAATGTTTACGGTGTGTATTTATCTTAATATATGGGGATGACCAGGACGTACGGATTCGATCCCGAACCCGAGACGGTATATTGTATACTTACCTCATACGTGTCTAGCGTGCTAGGTCTAGTGACGAAATCTATTGTAGCTTTATTTGTAGAAATAAATTAATTATTCAATACTTAATGGGCTTAGAGCAATTACCCTGCATGTTTACATATATTATTTGTTTATTTCTAAGTAGTAACATATCATATTTTAGTAAATTGCAATTAGAGTGTGTCACAAGGATCGACACTAAGCCCGCTCTTATTTATTATTTACGGTACTGACATGTTCAGTTGTCTAATTTGTAAGCTTAAACATTTTAGGAATTTAAAATGTATGTCCAAATGGGGGATGTTCACTTTTATATGGCAAATGCGCCTATTGGCCCTTTGGTATTATCCTGGCTAAGCTTATTTAAAGCTCTCTTATGTTATAAAGGACATTCAAGTTTATTTTCTTATATTTACATTATTTCTTGAATAAGATTGTCATTTCTTTCTTGAGATGCTCCCTAATTATTGGTGAACACTACTGTAGTATCCTTCTGCAGGTTTCTTAAGCAAAGGACTCTCTAACCTCTCTAGGTCTAAATTAATTCTTTGTAGATTCTGTCATTCCTTTCTTGAGACTTATTTATTTACGAAGAACACTCTATTTACAAAGGACTCTGTAGACTCTTATGAAGTCTAGATTAATTCTTCGTAGTTTCCTTTATTAAATCTAAATTAATTCTTGATAGACACTGTCACTGTTTTTAGACTCTCCTTTATTGCCAAGGAACTCTTTAGCTTCTTTTATTATATTTACGAAGTACTATGTAGCCTCTCATATTATATCAAAATTAATCTTGGTTGCCACTCATTTCGTTCTTGAAGCTCTCTTTTTCTGAAAAGAGCTCCAAAGTTTCTTTTATTAAATCTGAATCAATTCTTGATAACCAATAATTGAACTACCTCTTAGTTGCAAAGAATTCTGGAACCTCCCGTTTCTTTGTAGACACATATTTGCCATTGACACTCAGACTTCTTTTATGATATCGAAATTGACCCTTGTAGATACTATCATATTTCTTGATGCTCTTGCAATGGACTCTCTAACTTTTCCTTAACAGAACTAAATGGATTCTTGGTAGACACTGTAATTTGTTTTTTGAGACTCTTACTTCTCTTATTAACTCTAAATTATCCCTTTAAGGTCTCTCATATTTACAAAGGACTCTGAAACCTGTCTTATTTTTAATTAATTTTTCTTTCTTTCCTTTATTGAATCTAAATTAATTCTTAATATACATTGTTATTTCTTAGGGCTCTTCCTTATTTGCAAAGGTACAGAGTATTAAATTTAAATTACTACTTTGTGAACGCTGGTATTTCATTCTTGAGACTCTCTCTTACTTGCAAAAGACTGTATAGCTTCTCATACTATCTAAATTAATACTGTCGCCTCTTTTTTAATTATTATTAGTAAAATTAATTTTTGGTTGACACTATCACTTCGTTCTTAAAGCTCTCATATTTGGAAAGGACTCCTTAGTTTCCCTTATTAAATCTGAGTTAATTCTCGATGTAACGCTACCATTTCTTTCTCAAAGCTCCCGTTATTTGAGAAGGATTCTGGAAATTAATCTAGTATTATATTTTTATGTTGTTTTACGAAATTTGCTTCTGCAGAGTAGCCAATTTAAAAATATAAAAAATCAACCTTTTGACCGACTGTTAAATGTTACGATCGGCTTTCTTTACGATTTCATACATAAATAATCGTGGTGGTTTATTCTTATTTCAGTAAATGTTTTCAAGGGTGTAATACACTTTACGAAACTCCATAAGATAAATTTTATTACAGGAAGTGATATTATAAAAGTTCCTATCATCCTATCATAATATCGGTACAGTCTAAACGACCTTTGGCAGTACAGAGCCGGAGGACAGACACAAGCAAATGTTTATTTTATTAAATTGAAAATCCATTTCCGACTTCTACAATTCGTTTGCGACTTGTAATGTGATTTTGAAAATCGTCTGTAAGACGTTCTATTAGAAGAGTATTGTTAAGTCGTATTGTTATTATTATATTATTATTCCATCTGTTGAAACTGGCATTTTATAATCTGATAGTGATCGGTAAGCTCTCGCTAGCTTCTTTATCCACTTGTAATTTTGCTTTATCCAATGCTATGGAATGTAAAGGAATCTTTCTTTTCAAGTGAACGAACAAGGTAGAAAAGCCCGTAAAATTTAATCAACTACACTTCAAATTTTGTCCAATGTTTATCAGTATATTTTTGGAATCTGCTTCAAGTTGCTATTGTAATGGCGTCTACTTACGTAACTTGTCCTGGTTGTAACTGGCTTCCTACAAACAGGACTCTCTGGCTTTGTAACACTTTTTAGACGGAAACTCGGGCGCCAGTTCCTTATTTTTAAGTGCAAGGAAGAACGCTTGCGGGGTAACTAACAGTGGAAACACGGCTTATTGTCCAGAGGGTCGAAAGATGATTGTTTTGTCAATCGGACTGGACAATTTCTCAAACGGGTTAATTAGAAATAAACCAACGGAAATACAACTGGCTAGAGGTCGCCGCTCTTGGTGCTTGCTTGGCAAGCCGCTATCGGTCACAGAGACACCGTCGATGTCTTGACTGGTTGTAGCAACTGACCACCAGAGGGATGCACTTATCCCTCACTACTTACTTGTGCTGGGTCTGCCATAGGCCAGTTTGGTTTGCCTTTGTTATTTGTCTTTTCAGCTACCTGTGGCACACTGATGAGAACATAAAGAGTTCGAAACCGGTCTATGTCTGGCGGAGAAAAGACAAATAACAAATTTAGCTACCAATTTTGGATTTATCCCGTCCAGTAGTTGTTTCCTATAATCCTATTTATTAAACACTATATTTCAGCAAAATTTTTTTTTCAATCTCCGTTTCCCGCGCCCCTGCCAGAAGTTTTTGTCTGCCAGCGTAATTGGGGTATGCGAAGGACATATTATACTAACCTATGCGGAAAATATTCGATTTAAAAAAAATTTAGAATTTATTAAGATCTATTACTCACTTTTTGCGTCGCCCAAGAAAATTAGGTTTAAATATGGCTTCGCCCATAGCCTCGGGCATAAGTGGTGCCATGGACGCTGGGAGATATTGGCATCCATTATTTATGTGTCTTAAAAATTTTGCATAAACATTCATGAAATACTTGTAACCTATTCACTAGAGCTTATTTTACCTTGATTATAATAACGGTTTTTGTCTATTGGCGCCAGAGATTAACATTGATTTAATAAAATTAGTCATTAAGAATTCATTTATTCTGTGTAATATTTAATGCATTGGATAATTACAGTTGTTTCTTTGTTCTAGGTACTGCAGGTCCTTGCATTTGTTACGTGTTACTTCAAGACTCTTTGGTGAAGTATAATTTTGATTTTGAACCATATATATGTCGGGTCTAAGGTACTATAATTAATTGGGGAAGAACAAAAACGATTTTCGATTATCGTAATTTTATGCTTTACAAAATATTTATCTCTAAATTATGTCAACACTGATAATTTCACCGAAGATTAAACTCTTCGTTTCAATTTAATCGAAGCTAAGTAGTAAAGCCGTTGGCATGTTCCATATCCCATTCCCGTAGAATTCTCACAGAATTGTTTAATGGTTTGTCTTGGTGAAGACATCTTAATGTGGGCCATTAAGTTAGAGAGCTATTAAAGTTGTTGCGAGCTTACACATAAAGAGATGTTACTCACATTTTTGTTACTTCTACGCGTGGTCTGGGGGGACATAAACAACTCTCGATGACACAATAAAACTGGCCAGTAAGACCATTTGAAATATTTTATTTTATTGTGTAGGTTTATGGTTATTGGTGCGACATGCGTGATTATTTAGTAGGTATGCAGGAATTTTGTAAGGCACCGATGGTTAAGAACATACTCTGAAACGCCTTGCGAAATTCCTATGGGTCAAGTGATTGATTAAACTCAGTAATCACTTAGCAGTATTTAGTGGGTGTCTACAGAGGACCGTTAGAATAGTGCTTGAATGTTTCTTGAGCAATTTAAACTTAAGTACCTACTGCCTAGGGAATTATGAAAATATTTTGTGGTTTTGATAAAATCGACCTTAAGACTTAAACGTAATTATGTTTTCATGTTTAAACAAAATGTTTCCGTTTCCATAAATTATAAAATAATTTTTCAAATACACGAAACTAACATTATTTGCTTGTGTGCCAATTTTTCTAAATATTTCTCACAAAAAAGCGCAGTTTGTTTTCCGCCAGATTTTTCTCTATTTTATTAAACATTCCGAGAGTAGTAATAGTTCTGTAATTCTACAAGCGATTTATTACAGCTAGATTGTTTTTCTGTTTCCTAACTTTTCTTAAAATTACTAGGCGAGACGGTTGCGGCCAATAAATTTTAGTACAAAGAAACTGAAGATTTATCGGCAACATTTATTCCAGATTTGCTTCTCTTTTGCCACCGTTTTTTATATATCGTTCTCCGAGGTTTATAAAATCCCTTTGATAAAATGCCGGCGCGTAGTCGGCAATAAGAATAATCCAGTTCGAGTATCCCTTTATACAGACCTTAATTTTTATACGTCCACTTTCTGAACTTAATAAGGAGAAAAAACCTTTTTGTATTCCCCTTCGTTTTCAAATTTAAAAGGCGCACTTAATCACTTACTTTTGCACGTATACACGCCACATTTTTCGCCACGTAAAACAACATTCTAAGGCCAATGAAAAAAATTTATAAAAATTTGATGCGTTTCTGATGACTGTTTATCAACCAAACATTGTTTAAACAAGTGATTATAAGTTAAAATTGATGACAGCAGCAAAATCAACAGAAAAATCCATCCGTTTAGAACACCTCGAAACGATAAAAATTGAGGCAGTTATTTTTTTACTACACGGCAGTTATTTTGTGCTCGTTCCCTTTTCAAAATATGAAGTTCTATAATTTTGTGCTAATTATGTGCTAAATTGTGCTGAAAATCACAAATTCTTGAGCCCGTTTTTTTTTTTTTTTTTAGCCCAGCACTAAAATGAGTCGCTGCGACTCACATGGTAAAGTTTAATAGTTTAATGTGTATTTTTTTGTGCTCATTTTGTTCTAATTTATGCCGTAAAATAACTATAAGCCCAACACTAAGTAATATAAGTCGCCATCTTGACGCTGCGACTGAAAAATATATTTTAACATGTAGTTATTTTGTGTTTATTTTATGCTAATGGAAAAGAGAATGAATACAAAAAAATTAAAGAACTAGCACAAAATATCTACTTAATTTTCGAGACGCTGCTTCAATATGATGACCATTTTCGTTATTGGAACGTGTACGGAACAAGCGAACGAGCACAAAATATCGGCTCCGTAGTAAAAATTAGCACAAAATATGCGCAAAAAATTACATATTACAATACTAAATTTTTCCTATATAAGTCAATGTGAAGACTTATGACTAAAAAACAGAAAGGGCACAATATTTGTGACTTGTACCACAATTTAAGACATAATGAGCACAAAATTATAGTGCCAAGTATAATTTATATTTCAAAAACGGAACGAACAGCAAAACATTTCTCTATAGTTAAAATCAGCACAAAATAATTGCTTTATAGCAAATATTATATAGCAAATATTAGCACAAAATAGCTACTAAAAATATTCATATTTTATGCTCGCGTAGCAGCGTCAAGATGGCGATTTGTCTTATTGCTGGACAATACTGGAAAGTGGGACGAGCACCAAATGTTTGCTCTGTAGCAGAAATTAGCACAAAATAAGTACATATTAAAATATTACATTTTTCACATGTGAGACGCAGCGTAAATATGGCGATTTGTTTCATTGCTGGCAGATACTGAAAAAAAAACAAGCACCAAATAGCTGCTTAATAGCAAAAATTATCATAAAATGAGCACAAAATAACTACATATTAAAATATTAATTTTTTCCTATGAGACAAGATGACACCTCATTACTAAAAAACGAGTACAAAATTGTAGTGCCGAGTAAACTTCATATTTCAAAAAGAAAACGAACACCAAATAGCTTCTTTATAGTCAAAATTAGCACAAAATAACTGCTTCATAGTAAAAACTAGCACAAAATAACTACTAAAAATATTACATTTTTTGTATCCGAGTTTCAGCGTCAAGATGGCGATTCGTTTTATTGGTGGACGTTACTAGAAAATGGGGCGAGCACCAAAATATATTTTACATAAAAAATTGGCATAAAGCGAGCACAAAATAACTACATATTAAAATAATAAT
The DNA here is from genome assembly GCA_963680705.1 of Rhagium mordax. Lineage (NCBI taxonomy): Eukaryota > Metazoa > Arthropoda > Insecta > Coleoptera > Cerambycidae > Rhagium > Rhagium mordax. The sequence continues at coordinate 88,163,870 of OY796658.1, forward strand.
TGCTATAATAATATGAATCAAGATGACGCCTCATTATTAAATAACGAGTACAAAATTGTACTGCCGAGTAAACTTCATATTTTAAAAAGGAAACGAGCAACAAATAGCTTCTTTATAGTCAAAAGCAGCACAAAATAACTGCTTTATAGCAAATATTAGCACAAAATAACTACTAAAAATATTAAATTTTTTACATCCGAGTTGCAGTGTCAAGATGGCGACTCGTTTTATTGCTGAACTTTATCAGAAAATGGGACAAGCACCAAATATTTGTTCTGTGGCAAGAATTAGCACAAAATAACTACTTAATAAAATAGAACATTTTTCACATGAGACACAGCGTAAATATGGCGATTCGTTTCATTGCTGGCAGTTACTGAAAAAATAAATAAGCACCAAATAGCTGCTTTATAGCAAAAATTCGCATAAAATGAGCACAAAATAACTTACATATTAACATATTAATTTTTTCCTATATGAGACAAGATGACACCTCATTACTAAAAAATGAGTATAAAATTGTAGTGCCGAGTAAACTTCGTATTTCAAAAACAAAACGAACACCATATAGCTTCTTAACAGTCAAAATTAGCACAAAATAACTGCTTCATAGCAAAAATTAGCACAAAATAACTACTAAAAATATAAAACTTTTTGCATCCGAGTTTCAGCGTCAAGATGGCGACTCGTTTTAGTGCTGGACGTTACAGAAAAATGGGACGAGCACCAAATATTTGCTCTGTAGCAAAAATTAGCACAAAATAACTACTAATTAAAATATAACATTTTTCACATGTGAGACGCAGCTTAAATTGGCTATTCGTTTTATTACTGGCCGTTACTCGAAAAAGAAACGAGCACTAAATAGCTTTTTTATAGCAAAAATTCGCATAAAATGAGCACAAAATAGCTACATATTAAAATATTAATGTTTTCGTATATGAGTCAAGGTGAAGACTCGTAACTAAAAAACAGAAGGGCAAAATATTTGTTACTTGTAGCACAATTTGACACATAATGAGCACACAATGAGCACAAAATTGTAATGTCGAGTAAACTTCATATTCCAAAAAAGGGAATGAGCACCAAATAACTTCTTTATAGTCAAAATCTACACCAAATTATTGCTTTATAGTAAAAATTAGCACAAACTATTAAAAATATTACATTTTTTATATTATCCGGGTTGCATCGTCAAGATGGCGGCGACTCGTTTTATTTCTGGACGTTAATGGAAAAAGAGTCTAGCACCAAATACTTGCTCTGTAGCAAAAATTAGCACAAAATAACTAGATACCTACTTATTAAAATATGACATGTTTCACATGTGAGACGTAGTGTAAATATGGTGATTTGTTTTATTACTGACAGATACAAGAAAAAGAAACGAGCACCGAATAGCTGTTTTACAGCAAAATAGCATAAAACGAGCACAAAATAACTACATATTAAAATATTATTTTTTTCCTATATTCCGAGTACAAAATTGGAGTGGCAAGTAAACTTCATTCCTATTTCGAAAAGGAAACTAGCACTAAATAGCATTTTATAGTCAAAATCAGCACAAAATAACTGCTTTATAGCAAAAATTAGCACCAAATAACTACTAAAAATATATATTTTTGTATGTACGAGTTGCAACGTCAAGATGGCGACCCGTTTTAATGCTGGACCTTACAGAAAAATGGGACGAGCACCAAATATTTTCTCAATAGCAAAAATTAGCACAAAATAACTGCTAAAAATATAATTTGTTTTATGTACGGGTTGCAGCATCAAGATGGCAACTCGTTTTATTGCCGGACAATGCAGAAAAATGGGACCAACACAAAATACTTGCTCAGTAGCAAAAATTAGCACAAAATAGGTCCTTATTAAAATATAACATTTTTCACATGTGAGACGCAGCACAAATATGGTGATTCGTTGTATTACTGGCAGATACTGGAAAAAAAAACAAGCGCCAAATAACTGCTTTATAACAAAAATTAGCATAAAATGAGCACAAAATAACTACATATTAAAATAATTTTATTCCTATGAGTCCAATAGACGACTCATTACTAAAAAACAGGAAGAGCGCAAAATTCGTGACTTGCAGTATAATTTGGCATATAATGAGTACAAAATTGTAGTGACGACTAAAAAATTCATATTTCAAAAAAGGAATGAGCACCAAATAACTACTTTATAGCAAAAATTAGCACAAAATACTATTACTAAAAGTATTAATTTTTTTATATCCGAGTTGCAGCGTCAAGATGACTAGTTTTATTACTGGGCGTTGCAGAAAAATGGGACAAGCACCAAATATTTGCTCTGTAGCAAAAATTAGATCAAAATAACCATACATTTTTTTCCTATGAGTCGCAGCGTAAGAATGACGACTCATTACTAAAAAAACAGGAATAGCTCAAAATTTGTGACTGGCAGCATAATTTGGCACATAATGAGTAGAAAATCGTAGTGCTGAGGTTGAGGAAACTTCACATTTAACATACGACCTAAAATCAAACTTGTGGGGAAAGAAAATTTTCTTGTTTGTTTGTTTGTTTGATATTGCTTTTGAGTAACTGAGCTAAAAATGTAGATAGATGTTAAGAGAGAGAATTAAAACGACAAAATCGCTGCAACCAAAAATTCCTTAAGACACTTAGCATTAATGACTCAACTCACACCGCCCTTCGTGTATTTTACTACTTACCTAAGGGTAACGAGCTTGTTCTCGATTCAGTAGGAAAAACTGGAGCAAGTTCCCTAAAAAAACAGCCTTTCTGTGCAATTTAGACACAGCTATATATAGTGAATGAGGCAGGCCGTTAATCCTTGCTCTGCGGCGTACGAAACACAAAGAGAAACGTTACGGAGGCAACTGGAGAACTGCGGAGATAACTGAGAATTACTAGGATGCATGCTGACCGTATTTCCAGGAAGCCAAGGATGGTCAACCTTAAACCCAGCCTCTGACCACCAGTGGCGGTCGGTGAAGTTTAGGTTAGCCCTCAAGTTAGCCAGTTTAGGCATGAAAGCCCCATCTCATAATTTAAGACGTAACTTTCAACCAAACGAGATATCAAAGCGAGGTTTGATCTGAAAGGAAAAATACGTTTAAAAAAATTCCGACTTCCTGAGTCCCCAAAGTTCGATTGATTCTTGAGTTATCAAACCGAAAATCATCCTTCTTATAGGGAATCCAATAATCAAACAAGATAAGTTGAATAGAGAATTTTATTGATAACGTGTTTAACGACGCTGAAAAAATATAATTTATTTAATAAAATATAATGAATTTTTTGCGTCTTGAATTTCATAGCCTATGGTTTAGTTTGAATCCAGTCTCTTAATGCTAAGATATGGTTAACCTAAATGTCACCGGCCGCCACTGCTAACCACCCTTCACCAAAGGCAAGGGGGTTAATCATTACATAATCCATGAGACTAGTCGTGAAAGAATGTGATATCTCTCTTTTATTTATTGCATGCCGTACTCTCTAGACGTGAAAAATCGTGAATAAAGAATAAACCGTGGCCATTCTTCTCAATACGAATTAAAATTAATTCTGGAGGTATTTGGGGGAGTCCAAGGCATGAAATATGGATTAAAGCACGAACAGTTTTTTGACTATGCGAATGCTGAAGACTAAAATTCTAAAATTTCTATCATTAAAAATAATTTTAAAAGAAAAAATATGTTCCCGTTTCTTTCGCAAAATTGTGTTTTTCAGTTTTTTCACATTTTCGTCGCCATTTTTTTACAAAAGCCAACTTATGCCATATCATTGGAATCAGAATTTTATGGCGAACAAAAAATGCAAAAATATACAGGGTGCTCATTTTAAAATAGAAAAAGTTGGTGTCATTTCCGAATAAACCGGAAGTAATCTTTTGTGCACAATTATGTCAGACTCTGGCTTTAGTGATCTATTATCCACGTTCCAAATTTTAAAGTCTTTTTTTTTATAATAACCGAGTTATTCCGTAGGCAATACTTTCGTGGCCACTCGGTATAAATGAATAAATCAAGTAATTTTTTTCATTTAAACGCTTGACAAAAACCTTTATTTATGAAAGGAACCTTGAGCTACACATTTGTAGACAACGGACACACACTCAGTACCCGAGTATAATGGAACAATTTTTTTTAGAAATTATTCCATGCCATGGAAAATCGAATCTTGTCGTCTTCTCATATTGTATTAATCCGTATATATTCAACATACACGTTTTTAACGAACCACGTGATGTCTATATTTATTTAAATCCACTAAAATATCATATTATACGTATCTAAGAACCTGAAAGAAACAAATCTGTAAATTATGACCACTATTTCGTAATGGCACTGTATATTTGAATAAAAACAATAAACCGACGTTTAATCTACTATCAAATCGGGTCGCTTTGTCCAAACGCCCCTTTAAAAAAAGATAAAACCCATTATTTATGACTCACATCCATATAAAGCAATTTCATGGCTCTCATTGGAATGTTAATGCCATTGTTTTGAGCTATGATAGATAAATATCTCGATGAACTTAAAGCATTTTATTCCATGGGACTCGTTATCAAATATCTAGAAGTTAAAATGTAGGTCGGAGTCAAAATAACCCTATAATTCTTTAAGCCGAGCTGTATATACTACAAACTGGGCGTAAACTTTAACAAACTCCATGGTTATTACGATGATGCGCGTCTTCATTGTGTTTTGATTTAGCTTCGCAAGTTTTAACAACTTCCTGTCGCGGGGATGATGCTGCGAAACAGTGTAAACAACTGAATTATGAAGTCAGATAATTTGTATGACGAAAATATAACTTATGACCTAAAATGATTCCTTATTTATATACAGTACGAGTCAATCAATAACTCCTTTATCGTCCAAAAACATTCTTCTTAGCGGTATAATGGATTGAAAAAATTACGCAGGAAACCGTCAAAGATGCCGCGCTCCGTTCAGTTTGAGGGATATTGAGAATGGGACAGGGCTGGCTTCAGTTGTTACTAAATATTGACGATTAATTTTGGACTATAAATTATATTATAATTAACACTAAACATTAAACAAATCACAAGTATGAACCACTATATTAATGAATAACAATTAATACGAAAACAATTGCATGCACAAACGAGACGGAAGGGACCTGCAAATTATACGAAAGGGTCTGGATTAATTTTGAATAATTCCAGAGCAGTAAGACTTAAATATTGTAAGGCGACGCTCAGGCTAGAGAAACCGTTAAAGATTTGGATGTCAAGTGAAGGTTTTTTTTCATGTACTCAATTTCCTTTTAGAAGATACAATTGGTGATTCAACAAATACTTTGCTATCAAGGAGTGCTCAAAGTATGTCTGTAAAGATATCTCTCTTCCAAGATCTCTGTTTTGGTATCTTTCTGGTAAAAGAATAATTAATGTGTTTGTCTTTGCCAAATCAAAGAGGCGTGGAATAACTCTAACAGCCTATTTTTACATGTTTTTTCTCTTCTAAATGACTGGCCATTCTATCTATGAGATTTATTCATTGTACCTTAAAATGATTTAGTGTTTTGGTGCCCAATCGTATTTTGATTCCTTCTTTTGGACCATGTTTTGCATGTATTTTAATAATAAAATTAAATTCAATACTTTAAAAGAAAGATAAATATTTAAAAAATTGTTCATATAGAACTTCACTCTGAATAAAGGCAGCAAATAACTTACTTTAAATAAAAAAAAAGGTTTAAACATATCGCTTTAAAGGATACCACTCCGAGGAAACTCAACAAGTCAATCATTCACTAGTATCAAATAAGCAGTAATTAATAAAGAATGAGCAAAGTTGTAATTTTATCTAGCGAAAAGTCTAACGTAGAAAAACGTAGCATTAATACTTGATGTTAATCAAGATTTAATTTTATGTAAAACTGATCGTCTATACCATAAGGATAGACACATTGTAAATTAAAACTGTAGAAAGGTATAGTGAAGTGAGATTTAAAAATGTAGTGCTTCATCGTAGCCAAGAAAGGCAAATGAATTTGTGTTTTAACGAAATAACATATTGGATATGTATAGATCGGTTATGAGACTTAGAGTTCAAAAATGATATGATTTCCACAACATGATTACATATAAGAAAAATATTTCAAAAATTAGATACCCAAAATGACAGTTGTTGAAAAAACAGCTCATGAGAAGCGTCACGTAATTGAAGTCGTTCCTGAAAACAAATAAGAAAATTGTGATAAAGACGAGAAAAACCAGAGGAAAATTACTACTCTCCAGCTAAAATTTACAAGTTGATCGAAGTTGAACGAGATAATACCCTGGCTACGCCAAAAATAACCAAATAGAAGAAACAAAAATCTGGTACTTACATAGTATAGTTGAGGACTTAGGCATATAAAATAGTCTTGATTAATTGTGGGAAAGCACAGAATATCTGGCAAGACAGCCATTTTGACCACGGTCATTGAACTTCAGTGAAAGCCGTAGGTTCATAAGTTCGTTAAAACCATAGAACACAAATATCAGATAGACTGCTCATTACTAATAAGATAAGTTAAGGGGGACATTTTCTTTTAAATCATTAAATTAAGGATTTCATTTGTTAGTAGATTTTACATAGATAAGTTATCGCAGGCTCCTAGCTTAAGGATTTATTTACCAAATTTGTCGATATTAATGTTGTTAAATGAATAAGTGATGTTAATTTGAAAGCCATCTATGTCTGGTTTGATAAAATTTTGCTCATTCTAACAATCAGAACATTATCCGTGCTTAGTGAGGGCGACATCTGTGAGTCCTGCAGAAGAACTACAGTATGCTGTATAACCAGTTCTAGTTCAATAATTACAGGTCCCTGCACTTCATGCCATTCCAACTTTAAATTATAATCACTTGAAAATAAAACAAAACATATTGAGAACATAATATTCATGTATTAATAAAAATTACATAAGTTAAAAAATACGAAAAGTAAACAGGAATTACAGAAAACCTGAAAGTAAGTTATTCGCTTCGCACAGTACACACGGTCGTTTATTAACGCAAATAGACTGGTCGCTGTGTGTAAGGCGCAGGTATTAGTATTTTGCATCAGTAGTACGGGTGGACCAAGTCAAAAAACGGTCACAATTAAAATAAACTAGTATATAAATTCTAAAATTAACTTAAATTTCTATACTTCCTAAATAAAATAAATACTAAAGACATGCTATTCAAAAACTATTCTTTAAACTAACATACAATAAATATTACTAAATTTATACCACCTACCTTTTCAACAATTTAAAATAATCAAAATATATAATTTCCCCTACCATTACAAATAAATTGGCGCCCAACGTGGGGCCAAGCAAACGAATACAGGTTAAACAAGTAAAATAAATAAAAATATATTAATTTCCCCTATCACTACAAAATTTATCTATTGGTTGAATACACAGACGTTAGTATACACCTTTTGTCTCAACGCTTTTAGCAGTTGTGCTATCACCTATTTTTTTGGAAAATTGGCATAGCAAGTATTTTGTAGCAATCTAGTTGGCGTGACCTTGAGAACTACATTCAACGTAGGCCCTTTAATATTAAAGGGTATGAAAGGTTCTGTTTTCTTTTAATAACTCTACCTTTAGTTAAGACTTGCATTAATTGCATCAATCTGAAACTATCCCGAATACTTCGTATTTATCATCAAATTCATCGCAGCATCTGGTGTGTCTACAAAGATAATCCGTTCACTTGAAAGGAGATGAGTTGCAATTTTAGTTTTGAAATCAAGGCATTGTATTCAAGGATTCTGTTCAAAATTTTCGTATCTTTTCGGTAATGAATATTTGAGTCATCGTCAAGTCAAACAAACGCTTTTTGGTCCCGTCTTTTGGATCATATTTTGTATTTGCATTGGCTAGGTTTACAGACGTTAAGTTATCGAGATTAATATCGTTCATGCTACAACCACCCTGACGTCTTGTTGGCCAGATCAGATTGTCAATCCGTATCTGAAATACCAATACTAGTCCCAATCTAGTATATTTAAGGCAAGACTTTAACGTTACTGCTCCAAAAAACTACTTGGTCTCAACTAATGTTAGATTCACTGGTACAGCTTTTATCTCCACGGATTTAGCATGTGTACTATCACATATTTTTGTAAATCTAGCACAGTAAATATTCTGTAGCTGTTTAGTGAGAGTTACATGCAGCTGCAGGTCCTTCAAGATTAAAGGGCACGAAGGAAGCTCTTCCAATAAGTCTGCCTAGAGTTAAGACTTGCATTAATTTATTTAACCTCAAATTATCTCGAGTATTTCCTCCTCATCTTATTCATCATTATTTTTTATACCTTCTTGTTCTTTGTCAATCACTTATGCATATTTCTCACTGGCATTATATCTTCTTTATCACCTAACATTTTCTATTGTAAAACGAAATGGTGATAAACCATCTATTAGGATTCACGTGATAAGTAATATTTGTGCTAAAGGCACCCCATACCAAGAGTTTTAATTGTTTCATCAGAAGAACTTCACACACCCGAACACATTTTCAGCCCTTCTGGATTGGGTTTATAATTAAATAGATTCATCTGTTCCTCAACGACTACAATTTTTTCTCCAGTAAATTGTAAGTCATAAAATTCTTTATTCGTTTTTAAGAAGTCAGCGTCACCCACAACTATTCATATACTTCTGAGTGTAAAAAATCCGTCATCACAATCCATAGCCCCTGCAATCGCTACAACCAATACATTCAGTTTCTTGTATATTTAAGCAAGGTTTTAAGATTATCATTTCAAAAAATATGATGAATATGAAGCTACAGGTTTTCCTCAGGACAATTCCAAGCACTCTCTTCGTGCTGTGTCCTATAATCCCTTTCAAAGTTTATGAGGGCGTCTTACATTTGCAACCTGAAGCATCAGCTATGAGTAACTCAAGTAATTTATCATGTTTGGACCTAAGGATTTTGTTGCTATTTTTTATTAATTGGGCTATGCTTTCATCAGTTGTTTCCGGTTAAGTATCAGGTAAATATTCCCATTTGGTCCAATTATTCATCGACTTTGCTCTTTCAGTAACTAGTGCAAATCATTTCCGCAGTTTTAAATCACTTCCTTGCTGATTAAAACAATATAGCAATTAAGCTAACGCAAAACAATGAGATGTTCCGCCATTACTGCGCTCGTTGAATTGCGTATTTTCGTTTTTCTGTAATTTTCGCATTCATCCGTACAACAAATGTTTAAATTGCAGTGTAAAGTAAAGACTGAAATTACATTTTACCGTTCCAAAACACGAAATGAATTATTTAGTTTGTGCAATTGCCCGAATTCATGTTACGTGAAATAAAATTGTACGTTGCACGTTTCAGCTGATGCAAAAACAGTTAATCGCGAAAATTGTCATTTTTATTTTGTAGGTAATTTAAATTCATAGCGTAGTAGTTTGAAAAACATATTACAGAAGAATGGTATAATCGGGTTTGGGACTCAATTTTAGAACTGTTTTCTTTGCAACAAATAAATCATCTAACTCTCCGACTTAATAAAGGCTTAAAAAGATCCCGACATGATTTAGCTAGGAATGCGGTTTAAAAGTAACCCTGATAGGGAGGGCTATAGATCACCAATCCCAACGAGCACATCGAATAGATTGGGGTAAACTAAAGGTTCTGGAAAAAAGCAACCCCTATAGTCACTAATTAGTTGAGAGAAGCGGCTATTAGTTACACTAAAAAAGCCCTATGTCTTAATTTTGACCTGGAGACGCTCCGTTAGAAAAATTACGGTTATTAAAATTGAAATATGTGAGAAAATCAACAGGGGTTTTTTATAATCAGCGCTGCTTGTTCCTGGAAGACGTTACAACGCGGGTAACTCGTATGGGATAGTTTTGTTTTCAGTAGAGCTGTTGTAAGATATACATGGAAAAAAGTGAAACGTCTAAGCCGACCGACGTTTGAATGGGTGATTCTTTTAGCTAGAGACTTTAAGAAAAGCGTCACATACCTGACATGACGTGTAGTAGAAGTTATCAGCTTTCGTTATTTAATCACAGCGTGGTAACTCTAGGCCTTGGCCTAATATTCAAATAAAAAATATTAAAGACTTGGTAATTTTTTTTTTTAATATTTCTAGTTATTGATTTAGTTTAAAGTTTATTACGCCGCTCTAAGAAACGAGTTTTTCACGAAATATTTATTAACAAATAGCATCTATGTAAATTTAGTAATATAAGTAGTTTTACTGTGAAGGTCAAAATCAGAGAATGGAAATTTTGTGATGAATCTAAAAATGATGACGGTTTTCCAGAAAGATGTGAAATAATTAAGATATTAGTCAAATATTTACAAGTTTGAAAACAAATTTGTCAAGAAAGCTCTGAAATCCAGTAATTTTCATCAGGTAACCAGGTAACCGATGAGGTGGAATACAAACAGTGAAGCCATATTCAAGCTCAAAATTGACAATAAATTCAGTAAATTCAAATTCAATTAGTCTCAAAACAAAACTAGAGGTTATTCCTCGCATATAGAAGAATTACAGTATTCCAGGGATGCAGAATTAGGTAAAAATGGTGGTAAATATTTAAACCCCTATAGAGGGCAGTCTCAAAATAAATTGCAAACAAACATAAAAATACAACTTTATTAATTATAATTACAAGATATTGAACAACAATAAATTGAAAAACAGGTAAATTCTCCAAATCTGGTGTACCGAGGAACGCCCTGAAATAAAGAGACAATGGTTAAAGCTACCCTTAAGAGACTATCCTCGTCTGGACCAGCACACAGTGTGTCTTATCACGATACAGGTACGCAGGCGGAAGACAGAAAGTAATGACAAGGCCTTTCTATTTTATTTAATTTCTAGGTCTTTATATAAATTTGATGATAATCCACATTGTTAAACATCATGAAACATGATGAGCTTGAATGAGTGACTTGAAGCTCTCCGAGTTTGCTATGATGTGGAATAAATTCTAATGTGTTCTGATTTGATGCGATGGCCATCTTAAAGGAATAATTTTACTGGTCCTCCTACTCTCTTTCCAGTACTCGTTAACCTCATACCTTCCCTGTTATTAGTATTTGTTTCTTTCTCTTATCATATTACAATTTTCTCTGCTTATTCATATCTTCTTTCTCTCCCGCGTTCTCTATTGACTAGAGTATCAGCCTCTGGCCTCCCCCGGTCTTCCTATTTTTGGATGAAGGATTGATGAGGTTCAATAAATGGCTTAAAACTTGTCCACCTTAACTTTTTTCTTTATCTTCCTTCAACATCATTCTTCTCTGTTCTTAAACTTTGGCATTTTGACCTTTTCTTCTTCTCATCTTTCTCCAATTTACCAATTTCTTGTACCTTTTCTCCATTGACAAGATCATCTTGACCTTTCCAAGTTCTCCCGTTTTTAAGTAAGGAATTGAACTACTAAACTTGAAGAAATAGTCTTATTGAGCTTCCTAGCTGCATTCTCTATCTTTTTATGCATTCGTTAACCGTCTATCTACCCTTTTCTTAATATCTGTCCCTTTGATCTTATTTTTAAACTCTTCCTTTATTTTCCAATTTTTCTGTTCCTTACCTGCTTTCTACTCCGTTTTCTTCACTGATTGCGGTAGCAGCGTTTAAGCTATTCCGGTTCTTCTATTTTTGGAGATGGGATTGAACCACTAGGCTAACCTCATGAGATTTAATGAATATGTTAAAATTGTTCCAGTTGCCATGGATATAGAATAGAATTTGATGTGGTAGGATGATACAATCGCTATCTTGGTAAAATAGTCTTTCTAGCTTCTTCAAGTTTCTTCCGAGCACTCATTAACGTCTTATATTCACTGGTCTGGATCTCGGCATTTTGACCACTTCTTCCTCTTGCCATTATTCCTAAATTGCCTCTCCTTCGTACCTTTTCTCCTAATGAAGGGATAAAGTACGATGTGGTCGCACTCTTGAAAAAATTGTCCTACTGATATTCCTAGCATCTTTCTCTATCTTTACATTAACTTCCTATCTCCCCTTTTCTCTTCCTCCACTTACCATTTTCCAATATTCTCTATTCCATTTATTTAAAAAACAAGACGTTTGTTTGTTCCCAAACTTTTTTCTACTTCCATTATAAATTAGGCCCATTCTGCGTATTGTACAGATAAATTTCGAATTAATTAAGCGGCGCGGTCGGACTTCTGTTCCGGAAATGGAAATGATCCATCAGTCTTAACTGAAAATTAAATTACTTACAAATTGTACGTTCGAGGAGGTAATTAACTATGCCAACGAAAAATGGAAAAAACCCTCTTTAATAAAACCTATAATTTATTAAGGCAGTATAAGAGGCGCTGCTCGTTATTAATTAGCCATATTAAAGGGCAGTCTTGTTTTCTTAAGTCTCTCATCAGCTGTGACCTCGATCAGTTTATTTCCCAAACGTATAAATAAAGGCAGGAGAAGGCGGTGTTTATTTTCAGCTGCAAACAAACAATTACGTCCATCGTACGTCATTGATATGACTGATTATTAACACTAAACTAAACTAAAGTTACCACCTAAAATTATTATCACAAATTCTCCTTGTATCTGCAGTTTGATTCGAAATATCTGATGGAGAACTCATTAGAAATTTATACTGTGATCTGTGGATTGAAGGATTTGTGTCCAATCACATATTTTTAATGAACTTTCTGTCAAAACATTGCAAATCGCATCTCAATCTTAAGTGGAAACTTCAGGAGGTCCTATATTGACGAAGAAAAAAGCTCCTTGAATCAAATTACCTCAAGTCTGAAATTCTTATTCAATTATGTTGATGAGTAGGCCAGATCCTCGGTTAAAATAAGATGGGAATTTTACCTAATTTATTGTTCTTATGGAAATAACACAGGTTGGACAGACCTTAATTAGACCAATTTGAGCGATACCATTAAAATAAATGGCCATAACATTAATGCCACATTAATTAAATACCGACTCGTCGCAAAAATCCATCAACCATTGGTACACGGACAAATAAATGCAAAGGAATTAATATAACGAGGAAAATACCCTGGAACACCTGTTTTCGATTACGTATTGTTTAAGTCGAAGTATAAAATTTACTTCTATGAATAATTCAATACCATTTCTTTGGAAGCCGCTTCACCGTGCATCTTCTGTACAAACAATGGGGAACACCGACCTGCGTCTCGATCACACCCAGTGGAATTGTGGGCTCAGAATTATATTCAAGATGTTGCCGTAGTAAATGTTACAGAATATTAAGTTTTACATCCACCGCTGCTGGTATAGTCGTGTGAGTCAAGGGGTGGTACATCAAAATAATATTTGCATTTAGCAAAATGGCTTAATTAATAACTACTGTATCTAATTGAATAATACAAATGCCAATTGATACAATTCGCACCTACACTATGATTTGTGCCCGAACTGTGTTTTATCGTAAAAAGATACTGATTTGAAAATCAGGAGACATAATATTCTGCCTCCTCAGATTTTTCCAATTTAGGTCAATTTAACCTACCATTACTCTTGTTCGCTCATTGGAGTGGTATTAAATATGCATCACACGCCAGTTTTATTGCCAATAAAACTTCTATTTAACCCATCAGGATGAGCTTGTAACAAGTTCCTTATTTTTGTGCCTTTACAATCTGATTATCACGTGCTAAAAATTTTGCATGCTTAGAGATTTATTTACTTTTTAAGTTGGATTTATTAGATGTCCAAATTCTCGCCTCAGACTGGAACTTTACGTACGATTTATCCGGAACACGTATCAGGGTTTATCGCGCCAAATTGTTCCGAAAATAAATACAGGCAGGTTGACTCAGAATGTGAAAGACCGTTACAAATCCCACATGGAAATGGATTTAAACCAAAGTGCAATAATTGATATGTATGACTTCATTTAACGATTTTTGCCATTTTTCTGATCCTCCTCCTTCCAGTATTATATTAACCTTCTTGGAACTTGCTCTTCATTACACCTTAATAATTGATATGTCCCATTTTCTTGTCAAATAAACAGTTGCAGCAAGTCGTTAATATAAAGAAGGAACAGTGTTAGCCACAAAGCACATCCTTGTGGAATACTGGAATTGGTATAATTGCATCCGATGGAGATCCTCAGTCATGCAAAGAGAGGTGGAACAAATATTCTATATCTATAAGCATGACTAAACGAGCAAGGATAGTAACTATTATCTGGTCTCACTTTTTCAATAGTGTCTTGAAGATAAAGCTGTGGCACAGAACTCTTCAAATCTCTCAAATTCCGGCATTTTCGTCAAAACTGAGAAACCGCTGTAATTAGTATTTAGTACCGAAACTTTCACTCCATCATCCTCTTAATTCAAAGAAGATACAAAGTCCGGTAAAACTAAATTGAAATCTCCCATTGTTAATTAACGAAATAGTAGCATGCGTTTTTCTCACAATAACAAATTAATTTCGTCCTAAGCCACTTATTATCCGAATTCTTGCTTGTTGATTAATCAAGATGGAGCAATAATTCATCCTTAATACAACAGTTACAGTTAGTTAGTCGTGAAAAGAACAATTAAAGTTTTTATTACTTAATGGAACAAGACGAGCGAATTAGTTTGTCACGCTTTTATTACCGCTTTATCGGCGTTTACTTTTACATCACATGCAAGTTTATAACTTTTCAACTCGTAACTTTGCCGCAATGCACGAATGAAAATTCTTTTATGGACACCTGAAGGAAAAGTCATACATACGTATTTCTGGAATCCAACTTTATGGAATAAATGAGCGAGTTCACGTTTTTTTAATGATAAGGCTTTATGTCAGTGTATATAATAGGAACGTGAAAGTATGAAGAGATCATCTTGTATCCGAATTATTTTTGTGGCGAAACAACCGCGGGATATGTCACGAGCGGGAGTCATTAAGTATGCAAGTCTACGGCCGCTACAGGTTTCAGTTATTTAATTCTGACTTCTGACGAGACTTTCATATTAAAATGTTGCGTTGAAAGCGTAGCATCACTAATAATTAGAGACAGGATCCGAGCATCATGGCGTGAAAATCCGGATCGGCTATGAAGATTTTCATACACAATAATAATGTAGTAACCACATTTTTTGTTTTTTTTATGCACTCCTGTCTGTAATAATGTGCCATTAGAATATTATTTCACACTCCGTGTATGTATAGCAAAATAAAGTGGAAAGTATCCAGTTCCCTTAATGAAATTAAAGAGCAAGTGGTTAACGTACTACGTTACACAAGCACCAAGAGGTAGTATAGAAAAAAAGTACATATACCCGACCTCTACCACATATGGAAGGAAAAGATTAAATTTATGCCTTGCTGTGTGCGTATAAAGGTGCTTGTACATGACACCTTGAGCCATTAATTATCCTGGCGGTAAGTAAGGTAATAATGATAATAAAAACACAGGGCTCGAAGGTATGGAAGGCGTTAGATTAATTGCCTAGATAATTCTTTTTATTATATTTCAAACGCGCGTTTGTGTATGTAGGAAGCGACATTTTCCGTGCCATTAAGGTTTTAGTAAAGTGACTTGAGAGGTTGATAAGTTTAATAAATATTAGCGATGCGTCATGGTCATACCTAAAAACAAGACAAAATCAATTTTGGAATTTTGCAGCAATTCCAAAATTGATTTTTTTTTATTCAATTTTCAACCAGTAGATGTTCTGGAAGTGTTATTGAATGCATTAACGATACATTTGAGAAAGATTTTAAATTACTGATACTTCCTTCCTACCAAACCAAAGATCTCCAGTTCTTTATTACATCGACTCTAGATTCTGAATCCTGAATCCCATTGGACTTTGTGTATGCGCTTTGGGTCATATCTGGTAATCTAGAAAGCTTCATCCCAAATTCAGTAGTAGAATTTCTAAACTCTGCTCTGACAATCTATGCTTGAAGAGGTTAAACGTTGTCGTCGACAAAAATTAAGCACTCTGAAACCTTTGGGATAATATAAAAACAATTCAATTTACACATCTGTCCTTTTACTCACTGATGTATATCCTTCAAATAATTTGCACTCATATTCCTTTATGAAAAACCAATAATTTCTAAATTCTTCCATTAGACTAATGCCAAGAGAATTTTGAACCAAACGTCTACTTCAAGCCTCTACTTCTACTGTAACATTGACCAATAAATTGAAAGAAGAATGACAATTGATGGTATTTTGATTCTAAGACTTCTCAGAAGTCGATGATTTGTAGAAGAGTTTCCAGGTTTTCTTCCACGTTAGTTATTTTCAGTTCTTAACATTTCGACCATCTTTTAAAATTCTTTTGCATCGACTTCTTTTGATTGTGGAAGATACTGAAAAAAACATTTGAAGATAGTCAAGAAACATGGTCTTCTTTGAAACAGAACTGATAGTTCCCTGTTATGTCAAAAATTTCGTTTTTATCTACCAAATCATTCCTCAATTTCAGGTTTCTTTTTCGTTCATTATTTCCAATTGTTGACATTTCGACCATTCTTTTGCATCGACTTCTCCTAGTTTTGGAAGATATCGAAAAATTCTGGTCGCTAGTCGTTCCCTGGTCGTTTCCATCTTCCAATTTTTGATTATTTTCAATTCTTAACATTTCGACCATCTTGTCGTGAATTTCTTTTGCATCAACTTCACTTGGTTGTGGAATATATTGAAAAAACGTTTGAAGATAGTCAAGAAACATGTTTCTTCTTTCAAACAGAACTGATGGTTCCCTATTGGATCAAAAAATCTCGTTTTTATCTACCAAATTTTTCCTCAAGTACAGGTTTCTTTTGCGTTGATTATTTCCAATTGCTGACATTTCAACCATCTGGTCGTGAACTTCTTTTACATCGACTTCTCCTAGTTGTGGAAGATATTGAAAATTCTGGTCTCTAGTCGTTCCCTGGACCAATCTCTGATTATTTTGAATTTTTGACATTTCCACCATTTTGTGAACTTCATTTCCATCGACTTCACTTGGTTGTGGAAGATATTAAAAAAAACATTTGAAAACAGTCGAGAAACATGTTTCTTCTTTGAAACAGAAATGATAGTTCCCTATTGGGTCAAAAATCTCGTTTTTATCAACCAAATATTTCCTCAAGTTCAGGTTTCTTTTGCGTTGATTATTTCCAATTGTTGACATTTCGACCTTCTGGTCGTGAACTTCTTTTACATCGATTTCTCCTAGTTGTGGAAGATATTGAAAAACTCTGGTCTTCAGTCGTTCCCTGGTCAATTCCATTTACCAATCTTTGATTATTTTGAAATCTTGACATTTCGACCATCTTGTCGTAAAGTTCTTTGCATAAACTTCACTTGGTTGTAGAAGATATTGAAAGAAACATTTGAAGATAGCCAAGAAACATGCTTCTTCTTTGAAACAGAACTGATAGTGGGGATCAAAAATCTCGTTTTTATCTATCAAATCTTTCCTCAAGTTCAGGTTTCTTTTGCGTTGATTATTTCCAATTGTTGACATTTCGACCATCTGGTCGTGAACTTCTTTTGATCGATTTCTCCTAGTTGGGGGAGAAATTGAAAAACTCTGGTCTCTAGTCGTTCCCTGAATCATTTCCATCTACTAATCTTTGATTATTTGGAATTCTTAACATTTCGACTATCTTGCCCTGATGTTCTCTTGCATCAACTTACTTGGTTGTGGAAGATATTGAAAAAAACATTTGACTATAAACAAAAAACATGTTTCTTCTTTGAAACAGAACTGATAATTCCCTATTGGACCAAAAATCTCGGTTTTATCTACCAAATCTTTCCTCAAGTTCAGGCTTCTTTTGCGTTGATTATTTCCAATTGTTGACATTTCGACCATCTGGTCGTGAATTTCTTTTGCATTAACTTCTCCTAGTTGTGGAAGATATTGAAAAACTCAATTCCCATTTACCAGTCTTTGATTATTTTGAAATCTTGACATTTCGACCATCTCTGTACAGATTTTAGTGGAGTCGTTTGTCCACAAACGACGTCGGAAAATACAAACGTGACAAACTAGATTTGTGAATATTACATTAAAACTGAGACCTCAAAATTGAATTCCTGATGACAGCACGATATTGATGATGCTCGAACATAGTCGTAAAGCTTTAATATCCCGTAGTCCAATGTCTAATAAAGCGCAAAATGGGCACGAGCATCGATTATTCATATAACCAGTGTTGCTACCTTTTGGCGTTTCGGTGTTTGCTGTTCGTATAATAAAATCCTCCACAACTCCTGGTGAATCAACCGGCATTACACGTCTCAAGAGGTTAGAGTAACACATAAACGGTAGATGAAATTTTTATTTAGGTCGTACCCGATATACGTGATATCCATTTTAAGGAATGAAATTTTGTTTACATTGCGCGGTCTGCGCCTCGCATGTATCCGGATGGTTTTATGTTTTCTTTTATTAACTATGTTTGATGTGAAATGGTCCCTCATAAACATGAATGTATTAAATTATAGTTCGCAAGTAGTTGCATCCGCTCAGTATCTAAAATTAGAAAATTAGTGGTGTAACGAATGATTTTTTAGCACAGTGAAACGTTATCGGCTGGACAGAGACGGAAGCCTGTCGTATGATCCAATTTTGTTGGAACTGACCGCAACCCGACCTCGCTCTCAGTCACTCGACCCTTAAGACTTCATTTGTAATAGCACCATAATTGTAGCTCCAACCAATAATTTCATTCTGCTAGTTTGACAAATGACTTAAGATATTTAATTTAATTCCATCAGTTTAGTACGGGCACCGAAAGGAGATAATGCACGTCTTCTGACTCAGGAAACTGGAAATGTAGAGATAAAACTGAGGGTAACACAGTCATCGCCGAATAAGTGGAGAAGGAAATTCCTATTTCTAATTTTAAGATGGCAGAATCGAGGGACCAGCCAAGTAGAGAAGAAGAAGACTGATGATTGTGAAACGGTCTTTATCCCTTGCTTCTTAGTAAACATCGAAGTTACCTTGTAGAATGACAGTGCCCAGGCCGACTCTTGAGGCATCGTCGAAAAATTGTATCCTAAAAAATCCGCATTAAGAGAAGTTAGTTAATAGAACGTCAAAGTAACTCTCTGAAATCAGTTATTGTGGAATCCGAACCAAATCTAGGATATTGACAGTTCTCCCTCCCGTCCAAGGCAAATACATTTCAGTTTGCTTCAGGATGGAATCGAACCATCGATCCTCGCAACCATGAAAGTATCCTCGAAATTACTCGACTGCCTTCAAGATAACCTTCTTTACGTTTAAGCAAGGTCAAAATATTGGATTTCGTTAAAATCTGAATGTAAATTATTTCAAGATCCTTATTATAGGAGGAAGTAAAAAGAGGCTTCTGGCCACTTAAATTTACAAATACAAACCTATTATGTACATTTTTAAGTAGCTCTGCAACTTTAAAACATTAATTTAAAAGCTCTGGCTTTTGTGTGCAACCACTTCAGCTCATTTTATGAGCTTAATTTATGAGCCGCATAAATAAAATGTGACCCGGCAAAATGATGTATCTCATTACATTACGGAGCGATTTAATTATATTGTTGCCATCTTTAGTTAATTGAATTCAATCTGTGGCATCTAAAAGAACTAGGATTAAGTGACACCATAAAAGCTAGTAAATAATAGACACATAAATTAATTGTGCATTGAGAAACTTTCACTCCTCATTGAAACATGAAGCAATAAAATCAGTGCTTCACCAAATAAATTTGGTCACTAGCTTTATCAGCTCTTTCCCCATCCAAAAATCCAAATCGACTGATGGTTACCTTCCATTTGTCATAAACTTTGTGACGTAGAGAAGAAATCAAAATAATCTCCTTTTCCAAGAGAAACTGAAGGAAGACCATCACTTGATGTACATCAGACGATTCTCTCAATTTGATGAGCTAACTAATGTCCAAGTTTTAAGCGAGGGCTTTATCTATTAGCCCAATGGCTTGAGAATACTTTATCCTTTCCGTTCAATAACTTGGTTATTTGTCTGCATTACCTGCAAAGCTCCAATTCCAAAACGCATCTGAAATAATAAATCAGAAATATTGGTATTAAGAAACAAAATCAAGATTCATTGCATCAAGAAAACTAAAAGATATAAACGTATGGATTGTAATCCAAAGTAATAAATGTTTATTAGTATCAGCTTTTACTTTCAACTCTTCCAAGATCACAATCTTGTTGTGGGTTACGTTACGCCGGCTGCGTAGCTAACTCTCACCCTGCGCTTATTTCACTCTGAAACGTCTTGAGTTTGCTAAACGTAAGTAAATATCGACGGGCGTGTGAATATCCGCTGAAGCTCTAAGAGGCCTACTTTTGGAACTCAAATACAAGAATACGTTTTATTACGTTTTAGTAGCTCGGGGCCTGCCTGCAAAATATTGGGCGAATTCGCCTCAAAAGTTCGGTTGCAATAAAGAACATTACTTGCTTGTAAATGAAATAGCATCCAAGTAATTAAGTTTATTTAGTTATTAAGGCATCTCCTCGCGTAAAAGTTGCAATCTTCTAGTCCTGTGCACTTTGCCCATTTCTGGTGTGGTAGTGAACTAATTTATTATCATTTTTACTTCTACAGGTATTCACTTTCCAAAAACGTTGTGACTCCTGAACAAATTGCCGATTTTTTTAAAGAAACTTCCAATAAAACATTTCACCTATTCAAATGCAGCTTTTACTGAATGGGGCAAATTCACTGAACGTGATTTAGCCGGATTCTATTATCTAATTCTTTCTAGGTGGCGTAAAACCAACATAATTGATGATAAATAGTTCTTCGACACTATTTATCTTAACCAGGCATGTCATACAAGTGTATACAAAATTAAGATTTATTGGGGCGGAACGGCCAAGTCATCCTACACTTTAACAATGTTTGTGTAATTGCATGACTAAGAATAAATTCACAGCGTCTTTGTTTGAGTTTAACACCCGAACTACAATAGAAACGCTCCGACTTAAAAGGATCATGTTTATCTAGGACTGGGTATGTTTGCGGCCGTATATCTGTATCGATGATATGCAAATACCAGTGTGTTAACGTTTCCAACGTTTGTTCCAATACGTGCCTAGTTTATCGTGATACTTTTGATTCGGGCACGGGAAATGAGCTGACCTACATCGACCCGAGGAAATCGCTCGAGTCATTGCTGGCAAATTCGATACAGAACTGATTCATTATTATCCTTTTGTAAAATTGTCAACAGTTTTAAAAATGTTATAATCATAATTTTTCCACCCAATAATTGCATAATTATTGATTTTTTTGCTTCTTCAGTTAGATTCAAAATTCTACCCCTAGGAAGGTAATAATTATATAGAAATGGCATATTCATATTGGGAATTCTGTCACTTCTAGTCAAATTATGATTACGTTGGTTCAAAGGCATCAACGCTTGTCCTGTCCTGTCCGACATCCACCCGGTATAACAAAAGTGACAAATGGAATACCATAGAAATATATTTAGAGTATGCGATTAAATCACCACGAGATGCAACAGATAAGGAGATGTTCATGTTGTGTACCATTGGCAGACACAAATCATCCTGAAGAATGGACAGTTATCAACGCAGCAATGAGAACGATGAGGAATGAATACCTAAGGCGGGCGGTACTTACCTTTCCTGCTTGTGCTTTGGAGTGGCGAGACCTACCGCGCGGTGCATCTTAAATAAGCGGCTGCTTCTCCACAATCCACAGGCGTTTCTCAGCCGTCGCGTGTTTTGACAGGCCGATCAAACTACAGCTTTCTTATTTCAAAGTACTTGCTTAGGGTATCGCGAGTGTAAGGCTAACAATACAATTTTGAATATCAAAGGAACCAGGCGTAGAAAACTGTCGATGGAGTTAACAATAGAAATAATATATCAGTACTACCACGCAACATAGTATTGGAATTCTCCGGATTTTTATGACATAGGTCAATGCACTGGCGCGTTCAATTTTTACTGATAACCAAAAGCCCTATCATATCCTGCAGGAAATAACCTAAGAAGGTGAGGTCTGACGATTTAGCAGGCCATTCCAAGACTCTTTCCGAATCATGTATCTGGAAAAATTTAAATGTCGACGAGCACTGACTTTACATCCTGCTGGGATCTCACACGGATTGTCAACGTAAGAAATGGAGTTAAGGGCACAATCAACTTGTATACTCTCCTCTGCTGCCTTTCCTGTCAAGCTGTTAGTCTGGTTTCAGTTTTATGATCGCCAGCACATATCAGACTCTCTCCATGAGTCATTGCTTCCCTACCTCATCATCATCTCAATGATGTTATGTTCTGAATCCCAATCCATGTGGTGACATAGACGCAAGTTAGACACTGAGTAACATCCGTGCAACGCCAGTCTTTCAGGTGACAGCTATTTTTTCTGGCAAGACTCATTATTTCCTTCGTCCCTTCCCTTGGTGTGTACAGTCTCCACGTTCTCTTCCACCTTGATCATTTTGAGTGCCTGAGTTTCCATCATCTTGTCGTGGTCTGGAGAAGTGCGACATGTGAAGCGTAGAAAATGACAAGATGGTTGATATAATTCTACAAATCATCAGCTGAGCAAAAGACTTCCGAGCAATAAATTTGTTGATCTCGTGTATTTCCTTACTCCATTTTGATTCTGGCAATAAGCATTCTAGATTCTACTAATATCATTCCTACTGGTATTCATATAGACAGGACAAAATTGAAATAATTTGCTCTACTTAGGTTTCCATATGAAGCATTTCCAATCATACAACTGATATCATCTAGATCAAGAGTTTCTATATTTGACCTACCTGAGAATCAATATTTTTTCTTAATCTTTAACCCATTAATGATCTTCCTATTGGAATAATGGCCATAAGATTTGCAAATATCTAAGGTGCTTTTCTCCAGAAACTATCCTACCAAAAGTACAATTATACTCCAGTGTCGTCTAAGTTGGTAATATTGGTCCATGTTCTGCATAAAGTTGCTGTTTTAATTTTGGAGACTAACGTTTCTAAAATGTTTGCATAATCATGTCCAAAAACTACATGCGATGGTCCACAAAGACTAAATCAATCATTACAAAAACTAATAGATCACCAACTTGGGAAGAAAATAAATAGTCATTACTTAGAATCAGACCAGACAATTATTCCATGCTCTACAATATTTTCGTGACAGTACGAATTCATGGGATGCAATTTTGAAAGAAATTTATACATTTGCCCGTCTCAAACAATGCCGTGTCAGTGTTGCCGGGGCATCTTGTGAGATGATCGTTGCATCTGTCATGTTCAAAGAGTTTCTTTATGTCTGAGTCACGAATTTTACATCTCCTGCGTTTCACCATACGCCATGAGGCGAGCACTTGTCTTGACATTATGACGTATCATAAAGCCTTTTGAAATGCACCGGAATATATTCCTTGAAGTTTAGTCCGGTAAAGGGGAATGTTATATATTTATTCGTACATACAAGGGGGCCTCCATAAATAATCGTAAACCACGTGACCTCAAAACGGGGGTAAGAAGTTCATTGTGCCTAATTGGTCAGCGCTAGCAAAATATAACGAATTGTAGACGCAGGATAACATTTAACATTTTTTCCTGTTTCATAAGCATGCGTACTGAGTGGTGTTGATCATGCTTTGCGACTCGATTTCACGAGAATTATTGCCTGCTGAGTTTTTGTCGATTTAACACAATTATTGTTTGTGATGTCAGCTTTGGACCTTTATTTTTAAATTAAATAATAGTGCGAATTATTAATAAAAAAACCTAGTTCTAGAATTACTGCTTCCTGACTAGCATTTGACTCTTTCATTTTATGCTCTATAGGTATATGAGAATTGATGATGAACAGCGTTAAAGAGTTATTAATAAAATTAACGTCACTGCGGAAATGCAACCGCTGTGTCATCCTACCATTCAATTAGGACCCTCTCCTTGCTAAATAACGGTTTGCTAGACGTTGTCAATTATCGTATTAGTTTCCGGTCTAATTACTTAATTCGACCACCAGCATTTTAGAGTTGCATTGTCATTCTTCGTTATTAAATTACGTATCGCCTACTCATGTAAACAGTGATATGAAGTTTTTATATTTTCTTAAATAACGCGCCTATTATGGCGAAGAACTAATTTAAAAGTAAAATTACAATAATTGTGAATAGAGTGGAGGAACGCTAAAAACTATATAAACTGTACTTTGTGAAACCCGACATTGTTGCCACATATAGGGCTCACTAATGTACCGTTTAAATCGTTTTTTATATTAAACGGTACGTCAGTTAGCCCTGTTTGTGGTAACAGTGTCGGGCTTCACAAACTACAGTTTGTATATAATTTAAATACATAGTGAGCTTGATGAAGCGCAAGTATATACAAGCGGGTAAAAGAGAATATATTTTGTAAAGAATATAACGAAAATACTTTATATGCGAAATCATTTCAAGTATTATATAATTTAATACTGTTTTCATTGTGGAACATTATGTATTCTTAGTGCCTTCAAAAAACGAGCAATTCCGTTCTATTTTTGTTTCCTTTAGACAGCCTGCATTTTCTCTTCACTCTCCCGTAAAGCGTATTTTTCCGTGTTCGTTGCCTTCAAAGTGAATAAAAGGAGCCCGTACCCTCAGTAAGTTAAATCGGAACAGAATCCGGGCATTTGATCAAGAGCAAAAGGCTTGCACGGAACAGAAAAAGACTCGACCTTGGTCGACTGGAATTTAAGTGCCAGCATCCTACAAAACTGTTTGATTTATTGAGTAGCTGTTCCTTCCCCTTCGGATTTTCACAGATTTTATAGAACGAAGGGGAAATGAAAAAATAAGAATTTTCATCGAGTCGAATGTCAGAGATTTATTGTTAGTTAAATAATTTAGGGACCAATTCCCAAGTAGTCTATGATTTTAATACGAATTTACTTCTGTGGGCATCACCTCTGGTAATATTTATGACCCTTTATGATTTACTTAACGAATGTATATGGAAAGAGGCGATGAAAGCGAGTCCTAAATCAATTGGATTTAATAGGAGCTGACAGCCAGCAGGGGACAAATTTGATTAATTTCGAAACATTAAAAATACATTATCTTGAAGATTATGCCGGATTAAATCCTTGTAAATGTCATTAGCAGTGTTTATAACACTTAATATCAATTCCGAATGCAAATTCAGATCCAGTTGGAGTTAATTTATTTAGCTCTGATAATTACTGAATAATATAGATAACAATATCATTGGGATACTTGGATTAAAATTATACATTTAGGTTATTTTCAAATGTCAATTATTGATATAGAAAAGAGAATTGCACACAAGGCCCTGAAAAATTCGTCAAACTTTTTCGATTTCTTCTCTAGACGTCTAGAACCCGGAAATCATTCTACAAATCATTAGCTCAAACGTATACATTTTCTGTCACACTAACGATTAAAGTTCTATCTATCCAAAACAACATCCCTTTTTATGGGTTTGCTCACATTTTACCATTTACAGAATAAAGGTAAGCGCTCAATATAAGTTAGGTACATTAAAATTTTCGCTACCTACAACAAGGTCCATATTTGTCGTTTTTTAGTAGCGTAAGATATGCCATGCCGTTGAGAGATAAATTCTTGTTTTGGCAAATTGCATTATGGTAATCATAATAAATTACTTCTTATCGTGATATTTATATTAAACTTACGCAAACTTCACGTTATTTATGGCCCACTATAAAACAAGATTTGGAGCTACTGTATATACATGGTGGTCCTATAATCGACGCCATGTCGCCTGAAAGCGAGACAATGCTTTAAATAACTTAACTGATTAAGCTCAGAATTTTTAGGTCTAAAAATGGTAATAACCTATTTTTCGAGTTGTCTCTTAAAATCCATTGTAGTGTTTTGATTTGATGTTGGTGTTTCAAAAAGGAACTTTGACTATCTCTTCCGCTGTTCCAGGTCCAGGTCTTCTCGCCATTAACTGTCACCATCATGTGTGGTAAGGGGTTTCCTCTTCTTCATCACATATCCTGCTTTCCTAATTATCCTTCGCCATTGTGTTATTCTAATGATGTGTATTTCTAATTCAGTGCTCTGCCAGCATTGCACATCGTAGTTGTTTTAATGATTCGTTGTTTGTTAATAACCAATAAACAAGCGAGTGTCTCATTCTTCATTCTAGATGCATCAGTTCAATCCAAGAGGTGTTTTTGGAACAGGAGTTCTTTTACCGACTCAATACAACAATATCAAAACTGTGTATCGGGTTTAAAAGGCTAAGGAGTACTTTTGACTTCCAGAAACCTTTCCGAATACCTGAAAGGAAAGAGAATAAAAAAGGAGCATTACAAAACCGATATGGACATCATTGGTATGGGGGCATTTGAAAACACAAGGATTGGAATAAGTATAAACTTGAGCCGCTTCACATTCAGAAGTAATGGCAATCAAAACCTGCTTACGGATCACAATGTGGTGACTATGTAAATAAGTGAATCATGAGTGTATTGAAAATTTTGGGAAATGTAGAAGAGAATCCAGAGTGGACAAGATTGCCTCATGAACCTAGTGGCCTTGGTAGGAAGAGGCAAGGTTTCTCTGGAATGGGTACCAGGACACCAGGGATTTGAAGGTAATGAGATAGCTGATGCTCTAGCAAGGAAAGGTTTTAGTTGGCCCGGAACCCACCACGTGCGGATAGGAACAATAAACGCTGAACTATCCAATAACGTGGATTGAACTTCTGATAGGACTGAGGCGTCATTCAGGACAAAACCCAAAGAATGCCTACAATTAGAAAGGAGGTAAATATGATTGGTGATAGGACTTCTGACCAAAAGCTGTCCTATGAGTAAACACCATGAGGGTGGTAGAGGCCTTTAGCTGTAAGGCATGTGGAGAATATGCCAGTGCACGGTTTTGTGTAAAATGTCACCATTTTCGGAACCTAAGGAAATTGCAAACGTATCCATTGTCAGTATCTTCAATTTTGTCAAAGATACTCACCTGATAAAGTAGAAAGTACAAGGACACAATAAGCTAAATGAGCTTCAGTGCAGTGGACCTAAAAAAAAACCACAACCATAGTGAGATTGATTGATGGTATCTTTTTCTTAGATGGTTCTGAATTCGATTGGTTTCAGTTTGTGTTACCTTAGTTACACTATCAGATGTAATAGTAAGTGGAGCTTGGTAGACTACTTTTCTCGAATGTCTGGCCCGATGGGGCTTGCATCAGTAGGTTTTTTCAGAGGAGAACGACAATGCCGTTAGTGACGTAATATATTGTCCAGATATATTTTTATTGAACGTGCAGAGTTTAAATGTACAAACGATAGCTTCGTTAGAGGTAGACATAAACAATTATCATGATATTAAATTTCTATGCTTAACTGAAACCCATTCTAGAACGGAGTCAATAAAAACTAAACAAATTAATGGTTTCCATTTAAGTAGTTTTTTCTGTAGACAAGTATATGAAAAGGGCGGTGTAGCTATATATTCGAAAACTAATTTAAATACTATTAAGATCGATTTGGATCAATTTTGTGTTGAAAAGCACTTTGAGATATGTGCAATATCTTACAAGGATAAATCCACTGAAAAAACTACCATAATTCTAACCATTTATAGGTCTCCTATTGGTGACGTTGATTTATTTTTTGAGAATATAGTGAAGGTCTTGGAATATTTATATAAACCTACATCAAATATAATTTTATGTGGTGACTTCAATCTCGACTCATCTCCAAATTCAAGATGTATTTATAATTTTATTTACTTAAAAAACATTTTAATTACTTTTAATTTACATCCAATGGTTGAGTGGCCTACTCGAGTAACTGTTAGTACCTCAACGACAATTGATAACATTTTTACGAATTTAACAGAAAATAGTCTAGCTTGTGTGGTGGATAATGACATTTCAGATCATAGATCTGTACTATTTGAAATGTGTTCTATAAAGGTAAATAGTAAGTTAAACACTAGTCATTTGCAGAGAATTTTTTGTGATAATTCCATAAATAATTTTTCTTTAGCATTGCAAACGGAGACCTGGCTTAAGGTTTACGAACTCTGTGACTTTAATTGTGCTTTTGATTGTTTTTTTAATATATTTATGTTCTATTTTAACAAATATTTCCCTCTGGAAAAAATTTTTGATGATAGCACTAGACGTGATAAAAGGTGGATAACTAACGAGGTGAAAGTTTCAAGCTCAAACTTAAAAGACCTATACAATTTAAAAAATATGTGTCCAGAATTAACCAGTAGATACAAGAACGCTAAAAAAGCTCACACTTTATTAGTTCAACATACCAAAAAATTATTTTACCAGAATAAAATAATGAAATCAAATAACATATCAAAAACGGTATGGAACGTAATATCTGAAATTTCAAATAAAAATAAAACACATCAGAATATTAGCATATTAAAAAATGGTGAACTATGTGAGGATCCCAATATAATAGCTTCTAATTTTAATAAGTTTTTTATAGATGCACCTCTACATATACTCAATAAAATACCTGCTAATAGTGAAAATACTTACTGTTCAAATTATGTTATCCCCAACAATACAGATACAATATTTTTAGAACCGTTTACCTGTGAGGAAATATTGACGTTATTAAACGATAAATTAAAAAATAAAAACTCTTCGGGTCCCGACGAAGTTCCTATGTTTTTACTGAAAAAAATTATTGGTTTAATTGTTGAACCACTTACTTATATAGTCAATTTTTCTTTTACAACGGGAAGTTTCCCAAAGATTTTAAAAGTAGGAAAGGTGGTCCCAATTCATAAAAGACAGAGCCCTCAATTAATGGAAAATTATAGACCAGTAACTATCCCATCTGGATTCTCCAAAATATTAGAATATTGTTATTTAGATCGCTTGCTAAAATTTACTAAGAAACATAATATCTTTACAAAAAACCAACATGGTTTTCGGACCGACATGTCCACACAAACTGCTATATACTCATTTTACAATAAGTTAACAGAACATTTGGAAGCAGGCGAATGCCCCGTCGGAATATTTTGTGATTTAAGCAGGGCATTCGACTGTGTCAATCATGTAAAATTGTTGTCTAAACTTCATTCATATGGTATACGTGGTGTAGCACATGAATGGATAGCTTCTTTTTTGGATCGTCGTACACAGTATGTTAATCTGACGTACAGCGACAATAATAGCAGATATACAATTAAATCAGAATATTTAAACATAAATGTGGGTGTTCCACAAGGCTCCGTATTGGGCCCGATATTGTTTTTATTATACACAAATGAGATTGATACTTTGACCTCGGAGGCATTTTTTGTTATGTATGCGGATGATAAATCCCTCTTAATATCGGATACTACAGATGAAATGCTAGAATCTAAATGTAACAATGTATTACAAGTCATAAGTGACTGGTACAAGTCTAACATACTTTATCTTAACACTGAAAAGACACAGGTGATTAGATTTCATAACAGACAAAAACATTGCTCTAAATTAAATATTAAAATAAATGACTCAGATACCTTGAGTAGTAATCATGAAGTTAAGTTCCTGGGAGTCACAATAGACGAGTGTCTCAATTGGAAGTCACACTGCTCACAGCTAACTTCAAAATTAAATTCACTGTGCTATTTATTTCGCAACCTTCACACAGTTTTGACAAATGAACAACTTGTTATGCTGTACCATGCTCAAGTCTCCTCTAGGCTGAGATATGGGGTGTGTTTCTGGGGTAGATCCACACAATCTTTGGATGTATTTATTGCACAAAAACGTGTTTTAAGATGCATTGCTGGTGTGTCAAATAGGTATTCATGTAGGGACCTTTTTAAAAATTATAATATTTTAACTGTTGCGTGCATGTTAATATATGAATTAAGTGTTTTTATTTTTAAAAATAAAAGAAATTATGTTTTAAATACCAATGTTCATAAAATAAATACAAGGCAAAAAGACCATTTCCACGTGCCATTTTGTAGATATGTGATAACTTCAAACTCACCCACTTATTTAGGTTTAAATATTTTTAATAAACTACCACTTCATGTTAAAGATGCACTAAGTTTAAGATCTTTTAAAAGACAGTTAAACAGTTACCTTATACATAACTGTTTTTATAGTTTGAATGAGTTTTATGAAAGTAGTAGTAGTTAGGTTGTAAGTAAATGACTATTCCTATACAAATGTATTACTTTGTCTTAAAGGAAAATAAAGGATTATTATTATTATTATTATTATTATTATTATTTCTTTCGGTCTTAAAGTTTGTTTTCTCCATTCATCTTTCATTTTGTTAATGCCATCTTCCACTTGATCTTTCCATCTGACATTTGGTCGTCTTTTGGTCGTACCTTGGCTTCTATTCCATGGAAATGCAAGTTTTTGCAACTTGAGTTTTCAACGGCCAGTGCTCCATTTTTGGCTGTAGGCCCACAAGCCTCTTGTGACTTTGGTAATCTAAATAAACTTGAAAATTCAATTTGATGTCTAAGATTAGCCCCAACTATTTTGCTTTATTGCTCACTTGCACTTTTTTCTCGCAGTTAAAATTTCCTTAAGTTTTGGAGTCTCATAGTGAGTGTAATCAAACAGAGATAATAATAACCCCAATTTTTTATATTTCACTCTCGTTTAAAAAGAATTACGTGTATAAATATTTGCATTTATAAAAAAAAAAATAAAAAAAAAAATTCCGATACCGGGAATCGAACCCGAGCCTCCTGGGTGAAAGCCAGGTATCCTAGCCACTAGACCATATCGGAGTTGAGTAGTCAACCTCGTAGTGTGTATTTAAGTTTAGATGTTATAAACTAGGTATAAATAAGAAATATAATAAATATAATCAATAAATTCACCACCAGGTATCTTTCAATAAGTAAGAGTAATGCCAAGGATTAGGATATTGGAAATTTGAAAATCAGTTTAATTGTTTCTTAATAATTAAGTTGTTAATAATCATACAAGACGACTCAAAATTATGGTACAGAGATCTTGAAATAAAGACACGTGAATTTAGTTTTGATTAGGTTCAATTTTTAAGTCCTGTACGGACTTCTTTGTGAATATTTTTATTTGATCGATTTAAATGAAATTATAAAAGTACCCTTAAAACATTTTTTTTACATTTTTCTTGGGATAAGTGTATGGTATGAAAACTAGTTAAGACATTTTCGTTTAAAAATGAATTCTGGACTGGAATAAATAATGAAAACACAATACCTACAAGATTAAATTTTAAAAAGTTGTGGCCTCTAAGACGTTAACAAAAAAACATTTTTAGTCGAATGTCTCAAAAAATGACGTTTCTCGGTCAGAAGACAAAAACGAAAGGTAGAACTTTTCTAGCTACTTCAAGTAAACGACCTGAAAAGACTTTTCAGGCCTCGGCCTGAAAAGTGACAGACAAAAAGATTAAGCGTTTTAGTTACCTACCTTTTAAAATGCTGGCCCTTTTTTTTCTACTGTAAAATGGTAATGCCACTTGTAAATAAAACTTCAATTCAAGCAATTTTAATTGAATAAAATAAGAGATTTCTGAATTTTATTTAATTCGATACTAATTTCAAGCAAACTGATATGACAGCAGTTGTGCAGTTGTTATTTATTAATATCTGGCATTATAGTTCACAGCCGTCTACAAACAAACTTGAAAATTGTATCATTTGCGGGGTAGCAAAGTAAATCTTAAGAACATAATATTTTAATTTTCCCTATCATTTTAATATCCATAAGCACATTCGAATAAAAAATATTGTATGTCACACAGACTGCGTCTCGGCTGGCAATATTTCGTAGTCGCCCGAAAAACTAGATTTTTCGTCGTTTAAGGATACCATTAGGAAATATCCTTTGGGTTTAAATTTAACTTAAATCGATTAAGAATTACTAAATAATTTATTGATGATTTCAAACAGTAGTTTAATAATGATATAAATGTTGTACTTCAATTTGTGAAACGTTTCGTACGTATCAAATCATACTTTCAAATATGTTGAATAAACATCGTTAAAAAATGTAATCCTCGTTCATACAAAATTGTATAAAATACCACCGGCTCATATTAGCATTCCTGGCCTGGGTAGTTTTCATATTAAAACGCGATCATTAATTGCTGAAAACTGTAAAACAGTTGGGACGTTAAGTCCCTCAACAATGCATACATTACATAAATCCGGTCACGCTCTCATTAAAAAAAATTTCCATGAGTACTTTGAAGTTATATTGTAGAGTGCAGGAGAGTTAAGAATTTCAAGTGTGCCTGAGAGCTTCTGTTATTGCCGAGATATCAATCCATTTAACATAACCACTAACTGTCCATTACGTGCAGGGTTGGAGCCAGAGAATTTGAACTCAGCAATATGAATATAGCTGAAAGTCTTTAAACGTCCCTGCTCAGGCAGCAGTGGTTAAAACTAATTTGATGTATTCCGAAATTTTAGTGGTTTCTAGACTATTTCTGGCATTTTCAACTTAAAAAATTTCATCGATTCTAATACGCATCGATTTGACCCTATCCAGCTCGAGTCACTACCGAATCGATTATTAAAACGTTATCAAATATAAACGCTCCATAAATATTTTTCGACGGGCGATTCCGGTCCTGAGGCATTCCAGATTTATAATTAAATTCGTTTTCGCCGCCTATTTTAAAGAGGGCTGTTTGTGTAACGCTTACATCGTATACATTTTAGAAATATACACTGGCTGTAATACATCAAACCCATTTGTGGTTTTATCCCCCTTTTGATACTGTGAGATTTTATGAGGAAGCGTATTAAAATTTTATATATATAGTTTGCTTTTAACCCTTATAAAACCCAAGAGAGGAATCTTCGGATACTAATAAAGTGAGGGTAGGTATTTTAAGTAAATAATTGAGGAGCTAAAAATATGCACAAGCAATATAGTTGTTTTTAATCATGTTAAGGGTTGCTGGCATGTTGGAAAATGACGTACAAGACGTGATTTTCCATTGGTGGACGCAATTCGTGAACACTCAGGTGTATATCCAGAGACAAGAAAGTAGACAAAGAATCATAATGTAATAGCACTATGTTTTGTCACCTAAAAGAAAATTAACTATGGTACACTTAGAAGAAATGTAATCAGATATTTTGTGTAATGGTAGAAGTAACTATATTTTAAAAAATTCGAAATTAACAATAAAGTACCACGCACACTGCTACGAACACATTATATCATTACAATTATATGGCGCCCAACGTAGAGCAACGAAAACTTTACGCTATGTACTAACATAACTTTATTTATAACATATTCTTTATTACTATTTTTTTTTCTTTTGCAGGTATGTGGAATTGACCTACTGACAGGCGATAAAAGTACCCCTTAACAGAATGTACGTAAGGTATTTTCATTTATTTTTTTTTGTTTTGCAAAAAATTTTTAAGGAGAAAGGAAGGGTAAAGAAATGAAACGCTCAGAAAAACAGGGAAGGCATGAGTAATCTCATTTAATAAAATATTTTAAGAAATGTATAGTACAGTAAGTAAAAACTGTCGCAGTGGACCATTAGTATAATCTTGTCTCTGCAGCACCATTCTACGTACATTAACAAATTAACTTAAACAACTTTAGTTTAGTTATAAATGTTGGTCCATTGTCACAAATTTAATAATTAACCCCCGTTGATAACAATCACTCTCACGTTATAAATATTAATTTATTTTGAAATAACAACTCAAGATGTTTCACAGAGCATATTACTTTTCACGCAGACATGAGAAGACAAGTAGTATATTCTAATTTTAGACTCGAACTGCGCCTGGTAAAATATGAGCGATGTACCCCAGCTAGCTGGCTACATCCCATACCAACCCCTTTCAGTAATATTTTTAAATTACAGGTCTTTATTATCTCCATTTATATATTCTATTTTGGGAATATTTTACAAATTAGGCACGGCTGTGAGATGATGACGTCTAATTTAAAATTCTGTACACCAGGACTCTGCAGGTAGCGTCGTTATTTAAATTTTATAAATGTCAGGTAATTTCCATGTCTCTTTGTACGAGGACAGAACAGAAATATGTTGATTGTTTTGTTGGCGCAGCTATTAGAAAACAAGGCAGTTTAACGGAGCTGTACGTTATGTAGGTATATATCTATATGACTATAATGAGATTTTTCTTGTTGTTACATTAAATGCACCAAATGAACAAAGAGGTACCAAAATACATCCAATATATTTTTGTTTTCCTTCACCTCAAAAAATGGCGTTGGTTAAGTACAAACGATGTACCAAATTCCAGTTTCAGAGGAAGAAGTGGTACCAATTTTTGATTTACAACCATATTGTAAATTATTGTATTTTTGGATTCCACATAACTTTCTGAATTCAATGATGATACTACATAAGTGACATTTCAAATAGGTATCAAAATTTTAAAAATTTTTAAATTTAAGTTCGCCATGATTCTTAATAATAAGCCGTAATTTATTCGTTATTAATATCTTACTAAATCGGGTTGGCGCCCGATTTATCTCTGCGAGGCTGACCCTCCATATCAGTGGTTTTATCTCGGGGTTTCTAGTTGAAAGACGTTTTTTTAAATTTCGGGAAAAAAGTAGAGTCCGACATTGGGTAGCGGGGGCAGGGAGTTGGGAAAATTTCAGGATTTTAGGGGTAAAATTTGAAAAGAAAACAAAAAAATGCAGAGCCCCTGCGGGGCTCTATTTAAGAAATAATAATGAACCGGCCTCTGCGGAGCCGAATAATTAGTAGGTTCTAGACGAACCAGAGGGGCTGGTTATCGGATGAATAGGTTCTAGACGATCCAGCCCCTACGGGGCTGGCTATCGGATGAATAGGTTCTAGACGATACAGCCCCTACCGGATTAGTTTAGGCGAAATCGGTAAAAAAAATTTGACATTCTTTTGGAGAAAAAATTATTTTAGGCTTTTCGGTGACAGCTGTCAAAGTGACGTTTTCTCGGGAAAATTTTTTTGTGACAGCTGTCAAAGTGACGCTTTCCTAAAAAAAATTTGTGACAGCTGTCAAAGTGACGTTTTTTCAAGATTTTTTGTGATTGCTGTCAAAGTGACGCTTTCCTAAAAAAAATTTGTGACACCGTAAAAAATTTTTATGTGACTGCTGTCAAAATGACGTTTTCTCGAGAAAAAATGTTTTGTGCAGCTGTCAAAGTGACGCTTTCCTAAAAAACATTTTGTGACAGCTGTCAATGTGACGTTTTCTCGTAAAAATTTTTTTGTGACAGCCGTCAAAGTGACGTTTTCTCGAGAAAAATTTTTTGTGACTGCTGTCAAAGTGACGCTTTCTTAAAATAAATTTTGTGACAGCTGTCAAAGTGACGTTTTCTCGTAAATAATTTTTTGTGACCGCTGTCAAAGTGACGCTTTCCTAAAAAAATTGTGACAGCTGTCAAAGTGACGTTTTCTCGAGAATTTTTTTGTGGCAGCTGTCAAAGTGACGCTTTCCAAAAAAAATTTGTGACAGCTGTCAAAGTGACGTTTTCTCGTAAAAATTTTTTGTGACAGCTGTCAAAGAGACGTTTTCTCGAGAAAAAAATTTTTGACTGCTGTCAACGTGACGCTTTCCTAAAATACATTTTATCACAGCTGTCAAAGTGACGTTTTCTCGTAAAAAATTTTTTGGTGACAGCTGTCATAATGACGTTTTCTCGAGAAAAAATGTTTTGTGACAGCAGTCAAAGTGGCGCTTTCCTAAAAAAAATTGTGACAGCTGTCAAAGTGACGTTTTCTCGTAAAAAATTTTTGTGACACCTGTCAAAGAGACGTTTTCTCGAGAAAAAATTTTTGTGACTGCTGTCAACGTGACGCTTTCCTAAAATACATTTTGTCACAGCTGCCTAAGTGACGTTTTTCGCGTAAATAATTTTTGTGACAGCTGTCAAAGTGACGTTTTCTCGTAAAAAATTTTTTTGTGACAGCTGTCAAAGTGACGTTTTCTCATAAAAAAATTTGTGGCAGCTGTCAAAGTGACGTTTTCTCGAGATAATTTTTATTTGTGACAACTGTCAAAGTGACGTATTCTATTTATTCGTTATTAATATCTTATAAAGTTAATCCAAATGATATTTTTATTTGTGCCTTAAGTTGGCTAATTACTTCATTAAATGCCACAATAGTGGCTTTCATTCGAGAGGGGTTCAAAACTAGCTCTAAGGATCGAACCCTGCTTATAATAAGGTCGGCAACTCTTTAGGAGATTACCAAAAGGGTGTTCCAGCTAAAGCACCTTCTGCCATTAGATAGTGCACGTGGACGTCTAAATATAAAATTCATTATTCCACGCTATTTTAAAACTTCCTAGAGCTTTAAACAAAGCCTTTGTGCACCAACCGCAAATTGACTATAATTCTAATCTACGTAAAAACCAGGCCAGGCCGTATATAACAATTTTATACAAAAAAACTCGTAAAAGTTTTTAAATGCGAAGCCGTAAACTTTTATAATAAGTTAGCAACGAGGGCATGTTTAATATTTTGGGAAATACGTGTCACAGTGTATTTTCGGTGTTTATTGGTACATAAAATTAAGTTACGAATACGAAAATACGATGATTACTTACAAAGGTGCTCGCGGGTCGTAAAATAAATTCCGTACTTATTACCTTGTATGTTTTACATTAACATGAATGAACTCGGGATTACCGTGGTGATAAATTGGAAAGCGAGCGTGTTTATGAGAACTGTCGTTAAAATTATAACCCAAAGATATATTCGTTTATTTTAATGAGAGAGTATGTAGCTGTATTAGTCGTTCGATCCTTATTTCTCCAGAAATTGATTATATCGTTTGCATAGTTGATTGCGGCTTAAAGTTTTAAGACAAAAGAGAAGTTTCTATAGAAGAATTGCTAAATGTATAAGTTTAAAATGAAAAAATTAGTAAAAGATCAATATTCACATAGCTGGAATATTTGGAATTTGGTAATAAAACTTTTTTTTAAATTTAAAGTTAACTCAAAGTATTTTCTCCCTGCAAGTATCTTCAGATGTTTCTAGATGCTCAAATATTTATCTGAAGAGTTCAAAATAGACGATATGGGAGTTTCAGAGTCGCTGATTACAAAATAGATGTGAAAACTAGAAACTTCTGCGAGGAAAATCCAATATGGCGGCATTTCTATTTTTTTTGTAATAGGGGTTTTGGAGGTTGCTCATTTTGATTTTTTTGTAAAAATTGAAAAATTTTCTTCGGAAAATTCGCTTCGATGAAACTCTTATGGTAGGAAAATTTTTGAAAATTCAAGTTTTTAACGAAATAACTTGAAATTCTTATTCAGTGGAGTTTTTGACTCGCTGATTTGTTATGAAAATTGGAAAATTGTGATAAAAATTCAATATGGCGCATTTTTCAGTTTTTTTTTTAAATAAATTTACAGAATTGTGTAATGCATATAAAGGGGTTTCCAAAGCAAAATTGGAAAATTGAGTTCCGAAAATGCACTTTTATGAAAATTGTAAGGGAAAAATTTTTTTTCTTTAATATATGGTTACTATTTTCTTATGTGTTTTGATGCAATGTATCCAAATCCGGCTTTAAAAATGCTCAAACTCTTCGGGATTTTTTCTAACTGAAATAGTTTTAAAAATATGGAGTAAGCAGCGAAACTAGCTCTACCATTGACTTTTTCTTATTAATTTGAATTTATTAAACTATGCATCAAGCGAAAGATGTATTTGCAACTATTAAAGCACTTTCATTATCTGTTGGTAGCAAATACATAGTTTACTCATCTTTATTAACTTATTCACTTAGAGCGAGTGGAAAAACTAGCGTTATTAAACATTCTCTTATTTCCATTAATCTGTCTATCTGCTTTCATTAAACTATACATTTATCTCAATTCAAATATTTATTTGTGGCTAATAAACAATTTTCATTATCTGCAAATAGACAATTCACATAACTGTAGTAAGTTATTCACTTGGAGTAATTAGAGAACTAGCGCTACTATCTAATTATTAAATAATTTTCATTAATCCGTTAAATTGGTGTTATTAAATTATTTATCTGTATCGAGTGAAGTATTCACTTACGGTTAATAAAGTACTTTAATGGCCAGTTGGTAGTAAATACATAGAAACAAATAGAAAAAGTTGCTTTGCCATTAAATTATTGATTATTTTCATTAATCTCTTAAACCGATGTTATTAACTGTTCGTCTGCATCAAGTGAAATATGCATTTGCGGCTATTAAAGTACTTTAATTCACTTGGTACAATCGTTGAATTATTATCCTGTTTTCACTCTTGGCTATTAAAGAACTTAGGTATTGGCTAGTGGAAAAGGTCACTTACCTATATTAACTTATTCACTTGAGGTAAGTAGACAAACTAGCTCTATTTGTTCTATACTCATTAATCTGTTTAGCTGTTTTTTATTAAACTGTACGTCTGTAACAGGTGAAATATTTATCTGCGGCTGCTAAATTTGGTAGCAAATATATAGTTCATTTGTCTTTATTAACTTATTCACTTGAAGTAAGTGGAATAAATAGTTACACTATTGAATTAATCCATTAATCTGTTTAGATGCTTTTATTAAATTGTACATCTGTCTCAAGTGAAATATTTACTTGAGAACCTAAAGAACCTTAATTATTGATTGGTGGAAAATACACAGTATACATACCCGTATTAAATTATTTACTTGGGGAAGTAGGGAAACTAGCTCTACCGTTGGATTATTAAACTATTTGGGATTATTCCGTTAAGCTGGTTTTATTAAAATATTTGTCTGTATCAAGTGAAATATTTACATGCATTTACCAAAGTAAAATTAGTAGAAGATACTCTATGTGTCAATTATTGGTAGCAAATACATTGTTCATTTGTCTTTATTAACTTAGGATTTTCCAAACAAAATTTTCACAAAATATTTAGAAACAGCAACCTCAAAAAAACCTATTGTTGTACATATTACACGATTCTTTAAAATGTAATAAAAAAAATTTAAAAAAATGGAAATGTGTTCATATTGAATTTTCCTCGCGGAATTTTCCAGTTTTCACATCTGAATTACAATCAGCGACCTTGAAAATCCCCATAGAGCCTATTTTGAACTCTTTAGATAAATAATTTTTATTACGAATTTTTTTTCTTTGGGACCCATTACCAAAGATTATATTTAAAGGAGCAATTTCGAGAGCCGACGGCTGGGTATACTATCATCGAGACTATCATTAAACCATCTTTCTGCATAAAGCGGCTGAGCACAAACACAATCCTATCAATTCTCTAATAGAACTTCTCGGATAAGTTTACTTCTCTCTTGAAGTACTTTATTTATATGCGACGAGGCAGGCAAAATACACAAGACCAACGAACCAGTCCTGGGAGCAGCCTGCAATAAATATTCAATTATTGACGTTTCAAGATTTTAATGAGATTCCTGGGTAAGTAACACTTTGACAGATATTTTATTGTGTACGTTGCATAGTTGTTGATGCGGCTCGCTATCAGCTTTGTGCGAATATAGTTAACTATTCCTTTGAAGCGTTCGAGATTATTGTTCCATTAAATTTGGATTCTTGTTGGTTTTTTAATGTTAGCAGTTTTATTGGGCAATTATTATTAAATGTAAGTATACATTTGTTAGGTTGATGTTAATATAGGAAATTTCGGCAGTCGCATTGCTGATGGTGATGCTGATAAAGGCATATTTACATACATCACAACGTGCAGTCGTCAGGGGGAAATTCCTCCGTACTATCCGGATTCGGCTAGTACAATACTACGCTTCGGCGCAAGGTTGCACAATACAATAATTATAATAACAACATGCATAGTTTTCATCAATTGAACACGACAGTGGACATTTCCATTTTCAGCCAGGTTATTTTCACGTTATTTTTTTACTATTTGTCTTTATACAAAAATAAACCTGTTAAACCATTTTTATGAATTTACTTTTATGAGTTTTCATCTATTTTTCTCTATTAAAATTAATGTGATTATTAAATCAGACTCGGTAGGTCTAAGTGAGCCTTGCCTCGGATCTTTGGGATATATATATTGTTCGTTGAGTATTTTTCAAATATTAAGAAAAATAAATTAACGTGTTGAATTTTCGACATGAAATTGGTTTTATAATCGGATATTAAATCTGTGGCCTAGTCGTGTATTTTAAGATTACAACAAAATAATGAACATTAATCGGTCGTAATGGTACTGGAGGCGTTCTACCAACAAATATTAAAGCAAAAAAAAGGGCGATGCTCGTCCAAGCCTTCATTTTTAATAAAGCTCCTTACAGCGGATTATCATTTACCTCGGCGCTTTTTGGTAATTGATTTTGTAGGTATCAGGCTGGGGATACTTTAAATCCGTGCGCCGTGTTTTAACTCCAGACTAAAATGAAATCACCACTGACCACGCGTATTATGTTACACGTAAATAAACATGATCAAGTGAGAAGATAGTAAATGTTTTCATAGGAAACCTTTCAAGTCTCAAGTAATCTGAACAAAATTGCATGGCGCGAGAAAAAATATGTGGCTTCTTTGGATGCACAAGGAAGCTCGTTTAATTACATCCAGCTACGAACGTAAACTTATGTTGTACTGTAGAAAAGTGAAAGATCCAGAGGGAAATACTTAAGAGAATTAAAATATCCTGTATACAAGATGAAAGCAAGGAAAAGTTTATTTAATAACCATACCATATTTTACAAAATATTATTACCTTGCGGTACACTGGCATTTATTGAATGCAAGTATTTCGTAGAAGGTAATAAAGTGGTTACTTTCAAAACGCCATGTCACTGAAGATAGCTCGAGACAAATATTAATTAAAATCGGTAATTTATTTGCGTCCTCGTTTCATTATTTTGATGCTTTCCATCTGCTAACAAAATAATAAAAATGCCACCATCCTTTTACGGCCTTTAAAATTGGATCTCTTTGTGTGAAATAAACGACGAAGTCGTTAATAAAATAGAAACCCTTGTCGGCATTACACTTGCTGAGGATCTTTTAATTTTACTTCCTTTATTTCTATGTCACTCCGGCCGTCTTAATTATGGGGAACAAGCCACAAAGACATAAATGAAATCGAATACGAGATGCATAAAACTTTCTATTATTTATTACAACTTTTTTATAGCGGTCTAGAGGAACTTCTCCAGGATTTCTGATGGCTTGTGACAAACGCGCGTGTTGTCTCGCATTTCAGTGCATAGGAGTAACTTTGATAAATCATTATTTTATAAAAATAAATTATTATTCCGACTCAGTTCCCAACATGTCACACCGGACATGTAGTTAATTACATACGAACATATTACGGGAGTAAAGCACAAGCAAGGGGCCTTTCAGCCACCGCTCAGTCTACGGTCCGACCGAATTCACTTATACGCAGGCAGCAAATGCATCACTGCATCAGTCATCGCCCGGCTCTCACGCTGTCAACATCACAACGCACCGCTCCGCACGAACAATTCAATTCAATTATACCAACTCAACCTAACTTAAATCTAATAAACATTAATCAAATAAAAAACTCGCGACGCGACGGACATTTATTTTAACAAAGAATGTATCCAGCAATTATCAACCAAATTATATCAGAGCTTTTCAGCTCTTTCATAAAGAATTCATTGCACCTGTTTCTACACACGCTCATTCAGAAAAAATTCAATACACAAGCTTCTTTGATAATAAATAAATCTAAAACCAAACATAAATCAAGTGTTCGCGCAACATGTCAACTACGTTCGTCGTGGAGGGTAAGAAACTCACAAAAAATAAAAAGACTTTCCATTTGTTTGTATGAACTGTCAATAACACCGCTAAATAGACCTTATTATATTTGCAAATATTCAGAGAGTGTAAAATTGTGAACATTTTTAAAGACGACTTTTAATACAGTTATGAAATTTTGCAAAAAAACTTTATTGCTGTATTTAATTTACAACTTTTGCAATAATGAATTGCATGAATATTAATAAATAACAATCAAATCAGCAGAGATTCATATCAATTAAATGTATAATTTAACTAT
Source organism: Rhagium mordax (assembly GCA_963680705.1). NCBI lineage: Eukaryota > Metazoa > Arthropoda > Insecta > Coleoptera > Cerambycidae > Rhagium > Rhagium mordax. The sequence goes on from OY796658.1 coordinate 88,205,842, forward strand.
GTCATGGTAGGGTTTACACCTCCACCATATGTTACGTTTGGGGGTTGATTTTAATGAGACAAATGTTAAGACACTTTAAGTTATTTTATTAAATATTTGACTCGCTTGGCACAAATAAGTTAAATGACTCGCTTGACACACGAGAGGGTTTTATTTAATAAGGGTGGTATTTAATAAATTAAAACATAGCGGCAAGGTTCCAACAAAACAATATTTAATAAATAAAGAAACAAGAAAACACATAGACACAACAGGGGTCAGAGTAGCCTGAGGAGATATGTACTTAAATCTAAGGGACTCTGAAGGGGTAACCCTTGAGGCGTCTGGCCTGATCAGCCCCAAAAGGACAACTGCCTGCAACTTCCCAGTCGCTCCGCCACGGTCATGAATTTCGCCATCAGCAATATTTTCTATTACTCAGCAGTTAGTTTGTTTAGCATCTTTTCCTAACTTCAACAATATGGTTCTACTTTCATGACCTGGTTTTGATTAAATAAAATTATGTACTATACTGGGCGTTGCAGCAAATAACATTTTAAATAAATAATTAAATTGGCCATTTGTGACATTATGATCTCAAGAAATATATTTGCGTAAATAATAGATCGTCACATTTCTCTTTCTTAGCCATCATCCAAGGACATTGTGGCAGCAAAAAATAAATAAATCAACAGAGTTTTATGTACACCTGTAACCCGGCGCTCTCTACTATTCACTAATCGCTCCGAAGAATAAGCAGTTGGCAGAAAACGACTACCCTGAGTCTCCTTCCTTACAAAATGGAACATCCAATACGTTATCTAGGTGGACTTTGCTGGCGCCCTTCAAAATAATTGCAAGTCAAATTTATTACATATTTATAATAAATTAAATATTTTAATGTACATGCCTTTTTTAATGCTTCTAATTACAAAAGAGCGTTGACCACATTCACACCGCAATTTGGCACCACAAATCCTTATTTTTTTTTTACTTAGGTAACGATGAGGGTGACAGTGTATTGTAAAGATATTGTACTAATTAAGTATTACCCGGTGTTTCAACTTGCGAATCGACACAAACACACTACGACAAAAGTTTGAAGCCAAATAGACCATAATGGGTTATTTTTATTTAATCATTTAACTGGATTTGTGCACGTAAAATAATCTGATTTAAAATTAAATTCCAGTTTTTAATTACCTCCTTATCCTTCTTATACAATTTTCGTTCTAAATGTATTTAATTCGTCGTCGAGGTCTCTTATCATATTCTTATAAGATTTATAAACCAGAAAATCTAATTTCACTCTTGTAATGTAAATGTTATTTATTGCTTTATTATTCAAAGTCTGAGTTAATTCGACTAAATATTTATGAAGCCTTTGAATATCTGACAATCATGATTTAAGCTAGCAGGCCAGAAGGCCAAAGCTCGTTCGCTGGGCTTTCAGTAGTTCAATAGTCGCAGTTTAGTTCAATTAGGTGGTTGGCGTTTCAAACTTCCTTTCCACTCACTACGTATGAGTGTATGATCGAACATGATCTTCAAGTGATGAACTTACCACCTTAGAGGTCGCTGCGAATTTAATCCATTAGTGTTGATGTGGTATATTTGCAAAGTTTTGATGACTTGGCAAGAAGGCTCGAGATCCTTCAGATGTTTAAGTCAATTGTGTGAGGTACCAGAAGAAAAATGTTAATTATTGATTTTGATGATGAAGACAACGAAATGTTGGGAACTGCTGTACATTATGATGAAGTTCTTTGAATACTTAAATAAAAATTGATCTTACTGAATTCAAAAACGTAATATCTCTATTTTCCAATTTAATGATTACAGCCGCTGGCGAAGTTGACATGAACTGGCATGTATGTTCTTGCATGAACCTCGGAATCGTAATATTAATAACGAGGTCTGTGTCTCTTAAATGAAGGAAATATAATATCTCAAGCTAATTCTCAAAGGAAAGTCATACGTTTAGACCTATTACGTTTTGTCGTCATAACTAAATCAAGTTCAAGGACGTTCTGAGAGCGGATATGAGAAAAGTTTTATAATATTGGTGTTACAGTAAAAGTTTCTATTCGGATCAATCGAAACTCGGGGAAATATTTGTCTCTAGTCAATGTTTACACAAAGTATTTTACGATAACCTGAATTGAATGTAATTATAGTTTATAGTCGGTATTTCCCGAGAGAGTACGTAATATTCATTGGAGGAAAAGTAAGTTTTCGCATAATGTATGTACATACCAATTCTTGCAATGTTTTTGGTCAATAAATGAAATGAAAATTCGAGGGCATACATTTCATTAAAATATATAGACGTTGATACACGTCATAATACAAAAAGTTAATCAGATTATTAACGCAGTAAAAATAGTACTGAAGAAGGCAATCGTATACTTCGTACTTCTTCAGGTTATTTTAATAACAAAAGGAATAATAAAATTTGTACGATTGAATTCTCTTTAGAATGGCTATTTAAAATTTTCTAGGAAAGCATTGATGTAAACATTGTCAGTAGGATGAGAAAAGAAAAAACATGGCGTTCACAAACGCATAAATCTCAACTGAGACTTGACATGTAAATAGAAGATTTTGCAGCCGGCACAAGTCGGCATTTTTCTTTTCAGTTCAAGAAACATGCCGTAGCCTTGTGGCTGTGTGTTTGGAATTTTGTAAACGATATCGTATTAATATCACTTCTTGTACAACGGCGAGTTTAAAATTAATTAATCGCATACCGAATGACTCATATTATTCTGAGATATTATTTTGACGTATGCAGCGAATTCCTCTTATAAGCCATCCCACTAACTCATAAAATCGAATTTAATATAGTCATTGATATTTTTGAATATATTTCAAATTGGTCATTAAGATCTACAAAACTCCCATTTGACCTATTTTCTATTGTGACGCTCTTTGTTACCTAGCTGGGGTTGTTTGTAACTCACTACCTACAAAAAGAGCTATACCACCAGGGAAATTATTTCTTCCTTAACTGAAATCAACGTACACTGGGGCCAAGCTAACCACCATGAACAGGACAATGAAATGTTTCGCCGGCGTATGATAAATCCACGTTTGAGGGACATTTACTACTGAGTCTGGATCTTACCACCATGAACAGGACGATGTAAGGCTCAGACGGTGAGTGACATGTAATGCAAACAAGCGGAATATTACGAGCTCTGGTTTGATTAAGTCGTTCAAAACGTCGGTACCTACAAATGATACAAATGAAGAACACTTGTTACTCGTTATCGCGAGGTATTTGAAATTGATGAAATCAAAGCATCCATCCAGAAAGAACTTCAACATTCGTTTCTTAATGGAAGCTGTTATCCTAAATCCCACTTGCTGTATCAAATGTGTACTAATACCTACAAAACTTTGATGATCTCGTCCGTGTACACGACTCGTTCGCTGGACTCAATTCATCATAGGTAAATTGTCATATTGTGACATTACAAAACCTTTTTCAACCGTCTGCATTATTAATTTCTCTGGGTAATTTGATATTTCGCACACTTGAAGGTCCTAATTCTGTTTACAGCAGTCGTCCTTCTTGATTCACCCTTAATAACGAAGACCATCCACCCATAAGATGGTTGACACTTGATGTGTTACCTCAGAGGCGTCGCCGTGTCATAACCGTAATGGGGAATCATTGCGGAATGTTTTTCTTCAAAAGGTAATTCTCAAAAATGCACCAATTTCAAAAACAGGGTATAAACGAAGACAAAGAAAAGAAAGAAAATTATGGAGTAATAAGTTCTTAGGAGAAGTGAGAAGTAAAGTAATTCAGTTCATGGTTGGAGCCTACTGGAGCCTCACAACCTGAATCCACCACGTACTGACTAAAGCCTGAGCTTATAGTACCGCACAATCTCATCAATTAAGGCTGGTGATTCACATACTATGTGGTGAAGGTTTTCGTCTCCTTCGAGACATCCTACATTCCGAATTATGACTCACACTTAGTTGCTTAGTTGTTTATTTAGGGTACAGAATTCACATTGCGCAATCTACACCTCTTAGCATTCGTTGGTCTTTGATTTGAATAAGCTAATGAGTCTTACTTCTGGCACTCCTTTTGGGATCGCATCTAGACCGTTCTAGCATCCACTGTCTGGTTCCCATTGCCCAGATGTCCTCACACCGCTTTAGTTGTACGGTAATAAGTCCAACCAGTTTCTCTAGGGACTCCTGATTAAAGTATAAATTTAGCAATGCGTTTCATATTGGAGGTGGATGTATCGCTTTATTGACTACTATTGGAGATAGAAACTTTAAATAGTTAAATGGGAGTTTTGTAGATCCTTACGACAACGGTAAATTTTTATCATTTCAGAACGTAACTCCACTGCCTCCAAAGTTCCAGGGAGGGCTTCATTATAGTGTCAGTGACAATACGGATTCTCCTATTTATTGTATGTACTCCCTACCATTTATTGCGAACAAGGTTGCGGTATTACATAGGTTCAAGTCAAAGCTTGGTGGGTCCCCCGTAACTCCTGCTTTTGATCCGTTGATACACCAGATAGTATCGTCTGAGGGTCTTCGCTGCTGCCTTGTTCCCTCCTTCTTGATCAAGTATTTTAACCCTGAAGGCTTTTGTGAAGTTTTAGGTTTTGCTCCTTCTATCTACATCGAGTAGTCAGTTCACTTGTTAAAATATGTTTCAGTGCCCTTTCTTCGACCATGCCAAAGGAAGGATACTATCTCTATACCCTATTGGTCTTAACCTATGTGCCTCATTATCCACCACCATTGGAAGACATATATGTTATCTTATCTCCTTACCTTTTCCGGCTTTGATATTCAGTCCATACAAGGGGTAAAATTAAATAAAACCTACTTGAACCAATCTACGCCACTGCTACATCATTTCTGCAACTTTAGCTTTTTATGGCTTCTTCTTCGAACCAACTTTGTTTTTGTAACGAGGATTCGGTTCACGCGTTTGTGATTCTCTCCACTGTTTATAAAATAAAATATCCTCTCTCAGATGGAACTTTATATAGGGCGTTTACGAAAGTTTTTCTAGCTCATTTGTTTTTTCGTCTTAATTCTCTTTACGAGAACAGTAGTCCCTACTGTACTCGTAAAGAGTTTTGCAGAAAATTGTAAAAGTAATTTAAAGGAGCTGGAATTAGATAAAAACATGTTAGAATGCTGTGTAGAAGTCAAATAAAATGAGTTGCTTTTGTTAACAAAATATTTATTTCGTTCTAAACAATGAATGCTTCGTTGTTTAGTATGAGTAGTTTAGAAAAATTATTATTATTCTAGGTTTTTTTTATTTACTTCGGTGAAATTTATGAATTTGCCAATTTCATTTCTAACAATGTATCATTAGTTGGCATTTGTTATCATGGCTAGAGGCACAAATTTAAAAATATATTTTTCCAACTTGAAGCTTTTGACTTTTCACTCCATAGCAATCTTCTTGTACCTTAAAAGAAGCATTGTTATTGCAATTTTAATGACATATTTTTGCACTTACATTTTAGAATTGGATCTCAAGTAAATTCGTGATTAGTACTGAAATAAACAAGGGATGGTTGAGTTGAGGTGGAAGAATCTTAAATTAAATTTCTTATGTCTCTTCTGTACTTTAAATCCTTTGAGATATTTGGATAGACCAAAATCTAAAAAATAACTCAAACTCGAGTCAAAACTTAATAAAAAGAATTTCGTTATAATTTTTTTTTTTTTTTTCATTTATAAAACTAGCTGCTCACTATTTGGTACTATTTACACATTCGAGATGTAGATAAAACGGCCCATTGTGATTATAACAACAATTTACACAGGTGGTTTGGTATAAATGAAACAAAATTATTCAATCCTGTTTCCGGTCAAGAGCGGAAGAATAATTATATGTGGCATGATTATTTGGGACAGTTTAAAACGTCAGACGGATGGTGGTATATCTTTAATGATATAAAAATATATACAACAAATTGTATTAAACAAATGCGGCACAATTCTTAATGAAAAAAAGAAACAGTTCGCGACTACAGCTTTTTACATCCCTCGGACAACGGAAGACAGATTGATACATTTGTTCACATACTATATTCAAGCGTCTGAAACATTTATCATCCGAGTAAATCACCTTTTCCGTCCACCAAAATCTAATCAACTGTCTCCGACTCTATAAATCAACCCTCATTCATTTGAATTAAATCTAGGTGGCATAGCGCCGTGAAATAAATGAGTCCATAAAAGTGCCAGGTCGTGCGATTTTGTTCAGAGATTTTGTTGGCTCAATTTGTCGCCCCCCGTGAACATTATAGGTAAATATCAGATGCGCAGCTCAGCTATAAGCTATAACCGCAAAACTGCAAAAGAGTTTAGAATTTCTTAACCCACTTACATTAACTCTTACTCCCAAAACTGATATTTTACGAAAAAATCCTGTTTATTAATTTTCTCCGGTGACCCCATTATTTGGATCTGCATATTGGACCTACAACTAAATCACGTTGAAAAGCTTTGTGTTCAATACCTACAAAACATTACAATACCATTTATCGAACTCAGACTCTTAGCAAACATCGACAATGGATGTCGGGTCTTTGAGTTCACCTCGGTCAGAAATTCCATTGATGCATTTCTGCTCATTCTAGTACGCTAATTCTTCGATGGACATATGGAAAATGTGGCATGTTACGGCCATCAAAGTCAATGAAGCATGGCATGGCACATAAAGGCAGGTATTAAGGACCACGTGTAGCTCATTAAACGGGTGTTTGGCACTCCAGAAGGTACACATTGTTATGGTTGATCCAATCTGTCCGATACATCTGGTGTGGGTGATGCCAGGGACGCATGCGAGTGAACTAGAAAAAGAAAAAAATGTTAATAATAGTTTTTAACAATTATGAAAACAGCGAAATAACTAAGTTAGTAAGAAAGATAGATGGATAATAGGTTACTAAATTACCGTCATTGAAGGAATGCTTAACAATAATTGCTAAATTTTCTTCATTTTTGTTTTGCCTTGCGCTTAATACGGTCCTGGCGCATCGAAATGAATGTACATATTGCAGCTGCCGGCTCGTGCGGCAATAGTCAGTCGTAATGTGACCTACCTTAATGGATCCTTTATTTACATGTACTCAATATTGCATCCAGAACAAGCAAGATTAATTGTTCCGTCGTGATTCCACAAAAAACGGCAGATGATTTCTAAATTAAATGAAACTGTAAGCTGAAAGGGCTGCTTCAACTAATTTGATTTATCGCTTTTTAATAGAAACGCTGTCACAATATCACAATGTTGTTTATGATTGTTATAAATGATTTTTTTTCTTGGGAGATAAAACATATGAATAGATAAATTCTTGGGGATATAAATTGAACAGTTACTTAGTTCTTTTTTTTAACAAAATCCAGCTAGTTTTGGGCTTACTATATATCAGCAGGAGAAGTTATATAAAAATTTGACAAAAATACAATTTCAAATTTCTATAGCTAAAAATTCAACAAATTATTCTTTTCAATTTAATATCCTAAGAATATTTGAATCGCCGTTCCGAGCAAAATGTTTTACAAGCCGACGAGCGTGGAATTTAATATTCCCATAAATATTCGCAGCACCTATATTGTACATTTTTTAATTAAATATTTCGTAGGTGTACCTTTCATAATTCTAATTCCCCGCTATGGAGCACCAAGTCTGAAAGCTGCTTTATGAAGAAGATTCGATTTTCGCTCTTAATATATGTATATGCATTCAGCGCGGCCTGCGCCGGTTTTTATTAGCTTTAAAATTTAAATTTCAGATTTTTTTATGATCTTAATATTCAGCCACACTTCCTGGCATATCATGCAAGGAGGGAATTTACATACAAATTTACATTCGCATTTTTAACCTATAAGATGATTCATTGCTGAAGCATCTTTAGCAACTTAAATATATGTAGATTTGGTAACATAAATGCAGTAAGACTATGAAAACAAATCATGTACTGAGTGTGGAGTACCACAAGGTGCAGTCCTAGGCCCTATACTCTTTAACATATATAAATGGTTTGTTCTCATTGCAGAAATAAAGTATTTGGGCATTATTATTGATTGTCATCTAAATTGGAACGCCTTTACGAACTCCTGATGGTCAAAGAGTGGCAAGTTGTTTTAGAAATTAGTGTGTTGATACAGACATTAAAAAAACAAAAACGAGATGATGAACACAAATTGTTACCACTCCAATCACCACTCCAATCAGAAGAGAAAGATATAATGAAATCTGAAACTCTTCTCTAAGGCAGAGATCTTACAATGAAACTAGTAAGTCTAGTATAGAAAGAGACCTTACAGAACCTGCTTATCTAAGGAGGAAGTGTAATTGCTATGCAAGACCTTTTGATGCATAAGGAGCCTGGTTTGGGTTTCCAACTAATGATAAGACTGAAGATGAAGAGTTAAGGGAGGAATTCTTTACTATTACTTGGAAGGAGCTTAAAAAGCTCAAAAATGGAACTTTTGGACCAGAGCGCATCTGAAGGAGCAACATTCATTAGAATAGAAAGTCAAAGAGGTCTGAATAAACCGACAGTTGAAGAAATTGCTGGGTAATCGGAAAAGGCATCTGATTCCTAAACAGTGAGACACCCCAGCTTCATTATGCGCATTTTTCCTAAATTAATCCTATTTTATTTCATTATCAGTACAAGTTATGAGATTTCGTTAAATTCTAATACGTGATATTTTAAATAAGTTGAGTCGAAATAGGTTAAAAGTTGACCATCATTGGGTCTTGCAATAGTTTAGGAATGCCGGGCTCAGGTCAGATTATGATCGGTCGTCACAGGAAAATAGTCACTACGTAACGCTTAGACGAAGGTCCATAATTCAGTACCGGATACGACATCTGGGACCGGGAAGCGCTCGTAGAGTTCGCCTAGCATCTTTGTTTTTGCATGTAGGATATGTAATACGTCACAGGACAAAATCGTATAAATACCGGACCCAAAACCCCAATCGTGGAGACTGTCCTGAGACTCTATCGTGGCGAGCTGCTGTCGTGAACCGACGCCTGTCACAACCCTTCGTAAACCTATCGAAGAGATGGGCTTAAAACTCCAGTGTGGCGAGCTGCTGTCGATAACCGACGCCTGTCACACTCCCCTCGATACGGTCCAAAGTCTACGTAACCGCGGAAAATACATGAGCCGAGTATGGAAACCGGGGGAGAGAGTCTTTCGAATCTCACCGTCGTCCCAAGACTAGGTGAGAATGTCAAGTATAACTCGTTTACCAAATATTTAACTTTCCGAACTAGAAATAACAAATTACGACTTTATAAATCGGGGCAGAACGCTCGTCCCTGTGGTACTATATTTTATTAATTGCTTAATTGCTTTGCATAACAAATTGTAAATATCTTTTGTATTTGGACTATAACCGAGTAACCCAGTTTTAAGGAATTTTATAACTGCCTGGGCCGATGGCAACGATTATTAACGTCATTTAGAATAGTATATTTATCCCTTGGATACTCCTTTGTTTGCTCGGTACCGCTGAGCGAAAGGATTGTTACCGACCATGTTAAAACTAGACGATCACACTGAAGGCCAAATTCGTATAATCTCTTTCTACGGAAAAAGATTAATAAATATACGACGGGGGTATGGGGTGTCACAACAGTTTTAGCTGAATCCGCTTGACAGACTAAATATAAAATTACCTCGCTTAAAATTGATATTTCTATAGGATATGATATCACTGATGGACACTAAATGTTTGCACAAAATGAATGTGCTCATGTGCATCCTGCAAACAGGAACGTGAAATAAATCGCGAAATTACAGGCATAAAATCGCAAAATGCCACATAAATCATAAATATAAAACGCGTTGCCATCACCGGCCGTCAGATTTTCTATTCCATAGTGACATTACTTTATCGTACTCCACACACATATTTGTGGAACATTTAATGCCTCATCCGTGATGATACATACAATGTCCAATATTAACCGCCTATGTGAATGATGCCTATTGTCTTCGTAATAAACACAGCGTTTACTGCGCTCGTCGTCGGTCCTTAATAATACATCAGGCTAACGTTATAACTTCCACAACAGAGTTGCAATGGACACAAATTTGCAACAAGCATTGATACCTGGAGTGGCAGATCAAAACGACAAGATTTGTAACACACTTGCTGAAGGAGTTTAGGATCAAACCTCGGATCAAACTAAGAATTTTTTAGACCTGTTGATCGTGATATAACAGTCTTGCCGAGCTGTTCTACTATTTATAAAAAGATATTTATTTTATATTTTGACAACCCATTTTTACTATAACATGGTTCTCTCAATATATCAATACTCGAGTTAATTTACTATGTCTTACCCCTTTACTTTACTCATTATAGGATCAGCCACCTGTATTGGACACTGATATCACTCACAAAACGTGTCGTGTGTTAATAAGCACTTAAACCTGTTTATTCCATATTTTCTGATCAATGAAATTGCCAACTATATTGTCAATAAAACAAAATAATCTCAAAACACTTAATGCTATTTATTTACAAATGGAAACGAAAAAAGGTGAAAAACAAAACAATAACAAAATCAGAAAAAACAGAACAATCACTACACTATCTTTATTTCTTTATTTCTTACTCGCGAAACTAGAGACGATGTTGTCAGTCGAAAAATTAAAAGAAAAGTGATTTTGAAAATCTTAAAGATTTAGCACATCATGTTTCGATTGCCTGAAGGGCGGTTACACTTGAGGGGTTAGGTAAGTCGTTAGGCGATTTACCCAATTGCACTTCGACCCGTCCCCGACGGTACTTAAGTTCGACTCCTGTAGCGCTATCTGCCCATTACGATGGAAAATTATTCTTATGGCACAAGCCTTGGCTATGTTAATAATTTACCATGCTATTATAATCTTACTTAATTATCCTAATCATGATACAAATTCAATTCATATTAAACTATTTCTATATAGCACCTGCATTTGCGACTACGAGCGTAGGGAAACCCATGCTTACGATTCACTTTTGGGACAAAACCTAGCTCAGGTGTATATAGATTCCTACCTATCTTAATATTACGCACATTACATATAATGGAATATCTCCTGAATTAACTAACTTACTTATGTTATTCAAAATACTCTGTAGATATGAGATAGACACCGAGATATGATTCCTGTTGCCGGTTTATGACCTCTACTCGCGTATTCGATTGATTCACTACTCCCGGTTGATTGATTACGCGTCTTCCACGAAATACCCTAATAAACCCATTACCGAATTGCCTGTGCTATAGATTCTCCGTGACTCTCAACATATTTGCCGCATGTGGTACCGATTTGGCTGTACCCTTAGGTTTTTCCAAAGAAATAGCTGTTGGGCCGAAGCCGATGGGGCTTCCCGAATTGTTCCATAAACCTTATTGATGTATCTTAACTACGGGTGGTAAACGTTATAATTTGGGTCTGACACTAAATTTTACAAGTCTGTTTTAAAAGAAATGCCCCTTTTGCAATTCCACGATGCGTCACGTATTCTATTTACGATACTTTAACTTCTAAAAGAAACCATACCGGGTGTTATATCCGTCTTGGTTTACATAGGATGTACATTTGTTGCAGTGAATAATGGGTTCATGAACTCGAACATGGCCACTATACGAAACGTAGTATAGATGTTTGTTGGGGTGGGTTTGGTACAGGGACCAAGATGTTTTGTAGATGTGGTAATACCCCCTGAACGCAGCCTCACATTCTAACTAATGGCTTGGAAAGGGGTATCAGTGAGTATCAACAGGTTAGTTGTGACTGTTTTATTAACGAAAAATACATTTCACGTCATACCGCTGATTATACTGGATCCTTTGGTTCTAACAATAAGGCTTTCGCGAAGCTGATGATTTATGGAAGAGCCTTTGGGTTCTGTTCCGGTCTGATCAAGACAAAGTGATTAGAAGAAAATCCAAGCAGAAAAAAAAATTTTATAAACAATTTTCTGCGACTCATGATTGGGTAATTCCTTAACAATTTTGTCCGATTAGTTTTGCCTTCGACTTTAACACCCACTACTTATATTTTAGTTTACCAAACAAGTATCATAATTTACATTTACACCAGATCATGATTTATTAATATAAATCCATAATATATTTCATAAGAACGCATATATGTATATAGAGGAGATTGGAGTATCATTTTAATGTATGACATTAACTGATAATTGATATCGTACGCGCAATGGCTTTATTTAATATCATTTACTAGCCGCGATTGCTTTATTAGATATGGAAATGCCGATCGTTTATTATTCGGTTTGTACTGAGGCCGGGCTCCATTGCTGTTATTATTAAAGTTACAAATTACATAGTTGCTCGAAAATTACATATACAATAGGCAATAAATACGTATGTTTAGTAATGGATTGATTATTTGATATTTTTTCCGTTAATCTTGCTCTAAATAGATCTACGATTGCTGTAATATGTGTAATGTTAATCATTCTAGCCTATATTTAGTAGTAATTTTCGCCATTGAAGTTCTACCGCTTATATTGATAAAAAGTGGTACACTCGATTGGAAAATGATTCCTACAGTTGAACCGTTATTGGTTAGAAGCTATGTCCGTTTGTTTTCTTTCACTTAGGTACGTACTTCCGATATGATTATTCTAATGGTAATTTTCGATTAATTCGATTGGTTGATGGTTCGAATAACTTCAGTCCTTAGTTTTTCGATTTTGATAATACCTAATTAGTAACACAATTAGTAGCACTTTTCACTATTGAATTTAAGATTATGCCAAAACAAGGTCGAAGCTTTTTTAATTTTAAAATTGTTGGAGGTCATAATAATTTACATTTGAAATACTTGGGGCATAATTTTATTAATATGTTATATGCACTACTAATTTTCAAGCATACCACTAACTAAAGAAAAATCGGTTTCATACGTACAATATGCACTATTTTCTTTGTGTGGTTCGCAAGGTATAATAATTCACGTCACATATATTAACTTGTGTATTAGCTAAGAGCAACTGTGAGCCGTGAGGGATGTTCCTCTCTCATTAGAAACACAATCAGCGTGCTATTCTTAAACCATGGAAGTCTTTAATCTGGAATAAACTTTAGGAGATAAACTAAACAGCACGATGGAATTCACTGGAAAAATAATATAACAAGATCTGGCCAGTTCGCATTGAGGTTTTTTTCGAGGGGTAAACCACGGCGGAAGTCTGGTGTACATGTCTTAGGACATCACCGGAAATCATTGGAAATCACCGGAAATCATTGGAAATCACCGGAAATCATTGGATATCACCGGAAATCAACGGAAGTCTTTCGGAAATCACCGGAAATCTTTCGGAATAAACGGAAGTCTTTCGGATATCATTGGAAATCACCGAAAATCACCGGAAAGCAACGGAAGTCTTTCGGAAATCAACGGAAGTCTTTCGGAAATCATCGGAAATCGACGGAATTCTTTCGAAAATCACCGGAAATCAACGGAAATCTTCAGAAATCACCGTAAATCAATGGAAGTGTTTCAGAAATCACCGAAAATCCTTGGAAATCACCGGAAGTTTTTCGGAAATCAATGGAAGTCACTGGAAATCATTGGAAATTACCGGAAGTCTTTCGGAAATCACCGAAAATTAACGGAAATAATTGGAAAGCAACGAAAGTCTTTCGGAAATCAACGGAAGTCTTTCTGAAATCAACGGAAGTCTTCGGAAATCACCGGAAATCAATGGGAGTCTTTCGGAAATCATTGGAAATCACCTGAAGTCTTTCGGAAATCAACGGAAGTCTTTCGGAAATTATTGGAAATCATCGGAAATCAACGGAAGTCTTCAGAAATCGCCGGAAATCATTGGAAATCACCTGAAGTTTTTCGGAAATCAACTGAAGTCTTTCGGAAATTATTGGAAATCACCGGAAATCAACGGAAGTCTTCAGATATCACCGGAAATCAATGGAAGTCTTTCGGAAATCACCGTAAATCATTGTAAATCACCGGAAATCAATGGAAGTTTTTCGGAAATCAACGGAAATCATTGTAAATCACCGGAAGTCTTTCGGAAATCACTGGAAATGAACGGAAATCTTTTCTCAGTGGAAGTCTAGTGTACACAAATTTTGGTCGTGGTTTACCCTCGGTTTTTTTTATAATAAAATATCATGCAATCAAGCTTTATTTGGGGCTAGTTGTGTCCTTCCACAATATGTATGTCTTGTGTATTTTTAATAAACATAATTTTTATCGTTTTAATATTTTTATCATCTAGTATTTGTGCGGTATTAACGACAACAAACGAATTTAAATTGTTTTGATGTTGGAATAAATTATTTCGAAACTTCGACTTTATTTACAGTGCGTCATAAATTTGACAGGTATGCCAAAAAATTTAATTTAAAAATAAAAATCGACTTGTCTGAGGATTTTCTTCAAATATAGCCTTGTTCATCTGTTAATAATATAATTTCACATTTTACTAGCATCCTGCTGTTGCAACTAATACGATTTTTCTTCGTAAAAATATTCACAAATTTATTTGCAACATGCGACAAATATATTAACCATAATTTGTAATTCGGGGCAAAAAATGTGTGGCTTATAATTTAAGAAAGATATAGTGTTGCAAATTTAAATGAAAATCAATTATAAATACGCCTACGGTTAATAAGTAAGTGCATGTGTATTAATTTATTAGTCCTATTTTATGGCCATAGTCGCCAGGACCGTAATAAATTTTAATTGTAAAGCACTACTTTTTTAAATGAAAATTATGAATAAAGTACTAAAGCAGATAAGTAATTAAATATTAAATATTATTACGTTCAATATGAGCTCATAGTATCTGTACTGTACGAATTAATGATTATTAAAGACTAAATACTACAAATTAAAGATTAAATATTACAGATAAAGGATTGAAGATTAAAATGGATTCTTAATCACTGGCGCATTCGCCATTTTCTTGAAAATCTCGATGGAAAGTGCCAATATTAGGAATCTCAGGATCATTTGATCTTAATTATTATTGTAAGTTCTTCCAGTATACATAAAACAGAAACATCAAAAGTAGTAACATACAGGGTGGAGCAATAGATTTACTCAACTTAAAAAAGTATATAAAATATATAAAGTAGGTACAAATAATTCAATAAGCGATACCAATTTTATCAGAG
Source organism: Rhagium mordax (assembly GCA_963680705.1). Taxonomy (NCBI): domain Eukaryota; kingdom Metazoa; phylum Arthropoda; class Insecta; order Coleoptera; family Cerambycidae; genus Rhagium; species Rhagium mordax. Next base: position 88,221,026 of record OY796658.1, read on the forward strand.
CCGGTCCTGGTTCAGATAACACATGAACATCAACAGTAATGAGGTCAAACGATCATACAGGCGTATACGTAATATTAGATTAACATAATCACATATCAAAGATTAGGAAATTGTTCATTTTGTAGACAAAGATTTATTATATTTGTAGAGCGGAAGTATATTTGAATCAGTGATGAGCTGATGAAAATTGTACTCTTCGTAGTTGATTTATTGCACTTTTTAAATTATTTTTACACAGTCTACTTGTATTTGCAAAAGCTGCAAAAAGTATCCTACAAACATATTTTCTTAATTTCGTTTATTTTTACAATGCAAAATATCGCCTCTTATCTAATCATAATCATTATCTTTAATTATGGGCTAATATTTATATGTTAGAAGTTTTCCGTTACTTGCAACTTTAAATTAATTCCAAAATGTCAGCATCCTTAATTACCCTCACTAAGCATACACAAAATGTTTATTTAGTAATTTCGTTACATATTCATTCGCTTCAGTGAATGGTTGATATTTATCCTAATGTCTTTATGAATATCGGAGGCATATTTAATACCCATGCAGTCAATTAGCAGAGTAAATATTAACATTGTCGCTTCTAATTCGGTTTGTTTACAGTTACAGAAAAAGTATTTAATGCATTATTTATTCGAAACAACTTATGAAAGAGCCGTCTGTGTTCGAACTGCTCATTAAATTAGCCTGAAAATTAATGTGAACGATGTTAAATAATTACGGCATAAAACTGTTTATTTAATATGATTTCGTTGGATTATTAAAGAGCCGTCACATAAAACGTAGTATGTGTTTCTAATATTCTATTAAATAGGAGGTTAATGGAATTAATGTTTATACAACGTTATTATGTAATATAATGCAAAAAGAAACTTAGTTTCTATTTAATACAAGTCTATTTGTATGTACCTAGTATGTATAAGCAGTAATTTTTTTTAAAAAAACAAAACATCTCGAAAGTCAACGTATTGATGAAATATTTTATTTATTGACCAGGCAAACAAGACAATTTGTTCCAATACATTTCTTAATCTGAATTTGAGAAACTATCAATAACTAAAAAATAGCTTTTTGTTACAATATCGCTGATTCTGTGCATTTTTCAAATAGTATGGCCTCCACAATCACCTGATCTCAGACCACTATTTTTCTTTTTCAGTTCCAATTAAGAGCATATTTATTGAAGGATATGATTGGTTTGTTTTAATAAAGATGATTTTCAAGTAATAGCCTCCATAATCACCCGATCTCAGACGTCTATTTTTTTTGTATAGAAAGTGCTCTTTATTGAAAGGTGTAATTCTTTTGTCTGAATGTCGACGATTTACTGTTCAATGTCCGGTTCAAGTAGTATGACCTTAACAATCTCCTGATCTCAGGCCTCTAAATTATTTTCTGAGAACGCATTAAAGCGCAGGTTTAATGAAAAAATATAGTTGTGTCTTTTTAAAATCGCTTGATTTAGTGTTCAATACTTTCTTTCCTCAAGTAGTATGTACAGCCTCCATAACCACCCGATCTCACATCTTTAATTTTTCTTTAGAAATATAGGTATATTTAAGTGCGTATTTATTGAAAGTTATAGTTGTTTTGTTATAATATCGCTGATTTACTGTTCAATGCCTTGTTCAAGTAGTATGACCTCCATGATCTCCTGTTCTCAGACCTCTATATTATTTTCTGAGAACGTAATAAAGCGCAGGTTTAATGAAAAATTATAGTTGTTCCGTTTTAAAAGCGCTGATTTACTGTTGAATGCCTTTTCATAATATAGCCTCCATATTCACCTGATCTCAGACCTCTAATTTTTCATATTATTACTATTAATAATAATAATACATATTAAGAGCATGCGTATTAAAAAATATAGTGGTGTTTTAATATCGCTAATTTACGCTTTCTTTTCAAGTAAAATGGCCTCCATACTCACCCAATCTGAAACCTCTAATTTTTCTTTTTTAGTACAGCATGTTTATTGAAACATATAGTTGTTTTATTTTAATATCGCTGATTTACTGTTCAATGCTTGTTTTAAGTAACGCCTCCATGATCACCTGACCTCAAACCTCTAATTTATTTTCTGAGTACGTATTAAAATTTAATGAAAAAATATAGCTGTTTTGTTTTAATATCGCTGATTTACTGTCAATACCTGTTATCAGGTTGTATGGCCTCCATGATCAGACCTCTAATTTTTTTTCTAGTACATATTAAAAGCATTTTTATTGAAAGATATAGTTGTTTTATTTTAATATCGCTATTTCACTGTTCAATGCCTGGTTCAAGTCATGATCTTCTGATCTCAGACCTCTAAATCATTTTTTGAAAATATTTTAAAGCGCAGGTTTAAAGAAGAAATATAGTTGTTAAATTTTAATATCGCTGATTTATTTTTCAATGCTTTCTTCAATTAGTTAGCCTTCATGATCATGTGATCTCAGACCTCTAATTTTCCATTTAGTGCAAATTAAGAGCATGTTTATCGAGAGATTAGTTGCTTTATTTTAATATTGCTGATTAACTGTTCAATGCTTGGTATAAATAGTGCCTCCATAATCAACTAACCTCAGACCTCTAATTTGTTTTCAGATTGCGTATTAAGGAGCAGATTTAATGAAAAAATATAGTTGTTTAAAACAAAATTTACTATCAATGCCCGTCATCAGGCAGTATGGCATCTATGATCAGACCTCTAATTTCTTTTCTAGTACAAATTAAAAGCATTTTTATTGAAATATATATAGTTGTTTTGTTTTAATATCGCTTATATCTTATTTACTGTTCAATGCCAATGCCAATTTCCAGTAGCATAGATAGCCTCAATGATCACCTGACCTCAGACCTCTAAATTATTTTATAAGTACGTATTATTATAAGAGTAGGTTTAATGAAAAACATAGTAGATTTGTTTTAATGCCAATTTACTGTCAATACTTTTTAACAGTTACTATGGACTTCATAATCAACAGATATCAGACCTCTAATTTTCCTTTTTTAGTACATATTATTAAGAGCATGTTTATTTAAAAATATAGTTTTGTTTTAATTTCGCTGATTTACTGTCAATACTTGTTATCAGACCATGATCAGACCTCTAATTTTTTCAAGAACATATTAAGAGCATTTTCATTGAAAGATATACTTAGTCGTTTTATTTTAATATCGCTATTTCACTGTTCAATGCAGGCATGATCTCCTGATCTCAGACCTCTAAGTTATTTTTTGAAAACGTTTTAAAGAGCAGGTTTAATGAAAAAATATGGTTGTTTAATTTTAATATCGCTGATTTACTGCTCAATGCTTTCTTCAATTGGTACAGCCTTCATAATGATCTGGATCTCAAACCTCTAATTTCTCTTTAAGCGCATATAAGGAGCATGTTTATTCTTTTATTGAAAGATATGGTTGTTTTGTTTCAATATCGCTGATTAGCTGTTCAATGCCTGTTTTAATGATCACCTGACCTCAGACCTCTAATTTATTTTCTGAGTACGTATTAAAGAGCAGATTTAATGAAAAAATATAGTTGTTTTGTTTTAATATCACTGATTTGTGGTCAATACCTATTATCAGGCAGCATGACCTCCATGAGCAGACCTCTATTTTTTTTTAATACATACCTATTAAGAGCATTTTTATTGAAAAATATAGTTGCTGATTAACTGTTCAATGCTTATTTTAAGTAATGCCTCCATGATCACTTGACCTCAGACCTCTAATTAATTTTCTGAGTACGTGTTAAAGAGCAGATTTAATGAAAAATATCTCTCTTCTGTTTTAATACTGCTGATTTACTGCCAATATCTGTTATCAGGCAGTATGGCCTCTATGATCAGACCTCTAATTTTTTTTATAGTACATATTAAAAACATTTTTATTGAAAGATATATAGTTGTTTTGTTTTAATATCGCTTGTATCTTATTTACTGTTCAATGCCTGTTTCCAGTAGTATAGCCTTAATTATCATCTGACCTCAGACCTCTTAATTATTTTCTGAGTACGTATTATTATAAGAGCAGGTTTAATAAAAAACATAGTAGATCTGTCTTAATGTCGCTGATTTACTGTCAATACTTTTTAACTGTTACTGTGGACTTCATAGTCACCTGATATTAGACCTCTAATTTGCCTTTTTTAGTACATATTAAGAGCATGTTTTTTTAAAAATATAGTTTTGTTTTAATTTAGCTGATTTATTGTCTATACCTGTTATCAGGCCATGATCAGACCTCTAATTTTTTCAAGAAGATCTCAGACCTCTAAAATATTTTTTGAAAACGTTTTAAAGAGCAGGTTTAATGAAGAAATATGGATGTTTAATTTTAATATCACTGATTTACTGCTCAATGCTTTCTTCAATTATTACATCTGATCTCAGACCTCTAATTTTCCTTCTAGTGCATATTACGAGCATATTTATTCGTTTATTGAAAGACATGGTTGTTTCGTTTTAGTATCGCTGATTAACTGTTCATTGCCTGTTTTAGTCATCACCTGACCTCAGATCTCTAATTTATTTTCTGAGTACGTATTAGAGAGCAGATTTAATAAAAAAATATAGTTGTTTTTGTTTTAATATCACCGATTTGCGGTCAATACCTGTTATCAGGCAGTATGGCCTCCATGATCAGACCTCTAATTTTTTTTAGTACATATTAAGAGCATTTTTATTGAAAAATATTGTTTTGCTTTAATATAGCTGACATACTGTTCAATGCTTGTTTCAAGCAGTGTAGCCTCAATGATCACCTGACCTCAGACCTCTAAATTATTTTTCGAGCACGTGTTAAAGAGCAGGTTTAATGAAAAATATAGTAGATTTGTCTTAATATCGCTTTTAACGTTAGTATGGCCTTCAGAATCACCAGATCTCAGACCTCAAATTTTCCTTTTTTAGTACATATTACGAGCATGTTTCTTAATAATATAGTTATTTTGTTTTAATGTCGCTCATTTACTGTACAAAACCTGTTTAAACTAGTATGACCTCCGTGATGACCTGAACTTAGACCTCTATTAAAAAAACAGATTTATTTAAACACACTTCTGCAACAGCTTGTTATAATTAGTACACACCAGGTGAAGCTATGGTTAAATGACAATAGAATAATTATGTGTTTTGATTTTTATGGCACTTCTGAAATCTTATGCCGGAGCGTTAATTGATAAAATAAATATAATCTGATGCTAGCAGCCCTGAATAACAAAACAAGATGTGATGAACATAAATAAATATAAAAAATATACGGTACACTAAATGTCGTTTTTTTTTTGTTTCAGAGCGAAGATAGTGGCCTCTCGCAAGGACCAAGCCATGCATTTCGATGTAAAACATTCAAGAAGCCGCGACCCTGCCACCTTTGCCACCAGCCAATCCTCAACGAAGGGTCGTGCTGCAGAGGTATGTAAAACCGTCCGTTTACGTTTTTCCTGCCTTACATTGCTGAATGCACGCTGCGATAAGATCTGCATAGCATTCAACCTGTTGGGAAAGATAATTAAGTCGTTTTCGTTCATACGAAATAATTGGTTTAGCAAGGGAACTTATTAAATGCAAAGTCAAAGTCAAAGGTGAGATCGTTCATTTAAATATGCAATTTTATATGTGTAATAAATGTTTGCAGTGCCCAAGTAATAATAATTTGTTTGAAGGAGTTGTAGTAGTTTTTGCTAGATTCCTGCCGAGCAATCCAACTGTTATTTGTAAAATATTCATTCGATGGGTTTCTGAAACTTGAGCAGTTTATTATTTTGGATGTTCTAATAAATTATTGAAGGAAGCTTAAAATACTTCTTATATTGGTATTTTCTCAACAATTTCTGCAGCAGTCGGTACCAAAAAAATGCTAGATCTTCTTGCATGTTCGCCATTCATTATTGAAAATATGCATGGGAAGATATAAGCGAGGTCGTGCGCATGATTCTTTAAAATTGTTAACTGACAGGACAAAACACCTACGTCAATGGTACATGATGCCATTTACATCGGCAAAAATCAAGTAACTGCTTCACAGCTTTTTACAATCCTTGTCGTGCCGACTGTATTTTTTTATTTTCCCTCCGTTTTATGCCTGTCGTCGTTCTCCTTCCTCAGATTACGTCGACAATCAAAATAATCTTTTATGGGCCCATGAAGTAGGAATATAGACGTGAGAGAGTTTTTACGACTTTTGCTGACACAGCTTCCACAAATTTGCGTAAACTTGGAATAGAAAAACAACGCTGTCCTTTCATCGATCGTCAAAAATAATTAATTTGCTTAGAAAATCTGGGGTAAACAAAATTACACCACAAGCTTTAACTGTTGTCTCTCCTTCATTACTTCGTAGGAGCTGATTCGGATAAACCTAGCAAAAAGATAATTACGTTTAAAATTGACATTCCTTTAAATTTGACATTACCACACGTAGCTAAATGATTGCCACGATAAAGAGTTCGAGGGCCACCTTACCATGCTTCAATAAAAACTTTACTCGCAAATCTCCAACGTAATTTATTCCGTGCTACACTCCAGTGAAAAATCACCATTGGCCTCCAATGCTCATCGAAACCGCTGAGGTCTACATAGAATTGTAATCAGCGTTTTTACGCGATAAATCTCAGCGACCGACCCTCCAGAGATAAACCAATAATGTTTGGGCCGGACAGTTAAAAATTATGTAATTTTGAATCTGATAGTTCACCGGATAAATCGATGCGATACTGCCATGATTTAGTTATATGTGTAGTATCTGATACAAGAGACCAGCGGTGCGCGTTTACTAATATAGGCCTGCGGAAATAGAAAAAACGGTGTAACTAATTCGTTTCAGATAGCCGTAGGTAAAAACAGGTGTATTTAGTTATAAGGAATATACCTCTGCGATTCCTCCCAAATCAAATATACAGAACATTGTTTATAAGTCACTTGTATGTGAAAAAATCATGAAATTTGGAGTTTTTTAAAAATTGCAGTAAGACTGCAGTAGATTAATTTTTTTGAATGTTTCTGTGTACTAGGTAATTCCAAACCGGTTAATTTAAGCCCCGGTTGATTTCATTTCATTGATTATTTATTTAAATAATTGCCGAAAACCATCGAAATTTTCGAAAATTTCAAGCATTTTTTACTCTGAAACGAAAAATGCTAGACTCTTGAAACGTTGGTGGAATATGTGTCTCATTACCCTCAACTTACAAAAAAATTTAGTTTCAAAATGTTTATTAGTTTTCGAGAAATTCTATTTGTTTATTAAAAACGTCCCAAATGTTTAATGAAAAATTGACCTATTAACGTTATCAAAAATAATTCAACCACAGCTCATTTTTCTCGTCAAGACGTCAATTTTACGAATCTGTTATGGGCGTATCGATTTTCAATAATTTTGACCGTCAAAATGGCGTTAACAACATTGCTACTTTTCAGAGCAGCGTTTTTTGCAAATAACTTTACAACAAATGAACGTATCTGCACAAATCTTTCATATTTGAGTTGCTGGTATTTTTCTACAAATTTATAAAAAAAATTGTTGCTCTGGGACATGTAGGAGCCGAGATAATTTTTTAAATTGTTTAATGCGCCAAACGTTTATTTATTAATATTTATGGCCAAAATTGAAACTGGTTGTTAATAAGATCTTGAATTTTGTGAATTCATCAAGTCCTATTGAAAACGGGCCCTTTTTGAGGTCAAAATATAATTTTTAATAATTAGTGATTTTAGAGCGTCTTCAATTTGTTTGGCTCAAGGGACAGGCGAATTTTTGATCAAACGAGTTTCAAATTGGGGAGCGAGAAAAATTCGTCATATATCCGTTATTTTCCGGCCAATTTCGACGTTTTTTTTTTTAATTTGGGGTAGCTCACGAAAATAATAACAATGGGCACATTTGCAATATCCAAATAATAAACAAATAATTGTTATAAACAATTATTTTTTTTTTTTTAATTTTTCCATTTTTGGGCTTATGCAACTTATAATGTGCTAATGTATTAAATATAAATTTATAAAGATTATATAATGGTAACAATGTATGCACAAACTATTTCTCCATCAAACAATATACGATGTTACAGCATTGTTACCATTATATAATCTTTATAAATTTATATTTAATACATTAGCACATTATAAGTTGCATAAGCCCAAAAAAGAAAAAAATAAAAAAAAAAAAATTGTTTATAACAATTATATGTTTATTATTTGGATATTGCAAATGTGCCCATTGTTATTATTTTCGTGAGCTACTCCAAATAAAAAAAAAAACGTCGAAATTGGCCGGAAAATAACGGAGATATGACGAATTTTTCTCGCTACCCCAATTTGAAAATCGTTAGATAAAAAATTCACCTGTCCTTTGAGCCAAACAAATTGAAGACGCTCTAAAATCACTAATTATTAAAAATTATATTTTGACCTCAAAAAGGGCCCGTTTTCAATAGGACTTGATGAATTCACAAAATTCAAGATCTTATTAACAACCAGTTTCAATTTTGGCCATAAATATTAATAAATAAACGTTTGGCGCATTAAACAATTTAAAAAATTATCTCGGCTCCTACATGTCCCAGAGCAACAATTTTTTAAAATAAATTTGTAGAAAAATACCAGCAACTCAAATATGAAAGATTTGTGCAGATACGTTCATTTGTTGTAAAGTTATTTGCAAAAAACGCCGCTCCGAAAAGTAGCAATGTTGTTAACGCCATTTTGACGGTCAAAATGATTGAAAATCGATACGCCCATAACAGATTCGTAAAATTGACGTCTTGACGAAAAAAATGAGCTGTGGTTGAATTATTTTTGATAACGTTAATAGGTCAATTTTTCATTTAATAGGTCAATTTTTCATTAAACATTTGGGACGTTTTTAATAAACAAATAGAATTTCTCGAAAACTAATAAACATTTTGAAACGAAATTTTTTTTGTAACTTGAGGGTAATGAGACACATATTCCACCAAAGTTTCAAGAGTCTAGCATTTTTCCTTTCAGAGTAAAAATGCTTGAAATTTTCGAAAATTTCGATGGTTTTCGGCAATTATTTAAATAAATAATCAATGAAATGAAATCAACCAGGGCTTAAATTAACCGGTTTGGAATTACCTAGTACACAGAAACATTCAAAAAAATTAATCTACTGCAGTCTTACTGCAATTTTTAAAAAACTCCAAATTTCATGATTTTTTCACATACAAGTGACTTATAAACAATGTTCTGTATATTTGATTTGGGAGGAATCGCAGAGGTATATTCCTTATAACTAAATACACCTGTTTTTACCTACGGCTATCTGAAACGAATTAGTTACAGATTCCCGTTCACATCGTCTAATTCTACAGGCCTAATAGCAAATAACAGTTGCGAGGTCCAATAAGAAATGAGAAGAAACAGCCTTCTTCTTTAAGCATTATCCATAAAGTGAACTAAAATAAAAAAAAATTTTAATGGTGAAACAATTAAAATATATGTGTGTTAAGTAATAAAATGACCTCACGGTTTCTCACGCGTTAAAACAATTTATGATCGACATCCGTGCAATGTTTTAATGGGCTTAATACAATTTTGGAGATAAAATCAGAGCGGGGCGTAGGAGGTTCCAATTAGATCCTGTTTTAAAAGTGGAGTTCATTTCACAAACGAGATTGAGATTGGATTTCATGATTAATGAATTTATGCGAATTAATTCAAGTCGAATTTATGACGTTTGGCATTTTGATAATTAAAAAGATATCAAGTGCATATAGGCGTGCATGTGAAAAATTAACGGAATGTTACTTTGGTATTGAGAAATAATTTATTTTCCGAGTTGATGTATGCGGCGCGGTCTTGAATTAATTATTCTGTTAAATTTCAGTAGAATGTACACGTAGACGCAGATGAGCTTGGACATTTTAATTAAACATCAATGTGTGCAGTCAACTCCTGTTACTTGATTTTCATCCCAGTAATACCTAATCCCCCTTTGAAATATGAGCTTTTAGGTGAAAGACTTGGATTATCCACATTAGCAACTAATAGTAACATGATTTTAATAATGATGTAGTCAAACGTACCTTTTGTGTATTTATCAGTGTCACTACTTAAGTAACAATCTGGCGTAGAACAATACTGTATTTACTTATAAATGGGCGAAAGATAACTGGAGAATATTTTCGGAGATTTGAAAACAAATCAAGGACATCGCATACAACGAGCCGCCGACAACCGAGATAAATATGCGGGAGAGAATAATACATGCGTTTGAAAATATTTCACCTCGAATATTAACGGAAGTGGAAAGGTCTTTTCGAGAACGAATAAATTTATGTTTACAGCAAAACGGAATTAACAATCTTTCGTTCGGTGAAATGTCCTTAACCTATCAAAACACAAATATAAATTTAATACACCCGATTTATTTACTAGGCGCGTTTTCCAATACAATAAAATATCATCCAATTGTTATTTGACTGAATAAACACACATGCGAACTATTTCCACTGATATAATAAAAACATTAATAACCGACCTACGCTGCTGATTGTGTTACCCGACAATTTGATTTGCCTCCAAACCCGTTCAATCATCGCGGTTAATGTTAAATTCATGTAGTATAGTGTACGTATGTAAGCATTGTGGAATCTGTCGACTAGATCTATTCAGGTTTTATTCCTTCATTATGTAACAAGGTTGATCGTGTGTCTATAATTCATTATCGTACACCTAATTAATTCAATAACGGTGGATGGCATTATTATTTTTACATTATGAGACGTACCATATTATTTACGTGCTTTAAGAGGGACATAATAGCTGAGGGGTCAAACGTGGGATGTTTCCTTTGAGATAATTAACATCTCACACTGGCACCATTCATTACTTTATCAGCATGGCTATGCCCTGTAAGCAGAAATGCATCCGAGAAGTATAAACAATTTTGTTGTCGATCAAAATAAATGTGGAATTTGTTGAGAATGTGCTGGGAATGGAGTGAGCGTTTATAGTGTTTATTACGAAGGCGTATAGGGGCCAACAACTTTATTTTTTTACAAACATATGGAATTGCCAATTCAAAGTGACAATTGTCACATCGAAGTGACAATTGTCACTTCAAAGTGACAATTGTCACATCAAAGTGACAATTGTCACTTCAAAGTGACAATTGTCACATCAAAGTGACAATTGTCACATCAAAGTGACAATTGTCACATCAAAGTGACAATTGTCACTTCAAAGTGACAATTGTCACTTCAAAGTGACAATTGTCACATCGAAGTGACAATTGTCACATCGAAGTGACAATTGTCACATCGAAGTGACAATTGTCACATCGAAGTGACAATTGTCACTTCAAAGTGACAATTGTCACTTCAAAGTGACAATTGTCACTTCAAAGTGACAATTGTCACATCGAAGTGACAATTGTCACTTCAAAGTGACAATTCAAACTGATCATAGGGTGTGCGCATAATATGCTAGATTTTTAAGCAACATTGGTTATAAAAGATAGTTAATGCTGTAAAAAAATGAATAACAATAAAATTTTATCAATAATATACCCTAAATTTATGTATTTGTTAATTAAGGTAGTTGCCTCATGAATCGAACTCCATAAGATATCAATGAAATTTTGCCTATATCTTTTGGAAGTGTTCCTTGAACTAAATCTGGAATTTCAATGCATTTTACCGTCCTGAATGAAAGTTACAGAGCTCCGAAGTTGATCTATTTAACATGGAGGGCATAGGAGAAGGTACTTTGAATTGAAACCTTGCATTGAATTGACTCCCGAAGCTTGAAAATCCATCAGATTTCAACAAAAAAACTGTGGAAATGTTAATGAAGTCACGAGAAAAATAATGCGTCGAAGAAAACCATGCTTGCCCATTTAGTTTTCGAGTTACAGCGTAAAAAGCTCGGAAATCTCATGGCCAGAGAGACTTGAAACCGAGCTTGAAACTAAGGCTGGGAATTTTATGGATTTCAAAATTCGAATATTCTTTCCAATTTCAGTTCGAATATTCGAATAGTTCGAATATTCGAATTATTCGAATTATTCGAATATTCGAATATTCGAATTATTCGAATTATTCGAATTATTCGAATATTCGAAATATTCGAATTATTCGAATATTCGAATTATTCGAATTATTCGAATTATTCGAATATTCGAATTATTCGAATATTCGAATTATTCGAATTATTCGAATATTCGAATTAAGTATTCGAATTATTCGAATATTCGACTATTCAAATATTCGACTATTCGAATATTCGACTCTTCGAATATTCGACTATTCGATTGTTCGAATTATTGAATAGACTAATATTCGAATATTCGAATAGTCGAATAAGTATTCAAATTTTTTTATTTTAAATTTATCGAAGAAGTCATACTTTAATAACAGAAGTTTAGTTTATTCTGAAACTTCTATAACCGCAGTCAAATATGCGCAAAAATTACAAGGAGTGGTTGAAATTTGAAATGTTGAAAACTTAAAAAAAAACTTATCTCCTGGCGTCGCGTCGGTGATTGGACCCGACTGTTCTAATAAAATAAGCTTTCTTTTCCCCTAAGTTCAATATTAGATCATTGAAAATATTAATTTACTCAATTTATTATTAGTCGATTACTTATTCAGATTCTTACTCGTATATTCGAATTGTCGAATATTCGAATAGTCGAATATTCGAATATTCGAATATTCGAATATCGAAAATTCGAATAGTCGAATAATCGAATAGTCGAGTATTCGAATATATGAATAATTTAGTTTTAAACTTATTCGAATTTTGAATATTCGAATATTCGACTATTCGACTATTCGAATTATTCGAATTCAATTCCCAGCCTTACTTGAAACCTGCAGTTGGTAGTGCTACCGCTCACGTGACTTATGCGCGTAATACAAATTTGAAGAAAGTCAGAGCAGTGCTGACAATATTTTTTTGTCTACGTGTTATCTACAGGAGTCAATAGATGGCTCTCGCCTCATGAGGCAACTACCTTAAAATTTATATTATTTTTAAGTTTACGACCACTGACCGAGAACAAACGATGAAATTCGCATCTCACCGTGCTGGGCGTGACGTCAATCACTGTTTTTTTTTTGACAGAACTTTAGAATCTTTTATGTTCGCCGTTGTGCATATATCATACTATTTAGGTGTAGATTCAATGTGCGATTTCGGTGTTAAATATTAACATTTTTCACGGAAAAGTGAGTGGAACAGATTTTGTAAAGGCCCAGATAGTTAATTTGGCCAATGTTGCTCTCCTTGTTGCTGTACTACGTTTAGGTGGAAGGCGCCTTTTTCTACCAGCTTGACAATCAAAATACATGAACTTTTAAATGTATGTAACTACCGATTAATTTAAACATCATACAGTTTTCTAAATCTTCCTCGAATTGAAAAAAAAGTAAAATACATAACCTAAAATTGTATGATTTTAAAAAGATACATAATCGCACTTACGTTGAAATGATCCCAAAGTACAACCCCTTTAGTGTTTTCTGATATATCAATTTCACTTCTTCTCATGGTACGTAACCATAATTTTCTTTTTTTCTTTAAGCGCTTGATCGTACTTATATTGGTAATGAGACAAATCTTTTTTCTGGTGTTTTTCTTGTGGACGACTGGCACTGAGGTATTTACACAAAATCAAACATCAGACATTAAATGAAAATGCCAGTGTCTGACGTCACAACACGACAGCAGCCATTTGCATAACGTCACCGTCATTTTTGCGACTCATTAAAATAATCATTTTTTGTTAATTTTTTTTGGATAATGGGTTACATTTTAGCCGTTTTTTATTATTGCGATAGCCATTTATAATCTCTCTCACCAACAGATGCAAATAGACTCCTCCCCAAAAATGCCCGCTAAATTTGAATGGAATTTCTCTATTGGTCGTATTTATAGAACCCGAATTACAAAGCAACCGCTAGATTTGACCGAGTACTCGCGTGCGCATTAAACTTTGACACATTTTGCATTTTTGCAACAGACCAATCAGAATGCATAAAGGCGAAACGTATGAAAAACGCGAATAAATGGGGAGCCGGTGTCAGACACGTGACTGTCAACTGTGTTATTAGTTTTTGTGACATTTCATCTGGGAGTTAAACAAGGTACTATCAATGACAGATGTAAACTATAAAGACATGGAACGGCATTGTTGTAATTGAAGCAAGAAAATGTACAAAATGTGGTTGGACACTGCCAGAGGGCGATACTGTTCTTTCTCTGTTTCTTTACTGATACTACTGGTTTTTAGCTATTAACATATGTAGGAATGTTATGACTATCATAACTGCCGCAGATGTCGGTTTGAAATCCGAGCTCGTAGAGCGAGGATTTTAAGACATCTAAGGCTGTTATGATTCATAACATCCGTGATTTGTTCAATAGTTTATCGGTTTCAGAAAATAAAGACATTATTAATAGATATTACCTTTTGATATTCTCTTATTAATAACGTTTTCATTTCATTAGTTGGTCAAGTCTGTATGGGTTGATTTGTCGCCATGGTTACAGTTATATTTTGTTTGTTTTTATTTGTTACCTTTTTTCATATTACATAAATGTTTACATTTTTAGTGTCACAACGGCTACATAAAAATGGACCTTGGATTGCCTGAAAATACATTTCAGTTGGATTTCAGTACTTAATTATTATTGTTTGGAGTTTTCAGTCTCTTTGTATTAATAAATAGCCATATATTATAGTTTCATTATTTATTATTTCATCTGTTGACGGTTGTTGACAGATCTGTATTTGTAATATTATTACCGTACAAGTTTTAAATATAACTGTACAACTTTAGTTATGACTTGTTTACCAGCCTACTTTAGCATATTATGTAAGCAAAGGATTAATATCCTGAAACCGATAAATATATTTAATACGTTTTTTTGAAATAACTTTAAAGCAATATTGTAATATTTGTAATATATGTTTTATGGATACTATTAACAGAGTAAGAAGAAAAATTTAATGTCGCCCTCTGGCAGTGTCCAACCGCATTTTATACATTTTCTTGCTTCAATTACAACAATGTCGTTCCATGTCTTTATAGTTTACATTTGTCATTGGTACTTACGTAAATGCAAACGATAATCCAGACATTTTTCGGTGGAAGATAAGGAAAAGGTGCTGAACATTTTTAAGGCCTACGATAGGGCGAATCCGGAGAAACCAAAGATGGAATGCATGGAGTTTACTGCAAAGGCAGCAGGTGTGAGTGTTCGAAGTGTTTCTAATATTCTTCATGAATACAAACAAGCACACCAACTTCAGCCACCAACAGTGTGTCACCGACAAAGGGCAGTTTTGGACAATATCGATGAAGGAACTAAAAGCTTTAAAGAACCTATCATTTGCTAGAAGGCGAGAACTTAACTACTTATAAGTTTTGACATGTCCAAATAAATAAAACAACACATACCTACCTATTTCTTCTTAATTTTCACAAGGTTCTATATATTACAGCTCGTGGGTATAAGAAAGTTAAGAGAGATATCAATATAATATAATAATAGAATGCTTTATTCATCATTACAATACATTTGGTACTTAAGTCAATAGAAAAAAATAGACTTTAAAAGCCCTACATATATATAAATGTAATAAAAGATAAACGTATATAATATAATTGGAAAAATAATATCACTTTTATTTTTTACACTGAACACTACTGAGCTGTCAGAACCGGCGAGCAGTTCCTATTTCTCCATTGAAAAACACGACTGGCCAGACATTCTTCGGTGATGGGTAAGGAAAAGGCGCTGAACATCTTCCTACGATGGGGAGCATCCGTAGAATCCAAAGATGGAATGCATGGAGTTCACTGCAAAGGCAGCAGGTGTGAGTGTTCCAAGTGCTTGTAATATTCTTCGTGAATACAAACAAGCACACCAACTTCAGTCACCAAAAGTGTACCATCGACAAAGGGTAGTTTTCTTTGATTCGAAGCATAACAAACCATTCTCAACGAAACCGTCCTCGGATCCTATGTGTAGGACTACAAGATGACTTCCCTTGCTCGATGGATCTTTTAAACGTCCTTCCATACTTTACTTACAGCATGGCCAGCGTTCACACAAATCTCATCTAAAAAGTGCAACTTCTTATGTTCTTCCCGGCATTTCCTGATGTCTCGCAGGAATCTTCGCCTCCAAACAATAAACTCATTTTTTTCCCTTAGGGCACTATTACGTGACCTTTTTGAGAACCTATAAAGTCAAATACAATAATTACATTACAACACGAAGAAATAGAGTCCGTTCACTCGCCGAAAGCCAATTTTTCTTATTAATCGCCACAAAGTACTCCGTTTAAGATGATGTAAATAATCACCTTCATGCACCGCTGCTAAAATTTTGTTTACAGTTGGTGGTTCATTTCTTTCAAAAAAGGAATGGATTATACGCTTGAAAAAACTTTTAGTTCCTTCATCGATATTGTCCAAAACTGCCCTTTGTCGGTGGTACACTGTTGGTGGCTGAAGTTGTATTGCTTGTTTGTATTCATGAAGAATATTAGAAACACTTCGAACACTCACACCTGCTGTCTTTGCAGTGAAATCCATGCATTCCATCTTTGATTTCTCCGGATCCTCCCTATCGTAGGCCTTACAAATGTTCAGCACCTTTTCCTTATCTTCCACCGAAAAATGTCTGGATAATCGTTTTCTGGGTGAAGAAATTATACCTTCTTCAGCCATCATAAACCTTAAGAAAAACCGTTTTAACATTTAATCCATATTAATCGTTTGCATTTACGTACCTTATTTAACTCCCAGATGAAATGTCACAAAAACTAATAACACAGTTGAGAGTCACGCCGTCTGACGCCGGCTTCCCATTTATTCGCGTTTTTCATACGTTTCGCCTTTATGCGTTCTAATTGGTCTGTTGCAAAATGTATAAAAGTTTAATGCTTTGCGCGAGTACTTGTAGAGTCGGTCTTAGTCGGTCAAATCTAGCGATTGCTTTGTAATTCGTGTTCTATAAATACGACTAATAGAGAAATTCCATTCAAATTTAGCGGGCATTTTTGGGGAGGAGTCTATTTGCATCTGTTGGTGAGACAGATTATAAATGGCTATCGCAATAATAAAAAACGGCTAAAATGTAACCCATTATCCAAAAAAATTAACAAAAAATGATTATTTTAAAGAGTCGCAAAAATGACGGTGACGTTATGCAAATGATTGCTGTCGTGGTGTGACGTCAGACACTGGCATTTTCATTTAATGTTTGATGTCGTGTAAAACTCGTTAAAATAGCATTTAATGCAGTATTTTGCAGTGGAAAAGAAGGATATTATTGATATTAAGCATCCAAGGTACTGTTAAATAAATCAATGCCAGTCGTCCACGAGAAAAACACCAGAAAAATGATTTGTCTCATTACCAATATACGATCAAGCGCTAAAAACGAAAATTATGGTTACGTACCATGAGAAGGAGTGAAATTGATATATCAGAAAACACTAAAGGGGTTGTACGTGGGGATCATTTCAACGTAAGTGCGATTTTGTACCTTTTTAAAATCGTACAATTTTAGGTTATGTATTTTACTTTTTTTTCAATTAAAAGAAGATTTAGAAAACTATATGATGTTTAAATGAATGGGTAGTTACATACATTTAAAAGTTCATGTATTTTGATTGTCAAGCTGGTAGAAAAAGGCGCCTTCCACCTAAACGTAGTACAGCAACAAGGAGAGCAACATTGGCCAAATTAACTATCTGGGCCTTTACAAAATCTGTTCCACTCACTTTTCCGTGAAAAATGTTAATATTTAACACCGAAATCGCACATTGAATCTACACCTAAATAGTATGATATATGCACAACGGCGAACATAAAAGATTCTAAAGTTCTGTCAAAAAAAAAAACAGTGATTGACGTCACGCCCAGCACGGTGAGATGCGAATTTCATCGTTTGTTCTCGGTCAGTGGTCGTAAACTTAAAAATAATATAAATTTTAAGGTAGTTGCCTCATGAGGCGAGAGCCATCTATTGACTCCTGTAGATAACACGTAGACAAAAAAATATTGTCAGCACTGCTCTGACTTTCTTCAAATTTGTATTACGCGCATAAGTCACGTGAGCGGTAGCACTACCAACTGCAGGTTTCAAGTAAGGCTGGGAATTGAATTCGAATAATTCGAATAGTCGAATATTCGAATATTCAAAATTCGAATAAGTTTAAAACTAAATTATTCATATATTCGAATACTCGACTATTCGATTATTCGACTATTCGAATTTTCGATATTCGAATATTCGAATATTCGACTATTCGACTATTCGAATATTCGACAATTCGAATATACGAGTAAGAATCTGAATAAGTAATCGACTAATAATAAATTGAGTAAATTAATATTTTCAATGATCTAATATTGAACTTAGGGGAAAAGAAAGCTTATTTATTAGAACAGTCGGGTCCAATCACCGACGCGACGCCAGGAGATAAGTTTTTTTTTAAGTTTTCAACATTTCAAATTTCAACCACTCCTTGTAATTTTTGCGCATATTTGACTGCGGTTATAGAAGTTTCAGAATAAACTAAACTTCTGTTATTAAAGTATGACTTCTTCGATAAATTTAAAATAAAAAAATTTGAATACTTATTCGACTATTCGAATATTCGAATATTAGTCTATTCAATAATTCGAACAATCGAATAGTCGAATATTCGAAGAGTCGAATATTCGAATAGTCGAATATTTGAATAGTCGAATATTCGAATAATTCGAATACTTAATTCGAATAATTCGAATAATTCGAATATTCGAATAATTCGAATATTCGAATAATTCGAATATTTCGAATATTCGAATAATTCGAATAATTCGAATATTCGAATATTCGAATAATTCGAATAATTCGAATATTCGAACTATTCGAATATTCGAACTGAAATTGGAAAGAATATTCGAATTTTGAAATCCATAAAATTCCCAGCCTTAGTTTCAAGCTCGGTTTCAAGTCTCTCTGGCCATGAGATTTCCGAGCTTTTTACGCTGTAACTCAAAAACTAAATGGGCAAGCATGGTTTTCTTCGACGCATTATTTTTCTCGTGACTTCATTAACATTTCCACAGTTTTTTGTTGAAATCTGATGGATTTTCAAGCTTCGGGAGTCAATTCAAGGCAAGGTTTCAATTCAAAGTACCTTCTCCTATGCCCTCCATGTTAAATAGATCAACTTCGAAGCTCTGTAACTTTCATTCAGGACGGTAAAATGCATTGAAATTCCATATTTAGTTCAAGGAACACTTCCAAAAGATATAGGCAAAATTTCATTGATATCTTATGGAGTTCGATTCATGAGGCAACTACCTTAATTAACAAATACATAAATTTAGGGTATATTATTGATAAAATTTTATTGTTATTCATTTTTTTACAGCATTAACTATCTTTTATAACCAATGTTGCTTAAAAATCTAGCATATTATGCGCATACCCTATGATCAGTTTGAATTGTCACTTTGATGTGACAATTGTCACTTCGATGTGACAATTGTCACTTTGAAGTGACAATTGTCACTTTGATGTGACAATTGTCACTTTGAAGTGACAATTGTCACTTTGATGTGACAATTGTCACTTTGAAGTGACAATTGTCACTTCGATGTGACAATTGTCACTTTGAATTGGCAATTCCATATGTTTGTAAAAAAATAAAGTTGTTGGCCCCTATACGCCTTCGTAGTTTATAATATATTTAACTCAAATATTTATTTAAAATGAGCTTTATCCATTTTTGCAACTTCAAGTGTTCCACAAGGATACAATTTGAGGCCCCCTTTTATTTTTGCGATCTATCATCGATTTAGGTAATTAATTTGTTTGGTTCTGTCATGAACTTCTGACCAGATGTGCATCACTCCTGTTTATAGAAATGAGGTTGTAGTGTTGGATGATGTATTGGAGCAAAATAATTTCGATTTGATGATAGTTCTCATTGAAGATATTTTGATTGTGTATTAGTTAATTCCCACATGACATCAAAAGAGCTGATCTAAGAAATAAAATTTTTCATCTACAGCACGCTTCTAACGCTTCTAAACATGACTTAATGTCGGCAAACACTTCCCCTGATTCCCCCACGACATCGAGTAATCCGAATAATGGATTTAATTTCGGTTTAATCGACGATGTACTGAGAGATATTCCCCATTGTTGAGACCCTGTCACATCCCATTCAATGGTCGACCACCGCGGTTTGTTGATATCGCAGCGAGGACAATTGACAATCAAAGGTGTGTTTGGCATTGAGAAGGCGACGGCAAACGGGGTTAAACGCAGTACTAAAGGGACCACGAGTGCGGCAAACCGGTGATTAATGGTTGCGTATCAAACTCCCAACAAATTAATGACGATTGTCAATTTTTATTTATCGCATCTTCATCAGAAATGTGACGGAATAAGAAATTGTTCAGGTTTGATTATCGCTGCTCATCCGTCATTGTCTTGCTGCGACAATTATTTTTCTTTCGGTGTCTTTCGTGCCCTTCCAGATGGATCAATGCAAATAAAATACGTCAGCGACAGTCAGCATTATACCGAGACGTCAACGAAAAACAGAATCACTTTGATGAATGAATTTTTAAAAACGTATTTGATTAGATTATCAGGACCTGCCAGAGTTTAAATTGAATTAGTTATTGAGCTGTTGAAAAATTTTCCTTGGAACAAAAAATGTACTGGCATCATAATTTGGAGTGGGTCAACAATTAGCAGACGTATTTGCGCTATGACTCTTATGAGCAAATCAGGTAACATTTCCGATTTTACCGTGACCCTTAAGCCCATTATGGTAGTTACCTCTGGGGATTTCCGGAAATTAGGCACAATTAAAAGCAAGAGGAAGAGGAAAAGGGAGAGGAAAGCGGAAATAAAAAGCTAAAGGAATAGTAAAAGGAAGAGGAAAGGACGAGGAAAATGGAAAGAAGGGGGAAAAGGGAGAAGAAAGAGGAAAAGGAAGAGGAGGAAGAGGGAAAAGGAAAGCGGGAAGAAAAATCGAGAGGAATAGTAAAAGGAAGAGGAAGAGGAACAGGAAGAGGAAATGGAAAGGAGGGGAAAAGGGAGAAGAAAAGTAAGAGGAACAGGAGAAGGGAGAGGGAAAGGGAGAGGAAAGCGGAAAGGAAAAGCGAGAGAAATAGTAAAAGGGAGAGGAACAGGAAGAGGAAAATGGAAAGGAGGGGGAAAAGGGAGAAGAAAAGTAAGAGGAAAAGGAAGAGGAAGAGGAAAAGGGAGAAGAAAAGTAAGAGAAAAAGGAAGAGGAAGAAGAGGAAGAGGAAAAGGGAGAGGAAAGAAAAACTGAGAGAAACAGTAAAAGGAAGAGGAACAGGAAGAGGAAAAGGAAAATGGAAAGGAGAGGGAAAAGGTAGAAGAAAAGTAAGAGGAAAAGGAAGAGGAAGAGGAAAAGGGAGAGGAAAGCGGAAAGGAAAAGCGAGAGGAATAGTAGAAGGGAGAGGAACAGGATGAGGAAAGGGGAGAGGAAATGGAAGAGGAAAATAGAAAGGAGGGGGAAAGGGAGAAGAAAAGTAAGAGGAAAAGGAAAAGGGACAAGAGGAGGAAGAAGAGGAAGAGGAAAGGAAAATGAACTATGTGGACAATATTACAGGTTTGATGGAAAGCAGTTTTTGTAAATCGTTAAGGAAGTTGAGCCAACAGATGAAATGTCTTATAACATCTCCAAAAACAAATTTTTCCTTCTTCATTTCGACTACTTTTTGAACTCAAAATAACCACCGCGAACAAAAACCGGAATTTCTTCCACAATCCTCTACATTATTTCGTGGAGGTGAATTAAGTTCCATTGTTTTGATTAATACCTGTACCTTTATAAGCCTTCGTGGCTATATTATGATCCTTTCAATAGAAACACGGACGTTGAAAGCGTTACTGCCTGTTCCAACTCAGATTTAATGGATCAGTTTGTTAATGGGTTAATTATATGGGGGTATTAAACGTACCCAATTGGTTTTGGATTTGTATGTATAACGTAGTTCCTTGTGGTCGTTTATTTAAATGAGATTCGTCGTGAATAAAACAGTCAATTTTTTACCTTGTTCTTTATGCTAGGTGCGTGCTGACAAATCGAAGAGGTTGAATACCTTTAAACTATCGATTTGTTGGGTTCGTTGCTGACAGATAGAATTCGTATTGGTGAAGCACCTTTGATACTAATGTGCCCAAGATTCAATTATTCACTTCCAGCGGCACGTATTCATGTCGATGACTGCTTGATTGGACGAAATGGCAATAACCCAGCTTCATTAGTAATCTACATACTACAGATATTTATACATGATTTTTTTGTCAAGGACAATGTTTTGTCGTATCATTTGCATGAGGTGGATGATTTATGCCACAGTCATGCAAGTCCTCATATCGTATTCAGTGGCGACCAATTCGGTCATTCAGAGATGTTTACAAATTCAATTGAGTAGAGTAGTAGATTTTTATGTTGATTAAATTTATCTTCTATATTTAGTTACGATTATCTAAACAATAGATCCAAACTGTTATTTTTAATAACTATTTTAGGTACCCCAAGGATCAATGCTTGGACCTTCTTATGTCCAAAGTATAATTTACGTTTTTTAGGTTGTCTACTATCTACAACTTCCAAAGTTGAATACAAACACAGAAAGACTTTATATAACTTTAGCTTGTTTATGCCCTGATAAACAAATGGCTTGCAGAAGCTGCAATTAGCCTGCATGTTTATTTGAAAATTTGCCTAAATTAGAAACATTACAATCCGTTACTTGTGAACTAATTACATGTTTTTTGATTTTCAGTTTGCAAATATGTCTGCCACAAAGTATGCGAGAGTAAGGTAAGCCTTATCTTCAATAAATATATATAGCATTCCATTCATATTTAAATATTAGTTTTTTTGTTTGTAACTGTACAAGAGGCAGGAACACAAAGGAAGGTGAAAGTTTGTACAAGACTTTAAACGTTTTAGTGCCCATATTATTATTGACCATTACTATTTATGTATATATACACACGTACCTAAAGCTTGTTTAGTTGTTATTCAATGTACCTTCTTCTGGTACGGATTTTTCCGAGAACCACACTTTGAATTATTCCATTTTAAACAATCAATAAGCGAAGTGTGAGCAGAATTCGATATAGGGGGAATTGTTACGAAATAAACAACGTATTAAAACTTCCAAAATTATACTTTGTGTATCTTATGTAAAGAAAAGAATGGTTTCTTTGAAAAAATTGTTGATTTCATTTAACTGTCGGGCGTCGAGACGTCTGGCGTCATTTCGACGATATGGAGATTTTTACACTACTATGTTCATTTTAATGAATAATTCAATTTAACTACTACATACTTCTTAATAATTAAAATATTTTGAGTTTCACTGCCAAGCCGTTGACATTTAATATTAAAATCCCCTGAAAAACAAGCAGTTTACCAAAAAGTGCTTATTAACGTTGAATTACATGAATTCAAATTTTGTACTATTTTTTTTATTTACGGCTGTAAAAGGAGTGCAAAGTTTGGTCTATTGGTTTTACAAAGAAGAGTAGATGCGGATCAGCGTGGAGTTCCTACAGAGTAGCGTCTCTTTGGAGTCTTAAAGTCTGTCTCCTCGAGAGCTGTTTTGGTTCAAGGTCAATGGTTCCAATCCTCTTCAAGATTCATCATAATTTGAGTAACCAGATGATGAACTATGTTTTTCTAGGTTCAAACGTAATTCACGTAACAGAGGTTCGGAAAGTTCCCGATTTTCTATAAGTATTTTGAATTCTCATTCCTCTTGAATTTCCTAAGTAGTTTCTTCTTGAAAATAATCTTCATCATTTTCTGTAATAATGGCAGCTGCAGTACCACAAATAATAAGGATTGAAGCGGACAAACGAGCACCGCCATTCCAATATTCGTTCTTTTATTCAAATCCAATTTATTCTGTACCAAAAAAATCAGCTGCAAAATTTTTGTATCCTTTGTATAAACCCAACAAGCTAGGAAAGTTCAATTATCCACCCTGTAAAACACGCGCTGTCAGCAATCAATTAAAAAGCCAAACGCATATGCATCGCATTATGCAACGATTTAATGAACCGCACACATGCAATTACAAATGAATGCGGCACTGTTACGTTTGATACAATAATGACATGTACTGAATTTTATTTATTCTCGATACGACATGCAAGCGTAAGATATCTAATTTACGACTAAAAATATGCATGCCACAAACTGCCAATCCACTTCCTATTTATTCATGCATTCTAGTCGAGATGCATTTGTAATTTGATACACTATAATTAGCATACTTACATCTGTAATAATCTTTTGATGGACTGCTTATTGCCATGAAATATTTACGTTCAACCTTGCAAAGATGCTTATCTTTTTATAGCTTTAACAAAGGCGTTTAAAATAATTCAAATTCAAACTACAAAACTGCATTTTAGATTTGGGTTTCAAACCGTAGAGGACTTGCTCAGTAACTGCCTGGTTAAATCTGACCCCGGTGCACGGCGCCACTGATTATACAGCGTTAAGCTTAGGCAACCAGCATTACGGACTTGATGTATTGGTTGTCTATCCATTGCGCTGAGGAATATTTGTAGAAATTCCGTATGCATTCGCTGATTAAATAGATTTATAAATATGTATCTTACCAGTTACCTGGAAATATAATAATAATAATAATAATTATAATAATAATAAACTAACTTTACATTTAAGAATATTACAACAAAAATATAATTTTCTCAGGCAAGGCAGTTACAGATTGGTTTTTTGGCATATAATACAAATAAAATAAAAATAATGAGATTCTATTTCCAAACAGCAATTTAAAATTTGTGTAATGTACATACATATCGTAAGAGTTGGTCATCGCAGTAATATTTTTCTGTTTCCAAAATTTTTTTGCAAAAAAATAGTTTTTAACCGAAAATAGTTATTTATGCAACAAGTGCGTAAGGTGAGATTTTTCACGAATGGGAATTTTGTCGCGCGAGCCGAAGGCGAGTGTGACAATCCCAAGAGTTAACAACACTAGTGCGTAAAGTAAAAACACTTTACGCACTAGTGCGTAAATTTTAACTTTACGCACTATGAAGCGTGTGTAAAGTTAGTACTTTAAACACGCTCGTAGAAAAAAATTGTTTCGTTTACATCACTGCAGCTATATTTTGCTTTTTTTAGGTTATCCTCTTTTTCGTTTCTGGCGGCTTTGCTAAATTGTATTTACATATCAGTTCAAAGAATTGTTTTAAAAATTCGTTCATTTGTCTGTCTGCGATTTTATATAATTACTTGGATTCCCTGGAAAAATTATTTATATACGTTTTTGAAAAATGCACGCAAAATAATTTAAAAATCTAAAATCCTGCAACATGTATAATTAAGGATTAAGGATTAAGAGATGCGGAATCGAAATCTATATGATTAGGAGATGCGGAATCGGAATCCAAATTTGATTACCGTGATTAACTACTATTTCCTATTAATGGATTAAATTCAAAAGTTTATAATAAAATGTGTCAATTGGATAATTGATTAAAAGGATAATCGAGTTAATCGGTTTTCGGAAAACAAAAAATCGTTTTTCTAAATTGCATAATCCATAAATCGATTAACATTTTTCTCGGCTATAGTTGCGATAATAATATTTACGATCAAAAAAAGATGGGTCTAAGAAATCGATCCGTACATCCTTGGTTCTATTTCACGATAGCTAATACCGACGAATGAATGCTCTTATAAATACTAATAAATAGTTACCACGTCTCATCTCTGTAGTTCAAAGAGTTTTCAAGTTGAAAAATAAAAACCACATTTTGATAGCTCAGTTCCAAAGATCGTAGCTCCATTTAGAGACATTAACTAAATCACGCACCACGCCCACAGAAAACCACAGACAATCTGCCCAAAAATTATTTTTTGGAAACACATATTTTTCGAAAACACCCTCTAAAGTCCCAGGTAAGGGACTCACTGATTTTCCAAGTTTTTCTCACCCTGTATATTGTTACGAAAAACGATATGGTTTATTATTGTGGTTATAAAGGCATGTGCCATTCATATATCTAACTTCCGGTTTAGCTGGAAATAGTTAACATCATAACATCTGACAAAATTTTGGCGACAACCTGTATATTATGAACTCATTGAAAAGTAGCCAACCTCCTGATTTCAAAAATATATATCACATGTACATTATCTTCAGTAGTCGAGAAATTGGCAACAAAATGCGATAAAATAATAAAATAAGCTAATTCTAATACTTTTCTAAAAATGCGCGCAAAAATCTTAAAACTAAAGAAAATGAACATGTGTTATATTTTTGAAAGCAGGAGATTGGCTACTTTTCAATTATTTCATAATGTACAGGTTGTCGCCAAAATTTTGTCAGATATTAGCTATTTCCGGCTAAACCGGACGTTGGATGTATGAATGGCATATGCCTTTATAATCACAATAATATACCATATCGATTTCCGCATTAATATACAGGGTGGAAAAAAATTGGAAGATCAGTTTTTTGACAATACCTCGTATATTGGATATTGTATCACTTGAACCTTAAAATCGAATTCCTCATAAAAAAATACATGAGAATAGATTTTGGTTTTTAATTTTAGCCCAATAATAAAGCCAGGAGATCGAGTGAGCCTCTTATGTGGGACGCCCTGTACAAAAAAATTGAAACAAAACCGATTTTTTTTGACAAATTGATCGCCTAGTTTTTGGAAAAAAATTCTTCATAAATAAGAAACGTAGAAAATATCATAAAAAGTACTAAATTCAACATTGTTTCTCCCAAACGAATAATCTAATTTCTTTTTACAATACCATACGTAACTTAATTAAAGTGGTAATAAAAATTTAAAAAGCATATACTTAGGTAATATAATATGGCATTTTCAAAATATCCAAATATTTTGTCAGTTTTCATTTCGACTATAAATTGATATTGAATGATGTGATGTCGTCTACTTACGTAACCTGTACTGTTTGTAACCTGCTACTTACAAACAGAACTCTCTGGCTTTGTAACACTTTTTAGACGGAAACTCGGGCGCCAGTTCCTTAATTTTTAAGTGCAAGGAACAGCACTTGTTTGGTTCTCCCGAGGGTTCTCCGGGGTGAGAACGTTTAGGGGTAGCTAACAGATGAAGATACGGTTATTTGTCCAGGGGTCTTAAGATAATTGTCTTGTCAACTAGACTTGGACAATTTCTTAAACGGGTTAATTAGAAATAAATAACTGAAATAATAACTCGTGAATTTTACCTATGTATACCAACGTATTTATTTGTTAAAGCAGTAATGAATAAATCAATAAACAGGATATTTCAGCGACTTTGCTGTCGAGTGTGTACAAATTTGACAACGATAATAAATATGCGGGCTGGCAATCAAGAGTATATACGCGTGAATATGATTTTATTTTGGAAGGCGGAGAAAAACTCGAAATTTAATTGCATTCCTTAAGACACTCAAACGCTCTTTTATTGATACTAAAATCAAATCAATATTTGGTGGCC
Source organism: Rhagium mordax (assembly GCA_963680705.1). Lineage (NCBI taxonomy): Eukaryota > Metazoa > Arthropoda > Insecta > Coleoptera > Cerambycidae > Rhagium > Rhagium mordax. The sequence continues at coordinate 88,248,571 of OY796658.1, forward strand.
CCTCAAATTTGCCCCCTAGGCCGCCCCTGTGCTTCGCCCAGACAATTTATATTAAGTAAAAGGAACACGACAAATCTCAGTAGACTAACCAAGCCATACAGTCAACTGTCAGAAACTCAAAATGCACCGCAACGTGTATTAGATGCAACGCACTGCAGCCGTGTCGTGAGTCACCAGAGTCGCCCTGTACCTGCAGGTTATTTTCTCGCGGCGGCCTTCTCTTGCAGGGCGAGGTAGACTGCTTGGCATTGCTACCGCTTTAATGTAATGATCTTGTAAAAACTGGAAGCTGTACTCGCTTATTACCTAATAAGTACTTTGGGTAAACCGAGGATATTGACTTTTGTGCGAAACGGCAACATATCCGAAATGTTATTTATTACCTCCCGTAGAAATGTGCGATTGTAGTGAGATGATAAATACCTACGAAACGGTCTCGACTTTGCATTATGCGATAATAAACGTTTGTTCACGCCATTGTATTTGAGTGAGCTGTATAGCTGCATCTAGGAAGTAAATTATTACTTCGCAGAGGATACTCATATTGAAACCTGTTGGTGTATGGTCACCATTGTTTGTGTTATTAATGCATTATGTGGGCAAAGCTGTCTAGCTGTAAATGTAAAAGGGATATTAAAAGTGCATTAATCATAGCGCATTCACCATTATTTTAAGTCATGCTTGATGTTTGCAAAGTTCCGAGTTCGTAGTTTATTTGTGTAATGTTGCGGTTTTAATGTTCGTTTGAAACTGTCTGTGTTCAGGACGCTTTATCAAATATGTAAGGATTCAAAATCGAACCATTCTGACAAAATCAAAAAGTTGAAAATTGGTGTTTGTAATAAAATGTCAATATCAATAATTTTATAGTAATTTTACCGGACTAGAAAAAAAATCAGCTTCGTAAAGTGAATATGATATGGCTAGTTTCAAATAAACATTGACTAATGACTAATACCAGTTTTCAACTAGCAGATCGATTTTCATTTTCAGATCGATGTTAAACCTCTACATACTGAGTTAAAAGATAAATATTGTAGCTTCTTGATTGTGGCTATAGTTTCAAGTGAACATTGACTAATATCAATTTTCAACTTTATAGTAGGAACTTCTTGAATATGGCTAGTTGCAAGTGCATGTGAAATTTCAATTTTATGGTAAAACAATATCAATACTTAACCATATGATAATATCGTCAGATTAGACCGATTCTGATGCTAAATGATTTAAAGGTCAGCATCGTAATTTCTTGAATATGGCTGGTATCAAATGAACATTGACCAATACCAATTTTCAGCTTTATAGTAATTTTGTCAAATTCAGATCGACTTTATCATCTACAGACTGGTTTAGAAGATTACGTTGATGATTTCTTGAATATGATAGTTTTAAATGAACATTGACGCATTGAGCCAGTCAATTTTCAACTTCATGGTAATACAATACCAGTTTTCAGCTTTATGATAATTTTGTCTCATTAGATCGATTTTGATCCTCTATAGACTGATTTAAAAAATCAACATTATAATTTCTTGAATATGGCTAGTTTTAGATGAACATTGACCAATACCGACTTTCAATTTTATACTAATTTTATAAGATTCAATCCGATTTTAATCCTCTACAGACTCATCAACTTGATCAATTTTCAACTTTATGGTAATACAATACCGATTTTCTGCTTTATGGTAATTTTGTAGATCGATTTTGATCCTCTACAAGCTAAATTAAAAAATAAACATTGTAATTTCTTGAACATGGCTAGTTTTAGATGAACATTGACCAATTCCAATTTTCAATTGTATGCTAATTGTATTAAGATTTAAACTGATTTTAATCTTCTACAGACTGATTTAAAAGATCAACTTGATAATTTCCTCATTATGATTAGTTTCAGATGAACATTGACCAGAGTAAATTTTCAACTCTATGGTAATACAATACCAGTTTTCAGCTTTATGGTAATTTTAACTTATTAGGTCGATTTTGATCCTCTACAGACGGAATTTAAAAATCAACATTGTAATTTCTTGAACATGGCTAGTTTTAAATGAACACTGACCAATTCCAACTTTCAATTTTATCAGATTTAAATTCTACATACTGATTTAGAAGATCAACTTGATAACTTCTGGAATATGATTAGTTTTAGATGAATATTTACCAAAGTCAATTTTCAACTTTATGGTAATACAATGCCAGTTTTCATCTTTATGGTAATTTTGTCTTATTAGATCGATTTTTATCCTCTACAAACTAAATAAAAAAATCAACATTGTAATTCTTTGAACATGACATTGACCAGAGTCAATTTTCAACTTTATGGCAATATAATACCAGTTTTCAGCTTTATGGCAATTTTGTCTTATTAGATGGATTTTGATCCTCTACAGACTGATTAAAAAAATTAACATTGTAATTTCTTGAACATTACTAGTTTTAGATAAACATTGACAAATACCGACTTTCAATTTTATGCCAATTTTATAACATTCAAACTGATTTTACTCCCCTACAGACTGGTTGATAAGTCAACTTGATAACTTCTTGAATATGGTTAGTTTTAGATGAACATTCACCACAATCAATTTTCAACTTTATGGTAATACAATACAAATTTCAGCAAAACGGTAAATTTGCCAAATATGATAAACATTGATTTTCAGCTAGATATTAATTCTATACAGGGCGTAGTCAGCATCGTAATTTCTTGAATATGGCTAGTATCAAGTGAATATTGACCAATACCAATATTCAACTTTATGGTAATTTTGTCTCATTAGATGGATTTTGATCAACTACAGGCTGAATATAAAAATCAGAATTGCAATGATCTTGATTATGGCTAATTTTAGATGAACATTGACAATACCAACTTTTAACATTATTATATTATTATATATTTTATTATAATTTTATCAGATACAAATTGATTTTAATCCTCTACAGGCTAGTTTAAAAGATCAACTTGATAACTTCTTGAATATAAATAGTTTTAGATGAACATTGATCAGAGTCAATTTTCAACTTTATGGTAATTTTACCAGATTAGATCGATAGAGATTTTCAAACTTGTTTTAATCCTCTACAGACTGGTTTAGAAAATCTACTTCATAACTTCTTAAATATTAGTTTTAGATGAACATTGACCAGAGTCAATTTTCAACTTTATGGTAATACAATGCCAGTTTCTAGCTTTATAGAAATTTTGCTGGGTTAGATGGATATTTATTTTCAGATCAATTATGATCCACTACAGAGTAAATTTTTAATACGGCTAATTTCATATGAACATTGACGAATACCAATTTTCAACTTAATGGTAACTGTAAGATTTTGATCCTCTAGAGACTAGTTTAATATATCAAGTTGATAACTTCGTGATTATGACTAGTTTCAGATGAACATTGACCAATATCAATTTTCAACTTTACGGTAAATTTTACCTATAGTCGCCTTTAAGTAATTTTTAATTAAATTATTTCCTAAAATTCCTTATGTAGATATTCCTGTCTAATATCTTGGCCGTATTATTCTTATGTAGTACCTCTGCAATTATCCTCATATTCTAATATTAACGACTTACCCATTGCTCTTAATGAATACGTACCTATGTCTTACGTCTGATTTCTATTTACGTACGTTATATACGTATAAGCGTGTAATTATTTATACCTGATTAAAATGTCGTTAGGAACATCATTTCTAGATAAGTTGCTTTTCATGCAGTGAATGTATCACATAGATAGTGGCGAAAATGAGGAAGTGATTAATTTAATAAGGCTTTGTGAAGAATGGGTATTATTTTTTTATATACCCTCGTCACGATCTCGTTAATAAACTGTTCATTTTGGTGGATTTAATTGCAAGTAAAATAGAATTATTCAAAACGTTGAGAAAGTGCGAGACATATTTGGATTTAGTAAATCAAATATTTATTGTTGTTAATATTTTATAATAATTGCTATGACAATTACTTTAAGAAAGTAAATGAGATCCAGTGATCTAGCAGAACACTCCATAGCACTTTAAGTACCTACTTTTAGTGTAATTTTTAGAAATATTTTAAAGGTATTTATATTTTCAGTGACTTGACACAATCCCCCAAGGCACTGGCTTTAACTATTCACCATTTACAATTATGTACAGGAAGTATTGAAATATAAGTAGCTAATTAGCTCACCCTATACAGAAGTGTCTGAAAGTGTTTGCATTGCTCGCAATAATTTCTAAAGTGATGTACAAATATTTTTTTTTACTTATATCCTTTTTGCATCAACTAATCAAATAAACAATCGCGAATTTCCAGAGTATTCTTTCATAATATTTACAATTAATTCTGATTATGAAAAAAATATGCGATAAGTAAAATAAACCATAATCTATATATAGACCGTTGGATTCAGATTTACGTGATACTTGTAAATCATCGAATAACAAAATGAAAAAATTATTTAAGTAACACCAACCATACTAAGAATATTGATGATTTAGAAAAAACGCACAAAGAAGGCAATAGTTATTCTGCACTTCATTTACCGAGTACGGAGTATGTATACACGTTTGAAGCGATGTGATGCACGTTAAATAATAACAATTAAAAATTAATTAAACAATTAAAATACGAGATGTAAAATATTGTTACATTTTCTTTTAGAACTATATGAAAGATCAAGAGTAATGTTAACAGATTCTTTCGACCTTTCTGGTATCATATGAAAAATATCTTTGAGTGTCGTGTACAAGTGATTGTGTTTTTAAAGATTCTACTTTAATACAAATCTCTAAATCCCAACTTGAGTTTTAGAGATATGTATAAATTAAAAACAACGGAAGGCCAAAAACTGGTCATTGTGGAACTCCTCATGTTATACCTATTATCAATTCTAGAAACGATTTTTCTAGTACACCTTTTGATGACTACAAAAATTGGATGAGTGGGTCAAATTATAGTTTCAGTAAACTACAAAAAGGGAAAAATTTAAATCACTAAATCCGCATAAAACGGACATAAGACCAGGCAATTTCCACCCGGTATATTGTATATATATATATTGCTTCGCGCAGTTTCTTTTGCAACTGATTTTCCAGTTACACATGCAATAATTGATTCAAGGAGTGTTCTTCCGTACTTCCCGCTGGATTGTACGTACAAACCTAAACGACGGCTGCTAAGATTTTCCGTCTTTATCAGGCATAATCTGATCCCTCACGCAAAACGACTCCTTCGCCATAATGAGGGCAGAGAGCCGCAAAGCCTATCAAGGGAGTGCCTATTTTATCTTTTTTTCATGTACTTTGTTAAACCCATCCAATAATTCAGATCGGCGATAAGCAATATAGAGCATGATAACAGACTCCTGCGATACCGCTTGCGGTTGGCACGTACACTTCGCTTGTTCGCAGTATCGCGGCAGTTGTTTTTAACCTGCAGTTGTTTCGGTCCCGTTTCGCCCCGTCCATAGAGCTCTGGATTATTAGCCAGCCCCCGGCTTCACCTTTATCCTCCTTGGTAAATTTGTTCCGAGGTCAGTTTTCGATTGCGAGCCGCGAGGAACGTGTATGCTCAGTGAGGTGATTACAAAAAAACAGGTGGTGTAATCCGGGGATTACTAGGGATTACGCCTTTTCCAGTGACGACTTGGAAGCTGATTTTGTGTGACAGTTTTAAGATCGTGAATCGATGAAGTCGAGGGCGTTTAAGTAACAAGTACTTTGGAGTTGGATTTTGATCTCGCAAATGGTGTGTATTTTTCAGTTCAAGTTTGTTATCGTTGCATGTCGATTTACAGGGTGGTACAAATTCTGCGCGATAGCTGTCTCATGCATCTTTTAAAAGGTGAAACCGCAGTGCTGAAATGTGAAAATTGCGTTATTTGGAGACAAAAATTAAAACCTGTTTTAAGCAGGCTTATTTTTCTCAGATATGACCTCAAGACCTAGAGATTTTAGAAGTCGTTTATTTAATTACCTTATTATCTTTTATTATATAATTATTATTTCCTCATAATTTAATAGTTCAATTCTATCGTGCCCCATGTTGGGCGCCAATTTGTGTAACACCAGATTTAAAAAGATTTGCATCTCATAGACCTCTGGCTTGTCGGCTGCTTAGACTTTTTCGGTGGGTCGTGAGTGAGAATATGATATTAAAATAGCTATGGAATATCCTTGATTTGGACCACGCTGTATGTTTTGTCTGTTATCATAATTTCACTATAGATAGATAATTAAGAAAATATAGGTACCTATTACTAAATATATTTTATTATCTTGTCTTTATTTGCTTAGATCTACGATTGTTTCTGTAATTTTGAAATTGGATACTTTTTAAACAATTATGTCAACTCTTCGTGACCTTGTCCTGCATCTCCAACAATTTCCTCGACTATTATAAGCTACCACCGACATCTGTGCTCGAAATCGATAAAATCTACACACGCGGTTACTAAAATCGCGTTGCCAATTTATCTTGGGTATCAATGTAGGCATTTCATTTATAGTACTGCTATTTCTAGGAATAGTTACGTTTCCTGTATGTCAATGTCAATATTTACACTGTCATAGGTAATAAATAGATAATAACCGTTAGACGATGAAGTCATATTAATTTTTACATACATAGTAAAGATATGGTTATACGAAAAATAGTTTAAATACGAGTCGTGGCTTTTTTTTTGTCCTGCTGCAAATAGTCCAGGAAAGTTAGACGTAAAAAGACGGAATAAGTGAACTTTTTTACTCTGAGATCTTTTTGTAGAAGCAATTTTGTAGGAAATTTAATTTTGAACACCTTTTATTTGAAACTTTTTTTCGGAAAAATGCATCTTTTTTTTCTATAAAAAAAAATCTCAGAGTAAAAAAGTTCGCTCATTTTGTCCTTATTGTCCTGGACTAAAACTTTTTCTTTAAATCCTATTAATACATGTATTAGTTAGCAACTTATTTCAGGATGAAATTTTTTTTTTTTGTTTTTTTTTTTTATAGCCTTGGGCAATGCTCGATACGCACAGAATCTTAAGTGCTATGTTTAAACTAAAGATTCTCTTATACTGACGTTCGAATATATTGTTATTTTAAAAATGTAAAATCGTTGCGTGGCACAAACTCTGTCAAGTTCTGCAACGATTGCCAACGAAATACCTTGTCGAACAAGTGCTGCTGAATGTGTAATTATTTTTAAGTGTAGGGACATGCAGGAGCAAAACAAACGAAATGTATTTTTATCTCCCAAAAATGAATTCGTGTGAAAATTTGGCTGCAGTATAATTAAATTATTGTGAGGCGCATTTGTCTGCTACCCACTTCAAGAATAGTAATATCTAAAATTACCTACCTGCCATTTACAAAGGTGCCGCCAATTTGTATAAGATGCGGCGAAAAGAATGAATGGATGCTTTGACAGTAATTTCAAGGCCTTTGGTTAGATTCAAAACAATAATGCTTTATATAATTTCTTTATTTTTATCTTGTTTTTTTTTGTATAATCAGTAATTTCAAGCAAAACAAGTTAGACTAAAGAGTGAATCCCAAAATTACTGCGTATAATATTGTTACGTGTACCCTTTAGTAAACACTAATTACTACGTTTAACCACTATTTGTCACTGTACTAGCCACTGTTCCTTTCCTGTTCTGTTCAGTTCACTTTTCAATATCGATATTCAACTGCCTGTAGTGGACCATCCTGGCCTTCTAGAATGATCGTCATTATCTTGTTTCCTAATTTGTTTTCGTACCACTGACGCCATCTCTTGGACGACTGCTGAACCACCGCACCTAGGAATCTACTACGAGAGGGCATACTACAGACTACTGTAAAGTGGGCGTAGATTCATCAACTTTTAAAGTTAATGATCTATAACGTGCTCACATCGCAATGAAATGGAACGTTTAACTGTACACCCCTGTGGATGTTATGCCCATATTTACCTGTTAAATGAACGAGTTTTGCATATTTTATTAATTACTTTCATTATCACTAAACAAAAACAAAAAATTGATTAACACAAAAAAATACATTTAATTTATTAAGTTCACACCTACACATACCGATACTACGTGATCATTATATTATTTTTCATGCCTGTACCAAACTTATCGCCTCTCCACGTTAATACGGCTCTGCCAGGTGGTGTTTGTTATTGCGCCGTGTAAATACTGATACAGATAATTTTTAATCTGACTTTCTCTTCTCGTCCGATGCGTAAAAAAATAGAATCATTTTCTATACTTTAGCACCAATCAAGGTTGATACAAGGATTAAGACGTCAAATAATGAAGCAAAATTGAGATAACTTGGTTTAATTCTCGTGGATTTGTAAACGGGTCAACATTAAATCCGGATCAAATATTATTTATACAGTTGCTTCTTCAATCTTAACTGTTTTGCCCGGCAGTTATGCATTAATGGAAGTTGCAACTGTGCTTACGCATTTTATTAGGCATTAGTGCGGGTTTTATTAAGATAAGATTAGAAAACGTAAAAGAATTATTTAGTCCATTCTGCATAGGTATTTTCCTGCATGATTAAGGTAAGTATTGTAAAAAACAAAAGCATGTTGTCAAAGCGAATTTATTAAAGCTTATTATATCAAAAGTTTATAAATGACTTTGTTTATGCTTTATACAAGCATAATAATAACAAACATATCCAAATTGATATACTTATATTGATGTTTCATCTCTAAATATGCTATTATTAAATTCATTGGATTTTTTTAATACATTATGAATATTGGATTGAAAATTATAAAATTCAAAACGTCTAAAAACAAATCATTATTTTTTTTTTTTTTAACTCACCACAAATTCATTCATTATGGTCACCAATTAAAAAGTCTTTAGATATAAATAGAAATTAAAAACAGAAAATTGATAGTTGACAGTTTTGCCTTAACTTCTCAAACCTCAACTTCCAAAAAATTACAAAACACAAAGATCTTGATTCTATTGTCTTGCTTCAATTACCTACTTATGTACCTCGTTTACCACATTCGCCCTTTTAAAATTCTTACACGCGAGTATTTCGTTGAAAAGCTCTCAGATCTCTTACAATTTTACAAAAGAGAACGTATGTGAAATGTTTCCAGACAAGGAATTCAAGAAAGGATCCTGAACGATGTTTATATAGACTCACGAATTTATGTTTGGAGCTTGTGTGACTTTAGAGGTGTGAGTAAATCATCGTGTCACAGAATACTGTGTGTTTATCTCTCGTGTATTGACTGCGGTCGCTTAGCCCGTTCGTTTAGCACCTCTGCTACATTTTGTTCTGTCTACAGCTACACATAGCTCTAAAGTGCAGTTGGAACTTGGTTTTTATTTGCATTCCGTGCGTTGTTTACGCATACTTAAGGAACTGTTATGATGGAAACCCACCTGGTCTTACTGAAGGTCGCTATTCCTCAGCCGAGTTGGGTGGATATTTTGATTGTAAGTTTTTGTCAAAGCTGATGATTCGTAATGGCTTCTGGGTTTTTATCCACGTTGATTATTTTGGATTCCTGACTTCGATCTTCTTATCGTGATCTTCTGAAGCAAAGAAGGCCATGGCAAGATGGTCGAAACGTCAAGCATGGAAAATAATCAACACGGAAGAGAACCTGGAACTCTTCTACAAAATAAATTTCCCAACATTGAACGGCAATTCGTCTCAATTATTCACACAATTTTGTTAAATTCGCTCCATCTTTGCACCTTTACGGATGTATGAAAACCACTCCGTTAAAAGGCCAAGTTACAAAATTCTAGTGAATTTACCAAGGTTGAGCCATGAGCAGTCCGCGTAATCTACTTCTAAATAAATTTCTTAATTAAGAAGCGATTTATAGGACAAACCGCCGTGAAATTCCGCAAATACAATTCTATCTACAAATAAACAAGAATCGGCTTCGCGGTCACGCCGGCCTCCAAGGCTAACCTGACTATTAATTTTGGTTAGTCTGGAGATCGTCCAGTTGTGGCCAGGAATGTATTCCTCTAGTTCATGGTTATGATGGCTGAAACGATAAGCAATTAATTGCACATGAGGCGAATGCAAATGTGTGGGTACTTGTCCATTTCGTTTGGCTGATATAATAATTCGCTAATGGTTCTTTGAATATTCCACATACTCCGCTGGTATCTCTTAATCGCAAGCAGCAAAACTGGTAGACGCGGAAGAGGGATATGTTTTTAGCGTACAAATCGTGTGGTCCAGCGGTCCCAAAACCGTTTCTGGTGATGCTCATAAACCTCAAAACAGTTGATGAGCAACGTGATTTTATAAATAAAGAGTTTTATGACGGTAACTCAAGGAGACTACGTCGATCCTTAAAGGACAAGATTCAAAAACTGCCAAGATCAGTACTGCATTTTTAATTGGTGACCATAATGAATGAATTTTGTGGTGTTAAAAAAAAAAAAATTAATAATTTGTTTTTAGACGTTTTGAATTTTATAATTTTTAATCCAATATTCATAATGTATTAAAGATAGTCCAATGAATTTAATAATAGCATGTTTAGAGATGAAACATCAATATAAGTATATCAATTTGGATATGTTTGTTATTATTATGCTGTATAAAGCCTAAACAAAGTCATTTATAAATAATGCATATCAAGCAAAGAAAGAGAATTGTAAAATCAATACTGCAGATATCTCGCCCACAAGGCTCAATTTTGGGCCCGATTCTATTTCTTATTTATACATCATTTGTTTAATTGCGTAAAATTTGCTGATTATTCTTTTTTGTATATTCCTTTTAATCCCAAAAATGCCAAAATGGCGTGTTTACTTTGTAAAGGTGGCTACTTATGACGGTGCTTTTAGTCAAGATACGTACGTAATCTTTTATACGGAAATCTCGGGCGCCAGTCCTTTAATTTTTTAAGTGCAAAGAACTACACTTTTTTGGCTCTCCTAATTGGGAGAACAACCCTGAGTAGCGAAACAGCTGAGATACGGAATTGCCAGGGGTCGGAGCTGGAGATCTATCTAATGGATTTTGATCATGCTGCTCAAACGGGTTAATCAGAAATAAATGACAGAAATAATAACTCTTGAATTTTACCTCTTTAAAATAACGTATTTATTCAGTAGTAATTGGAAACAGAATAATTTACTCTAAAACCTCCACGACTGTACAGTCGAGTGTGTATAAAATTGTTTCAAAATGATTAAAAACAAGTCAAGCTGGCAATCAAGAATCTTTACGCGATTTTTCGGCGGAATTTTCGGAGACGTTGAATTAATAAATTATTGTGTGCGACAAGCAAACGGACCTTTCCACTAGGAAATATTATAAACGGCGGGCAATCCGTTAGCTATAGATATTTGAGGCTAGACAAAATATTGAAACACGCGGCAAACTACTGCCACAAACGTAGAGCTGTTTGTTAATGATTATGTTAGGTAACGTAAGTTTTCGAGTCAACTCTATGCAGATCACCTGTGCGGATGGCCCCAGCGAACAGATCCACGCAGTTGATGCATATAATGACTATTTGGTTTCACGTAGGTTTTCCGGTAACCTATTATGCAGGGAGGCTTTTAAGATGGCCCCAGCGAACAGATCTCAGCAGCCGCTGCATATATTAGCAAACAAAAGATCAACGGAGGTATTATTAATTAGCTCTGGTTTGATTGGGTAGTATAACATAACAATACTTACGGACAAAAAGACCTCTGAATATCTATACTTAACTGAAGGCAGTACCTGCAGAATGTAGCAGGTCACGGTGAATTCTTACCACTATTATATTCAAAGAAATTTTACTATTAAAAACGGATCTGATTATGCGGACTATTTCGGAATGAACCTGGACTGCGGCCGACTTTCTCGGAATGACTATGAACTGCTGCCGGTTTTCTCGGAATGAGAGAGGAATGAGCGTTCCTCTTCCTTTTGTAAACTTTATGACGTCTAGGTCGCGTGATAGAGGGGCGGTCACCGACTTGAAATGAAGGATTCGGATGCACAGCCCAGCGTAACTTGCAGAGGTGCAGCGGATTATGCAAGTAGGCGCATCAATTCAGAACGTATATAACCGGAAATGAGTTACTTGCAATTTCTATACTATATTGCAAAAAGAAACGGATTAAAACGGGCAAGGATTAACAATTTTAGTAACGAATGATTTTTATTTCCGACTCGACCATTATTTATAATAATTCTCGGATTTTACTTATACGAGGGATTGTCGAAAATTAATCAATTAATTACTTGACTGTTTGTTTACCAGCGGACTTTTTAACAACTCATTAATAACTTAACTAGAACATGACTTACTTCCTAAAACAGCGGCAGGGTGTACCCAAGTGACGGTAATACTTAAAGCAAAAATGAACATTCCTTGATTGGAAAAATCTTATTAATGATGATTTGGAACAAATTGTTAATTATTCAAATCAAAGTAATTTGAAACTATATCCAGATTAATACGCGGTTGTTCTGTAACGTTCTTTTTCCGATGCACTTTGCTTTCGGTCAGATACTTACGTAATCTCTTTTATTCTTACGGAATTCTCGGGCGCCAGCCCTTCAATTTTTGCGTGCGAAGAACGACACTATCTTTTTGGTTCTCCTAATTGGGAGAACAACCCTGAGTAGCAAAACAGTGGATGATACGGAATAGCCAGAGGTCAAAGCTGGAGACCTATCTAATGGATTTCGGTCATACTGCTCAAACGGATTAATCAGAAAATAACACTACAGAAATAATAACTCGGGCAGTTTGCCTTTTTAACATAACGTATTTATTCAGGACTAAATAATGAACAAAGTAATTTATGCTTAGTCTTTCACGACGCTGCAATCGTGTATGTGTAAAATAATAATACAAAATATTCTCTTAAATAATTTTAACTTAGTCAAGCTGGCAAGCAACAGTCTTTACGTGGGGTTTTGACGGCGGAATTTATAGAGACGTTGTAGCGATATTTCGCTACGTACGACAAGCAAATGTTTCCACGAGGATTATAGACGGCGGGCAGTCCGTCAGCTATAAATATTTGAGGCTAGATACAAGATTTAAACAAACGGTAAGCTACTGCCGCAAACGTCGAGCTATTTGTTACAGGATTATTTTAAATAATGACAGCTTTGCGAGTCAGTTCTATGCAAAACCCAGTCCGTATGGCCCTAGTGAACAAATACAAACTGTTAATGCATATAGTGACTATTTTTCACGTAGGTTTTCCGGTAACCTAGTAGGCAAGGGAACATTTGAGGTGGCACTAGTGAACAGACCTCAGCAGTCTTTACCTACATTAACAAAATAAACAAACCAACGGAGGTATTACTAATAAGCTCTAGTTTACTTTGGTAGCAAAATACGGTGATATTTACTGACAATAAAATCTCGAAATATCTATACTTGACTGACGGCAGTACCTGCAGAATGTAGCAGGTTGCGTTAAATTCTTACCAATATTATACTCAAAGGAAATTACTATTAACTCGGAGCGGTGATACAAAAGATTTACGGGTTCGGTTTGATCGTCAATTGCTGGCGGTCGAACGGATCTGATGCGGACTATTTCGAAATGAACCTGAACTGCTGCCGGTTTTCTCGGAATGCGAATGAGGACGGAATCAGCACAGAATGAGAATGCGAACGGAATGAGAGCGAAGTCACTGTGTTTTCCCTTTTTGTAAACTTTTATGACGTATCTGTCGTGTTAAAAGAGAGGTGGTCACCGACTTTAAACGACGTACTCGTATGCATATCCCAGCGTAACTTGCAGAGGTACAGCGGATTATGCATCTTAGTGCATCGACTCAAAGCGTATCTAACCGGAAATGAGTTGCTTGTAATTTCTATACTCTGTTGCAAAAAGAAACGGATCAAAACGAGCAAGGATTAATAATTTTAGGAACGAATGATTTTTATTTCCGACTCAGTCATTATTTCTAATAATTCTCGGATTTTACTTATACGAGGGATTGTCGAAAATTAATCAATTAATTACTTGACTGCTTGTTTACCAGCGGACTTTTTAACAACTCAATAATAACTTAACTAGTACAGGACTTACTTACTAAAACAGCGGCAGGGTGTACCCAAGTGACGGTAATATTTAAAGCAAAAATGAACATTCCTTGATCGGAAAAATCACTTCGTTACAGTTCCTAAAAAACTAGAGACATTTTAAAAACAAATATGAAAATTAACACATTATTGATTTTTCGAAAAAATAAGTCATAATGTACTGGGATACAATTGGATGTGTGAAAGGAAAATATTACAGATAAGCTTGAGTTTTAATCATGTCCAGATGATGCCAACTTGGTTGGCGAAACGCGCGTCGAGTTCATCTCAAGCATTAAAGAAATATCTCATTTGCTGCCTAACTAGCTCCATCTTGCAGTAAACTGTACGACAAATCTGAACCTGTACGGTCATGGATTATAATGTGGATGCTGCGAACTCAGTTGGACGCAAACAATTAGGCGGAGGATAAATCATTTCGCATCGTGCGTGGGACAGGGATTTTATTAATAAATCGGATATTCCTGCCATTTATCATATCCAAACGGGTAGATTAAGTGGTTTGTTAGTGTCCACGACGAAGATCCACTTTTTACATGAAATTTTTTATTTATTTTATTATTATTAACCGAATCTACATTTAAATACCAAGCCAGTTAATTGCCTCCAGAAAATGCCTAGATTTTGAAAAATCTTATTTTAGTGAAATAATTGATGAAAAATTTCTCTGATGACAAAATGTCCGGTTAGAAGAGAAATTTGATATCCACAAGCATAACTAAACAAGCAAGCCATAAAATGGTAACCAAAGAAGCCTCGTGGCATATAAAACTCAGTAGTCTTCCCCAATTTAACGATTATCTTTATGATCCTTATGTACGCTATTATGAAATATTATAAGTAATAATATACCGTTTACTCTTTGTCACATATTTTTTTGACAGTCGCCTACCTACCACGAGTTCCAAAAGCCCTTGATTTATCACCGGTTGCTCGGTTAAAAAAGTAATATGTATATTATATCAGGCAATAAATCACAGATATAATCGAAATACACCTACACCTATAAACAATTGAAATCGTCCCCGGGAAAAAGCAGTTACATTCTTTGTACTGTAATAAATAATTTATAATATTACTACCGGGCTTGCAGGTACGGCCGGCTTGAAAATCCAGGAAAAACGAAATAATTAAATCACTCTTCTCAAAAGCTTCGATCCGCTCAGACAATCAATCCTAAACAATGGTGCGCGCACCTGCGTGTCCAATATTATTTATAGTTATTCCTTATTAAAGCGAAGCCCATAAAGTTCGTATTTCACTGTTTTTCTTTCTCGTTTTCTTTGAGTGCTCCTCGTCCGGCGTCTGGTCCCTATTCAACAAAGAAACAAACCAATGGACCCCGGTGTAAAAATGAGAAATTACCAGATGAGTACAGGTTTATTTTGGTTTTAAGTTGAGCACGTGCGGAAGTTTGGTCGGCGCCCAGAGCCGTATTTTACGCCGAGAACGCTTTGAATAAGTATTTTCTCTTTCAATAAGAAAATAATTTCATTTAATTAAAACCAGGTCATAAAGTAGAATTTTATTGTTCATGTTATTAAAAGATGATAATCAAAGTAATTGCTGAGTAAGAGATATTATTGCTGATGGGAAATTCATGACCGTGGCTGAGAGACGGGCAGGTTGCAATTAGTTGTATTTTTGGGGTTGTGGTGAAGTGCACATCTCCGATCCAGGTTACTGGGACCCCCGTAAGCGCGTCTCTTTTGTTTCTTTGTGTGGAACCTTACCGCTGTTTTAATTCACCAAGTACCACCCTTTTCCTTTTCGTGTGCCAAGCGAGTCATTTATCTTAGTAAAGTAAATTTCTTAATATAAGTAATGCCAAGTGTCATAGTAAAATAACTATATTAATGTATTAGTAACGTGTCTCAGTAAAACGAACCCCAAGTCATGGCATATTTAAACAGCGGAGGTATTTAACCACTATCGTCACATATGGTGGAGGCGCCGGGGACCTTACCGTAATATTGCCTCTCCTATATAAAAAGAGTAAAAATAGTGGCGCCTTAGATCAAATGCGTTACAGCTATCTATAAGCACCTATATAATGTGTAGATCCAGCCCTGCCTATATTTATTTAACAACACTTGCTTTTTTTATCTCTATCAGCATGTCTGCTTATTTGAATTACTTATGTGGATTTATTTAAGAGTTATCACCTCTGTTTCTGGGAATTTAGAAAATCTTAAACTAGCATATAAAATGATTTTCATTGTCCCCGTTTCAACGAATATTATTCGAGTACCCGGATTTTTACAATTTTTTATGTGCCACTTGACGACACTTTAACGTTCGCATTTTCCGGTCTTGTGAGAAAACATCCTTTCGTATATTTACTGCTGAAGCTCCAGACTGTAAATAAATTTGCATTCCTAAAAAAACTGTTAGGCCAATAAACTTAGTGTAAACATTTTTATAATAAACAAACGAGGTCGTTAGTACTCCATATGTACGCAGTTTTGTCTTCAATTATTAGTATTAAGGAAATATAGCTACAAATATGTACTCTCTTATTATCAAGAAATTTATGAAGACATAAGTATGCGCCGTTATATTTATAATAATGAAGGCGTATATAGTCATTTTCAGACAACTTGACGCCTCGCAGTAGACCAAAATCCCGAAGAGCTGGCCAAAATAGTCGCTAATTACGAATTTTACTTTAAGAAAAAGAAAATGGTGTCTTTAAAATGGCGGACCATTTTGTAACAGTTCTTCTAAAATAACTAAGTTATCGTTTTCCAAATCCCAAACCACATAAGGAAATTACATCTACGTGTTCCCAATATGGTCAACAATGCTCACTCCGTCCTGTGTAGTAAAGATACGAATAAATAATACCAGTATATTGACTAGATTCAACGCTAGGTACAAGCCTATAATTAAACCAACTGAGAAATAAAACCGCTATAGGATTTATTTACTTAATTAATATCTAATAATAACTTACACTCTGTTATTAACCCGTACCTCCATCATATAATTCCTGTGCGCGTATTCCGCCCACTATTGGATTCTTTTGCCTTCGTTAAAATATCAATCAAAACCTATAGGAAATTGTAAAACTAGTTTTATTTTATATGCATCGAGTATCGACACGGTATTCGGCCCACGCTCCGAGCTAAGTGAAAAATTATTAGTTATGGGACTTGCCGGAGACCTCAACCTGTATAGTCCGAGTAAAAAGTAGCTAACAATGGTCGGCAGATGAGGAAGATACATAAGTAATTCGTTGGGCACGTACGAAGGCTTTTGTTTGGGTTCAATTAATAATGGTAACGATTAATTCGACTACTTATTCCTTGTCGAGGAAACAAAATAATATGATTGTTTTTTTTATTGATAAACGAATAAGCAAAGCAGCTGCTTGTTCAGGCCAATTATACAGTCCTTGACCCCCCTATAATTACAAAGCAGAAACAAATTTAAATAACGGACTAAATATCCTCTAAAAGGGGCTCCTAAGGGCCATGATTCTGGGATTTGCAGTCACTAACCGGGACCTGGAGAGTTCCATGCTCTTCTCATAATTATCTTTATTATTATTTTAACATTAAATAATTGCAGAAATTTCTAATTTTAAAGTAAAAATTTCAAAGTAGAAATTGCTAGTTTTCAAAGTGAAAATTTTTTGTTTTAAAGCAAAAATTTCTTGTTTTAAAGTAAAAATTTCTAATTTTAAAGTAGAAATTTCTAGTTTTAAACTAAAGACTTCAAAGTAGAAGTTTCTAGTTTTGAAAGTGAAAATTTTTAGTTTTAAAGTAGAAAATTCTTGTTTTAAAGTAAAAATTTCTAGTTTTAAGGTAGACATTTCTTCTTGAAAGTAGAAATTTAATTTTGAAGTAAAAATTTCAAAGGAGAAATTGCCAGTTTTCAAAGGAAAAATTTCTAGTTTTAAAGCAGAAATTTCTAGTTTTGAAAGTAGAAATTTCTAATTTTAAAGTAAAAATTTCAACGTAGAAATTGCTAGTTTTCAAAGTGAACATTTTGAGTTTTAAAGCA
Source organism: Rhagium mordax (assembly GCA_963680705.1). NCBI lineage: Eukaryota > Metazoa > Arthropoda > Insecta > Coleoptera > Cerambycidae > Rhagium > Rhagium mordax. The sequence goes on from OY796658.1 coordinate 88,266,614, forward strand.
GAAATTTCTAATTTTAAAGTAAAAATTTCATAGTAGAAATTGCTAGTTTTCAAAGTGAAAATTTTTAGTATTAGGTAAAGCACAAATTTCTAATTTTAGAGTAAAAATTTTAAAGTACAAATTGCTAATTTTCAAAGTGAAAATTTTCAAAGTAAACATTTCTAGTTTTTGAAGTAGAAAATTCTTAGTTTTAAAGCAGAAATTTCTTGTTTAAAGTAAAATTTTCTAGTTTTAAGGTAGAAATTTCTTCTTGAAAGTAGAAATTTCTAATTTTAAGTAAAAATTTCTAGTTTTAAAGTAAAAATTTCTGGTTTTGAAAATAGAAATTTCTAGTTTTAAAGTAAAAACTTTAAAGTGGAAGTTTCTAGTTGTGAAAGTGAAAATTTTTAGTTTTAAAGCAGAAATTCCTTGTTTTAAAGTAAAAATTCCTAGTTTTAAAGTAGAAATTTCTAGTTTTGAAGTAGAAATTTCTAGTTTTAAAGTAGAAATTTCCAGTTTTAAAGTAGAAACTTCTTGTTTTAACGTAGACATTTCTAGTTTCTTTTTATTTTTGCTGTGGCCCTTCAGAGACATCGTATAATTGAGTAGTTTAATTGAAACAGTTAATATTGATATTTCACCTGACTTTTTTCTTTTAAGCACCCCGTATGAAAATACGTTTTAAATTATTAAAATGCAATGAATATGTTTTAAATCAATTGTTTACTTGATACAATCATTCTATTTTGAAATGCATGTAATGCGAGATGTAATGTTTTATTATAACTCCATAAATAACATTTTAAATATAAAAATATAAATATTAGTATTACAGATTGATGTATTAAATATTTCAAAAAGAGATTTATTTTTATTACATTAAATTAAATATTTACTTAATGGTATAAATTCGATTAAAATGATGAAGCTTTTATAAATCAAACGACTGTCTTAAAATTATATTTTTAATTCAAACTAGATCAAAGCTATTTTTAACGCTATGAGAGTTAACTAATTGAACCTGTCATTACGAGGGTAATTTATTTTAAAATTATTAATAGTAAAAAAAATTAGATAAAATCTTTAAATGCATATTTACTACTATTTTCAACTGTAACTTAAAGAGCCAGAAATAGCGTTTTATCATTTTTAGCTAATTAGAAAAAAAAGTTTTATGGAAAACAGTAAATAATTGAATAGTTCTAGGATTGCTCCCCCCCTCCACGTTTCTTGCCATTTTAAAAGTCACAAGAGAAAAAAACAGACAATCCAATAAAGCACAAAATACCTTCCTTCGGGAGATCCAATCAAGAAGTTCTTCACGAAAATGAACCAGTGTTGAAACCAATGAGTTATATAATTCTGATGAGTGTATTTTTTCCTATCGTTTACTTAATAATTTAATAGTCGTCTTCATCTAATTACGTTGAATAACCATGCTTTTTTTATTCGTTATATGCTCTCTACCGAAACTAGAAACAGAGTAATGATACAGCACTCTTGATGAGCCAATCAGTGCATAACGCTTTAACCTGAAATATCAAAAGAAATGTACATTTTCAACCTTACGTTTTTTTGTCGTTATAATCTGACTGAAACGATTGTTTCCTGCACTTTTATCTCGGCATCTTTAAGTAACGGAAAAATATTTTAAAAAATAAATAAATAAAAGCAGTTGTGGAAGAATCAAAAGAACCCGGAAGCTCTTCTACAAATCTCCGCAAAAGCCTTAGAATCAAAATAAAACCGTCTCAGAATCCAATCTCAAATTTGACTCGTGTCTAAAATTCTGGTTTCGGTTAAAAATGTTATTCAATTTCCAATTACATATTTCAATTATTGGTAACATTATTGTCTGTATTCACTAAAATTATTAAAACTTACATAAATCAGTTGAAATTTGATATTATGACGCAAGATTTAATTTTGATCAATTGTTAACGCTTTCATGGCTAGACAGGAAACGTAAACATAAAAAATCTTACAAAACACATTTTTCAAATGCTGTAAACCGAAGTAAACAACAAAACTGCATACTAAAAAGAAACCTTGGAAATAAAACTACGCTCGGGTATTATTGCTATTATATCATCGCCCATTTCGAACTGTAAAATTTTGTAATAACGTGAAATATTAAACACGGAACGCAATTCCGAATATACTGCATTGGAAGCCATTATGAGTGACTAATGATAAAATCGTTTTTAGGGGGCTATAAACTGCAACCAAAAGTGAACCAAAGTTATTTTGCATAACAGTCATTCTTCCAAGACTTCATTAAACTTTAATCTTTGCAGATTGAATGGACCTCGGAAACTTAGAGAGAGTAGCGATTGATAATCCTATGTTTGGATTGAATAAAAATTGCAATTTATGGCCGTTGTTAACGCTCCGGCGTCGGCGTAGGATTTCAAAAGTGCAACAAAATTTTTTTAACATCTAATGTTTTATAGACAAAATACATCTAGGGAATCTCAGTTATAAAAAGTAGCAATCACGTAGGTAAAAACTATTTGTGCACAAATATTTCTAAATGCAACAGTTATTTATAACGCCTTTATAGTTCAATCAATAGGTATAAGGTTTCTCCGAAAATGTTAGCAGAAAACAAAAAACTATGGTCGTATACAATAAAAAATTCTAAGAAAGATAGCGTTTTTTCCAGTGGATCCTTAATGTCTTTCGTAACCTAAAAAATTCATAAGTTGAAAAAAACAGTTTTTCGCAAATAAAGAGATAACTAAAACTCGTAGAGAAAAAAGTTCAATCAGAAAGTTGTAGGTACAAAAAAAAATCTTGTGGTGCATTACTTTTCGAGATATATCGAAAAAACCGTCGAAAATCGACTATTTTTGTTTTTGCCTTATTTCTTGCAAATTAACGTTTTGTAACTTGCTACTTGCTGTAAATGTAGCCCACGGCAAGCCAAAAATGTACGATTTTTCGAAATTAAAAACTATTGAGAATATTTCGAGATATACCGATTTTTCGAAAAAAAAGGCGTTCTCGAAAATCGGCTGTAACATCTCGATGGATAGTCCTAGAGAAACGAATTTAGGCTCATTTTTTGCTTATAGAGTTGTGCTATCACGGTAAAAAAGAATGGTAACGATTTTATTAATTTTAAGTGTCCGAAAATGACTTTGAAAAAATTAAAGCTCAACAAATAAACACGAATATAATAATTATATTTGTCTGGTAAGTAAAATAGTGTCCGAAAAATTTATTTTTAGTTTTTTTTTATTAACTGCCATTTTTCTCTATTTTAATAATTATTTATAATAAAACAACTAAGATTGAATTAAATTCAATTTATTATTGTTTAATTACAAAAGTGGTTACAGTGTTTAGACAGTTTTTGTATGTTACATTGAAATATAAAAACTTTAAAATATAAAAATATTTTGCCGATCAAGTTTTATTTTCATTGATGTATGGGGATTCATCTTCGATTCTTCTTCTTTTAGATATAAGGAAGCCTTAAAAAAAAAGCGGACAAATGCTGTGATTAACGTAGACACAAACTACGCAGTCAATTATTCCAAACTATTACGATGTCAAACAAATCAAATAAAAATTGTACTCAAAAACACTTTTTCCTACGAGCGTGCGGAAAATACCACTTTTCCGCACGAATTTTAATTTCGAAAGTTGCACTTTTCCGCACTAGTTAGGAAAATAACTATTGTCACAGCAAAATTAGGTAAGGTTAGAATAAATACGAGGCGTTTGAAATACAAGACACGCTGCTTTCTTTCAACTCAAAACTTTCCAAAACATTTCGCCTAGACCTTCGATTTTCTGTTACAAACGAATGAAACAATAAGTGTCAACGTAACATATGAATATGCAGTAACATTGTAATTAATGAGTTTACAAATGTTAAAGTACCGAAAAATGGCAGTTAATTAAAAAAAGAATGAAAAATTCATTTTTCGGAGACTACTTACCAGACAAATATAATTATTATATTCGTGTTTATCTCGTCGAATTTTTATTGAAAAATATAAGTATTCATATGACTGATGGTCGAGATGGTAGAGTACCTGCCTCTCACCCAAAAGTCCCGGGTTCGAATCCCGGTCGTGGCAATGGAAAATACTGTGAGAGGGATTTTTCCATTATACACGGATATTGGATGTGTGTCCCTTGTCTTTAAATGTGTAGCCCCCTCCCGCACAAGGCTCAGCCTTCTGGGATAAAGGGGGTCGTAATTACATGTGGTGTATTTATTTATATTTATAACTTTAATCTCCGTAAAAATTGGCGCTGTAGTGCTTAAATAGCGTCCGAATTTAAAAAAAAAATAATAATTTTTTAAATTCGTGTAAAAATACCAGCAATCGATTTCCGTAACAGCCATTATCGAGAAATGAAAATTGAAAAAATTATTCAAGAAAAACGTCACCGAAAAAAATTTAATTTTCTCAAAGTCATTTTCGGATACTTAAAATTAATAAAATCGTTACCATTCTTTTTTACCGTGATAGTACAGCTCTTTAAGCAAAAAATGAGCCCAAATTCGTTTCTCTAGGACTAACCATCGAGATGTTACAGCCAATTTTCGAGAACGCCTTTTTTTTCGAAAGAATCAATATATCTCGAAAAATGTTCAATAGTGTTTAATTTTGAAAAAACCGTACTTTTTTGGCTTGCTGGCTACATTTACAGCAAGTAGCAAGTTACAAAACGATAATTTGCAAGAAATACGGCAAAAACAAAAATAGTCGATTTTCGACAGTTTTATATAGATACCTATCTCGAAAAATAATGCACCGATCGATATCAACAAAAAATGAATCAAAAAATCTTTTTTCTACTACCGATCTTAAAGTACTAACTTTCCGCACGCTGTAGAGTGCGTAAAGTTAAACTTTACGCACTAGTGCGTAAAGAGTTTTTACCTTACGCACTAGTGCGTGAAAAAGTAACATACTAAACAGTTGCATACCTATAATAATCATATCTTATTTTAAAAACGTTAAATGTGGTTATTTAATTTTCTGTAGTCCATTTATTTAATATCACGGTTTTATTATAAAACATACCACCTAATTTTCAGTATTCTTTAACAATAATGATTGAATTTTGAAGTTTCATTTATATTCTTGACATTGACATTAGACAACGAAATAATAGACATTGATTAATATCACTCATTTAAAATTAAGTGGGCTATAAGTATTGTGATTTTTAAATGACATATGAAGTTTTGACGTAATAGGTATGTTTTGACGTTTCACATTATTATTAGAGAATTTAGATGCATTTCGGTAGTAGAAAAAATATTGTATGCAATTCGTGCGGAAAGTGAGCTTTTTCACTTATGGGATTGTGACAAAATTCCCATTCGTGAAAAAATCTCACCTTACGCACTTGTTGCATAAATAACTATTTAATACCTACAACTTTCTGATTTAACTTTTTTCTCTACGAGCTTCAGTTTTTTTTTATTTGCGAAAAACCGTTTTTTTCAAATTTTCGAGTTTTTTTGGGTTATGAAAGACATTAAGGATCCACTGGAAAAAACGCTATCTTTCTTAGAATTTTTTTTTTCTATACGACCATATTTTGTGTTTTTTTAGATAAAAATTGGGTCCGGGAAAGTAACTTTCCTGAACAGTTTTCTAATGGTTGATTAGGAACGAACATAATTGTTTCGCAACGGCCTAAACATGAATAGGGTATTTTGGTGTCCGAAATTGCGCCGAGGTAGACATTCTTGAGCGATTTCAGAAAAATAATATTAACAAAAAATTTAAACTAGTACCAGAAACTCCGAACAAGAAAATGATGCAGCTATGGAAGCCTGTTTTTTGGAACTATTGTTCCTTATCAGCGTAGAGTAGCAATCTGTAAATTAGATCAGAAACAGGGTTATAATAAAGCACTCAATTCGTACTTTCGTGCAATCGTGTGCCAAAATTTTGGCCTCAAAGGTAGCAGTGAACACGTAGAGTATTATGTGTAGAGCTCTATTTCTACTTAGACAACTATAGGAAATGAGAAAGAAACAATATCAACTTCATTAAACACCACTCTTTTATTTACAATAATATTAGCGCCAAGACCTGGAGTCAACTAATTTGTGGCTTTTCCTTACAGTATAAGGACTTAAAATTTTCTTCAAGGTCCTTTTAAATGAACATTTTTGCTCGAACGATCATGATTTTCACTCGATTTAACATCTATTTGATCCAAAACTTCTGTATTACCGTTTTTGTATTGTTGTTTTCACAGAGATTACGCCTTTGCTCCACCAACTCAATATTCCACGTACAGCAACGTTAGGAAATTCATTGTGAAACAGTGTTCACGTCCTTGGGATATTCAATAGACGAATTAACAATTTTTATACTATTTACAGAAAGCCAACCTGGCACGATTTTCGTTAACACAGCAATAACAAATTTAAACTGCCAAGTTAAATCATCTCGCTGTGTAACTCGATGAATATACACAAAATACCAAACTTTAAATGTGTTTAAGCGGCATGAATAGCTGTTAAAGTCAATTTGGCTCATTACATCAACAACAGCGTATTCCGATATAAACTACATAGATTAGAATTATTATAGACTTGTTGCAGCAATTATTATTCATTTATTCAATTAACGATCTTGGCAGATATCAGTCGGACACATGGCTCGCTATAAACAAAAATAACTGCGCAATCTTGTCAGCAGATGTAAATTAATAAAATTACATTTCAATTTATTTCCGACTTTTACACGCTACTGTACGGTAACGTAAACATTGAGCCTAGAAAGCCATGCTTAGCCGCACTCTTGACATTCCGTTTTCAGACAAGTGCACATCGCGTTATGAGCGGGCTGTTGCGTTTCGAAATTTTTCATCTTCTTGCCCACGAGTCGAGTAGCGAAAAAGTTTCTCGCAGTTGTTGAAGTGTGTTCATTTGTGTCTTGTTTAAGTTTTTCGCAACGAAAACCTTACTACGAATACGTGCCATGCATTTGAATAAGTTTATCGGATCGAGTCGCCACAGACACGACTTTGTAACTGATTAACGATATTAAGTTACCACGAGGTGTGTTTTTGTTATGTGTAAATGCCCGGATTGCTATAGAAGGATGAATCTCAAGGACTTGCTTGGGACAAGGATTACCATTTTTGTAGCACAGCACCGCCAGAAATTGGTTCACGGAATAATCTAGGTTTTTGTCGTTACTATTATGGGCCTTATTACGAAGGCTAAATGATAAATTTTAGAATAATGTTACAATGTCGGTGATAGCTTTGTACAGAGCGTGTAAAAAGTGTGGAATGTTGCGTATAGTTAAGACGTTAGAGCTTTTTGAAAAGATAACATTATCAGGAGTTGTTGTTTGAGGCAGTTTGACACACACTTGGGTGCCCTTAAATTAGTATGGAAATTTGGAAATAGCATATTATTATATTTGGAAAATCAAGTAGGGTTGCTACTTGGAAAAAAATCTTTAAATACTTTAGTAAATGTTTTAGTGAAATCATTTACCTACTTAAAGTTTTACGCAGGTAGAATTTAACCAATATTTTCCAAAACTATTTTTGGTCAACTTTTAATGAATTATTAATATTAATTTTGAATCGCAAATAAACCGGTACAAAAATTTGTACTTTTACTTGACCTTTTCAATATTTTGTTGAAATAAGAAGCAAAACAATAAACAAGTTATTAAAGGGCATAGAATATTTTTTTGGATTTAAATTAGTTCCACCAGCTAAGCTTTTAAGTATTGCTCCGATATTTGATATAATGTTTATTATATTCTGTCGGTTTGCCCGACATGTCTCCAATATTAAGTACCTACACAGAACAAACCAATAACGTATTTTCATTGCTTATAATAAATTTGTGACAAAAAAATTTGTTTCAAATATATTTGCGTTCGTATTTGAGCATTTGTGCAAATTGTCAAGGTCAAAAATAATACATTGCTGCTAATTCCTCATAAGCTTTAATCTAACATTTTAATTGTATGTTTATAAATACATGTGTATAAATTCTGCATATTAAAGTCTGGTCTTAAAATTTTCCGAGTTATTTGTGATTATATTTGTTATAAGATCAAGAACAATGCAGCGCGTTATTTACTTAATGACATTAAGTACCCAAATACTAATTTTTGTTGTTAATTTAAACTGGTTTATGCAGTTTATAGACAAAACACCGATTGCACATTCTCAAAGTCAATTTTCAATTTAAATTCCTCGATAGCTCTTACCGTTTTCAAAATATGGCTAAAACTGATTTATTACGAATTTTTGGGTTGGTCCTGTAACTTTTTTTATTTATGAAAATTTTTTTTAAACGGTAAAAACTGTGTATACACTTTTTGTGTACATGGTACCCAATTCATAATTCACCCTCCCAAATTTTTTGGTTTGTAGGACACAGGATATAGGAATTAAAAAATGTGGAAATACGTATTTTTTTTTTAATGGAAAATCGTGTATATTAAATAAAATTTGGAATCAACGTTTTCTCAGATTTCAAAAATATGTCGAAGAGTTTGAAAAAAAAAGAATTGTAAATTTTATTCTATGCATTAAATTTCATTTTTTCCAAATGAAAAAAAATAAATGTTTCTTAAGGACTTCGAAAATATCTTTTGCCATACTTATATTTAATTATAATTTAAGAAAAACATCCAGAAAAATAGTTTTATTTCCTAGACTGCCTTATAATTTTTGTTTTTTAAATACTTGTAAGTTCTCATGTTTTGATCAGCGGAAATATTATTACCTATTTAGAGATGCATTGTTTCTTTTGTGTTTAAAAAACATAGCAAGCTTTGAAAACAAAAGTTTATGTAAATTGCAAAATTAAATTTAAATCGATTAAGTACTAAAATAGTTTATTGATTTAAGTTAAAACCAGAAGGGTAAATAACAGTGAAAAATTTTACGTTTTATTATGAACAATAGAAATGCAAGAAATGTCGAAGAATTGCATTTAAATAAATATTTTGAAAGGCACCTACCAAATAAGCAAATTTTAAGGTTAGTTAAAAAAATTACAAAATTTTAACTGTGTTTGTAAGCCAATATCAAAAGCTTATAATAAACAAACCTGAAAATTAATATCATTGATTACATCAATGTATGTACAGGGTGATCGTTTGAAAATTCTACTTTTAAACCCTTCTATTTCACTTAAAAATATAGCTAGAAAAAAAAAATACGCAGTCACATTTTTTTAGACAGAAAAAAAATACACACAGTCACATTTTTTTAAACAGAACGCCCTGTATATTTTTTAGATATTTGGATACCCCCTTTCATCCTCTTTATAAATATATATAATTGTTACATGGTTCATTTTCAAATAACTGAGTTATTCAAATAAACACACTTAAATGCAAGAAAAACAAGTTTACATTTTAAACAATTTTTTAATAAAAATAACAACATACAAAATAAGTAAAAATATGGTACATATCTATTTTATATATTTTTCTATTTAGCTCTATTTTAAGCGAAGTACAGGGTGATCATTTTAAGTGCCTCACTCGATTTTCCTGCTTTATTCTTCACCTAGGAAAAAAATTCAACAACCATACTTGTGTACTCCGATGAACCCGATTCCGAAAAGATAAAAACAATTGAATGTCAAAGAAAAAAGTTATGGCCGAAAAACTGAAAAAGAAAAAATATAATATCCATTTCCGTATTAATATACAGGGTGTATATTTTTTTTTTCAGTTTTTCGGCCATAACTTTTTTCTTTGACATTCAATTGTTTTTATCTTTTCGGAATCAGATTCCTCGGAAAAAAGTACACAAGTATGGTTTTTGAATTTTTTTCCTAGGTAAAGAATAAAGCAGGAAAATCGAGTGAGGCACTTAAAATTATCACCCTGTACAACGGTTTCAAATAATCACCCTGTACACTCAAAAAGTTCCGTAAGAAAAATAGAAGCAGCTCTAGGAACATATAAAATCTTAAATAGGAAGAATTATAAGAAACAAATAATAAACCATGTCCTTTTCGTCCTGATGATGCCATAAAAAGGCTTGAAATTTGCAACTAGCTCATAAAAAATCTCGAAACGAAAACTTTTGGGTGCCAACTTTGTCATAATGTCAGCGAATTGCAATTCGAATATGTTTACGTTTAAACTATTGTTATCTAGGTATATATGCTCGGAGTTTTATAAGTGTGTTTTTTCTCGTACTGTTTAACATGAAATTATTGATACACATACGAATTTTTGCTCTTGTGGAATGTTATTTAACTGTTGCATTTTGATTTGACTTTCAATTGTTTTAGGTGTCATTTTGACACAGAAATTAATATGTTTCCAAAGCCAACTGTTTTTAATTTTTTTATCCAAGAAAACTTGAAAAGTAAATCCCAAGGCAGTCTGGGCTTATTTGGGAAATTCAACGGTATTTCCTGATGAGTAAGTATTGTTTTTGGCAATATGGCAAATTGTATATTTACGAAAACAAAAACCAATATTTTTTTTATATTAAAGCCAACTATGGTTTTCATCTAAATAAGTGTAATATATATAACATATAGCAAAGTCTGCGTCTCGTAGAAAAAAAATATCTTTCAGAATCTTAACCTACGTAAAAAAACAACATTTCTACCATGTGAAAGAATATCCATGTGTTAAGCCTAGTTTAAAATTCTAATTCTGTATGTAATTATAAAAATATTTATTTTAAAAGTTCGAGTCTTAAAATTATCCATGTTTGTTCTTATATTAGTTGTAAGATCAAGAACAATGCAGGAGCATTTTTTACCTTAAAAGATATTAAGTCCGTACTAGTTTTCTTTAAGCTAATTAAACAGCACACAATCTAATCTATTCGTTAATTCCGAGTTTCTTGAAAATTATACCCATATTATTATGTACTGAGCAACGTGTTACGTAATTTAATTATATTAGATATTATATTATCTTCATGTTGCTATCAGTGATGATTTTTAATTTGTTATCTAGCTATTATATGTATGTTACTGGTATTTACATATTTATAGTATTAAGATAAAGAGGATAATAAAAATTTTATTGGTGGAAAAATTTAAAGCCCATCAAACTTAACAACAACACATAAATTCTCACATATCTGCTTAGGGCTACTTTATTTACCGTGTCCATGAAATCCAATCAAATTATTTAAAAAATATGATGCCCAATGTTTCAATTCTCCGAGCCAAGTCAGTATATTTAAAAAATAAATTTTAAATGCAAACACTGTGTTTGCCTTAGATACAAATCTTACAAATATTACAAGTTGAAGAACTCTCGAGTTATAAACAATTAGTTTTATTACAGAGCTTGCGGAACAAATTAGTGTCCGCGCAACATCTAAATTGCAAAACATTTCCTGTATATGTTTAGATGAAGAAATCTTCGTTGATTTATAGTTCCGGAGAAGAATTACCTTATTTTACAGATTTATTACTCATCGCAGAAGACGATAAAGTTCTCTTAAACTCTATTTTGGAAAAGATATTACAGAATCCGAGTTACGTAATTTTGTTTCCATCAAAGTGTTTTAGCATCGTTTTACGGTTAATAATAAGCTAGAGTTATTTATGTTTTAATAGTAGATTTTTTTGAGCGTTGCTAATTTGGGTAAAAAATAATAGTGGTAGGAAATCAGGAGCTTATGTATATGTATGTTTCTAAAAAATGCCAGAAAACTGTCTCTGGAATTTTGTGTTAGGAAAAGAGGGATAAAAACCTAGAATTTATTGTGGAAATCGGACCATATCTAGATCGACAATTCACCTATATATTTGCCTCATTTAAAATATGCATAAATCCATTTATAAAATTCATAAAATTTAACCCCGACCGAGGTTTAAAAAGATGTATTCCCCACCTACAAATTTTTACTTATTCAATTTCAAGTAACGTAAATCAATACTGTCTGAAAATAATATGGCCTACTTACAACATTCCGGTTTATTACTCGACTATTTTTAAAGATGGGATAAACAAACAAAGACTAATTTTGATGCAGCAAAGAGTTCATCTGAGGCACTATCGAGAATGAGTTCACGGACTTATCCCTTCCCACTAGTACTTATTAAACCAAGACTATTTTGTTGCAGTATAGGGTGGTTAAAATATCCACAAGTTAACGAAAAAAATGCAAAGTGAAGATGCCAAGTTATGACATCAAGAACGTTTTTCTTAAATGAAAAAAAAAAAAAAAAATCTCGAAATTTTATGTTCAAAAAAGTATAGTTTCGTGGACGGTTCCTTTACAACAAAAAATCAAAAACCGAAAAATTGTAGATACGTATACATTTTTAACGATTTCTTGTTTTTTTTTTTTTTTTCAAAGAAATAGAATTAATGTAACGATTAATAATGTTAATGTTTATATAATATATAGTATTAATTTAACTATTATTTTTTATTATTTGGAAAATAAAAAAAGAAAAATTTAGGTCATCATATTTAAAAACTTCTACTATTGGGCGAAATTCATCGATATATGGTGGCGTCTGTAAACCCATCTGCATGTCAGTATCATAAAATAGGAAAGAAATGAAAAAATATCGTTAATCGAATACCCAAATGTCACCCAAAGCTATCGACAATGAATTCAGCAAAAACCGGTAATCCTTGTACCTGGCATTTAACCGCCTGATTAGCATTTATTTTACCATAAACAATAGACACCTCTACGAACTGCAAGCAACTTAAAATTCTCAAATAAAGTAACACCACAACTAAAATCTGTACTGATATAATTACCATCCTATTTATAATATTCACGTATAAAAAGGTTAAGTAAACAGCGGAGATAAAAATGACGAAATATACATTAACGATCTTGCTCAAGTTTAATCCAAATATTGTGCATAGACTTTACTTAAACACATAACAATGGCGAACTCGCGGTGGAACTAGTTCGTTTTATGCTACAGACTTCTGCTTTAAAAAAAAGTGTTCTTCGAGGTGAAGGTGCTAATTCGGACATCATCTAGGAAATTTATGTGCGTGTGCTAAGTGTAGGAAAGATTAGTTGATCCAATACGATTAACACCGGAAAGAAAAACATGGGACAGAACAAGAAGAAAAAAGGAGTTAAGGAACTTACAAAAGAGGAATTAGACAAAATTAAAAAGGTATCAATTAGTAGTTTACGCGGTAGAACTGTAAAACTCGTTTCCGCGTAGCAACAAGTGTATATATTTAAATAAATTTTAATAATTGTGGTTAGAGTAAATATTATCAAAGGAGTTAATTGTATAGTAAATATTTTATTCGGACAGGCATGTCCAAAATAATTTTGGAATAAAATTCTATTACGCAAGTAGAAAAAGCTGTTAAACTGTCCCCTTAAGTGGTGCCTCAAAACGGGTTATTATTCGAAAAACATAAAATAAGAATAAAATTCCACTGTTGTTTGTCAAACAGTTTTGTCAGTGGCGTAGTGCCTCTCAATAGCTAAATTGCAACTGATGAAAATGCCTCTAAACAGAATTACCATTTCTGTTTTTATTTGGGTATGGGAAGCCTGTTCCTTATAAGAAATTTTTCCAGTTTCTGTGAAGTTGTCATTTACAAGTAAGAACTAAAGAGAAATTGATTCAGTTTTGAATTTGGTCTTAGAGCGAAAAAATCATCCAGTGCTTTTGGTTTATTCTGCCTCATATGTTAGCATAGACAGAAAAACATATACGTACTGGAAGCCATTGGTATAATCAGTATTTACTATTAAACAGAAATATACTGACAAAATTTATTATATCAAATCATCATCATCCTCTCGTAAGTTTGATGAGTCAGCATTTTCAAAACTTCATTGTTTTGTTGGGTATACATCGATAGAAATTTAAATACACTAAAGTTACAAAATATTAATAGACGTCCATTATCCATCAATAACCAAACAGTTCAACGTCAATCAAACATGCACATCACTACGCTGTCATTCTCGTTCAGACGCTGATTTACCAGAGAGGTCAATCGTGTCCCACAGCTACTCAATATTTATTGTGCATTTGCATAATTTTAATACAAGAAGTGTAACTTCAAATTTTACGCAGGCAATTAAGTGCTCATTTTTTGATTGAGAATAATTGCTCAAAATACAAAAATAGACATGCATCGTCCATCTAAATTTTCTTCTGCTGGTAGATATGATAAAATGCAGAAATTAATAAAAAATAAACTTCTCCACGTGTAATAATAGCTTTATCTATTTTACTCCATTTGTGATGTTATGTTTTGGTGCAAGTGAAAACTGTACCACATTCCTTTTCAATATTATTGATTGCAACATAGAAACATAAAACTCATAGGGCGTTTCGCATAATATAATCTTTCAAGCAGTAAATACATAACAATGACCTTCTAGGTTAATCATAATTACGAGCCTGTTAATTAAGCACTTAAGAATCGATTTACATATAATTACACACCACAAGTTAGTTATTCTAGAAGTTACTACCTTCCTTTAGAAAAGTCAACAATATGCAACTGTTGCATTATCTCGAATCGGCCGGTATAATGCTCTACCAACTCTGGTATTCTACAAGGATCCGTCCTATCGCCCACTCTGTTTCTCTCTCACATTAATGACTCGCTTTTGGATAAATCAATTCTGTACACGGTTATGCATAACGTTGCAACTCATTCTTTTAATCTTAAGCCAAAGTTTTGAAAATTATACCCAAAGCACTCAGGTACGCTCCTGGTCCCAGATGTTGACTTCTTATGAGGTTTCTATTAAAAAAATATAAATGTCGCTGACGCTAATCTTTTTTTCTTCTTTTCTAACACTGATATAAATGTTCTGTCTTTGTCGTGTACATTTTGATTGCTTCCATTTACCTTATCTTTAGCCCTTAACAAAAAACATCGCAAAGAAAATTTAATACGCGCTTCCTTATTTATGATAAATTTAAAAAATATTTTTCCAGTCAAACGGTTTATCACATCGAATTATTTGTGGTCTGAAATTTTCAACTGATTTATTTTTCCATTAAAGAGATGTTGAAATGGGATGTAACCAATTAAACAAAACCTAACCGCTTTCACGTTTTCTCTTACACCCTCTAAATAGAAGACTGCTTTCCAATTTAAAAATAATTATTCCTAAATACCGTTCTCGCTGAGAAATTGAGAATAACAAGCGTTCTTTCTTAAATTAGGCGACTCCGACCATTGTAATTATTCTGCCCGTTAAACTCGCGTAGGTAAAGTGAAATTATTTTATAAATAAAGATTTGTTGAGGATGCTTGTCCAGGAGTACTTGGTGGTATGATGTAACGTTTCTAAATTTAAACAGAATTACATGATCACAAGTCAGTTTGATGAATTATTCATAAACTTGAAAGGGACAATTAAAATTTTAGTTTATCTCGTAATCTGTCGGTAATCGCAAATAAAAATTCGCAGGACGCAGTCTTTTCCTGGCGTTCTTCGCCTTCATCAAGTACTATTATTAGGTTTCTTTCTTCATATACTCACCACATAGCCACTGCGACTGCAAGGTCTACTATTACAGTTGCCAAATGACCCTTCAATTTTACTCATTCTGAGCTGTCACCAGTAACTTTAGGTTCTGGTCTCAAACTTTTCTCTTCATTTTACCATCAGATTTCTCAAAATTGATAAATTAATGGCACCGGAATGGAAAAAAGTCTACCGAAACTTCCCTCGTAATAGAGGGATGTAAAATGGATTTTGGTAATCAAGAAAAACTCCCTAAGGCGAAGTTTGTGCGTGAGTAAATATTTTACCTTATTTTAATTAAAACCCTAGCCGCCGGATCAAAACTAAAACGTAATGGCGCTTTCAAGCAAACACCTAAATTGGGTTATCTGTGTAATATTTTACAATAGCGTTTACAATTCATACACGAAAGGAATTTTATCTACCTCACAAAATAAAAGACTGATTTGAAGATGTGACGAAACACAGATGGATTCTTTATCTCACGGAATTTAAAGGATGTTTAGACAATTTACCTACTTACATGTAGATAATGTTAAAAGGAACAAATATCGTTGCATGAGTTTGTCATAAATATTAGACGGATCATTTGCGTTCGTTAATTTGTGTTCAAACAATTAATGGTATTTCCGCCAAAGAATTGTCTTCGATACTAATCCAGAACAAATTTTAAGACATTTGAATTTAACTAGATTCTTCTCAATGGTTTAATTTGCTCCAATATGTCCTTCATTTTTATCACGATATTGTTTTAGTTACTGTCTTGATCTTCAATTTTGGGACAGTCAAATTTTTAAATCCTGCCATTAGTACTTGAAAGAGTTCCAATTTTATCAAATAGGCTTACTATTTCTCTCCAGTTTGGATTTTTAAGTTCTGCCATCTATTTGAAATTGGACCTTGAGATGATATTGATCTGGTTATCATTTAAATCTTCATATAAAAATATTCGTATGTGATCCTCATATTTATCGATCCTTGTTAGCATTGAAAATTGTATCTAATGTTGTCGCTTTTCTTTGACGAAGAAGACATCTAAACTTGCTCTCCACGGATAACACTTAACTTGTTTTGCCTTTATATCCATCTAGGCCCCAGCCAGAGGTCATGGTTCAAGTTCAAAATGCCCATTACGGTTTTCTTCGGCAATTAAATGTTTCCATCCTAATTTAAATTCGAATAACTTACCAAGTTAATAAAATATTTTGACCTCCATAAATACAAACTTTAAAGTTCTAAACGAGGTCAAGCTCGTAAAACTGTTTGTCATAAAGCAGCATAAACAAACAACCATGTTAACAAGTATCGCTAATTGTTAATTAGCTGAAAAATAAAGTTATATTAAACTATCAAAAAAGTGCCGAAATTGCGCTTGGCCTAAATGGGTTAGATTGGATAATAGGGGGGCAATGGGCATTCTTTATTAATATTTGCCTATGTGATAAATTGACCGTGAGTTCCCCATGTTAATACAATCAATTCTATACGTACATAGTTCGCATATTGTGCTTTCCGAGCAATTATTCTGTCAAAAGATTTTATTAAAGTATAGTTTGCATTTTTGACGCGTCAATTTTTCTCTACGACCCCCTAATACCTTTGAAAATCCCCTAAGGGGAATATTTTTTGAAAAAATGTTTTTAATGATTTTGTATAATGTAATAAGGGTATTTGGGTCACTGATAACGAATCTGATGTCAAAACTGAATTTCGACAAAATGACAGCTGTCAACAAGCTGTCTATTTTCGTGAAACTGTAAAGAGTCAATATTTGGAGCACATTATTAAGTTTTCTGAACTGCTGATCATGAATCAGAAGTCAAAAATTAATTTTGACATAATGACAGCTGTCAACAAGCAAAACATGTTAAAGGTCGATATTTAAAGATTATTATAAAGTTTTTAAGTTTAATTAACGTGAATTTATTGCTAAATTTTGTTTCAAAATACATGGGAAAAATTGGGTTTGATCTCTAGGACAGAACTCTTTTTTGGTGGCCTTCCCATTTATATCATATCCATCTTGGCATTGACAACAATTTTTGTTGAGGCTCTTTTGCTAACATTAGCAGAAGGTCACTACCACGAACAATAAAATTATGGAATTTATTGTATTCTTTCAGAGCTATTTTCCTAGAAGATTATGGATAAGAGTAACTTCTTTAATATTACCATAACCTCGTCAGCCGACATGTTCTTTGCTGGGTACCATTAATAAATCAACATTTTTTTGTTCTGGAGTCGTTTACGTATACAATTGCAGTTGGATTAGGTTCCCTCTGTGTCTCAAATATCAATTTGCTGGTGTTAAAGAACTGTGACATTTGCGAATGCCAAGGCTATTACAAACATATGTTCCCTATTTGTATTAATAAAATAGACGGTATTTGTGTCAGGACATATTTAGACTAATATATATCCCAATTTTATTTATGGGTCTGTAGAACGTTCCTCATGTCTGTTGCATATTAAAAAGGAAATTGGAAAACATCTAAAATAACTTTATTAACATTTTAAAGCCGAAGTTATTATCACAAAATACCGAATCAGAGACATGCATTCAGAATGCATCTGAAATAATGCAATTTGGCGAAGGAACCGGTTTCAGTCAGTTGTTCAAAAGTATTGTTCTTGAGCTCTTTTAAGCATTCTAGTTTTTTTTTCAGTAATTTCTTGCAAATTATCAATAACTTCATACCCCTCAGATTTAAATTTAATTCAGTTGGGCGTTGTCTAATTTACGTGGTTTTTTTTGTTCAAGTGGACCAGTATTTCGAGAAGTGCATTAAGACGCCCCTCTCAATTTGCGATAAAAGCCACAATGTAAATAAAAAACATTGTGTCACCAGTAATAAATAAATTAACTCTTACGTTGAGCATTAATCAATAACTTATCTGCTTTGTTGTCACGTTGTATCAACTTGAACTTGAACTATGGAAGCGAATAATTATTTGTACGTAATTACGATTATTTGCCATACTTTATCTTTGTATGTGTCGGGTTAATTATCGAATGGCAAGTAAGAAATATGCGTGGGTTTATAATTGCATCTCGCAGTATTCAATTTAATGATTACAATATTTATAAGGTAATTAAGGACTTGTCACCGTTCGTTTTAGTGATCGGCGCTGCAGAACAATCTCCTTGAAAATACCGATAAAAATACGAGGAATCATCCGTCTGCCAGGAGCGTTTATTGCAGATAAATTTTTGCTACTCCTTTTGTAACGCCGCCGCTACAAAATATAAAAACAAAATAATTTGAATAATTTGTCACTCCTTCCACATCATTTTAGTCGTTAAGAAATACATTTGGTAATGTACATCCTAATTATGACAAAATTTGTTTACTGCGGTTAAATAAGTTCAATGAAATGTTTATATATATATAACTTTGTCAATATTCATTTGTCCATTTAAGCTTTAATTGTTGTGGTTGTCACAAATTTGACGAATCTGACATTTAAATCCCTTCATATGACTGAGCAACTGAAAGTTCACTTGTATTTCGCCCTAAGGTCCCGGGTTCGACTCCTGACTGTGGCACTGAAATTTATCAAAAAAAAAAAAAAGTTCCTAAAAAATTATTATATTTCGTAATAAACTTTTGCTTACCATAAAACTCTTGCGTTGCAGTTTTTTTGCAAAGCAACATATTAAATATTACAGATTGGTTTCTGGTTTCCTGCAAGGTCAAAATATCTAGCAGCGACAATTAGCAATCGACAAAGACTTTACAATGACTTGACTGTAAGCACTGATTGAATTAAAATGCACATACTAGCGCTTGCCAGCTGTTCGATATAGTATTTGTTACGCTTGTCAATTTATACAGGAGTGGATCAGGCGCGTTGTTATAAAATAACACATTGTTCACGCTCGTTTAAGTGAACAAGAAAGAGGCCCTATACTCTGATTAACCTCTGGCCTTTATGGATTTAATATGCAAATTGATTTCATCAGTTGTTTTAATGATTGTGTGACCTAACGAGTTCTTAGGCGGAATTAGAGGAGACAAATTCATTATATACAGGGTGAATCTTTAAGTGGGGGTCATATATTTATAGGGGTGACACCTTTCAACTATAGGAACACGAAACTACTTTTTTTTAACGTGCCATGAAAAATGAATATTATTTAAACCCCTTTTATTTTAATTTGGCAACTTGTCTCGTATGATTCCTGAACTGTGTATTGTTGCCAATCTTCACAATTGAAATAAAATACGGGGAATTTAATAGTAAAGCTTTACTTTTTAGAGCGTTATTTTTTTCGAGTGGGCGTTATTTTCCCACAGAAATAAAAAAAATACAAAACATCAAGTATCCACAACAAGAAACTAAACAAAATGTATTTTTTGACGCGGCACTTTTTTGAGTGGGTGTTCGCCGTGAGCCATATTTTTCCACAGAAACAAAAAAAATACAAAACAAGTATTCACAACAAGAAACTAAATTAAATTAAAACGTATTTGTAGACTGAATTTGAAAAGGCTATTCATGCCAGTCTGTGGTCAATGTTGCAGTTAAACAGTACGGCGATTCGTGCCAGGTCGGGATCGATGTTGGGGGTACCGGCTAGAAGATAGTGCTATTTTTCGTTAACGCACACCTGCTGCATTTGAAAACTAGGTCAGTGGTATAGGGAAAAGGTCCTATAATCGAATTCTGTTTTTAAAATCTTTTTCATTTTGTGTTATAATAATTAGGCGGATTTATACAACCGAGTTTTTCATTTTCATTTGCATTTGCATTCCCATTTTCATTGTGAAAGTTAAATTTCAAATTTAACAGGAGTTGCTTTACCCCCAAGTGAAATGAAGCAATACACCGTTAGTTAAGAGCCATTATTTTAGTTTAAAATATATACGTATTGTTGTCACTTGCACAACTAAGAACCAGAGTGTTTTTCACCCGAAGAAAAACAACAGTCAAAGCATCTCCTGCTTTATTTACAGTTCTAAAGTCAGCCACTAGATAAATAGTAAATACGTAGAACCGAAATAACTCGCCATTCATTATTCAGCTTGGTACTTATACAAAGCAAGGTGTGGTATTTTAAACGATATTTTCAGTCTGGGACAGAAATTGATTTTTGCCCTGGGAATGGGAAACAAAAGCGTAAGCAATCACATGATTTTTTGGAAAAATACAATTGTTTTACTTCAATAAATGCAAAATTTAAGAAAATTCAAATTAGTCCATTTTTCATAGACACTTGATTTTGCAAATAATGTGCAAAATGATATTCGCATCTTGACCCAACTGTATAAAACTTTCATCAGTGAAAAGCGTCCCTGCCAAGCAATGACGGAATTTTAAATAAAATACCTATTCTACATAGATGCCTTGAACTTTACGTGTCACAGTTTGAATATAAACTGCGCTGTAACAGAAAAACTTGGTAAACTATGGAATTCATAAAAAGCAGAATGGACATTATGATTGGTCGTCGTGTTCTCTTTGTCGGTAGAACAAGCCATCTTACAAACATGTTTTGCGTGCGTAAGGCGTTAAAATTGAATGTGTATTCCTCGAAACGTGAGTGAACTATGAAGAAACCATATGTTTACCGCCAGTGTACCGGGTGGTCCGAAATAAGCACCCATAATTTTTTCTGCAATTTTTATGAATTTTGCGTTCATACAGCTTATATTTTAACAATCAGTGTAAGTTCTAGTACAAACAACTGTTTCCATTTGCAGACATTGTTTGATAAGGGCTCGACCCAACTAACACATTTATTTTACTATCATACTTGAATAGTAAAAGATTCAAAATAAGTCAAAATAATTGATGAAAAATGATATCGAAGAGCCATCTGATAAATCAGCTGTAGAACACCTGTTGATGTGAGAGAGGTCAACGAGCCACAAGTAAACCAAGGGTCAGCTACGCTAAAACAAACCAAAAGTAAACAAACTAAAGGCGTAAATAAAGTAAATGCATTGTGCTATGTTTCTTTAAAATAATCAATAACAGAACAGCTGTCAGTTACATGCTTTAAACAAAGGTTGAACGATTGTCAACAACAGTTAAACAAAGATGGACTTTATTTATGTAAATTTTTATTAAATTTGTAATTGAATAGGATAAGACTAACCTGTAAAACCTCCAGTCTAGTCAAATGACCAGACACAATGTAAATTAGATCCTAAGAAGTGTGTGAAGTGATCTTCGATATAGTTCAGTGATCTCTCGTCCAAGTTAACGGCAGATCAAAAATTCATCTCACGTAATATCAACATATGGGTATCCTTGATTCGTCTTCAAGTAAGGATGCTAAAAATATCATAATTTCATAGCAAAATTATATAATAAAGTTAAAAAAGGCAAAAATTCCAACCATGTTGACAGTTGAGAATCTAGAAATCCATGGCTTGGCAAATTTTCTGTATGCTCCTTAGAAACGAAACAAAGAGAGAGTTGTTGTTGGGTAGTGAAAGAAGCAAACCCACGGCCAAATCGCTCCTGAAGTAAATCGAGAAAAATATAATTAAAACTGAAAATTTATTTCCAGAACTTTCAAATCATGAGTCAAGGTCAAAAGCGAAAAAGTAACTTCAACTTACCAGGAATAAAGGTAAACTTTATCCTAATTAACGAGCATCCATCTAATTGGTCGAAAACCAAAAGTGCATCCAGGGCCTATTTAGTTTATGCAAATCCAGTAAACGGTGCACTAAATTCTAGAACAGTCAGCCATTATATCTGGACCACAAACCACAAGTGTCAAAATCTTAAAACAGGTCTGCCACTCGAGAGTGCAGACCGTACTCTGAACCGAAATTTTAACGTTTATTAATTTTGTTATTATCCACTAGGACACTGTCCTATATTTGTTGTAGGTTTAATTAGTTTTAGTTAGAGCAGGGACATAGTTTAAGAAACGTTTTTGCTTTTAATTGTCTCATATGTGCAATAAACCGAACATGTTGAGTTCCATCTATGTTTAATTGAAATAACTAAAGCATATAAATTCATCTCAGCTGGATATCTAAATTACAGCAGACTCAGAGATATCTAGCTGTCAAATGACGAAAGTAATATTCATTCTGATAAAGATCTCTAAGTTTTCAACATCCTTACAAGTCAAATAAGAAATAAACCAGCACGAAATTTAAATAACCTTTATTCAAAACTGTACAACAGCAGATTTATAGGTAAGATATTTCTTCGAAGGTAGAAGGCCCTGAAAGGTAAAACAGTAATTATAGCAAACCTATAGTAAGTTTCACGTTAAATTATCTTAAAATCATACGCACTGTCGATTATTGTTAAAACATTGAAAAAATAATTCAAAACCATGTACAAGAACTAAAAATATTTCTTTTAAAAGAACTATTTACAATTAATTTAGAAAAATAAATTTCAATTTCAAATCTAAATAACTTAATTACTAGTACCTACATGCATAAAAATATATATGTAAAATTAATGTCTGGAACGTGCAAATATAAAAGATAAAATCTTAAAATTTAAACTTACCTTGTATCAATAAAATTCAATAAATTTAAATTAGAAATCAATAAAATTAAAAAATTAAAAATCAAAAAAATTCCCCAAAGTCTCCTAACATAACATTTTTATTGGCGCCCAACGTGGGGCTCGAAAAGAAAGAAAAACTGAAAAAATAAAATCTAATAAAACCAAAAATTAAAAATCAAAAATTCCCCAAAGTCTCCTAACATAACAGTACCTAATAGAATACGAGTAGATTCCTAGAACTTGTGAATAAATTACCGAAATGTTATAATTCAAGATGGCGTACACGATGGAAAATAGATCTTTTGCGCTCGTTCTTTTTAATTCAGAGTTGTCAAAATGGCAAAACAATTAGCAGATTCCGAAATAATGACCTTCTCTCTGGATTTTAAGACCATGACGAGTTAAATCGGTTGAACGAGACAGTCGTAGGTATATAAATAATACGAGAATATTCTCGTTTACTTATTTCTTCATAAACATTCGACAAATAAGCAAAACCTTTTGAAAAGTAGACAGCATTTAGTTGTTTAATGCAACAAGCTACATCTGTTATGACTTTCGCGAAGCAGTATTGTAAGCATTCCGTTTAAAGCGTACATTTTAACAATCGTTGTAACATCTATTATAAACATATGTTTCAATTTGCACACATTGCTCGTCTTGGTGGGAATAAGGCTGTTTACGGGCGTAATGTGTTAATAAAACCAGCCGAGCTGAAATATTTATGAAGACGCTATGCGAAACCTTTTCAGTAGAATAACGCGTATAAAATGCGCCGCATAACCCGCGGTTGCTGGCTCGTCAATTTGCTGACGTAATTGACCGGAAAGTTCTCGCGTAAAATTGTTCTTTGAGGGGTAATTTGTTACAATAAATGATTTTTAAGAAGTTTATCATAAAAGTGTCTCTATCTCGGTCTCTATACTGGGACTTGCAGAACGTGGAGGAATGCTGAGACAAAACAGATCCAGTCTTTGTATTGTACAAAATGCTTTGATTTTACTCCATAAGTTGAGAATGTGCTTTTTCATGTCTGTCTCTATTGTTTTGAAGTATGAAGCTACTAAACTTAATAACTTTAAGTATCTTCATGACGTTTGGCAAAATATGGCTTAAGCTAGCCATCTCAGATGACTTTGTGGATACCAAATTTTCTCTCTATCCGCTCACTTTCTACCTAACAGCAAAGTTAGGGAATTCATTAGGTACATATTATCTAAACCCTTTCTCGCCAAATCGTTTCTACCACGCCACTGAGTATAATTTTTTGCGTAGAGGCGAGATATTTGCTTTATTGTATACGTAAATATTTATTACGTTGCCAATATGATAAGCCAACCAACAAAGACTTAAAAGGACATAATTAGTTAAAATTACATGCAAAGTAGCTTTGTACGTTTGAGTGTCGTAAATTATTTAGCAAATATCACAGTCATCGCGGTAATATATCTCGGAGGACTCAGAGTAAACGTGAGCTAATTTATGTATTTTATGTAAAATAAGAGACGCCGTAATAATAATAATATTTGATGTGTTATGTATTCGAACATTGTTTTTATCGGTGCGAATTGTTCATCAATATCAGAAGGGTAGATGGTATACAAAATATAGTTCATATTTAACCGGTCCAGTTTTGGGGGTGCCGCAGGGATTAGTATCTGACCTCTTTATTCTGATTCGATCGAGCAGAGCTTGACTTTGTATCAGGCGCAAGTTATTCTTTGTTAATAGCATTTCAGACGTTCGTTTATTCCGATCCTGAGTAGCCACACGGACCTAAAAAGAACAATTGAATTTATTCTGAATTTACGTTGATGTTTTAAAAATCTTGAAAAATTTTTTACAGCATTCTTTCGTAACACAGATAAATCAGTTACTGAAGAAACGGAATTTAACATCCATTTGAAACTAGACACGTTTTTGCCCGATAGCGTAACACTTGAAATCCCTATGCAAATATGGCAAAAATATGGGTAGTTGGATATCATATTTCGAATTTAACATGCATTGAATTTCGTTTCTTCAATAACTATAATAAGTAAATGGTTAATTAAAAAACGCATTAAATGCAATTATCTTTTTATCTTCCTTTGTAAGGAATTGAGAAATGGGTAGCTATCCATACCTTTTTATTTAGAACAGTTTAAGTGTATTTTTATTAACGGAACTGGGTGACAACTTCGCCAGAGAATGACAGCGCCAGTGTAGTAAATAATCTCGAGAGTTCTTTGTTTATGTTTACTTATGTTAAAGTGTTTGATTGACTATATCCAGTGATATTTTGTAACTTTTAATGCGATTGTATTTAATTCCTTGCTTTCGAAATAGTAGTAGTCCAGTGCCAATAATTTTTTTTTATTCTTAGCATTTTTAATATATGGATGGTCGGAAAATTTAGGATTAATGGTAGAAGAAGAAGGGTGGGGGTGGACAAAGGGTGCTTTTAGGGATGAAATGTGGTTTACTACAATATCCGGCGAAACTAGACCGCCTATCGAAAATATTAAATGCAAAAGTTGTAGATAATTGAAAGATCTACAACTTTTATTTCAATCATTTTCCAACATAACCTCAAAACTATTGAGAAAAACGCCAAAACCAATTTTTTGATTTTTTATTTTTATCTCCCAGTCCCACAAAAAAGATTCGATTTTAATGAAATTTGGTGAAAATGTACATTTTTACGTCTCAAATAAGCTGCAATGTTTTTGAAGCGGAATATTTCTTTTTTGATTTTATTGCGAATTTAATTTGAAAAAAAGGCCTAATTTTCAATAAAAAAAGTTGATTAACAAAATTTTGATTTTTTTAAATTTCAGGACGGAATTTTTTTCTCTACTTTAAGCTGGTGTAAAAAAATCATACTCTATTGCTATGGAAAACCTCGGGAAAAACATTGTCAAAAATGAGAAAAACCAAAACAAAAATCTTTTCAAGATGGATTTTTCTGTAAATGTCTTCATTGTTTATTGAAATGAAGTGTTGAGAGTGAGTGATACAAAATGGTAATTTTAATGTAATATCAAATAAAGGAACTTTGATTAACCGTTTAAGGTTCGGGATGTGAAAAACAAATTAAATTCTCAATAAAATCAAAATATTAATATTTCGCTTCAAAAAAATCACAGCTTATTTGAGACACAAAAATGTACATTTTCACCAAATTTCATTAAAATCGAATCTTTTGTGGGAGATAAACATAAAAAATAAAAAAATTGGTTTTTGCCGCTTTTCTTAATAGTTTTGAGGTTATGTTGAAAAATGGCTGAAATAAAAGTTGTAGATCTTTCAATTATCTACAACTTTTGCATTTAACATTTTCGATAGGATGTCTAGTTTTGCAGGAAATCGTAAAAAACCACGTTTCACCCCTAAAAACACTCCTTTTACCACCCCCACCCCAATTGGACCCCAATTGTTGGGGTCCAATTGATTTCTCCCAATTTAATACCATTAATCCTAAATTTTCCGACCATTCATATACTGCTAAGAATTTTGTCGATTGTAAGTGGTAAAACAGATTAAATCAATATCGTAAAGCATATTAAGAAGAGAAATAACCAAAATGCTATTTTTAATACATTGCCCGGCTTAATATCGAAGTGGAAGCTTGGCCACACTGTCTACCGTGGACTGGGTTCAATCCCCAGCTTCTATATCGAAGGGGGGGGAGTCACTTAATTCATATTCATGCAGTGTGTTTTGTTTTTTGATTCTTTATAAAAAGAATCAAAGACAGGAAGCAATTATATTTTGGTGGCTTTAGATAGGTAGGTTTAAGAATCGGTTTTAAATATATGGTAAATGACAACTAAAAAACGTTTATCGGTTTAAGGATATTAATCCTTTGTTTACATATACAAAAGTAGGTTGGTAAGTTATAACTAAAGTTGTACAGTAATATTTATTGCGATGCCAACAGCTTGTACGGTAATATTACAATACTGATCTGTCAATAACTGTCAACAGATCAAATCGATAAATTATTGAACAAATCACGGATGTTATGAATCACAACAGACTTAGATGTCTTAAAATCCTCGCTCTACGAGCTCGGATTTCAAACCGACATCTGCGGCAGTTATGATACTCATAACATTCCTAGATATGTTAATAGCTATCATATATTTCATTTGTTTATTGTTATGCAGGGTATCCCAAATGGGGGGGTTAAACAGATGGTTAAATAAGGAAAGTTTTGAAGTTCTTTGTAGTATAGGTGCTGCTTGCAAGTGGAACCTTATTACCTCCGTTTTCAAGATAATTTTAAAAAACTGCCAAGTTTCCTTATAATTTGACACCATTTTAAGGTGCTCTCTTTGACATCATTACCAAAAACATTCTATCGCCTTGTTTTTGAGGTAATGCCACTAAAGACGCGTTGATCCAGTCTACTAGATACTGTAAAAGTCTATTCAATAATCAAAAAACGGCCCTAAGTATTCACGTTCATCCCAATAAAATAAAAGTGAAAAACTTTGGAATTGTACCTCTCATCGATTTGTTGGGTCGCGATCCTTTGCAAATATTCGTGGGGGTTGAACCCCTTTTATAGTATAAAATTGAAATTCTCTTAAACTGCATCGGTTAGAAATCAACTGAATATCAGAAAAAGTTTGGAATTGTATCCCTTATTTAATTTTTTCCGATAGTTTGGATTCAAAGCTATTTCAAATAAGAAAGTTGGACTACATCTCAGTAGTGGTCATTTTTTTGTACCTTATTCTATGTTGAAACGTGCCTTTAAAAAGTTTTTACTCCATGAAAAAATAATCACAAACAAAAGACGCATGAAATCTGTCAACTGTGATTTTTCGTCGATATCTTGAAAATGGCAGATATATCGAAATCCGGTTCACCAAAATTTAACTTTAGACACCTTGATGGCTTTTCTCAATCTGGTATTGAAAAATGAGAAATACCCTAAATCAAGCAATTTGGGACAGCCCGTTGTCAAATTTTAAAGATGCGTGACATTTAAAATTCACCTCTTTAATTTTCTTCAATTATGTATTTTGAAAGGGGAAGTAATTAGTTCAAATTTGAGAATGTCATCGAAAGAGTTATACCCTTCAAAACCTTCCCCATTTAAGACCGTTAAAACAATAACCATGACAGTAACACAGCATGACTTCTAGTTTACTACGGCTAATTGGTACAATTGGTTGTTTCTGGTAGAATCCTTGCAATGATTAAACGACTCTATACGGGCGCCAATATTGATCCATTGCAAGTATAACAATTGCAATTGATAAGTTGAGAAAATCTGAAATTATATTCGGAAATTCTAGACCTTCAGTATTGTTATAACATAACAGTCTCGTCAATTGACCAATTAGAATAATTTAGAATAATGTAGGAAAATCAGAGAAATGCCGAAATTTACTAGCCTACTAGCTAGCCTTTTATTCAAGGTCACAATCGAACTTGTTCACATGTGTATTCAAGTAAACTCTTTCAACAAATGTAAAAATTTTGAAGCCTCGTCGCTGCTTTTCAACAAAATGGTGCCGATGCAATTTTTATGCCATGGTTTCTGAGTAAATCCGATCCAATGAATATGATAGTTGTCTTGCTTTTCCTCTAATTCCCCTCACCAGAGTAATTTTGGGAATACCAAATGTATTTTAATTTCTTTTTTAGAAGCAGTTGCTAATCCCATCGTTGGCAAAGATGCCGACATGATTTGCTCATTGTAGTTCAGCAAAGGCAGCAATATTTAGTAAGAGACAAAGCGGTGCCATAAGTTTTTTCTTCGTTTTAACCGCAAAAATAATGCCAGATTTGGTTTCCATAACATCAAAAGCTATAAAGAAACTATATGCCTCACGGTCTGGAATTCAGTACAATAACCCTCAACAAACTCTAGTAATACAAATTTTGTCGGATTTCCTGCAGCAATTCCTTGGAGCTCTTCTAAGAAGAGGACATGGATGAAGATGCCAACGAAAGCAATGATAAAGAAAAGGACCTTGACGAGAACGAAGCTGTTACGCTGGTCATGACGATGTTTTTCTTAAAAAATGTTTTTAAGAAAATTATCTTCATGACCAGAGGATATGGATGAAGATGCCAATGAAACCGGTAATAAAGAAAAGGACATTGACGAAAGTGAAGCTGCTACGCTGGTCTTGATGTTTTTCTTAGAAAATGTTTTTTAAGAAAAACATCCTCATGAGCAGATGATATGGATGAAGATGCCAATGAAACCAATAATAAAGAAAACACTGGCGAGGACGAAGCTAATACCGAGAAATGGCTTTGTGTCTAGGCAGTTTTCATTTTTAATTATGAAAGAGTTCTTGAATACACATGTACACACATTTTGATTTACATCTGCTCCATGATGATTTCAAGATTTTGAATTGATCCGGAATAACCGGGTTATAATATTCGCAAAACCACTAAGAATATCGTTTTAAAAATTAATAGATTAGAGACATGTTCAGTAAACGTACCTAGTTTCAACTATCAGGGTTCAGGGTTGCCATTAAATAGGTTGTACATAGATTCTAAGGCTTTCGCACAGCTCTTCCATATTGATTATTTTGAACGCTTGATTTTCTACCACCTTGTCGTGCTGTAGTTCTTCTGAAATTAACCACTGTAAAGTAGAAGTCATGGCTAGATGCGACTTTAAGTTGAAGTAGCTCTGCTGCCATGTCTTCTGAAATAAGGAAGACAACCACAACAAATGGTCAAAACATCAACGAATCAAAATAATCAATGAAGAAGCGAACCCGGAAAGCATTCTACGAGTTTGCACATAATATCCAACTAAATTAACCTTCATAGTTAGTTAATATTTGAAAACAAAAACAATTGTAAATAATATTTTCAGGAATCCGCTCAAAGATATACGGACACCAGTTGGAGCATATTCCACCAAAGCCGGAAAAAAACGTCAACGCCGAGCATATCAAAAACGCAAAATGGCAAGGAACCAAACGAAAAACTCGAAAAAATCCCCGAGCAAACTGAAAGCACAAAATCCTTACCACTGTCGAACGGAAAAGTGCCAAGTTCGATCGGAACAGATACCCCTCCATCAAGTAACGATTATGAAAAAATTACGGGGCCCGAACCACCACAAATCGTACAAATTGAAACAGTCGAAGTGACCTACGAACCTGCCAAAAGCCAAGTCGAAGTCGTTTTGGTAAGAAACCTGTGTGTCTCTCTAACACAGTGCATCGTCCTGTTTGACTAACAAAATAGATACCTAGTAATTTTTTTTAAACTAACAACTACATATCTAATCCGTGCACATCTTGTATGCTTCATAGTTCACCTAACAAATTTTACCTATAGCATAATCGACAAATAAATTGAGGTACGCGTTAATTTATTTGAACATAAAAATGCAAAATCATGTTTAATTATCTTCAACATGAATATGAAAAAGAAAACAACAAGGTCATTGTTATGTAAGTACAACGAACGTTGGCAAAAAGCCAGGGCCGAACTGGTGTCATTGGAACACAAGAAAATTGTTAATTTGAACTTGGTTGTATTTTCTTAATGTTTTAGTAGGTCTTACATTATTCAAAAATTGAGGAGCGACCTCAAAATTAGGTCGGTGTAAATATTGATAGCTTCTACAAGAATGGATGGATTTTAGTGTACCTACTTTTATTTTTGGATACCAAATTTCATGGATTTCAAATTTGTCTGAATTGCAAAGAGCTTTTACGTAGGCTATTGGACGATATGACATTATAAACCCCTCCATCCAAAATTATAAAGTATTTAATTTTTTTTTTTTTTGAATAAACACCACAAAAATTAGATTATTCTATTTCTCCAAAATAAACGCTAATTATTGGGTTTGTGGTTCGTAAAAACACACTTGTAAGGAACGGCCCTGCTAAACCGGCTTTTAGGTAAGTTTTACATTGATTCTCATTTATCTAAACAATTACTTCATTTTTTATTGCTCACGTATTCGACAGTTTTATTTAATTAGGACTTGATGTAATATTTGCTGGACAAATTCTTCCTAATTGTAATGAAGAATTTTTTATGACATTATTCTCACGGCTGCTGTTGCTTAATTATAATAAGAACTAAAACAAACAGAACGACCATGTTCCATTATAGTGTAAGGCAAATAGTGTGGACTACTGTCGGCTTCCTTTTAAGAATACCTTTGGAGGGTATTTAAAATGAATTGCGTTTCGTTTGGCTTTTTCCCAAACAGTAAACATTCAGAAAATTCAGCGAGAGACATTTTTCCTGCGAGTTATAATTTCCACCATGAATATAATACTAAAAATAAATGCATTCCCCAACTCAAATCCTTATTATCCTGTATAATTTTGATTGAAATCAAATAAGTTTTCGGGCTAATCCTGCGATGCCAAAGTCACTTCGATAAATTTTTCATTAATTTTTCTAGCGTGTCAAATTCTACATCCAGATGTTTACGTTGCACTTTATTTAAATAACTAGCTCCAAGTTCAATAAAAAGTGTTACAAATCAAAAAAGACGCTAGCGTAAGCTATCGCGCTACTGACAATTGATAAGGTTCCTGCGATTTCACAGAAGCAACTTAGTGCAGTAAATGCAGATTTCCTTGGAATAATGAGGTCGTAATGTTAGTAGTAATAAAATTCGTATTTTACTATTTATTTAGTTCCAGTGACTGTAATGTGTATTGTATATGCAAACACTTGTTTTTATCAAAATTAACGCCTATTTATTTACAATGTACGTGTTTGAATATCAATTTGGCACAAAAAATGTCGTCACACTTAAAATTCCACAATTATTACCAATTAGAACTCGAGGTTTTTTTGGTCAGGATTGCACCGTAAAATTCTAGATTATCCCAAAATATCTGCCAACTTCTCACCGTTTTAAGTTGGAATTAAGTACATACTACAAATCCGCGCTAGTGTTTTAAGCCAAATTATATTATCGTTATCGAATTGCAAATATAAAACTCGCTGCTTTTAAATTCGCATTACTGGCTAAATATTTGATTTATCGATTTAGGAGATTTATTTTTAAATTATTCGCTTGCACAATATCCAATTTTAAAGAGGCCCATTGGAAGCTATAAATTATATCCTTCAAAAGCGCAGTTTTCAGTTTTTATAGGCTATCCAAACATATACATTATCAGCGTTCCCCTTCTGCATTTACCTTCCAGCTGATTCTGATATTTATAAGACAAATTTTTCACACACCCGATAATTTAGGGGTTTAAAAAAAGTCAATTTATTATAGAAATAAGCTCCGCGTTCTGAATTAAGTAGCACATTTTGACATTTTTCTAGTAATTGTTTGACTAATCAATAAAAACAGAATACGTTTTGAGAATCGGATTTGCAATTTTTTTCCTTGGCACTTAGAAAATGTGACTATTTATGTTAGGAATTTATGTGATTACATACATCTAATTTGCACTTCCTGCAAAAATAACTAAAGTCTATGTTTGTCTTTTTATTTGCTTAGCCACTAAAGCAGTTCATCATAAATTGGTTTCTTATTTGACTACTGATTGTTTTTTTGGCAGCTTTAAAGAGATTTACTGCCAGAAGGGGTAAACCGAGTATGATCTTATCTGATAACTGAACTAATTTTGTAGGAGCTAATGCAAAATTAAAAGAATATCATGATTTTTTTTAATATGCAAGAATATAAGATTATAAACAATCTATTAAACGATAATATTACGTGAAAATTTATTCCTCCGCGGTCTCCTAATTTTGGCGGAATTTATGAGGCCGGGATTAACAGTACAAAATATCATTTAAAGCGTGTTATTTTGGAGAATCGATTAAGCAGACAAAAAATTACAACAAATTATTCAACATTTTTGGATTTTGAATTTTTCTCGAATTTCATGGGAAAATTTGTTATCCGTTGTAAAATCGAAATAGTATGTTTGAAATCGGCCATGCTAGTCGCAAATTATTGAACTTTTTTGAAAATCAAACACGATCTTGATCCCAACGTCTAACAATAGGCTTCATCTACTGTCCAATACCTTTCTTTTTACCAAGTTTCATCAAATCGAAAAACGTTTCATCAATACGAGAACGTTACTGGCCTTTATCAGGACTAAATTTAGCAAGGAATATTGTACATAATTGTGTAACTTGTTTTAAGGCAAAACCAATCAATATTCAATATTTAATGGGTTTGTTTCACGAATAAATCAATGGGTTCCTTTTTTCAATACTGCAGTCGATTATGCCGGACCTTTCTTTGTGAAAGATAGAAAAACTAGATGTGCAAAATTAACCCCAAAGTCTATATTTGTCTTTTTATTTGCTTAGTCACTAAAGCAGTTCATCTTGAATTGGTTTCTCATTTGACTACTGATTGTTTTCTGGCAGCTTTAAAGAGATTTACTGCCAGAAGGGGTAAACCGAGTATGATCTTAGTAATCTAAAGTAAAAAAAAAAATTATTATGTTAGCAACAAAAAAAACTATGTCAATAAGAAATTATTATTACAATTTTGTAAAAGCGACGTCAATAAATACAATCAACAATTTTTAATTCAATGCTATCCCAAAAGAATACAGTCCACTAAAAACCCTATATGGTTCCACCTATTGGCTCATGGCCTGCCAGCAATATCAAAGAACCTAATTTTTGCCTAAAACGTTCCCAGTCTAAGTAATTTATGGAGATGGCCCTGTCACGCTTTTATTTGCTTTGCTCCTAATTTCCACGCTATATCCAAACACAGCACCGATCCTATCCAAACAAAAAAGTCAATATTATGTTTAAACTCCAACAAGATGTTCTTTCTCTGGTCCGGATGTTTTCAGTCAATATCCGCCAACCTGACCGCACCTCAACATTTTATAGGTCAGTTCGTGAAATGGGGTATGAGCCACTCCGCTAATAAGGTCAGCCCAATTAGAGCTAGATTGGATAATATTAACCAACACTATAAATGTCTGAGCATCCACGCGATAATGGGATCCGTTAGCATTAAAACCGCAATCGCGTGAGGGCTAATGATTTTTCGGGATGATAAATAGCCTGTCCATCAAACGACAAATGTGCCGATATATTTCACTGTTGCGATAAAACTACCGCATCTGCAGGAAATGTAGTTAGTATGTCTTAATCAACAATAGCTCTGCAATGGCTCCAATATAAGCATGGCATAGCCCATTCAACGATTTCATGACATAAAAATAAAAAACCTGAAAGTTTAAACTATTAAAAAATCCGAATTGAGCCATCGCCGCCATCTTGAAAAATAGCTCTGCAAACTTTCTTTTTACTAGTTTCAACTAATTTTAGGTTGAAAATGGAAAATGTTTGTCTTTTTATTTGCTTAGCCACCAAAGCAGTTCATCTTGAATTGGTTTCTGTTTGACTACTGATTGTTTTTTGGCAGCTTTAAAGAGATTTACTGCCAGAAGGGGTAAACCGAGTACCTATGATCTTATCTGATAACGGAACTAATTTTGTAGGAGCTAATGCAAAATTAAAAGAAATTTTTGATTTGTTTTAATATGCAAGAAAATAAAATTTTAAACAATCTACGCCAAATCAAACGCGCTTACAATAATTATTGTCGGGTAGATTATTGTAAACAGTTAACAATCATAACCCGTCACTCAGCTGGTGGAATTTAGGCGTTTATATTTACATCCAGCTTCCTTCCTTCAGTACTTGGTTATTGCCTTCAAACAATAACTGTCTTTCATTTTGATTTAACGCGTTGCCCGTTTACACGGAAACTAAATAAATAAAACTGTATAAACTGCCACATAAATATACTCGACTCGTCGCTTTGGGGGTGCCTCGGGGTTGAGGGCGCCTCTGTTACCATCTCAAAGTCGGCATCAGCATGGGTGTTCCCGTGTTCGACGCCGAGAACATGTGTAGTGCTTTGCATACGTGAGCCGCATAACTTCCCTTGCCTTCCTTGTGTCCGACTAAGCGAAGCACGTGCTTTCTCCGCTCTTTCCTTATCGGTTGGTATCTTTGCCGGCTTCTCGGGCTTCCTCCACTTACGGCAGGTAACGATGTTAAACGCCCGATCGCTTTTTACTAATTCGATTTAACGCAGAAACTGATTTATTACAGGAAGGATCTAGAAAAAATTTAGATACGCCGGATGTGCTCTCGGCCCGTTTTTCACGTGCTTATCCAGATATTTCGGTCAATTTTCGGAGTTGGCTGGCATAGTAAAAAAACGTATTAGTTGGCAGTCAGTCAAGGAACACAACTGGCTAAGCTAAAAGTAATGTGCTAGCTATTTAAAGGGCATTTTTTGGATTAAACAGAATTGGAAAGTTTATAAATAAATATGTCAATTTATTTAAGGTTAGGTTGTAATGACATGACACAAGGTAGTACAGTGGGTTGCATATACTCTGGCGCTAAATGGTCCATAAATTATATATCGCCACCTGTTTTGTCAATTCTTAAACTAAGTCGACTGCTCTTAAACCGATAGAGTTTCTTGTTTCGCAAAGAGTTAGGAAGTGATGGCAACAAGAAAAAGAACATCTTCTGTTGGACAGCTAGAAATGTAGTTAGTATATCTTAATCAACAATAGCTCTCCTATGACTCCAATATAAACATGGCATAGCCCAGTCAACGATTTCATGACTTAAAAATAAAAAAACCTGAAAGTTTAAACTATTAAAAAATCCGAATTGAGCCATCGCCGCCATCTTGAAAAATTGATAAAGCAGGCTCTGCAAACTTTTTTTTTACTAGTTTCAACTAATTTTAGGTTGAAACCCATGGAAAATGTTTGTCTTTTTATCTGCTTAGCCACTAAAGCAGTTCATCTTGAATTGGTTTCTGATTTGACTACTGATTGTTATACGGTAAACGGGAAACAGGAAGCTATTAATTAATTATAAAATAAACTTTTGTACCTTTCGTAGCAGTTCTCAAGATTTGAAAATAAATCTAGCCTTTACTCGATGGTCGATTAGATTTGGATAAATTTGGTTATTTCGCAGGAAACATGGGACAGTTTGGTCATATTTATTTCTTTAAAACGTAACCCCTCCAGAACGAGACAAACAATTATTTGTTGATATTCTAAATGACAGTGCTGTTAAGCGACTACACACGTCAAATCAGCAGACCATCAAAACGTCGATTTCTACGCGGTAACAGAATTGAATCTCACAATTTCGAGCTGGGCCAGATATAACGACGACGCCGACGACCTGATAATTTTGCTGTTAAGAATTTTTGTTCAAATAGGCCATTTAGAAAATTCTCATTGTTTACTTGATGTGCCAATTTTTTTAAAAAATTCTCGGAAGGTGTTGTTGAAACTCTTTTTGTCCACAAGGACAAAAAGTCGCCGCATATGTTACGATTTGTCACCCACATATAAAATGTAAACTAGCAGTCACATATGTCACAAACATATTTATTTTGAAAAAATATTCAGGACAAGTGTATGTAAAATTTAGATGGAGGTCTAAGTTATGACTGGAATGAAACATCAATTGTATCAAGCACTTTAAACATGACGAGCATTCTAACCAAAACATTCTTACAAGATATATGTCAACACATATTTTTTAATATAAATAAACTTGTCACTGGCAGACGCTCCATGAACTAGATCAAGTAAAGGATTGAAAATAAAGGAAACCCAGATATCAGTTTTTTATTAAAATAGCAGAGGCATGCAAAACGTTGAGGGAATTTTTATGAACTTGTATTTTGACACACCAAAACCTTTGTCACTATATTATGTTTACCTTTTATTAGCCGTGTTATAAATGATACGCAATTGGAACAATAATTTTTATCTATAATCCCGATAAATACAATCTCACATCCTCTCCAACGTAACTCAGTGATAAAAATACGCATATCATCTTAACGTTTCAGACGTCAGTTTTAAGACGGCCTCCCCACATCCGGACCTGCGTTACTTCTTCGCGAAACCCCAATTAGTCGCACGGAGCGCCGGCCA
Organism: Rhagium mordax; assembly: GCA_963680705.1. Taxonomy (NCBI): domain Eukaryota; kingdom Metazoa; phylum Arthropoda; class Insecta; order Coleoptera; family Cerambycidae; genus Rhagium; species Rhagium mordax. Next base: position 88,303,450 of record OY796658.1, read on the forward strand.
CAAGGGTTTGACCGTTGCCAGGCAGGTTTAACATCGCAAAGGCCACGCTTCGGCCGCAAAGCTAAGAACAGCAACTAGAGTCAGTGACTCGACAGCATCTGCGACTCCTGGTCGCGATATCATCTGCATCCCCCGGTGAAGTGACGTCGGGACGCTGTTCATGTCGTCGCGGCGTCGTTAAATGTATAACAGTGCAATAATTGGCGCCCGCGCCGCTGCCTCACTTTGACTTCGTCCTGGGTCTCGTTGTGGTTTATGAATCTTCGTTGTGGTGTTTTGTGATTTGTTCCGCAGTTTTGCTGACATTGATGGATTGTGCACAAACCCCTTCGCTTTCTCGGTGAATGCCCGATTTTGTTCTGTGACACCATAGGATATACGTGCTTGTTATGTAACTCTACTCAGACAGGTATTTTTTACCAAAGGATTATATTATAAAGATAAATAATCGGAATAATGGAAGCAAGCTGTTTTTCCCAATTCTGCTCTAGATCTAATTCTAACGCTTGGAAGCCGTGTCAGTAGTGTTGTGAGAAAAATTTTGTATCCATTATTCCAAAGTTAGGACCTGGCGTCTCTGTACGTTTTCCTGTAAAACAGTGATTGTGACAAGGTAAATACCGGGATGCAGTCTGTGCTGTATTTATTTATATAAACCCACTCTCTATACATACGTGTGGGCGGTGTGGAAAAATAAACACTAGGCAAATAAACGTAGACTGTTAATTGTTTCATTCAGATCCTAATAGTGCGATAACGTTATCAGAAAGTAAATTTATTTAAATGTAAAGATTAAATATGAAATTTTATTTTCTATGAAAATGGTTTTAAAAATGTTTGTTGCCACTGTTAGACAAAGAGTGATTGGCGCACTGCACATACAAAGTCATATTAAAGCAAAGATTTAGACAAGCACCAAATATGCTTCTTTTTCTTATTAAAATTGGGTTGTGATATTTTAACAACCTGCGCAGGCCATTCACATAGCCCCCACAATTCAATTAATCTTTCGTGATCTGTATTTCAGATTATCCTTCCTCTTACACCAACCTAAAGACGGCGACACAACCTTTTCTCGGACGAAGTGACTCTTGATGTAGTTCTTTCTTATCTTCTCCCCCAATTCTGTTTTATTAAGATAGTTCCTATATTGGAAATATCTACTACTTCTGTATGTTGCTTACCCTCACTTCCAATCTGACCCCCAGCTTTATTAATTTTCTTAAAAAATCTTTTGACGACTCCCCTATAGGCACTTCCCAATAGGCACCTTTGATGTCCAAAGAACTCAGATATTTCGCATCTCGCAAACGGTCTAATATGGACAAAATTAAAGGCAAAGGATAGGCATCCTTTTTTGTCACGGCGCGTTAAGCCGCCTATAGTCGACACAGAATCGAAAGGTCTTCTTTGGAACCATGCAAACCGGAGAAGACCAAGGACTCTTACAGGGCTCTATTATACCCTCATCTAACATCTTCTTTATTTTCTCATCGATAGTATCTCTTGAGAAACCAGGTGTGTACGTCCCAAGGTCGTACCCATTAGTTTCCGATTAGACTCAACCAACCGATCCAACACTATTATCCCGTTTCTCCCGCGAAACAAAAACTTATCGATGAGGAAATGAAGAAGATGTTAGGTCAGGGTATAATAGAGCCCCATGTAAGAGTCCTTTATCTTCTCCGGCTTTTATGGTTCCAAAGAAGGATAGTACCTTTCGATTCTGTGTCGACTACATTATTATATTAAATCAAGGTAAATCGTTCAGTAAATCCGGTGGTATCCCAATATGTTTTTCAAATAACTCCAAAACAAGAAATCTATTGGTAAAAGTAGGACCGACAGTCTTTTTCATCTTTCAGGATGTATCTGGTTCAGATTAGAGTCATCTAGAGACAGTGACACGACCTTCGGAACGATGGACGTCTCGTGCCATCTGAAATTTTCTTCCTCATATTTATTCACGATAATAGTGTCGTTGTCATCCAAAATATATTTGTTTGTAGGACAATTATTATTATCTTTATCTTCTTTTACTTGGATAATACTAAAGGAAGAAGTGATTTTTGACGCACCTAAAGACGGCGACACAACCTTTTTTTCGGACGAAATGACTCTTGATGTATTTCTTTCTCATCTTCTCCCCCAACTCTATTTTATTAAAATAGTTCCTAAATTGGAAATGTCTACTACTTCTGTATGTAACTTCCCATCACTTCATATTTGATTTTCATAAAAAATGTCAAAGGTACGCGATCCTCTCTTCTACTTTTTAACTTTTTTTCAATATACCAAAAAAGTTTATTGCCTGATTTCAAATATTTAAAACAAACACCAAATATACAACCATCATCTTCCTTCTCTTTATGAAAAGTTACAATCCTACTGTAGCTCTGATTGCATCTAAACACGTTTCTCAAATTACTCCAGAACAAAAAACCTGGCGGCAAAAGCGCTGGCTATTCAAGAGGTCCTGACAGTTCATTCCATTTTTTTGAATATCCCCATCTCAGATTAGATCCACTTCGCACCAACCCAAAGACGGCGACACAAGACTTTAGGCAGATGAACGTGTCGTGGCACTTAATATTCGTTCCATCTTGTTTATGTTTCATCTGTTTGTCCCATTTCTTCGGAAGAAGTGACTTGATGCAGTTTTTTTCTAATATCACCCAATTTTATTTTAATTCCTGCATTGGAGATGTTACTCCTGACCCCCAGATTTATTAATTTTCTTCAAAATCATTTGACGACTTCCCTATAGGCACTTGTCAATAGGCACTTTTAATGTCTAAAGAATTCAGATATTTCGCATCTCGCAAACGATCTAATATGGACGAAATTAAAGACAAAAGGATAGGCATCCTTTTTTGTCACGCCCCGTTAAGCCGCCTATAGTCGACACAGAATCGAAAGATATTATCCTTCTTTGAAACCATCCAAACCGAAGAAGACCAAGGACTCTTACAGGGCTCTATTATACAAGAGATTATACCCTCATCTAACATCTTTAGTTTCTATCGATAAGTTTTGTTTCGCGGGAGAAACAGGATGATATCATTGTTTAATACCTTGGTTGCAGGTACCCATTAGTTTCCGATTAGATCAACCAACCGATCCAACTTAATTATCCCATTTCTCCTGCGGAAAAAACTTATCGATCAGGAAATTAAAAAGATGTTAGATAAGGGTATAATAGAGCCCTGTAAGAGTCCTTGGTCTTATCCGGTTTGTATGGTTCCAAAGAGGATAATACCTTTCGATTCTGTGTCGACTACATTATTATTATCATTATTAAATTAAGGTAAATGATCGTAAAGTAAATTTACTTATAGAACTAAGGAAGGTAAACAATTATTATTATTATTCATTGAACTTAATTCTGAATATCACGCCAAATTCTAAAAAATAAATAGAAATAAGAAAATTGCCAAAATATGTCAAGATAAAAGTGTAGTATCAAAGGCAAACCTCAACAGTTTGCCCCAGAAACCCACTGTATATAGTTCTAAATGAATATAAATACAATATTGTTATCTAAAATTCGTATCAGTGGTTTTCTAGTATTTTACACTAGAAAATATAATAACAAAATGTATATTATATAATATATATTTATGTGATATGTAAAAAACAATTATAAAACAATAACTGATCTTAACAGAACGTTTCTAACCAAAGTCTAGGTCCTTTTTCAACTGTGATTACAAAAAATGATTTGTCAAAAAAGATCACTTTGACACTTGACACTGATTAGTAATTAATGCATAGATCACTAGATAAAGAATTCTAATTTTTTTTTATATTTCCGTCACGTACTTCTTTTTGGAGAATCGGTAGCCAGACTTCGTCTAGTAACACTGAACTAGTAGAGACGCAGCCGGTACTTTTTTTTTTTTTTTTTTTTAATCACTTATTTAACGTCGGCCTATTTCCGCTACGGAGGCCAATCACCGACGCCAGGAGACGAGCAACCCCCAACCTGGAAATTTTGCCGAACCTCTTATCTTACTAAGAGTAGGGATTTTTTACTTGCCTAACATTTAATAGACAAGGGACCGACTGCTTTACATCCTCTCCGAAGGATGGTATATCCTCAATACACCTCTCGCCTACAGTTGTATTGCTTCTGCGATATAGCTGATATACAAGCCGCTAGAAGTAGGGAAGCGAGACCGCGTCTTTCCGTGGATAGTCCCCATCCATGTACTACACGCGGTAAATGTTGCTTTACTCCTAATATCGCTATGTAGTGAGTGAAGTCAGTCCTCCGCTCGCGCAGCCGGTACTGTTTAGTTGAATACAGGCACTCTCTTTAAGTTTTCGTTTACAATGTGTCTCCGTTTGAATTATTTTTGCCTGTGTCCAACTAAATCTGTGGCCATTACTCCAAGCATGTTGTGCCAGAGTAGATTTATCAACTTGGTAATTTTTAACTTAAAGAGAGTGCCTGTATTCAACTAAATAGTACCGACTGCGTCTCTACTAGTTCAGTGTTACTAGACGAAGTCTGGCTACCGATTCTCCAAAAAGAAGTACGTGACGGAAATATCAAAATAAATTAGAATTCTTTATCTAGTGATCTATGCATTAATTTCTAATCAGTGTCAGGGTCAAAGTGATCTTTTTTGACAAGTTCATTTTTTTGTAATCACAGTTGAAAAAGGACCTAGACTTTGGTTCGAAACGTTCTGTTAAGATAAGTTATTGTTTTATAATTGTTTTTTACATATCCCATAAATATATATTATATAATATACATTTTGTTATTATATTTTCTAGTGTAAAATACTAGAAAACCACTGATACGAATTTTAGATAACAATATTGTATTTATATTCATTTAGAACTATATACAGTGGTTTTCTGGGGCAAACTGTTGAGGTTTGCCTTTGATACTACACTTTTATCTTGACATATTTTGGCAATTTTCTTATTTCTATTTATTTTTTAGAATTTGGCGTGATTCCCAGAATTAAGTTCAATGAATATTAACTATCCGCCACAAATAAACTACAAACAATAATTATTATTATTATAATCTTAGATATTATCAATATCTTTAGTTTTGATGAAAATGCATTCCTGAATCTACATTCAACGGTTCGTGACGATATTTGTAAGTCGCAGCAGATATTCAGTCATTCCTAATATTGGACATATTTAGATGGAATGTTTATATAAATTATTTACTTAAATGGACAGTTTATTAAATTGCATTAAATTTTATTGGATCTAATTATGAAATTTTATTTTATCTTAATAGGCACGTAAATTATGGAATTTATAAATATAATTTTTACGATTTAGGAAAATAAACAAATTACTCAGCTCCTGCGTCAGATTTATAATATTTAATGCAAGTCAAAAATAAATTAATTACGAATATATCATACCGATGTAGAACACATAAATAAGAAGTGTGAGTTAAACTAGGCATCTAGTCACGTATAAAAAAATAGTCCTAGTTTTTACATGAAGGGAGAATTTCGTGAACACCACAGTGAAGACTTTGGATCTAATAGCTGAATCCAAACATTTCCGTAAATTGCTGCAATAAACTACACAGGATCTTCCTACATCAAGAGTTTGCTAGAGTTGGTTTTGTTCAATTTACAAAACTGACCAAAAATATTGTCTCAATAACGACCACTGATTCGCGCAATAATTATGCCTTAGTTGGAGATGCACTGTATATTATTAAATTGTGTGTTCGCAGCATGTTTACGTCTTTAATGGACATCGGTGCTTTGATAATGCAGAAACTGTTCTCTTCATAATTGTTTCCCTTGACGATGTATACCTGTTTAATTCCCATTAACTTGTGTCGTATCATTAAATATTTCTGTTATCTGAATATTGTAGACGGAACATTCGTATTTATCAATAAACTAAAACATAAATCGGTGCAAATCAAGTCAATAACTTGAGCTAGTGACATAATCACCCCGATAAATATTACCTTTTTTATTAACATACTAAAAGTCAACAATCTACGAAGAAGTTGTTGAATAATTCAAATAGTTGCTACAACGTTTTCTACCCTACATTTTAGTAAGCAATGATTATTGCTGAAGATGGAAGGTCAAGTGAGGTGATTGTCAAATAAATATTTTTAACCTTTAAAAAAGCTTCTTTCTGTTGATACAAGAAATTCAGAAGCTCCCTCAAGAGTAGACGTAGATTTTATTTTAAACCTCACTTTAAAAATGCCAAGACTATGGAAAACTTGCCATACAGTTGCGAAAAATATGAGTGCTTAAACTGTTGATGATCCTGATGGCCAAACCTTACCCAACACCCTGTACACTAGAGTAAATAATTGTGAAAGTGTACTTTTAACGTTTAACAAGATCAGTGTATCATTAATTGTCGCTATTATATTTCATCGTAAATTATGATAATTAATGTACAGGTGAGTATCATAGAATATCCTGGTATGCCTAGTTTCACTCGGTAATTGCTCTCTTTATGCCACGAATAGGGCAAATACCAGGCTTATTTATGTTTACAGATACCTAGCAAAACTGAACGTGTAAATTAATACCAAATTTGGTAATTGGAAAGTCCGATTTAAAACACCGATCGAGCCGCATTAACATATACACATCATTTATCTTACCTGCGCCGGCATTTATTTGCAAAAACCAGTTGCACAGTTCAATTAAATCGTAAATTACGTTATATATAGCGATAAATATTTTGAAGTGTTTAAAAAGCGTTACGCAATTTCTTCGTGAATGTATAAGATACTATCGTGATGATTATTATAATAAATAAATCGTAGGTCAAATTCGCGCGATTTGCCATGGCGCAAAGTTATTTACTTTTTGTGACGTTAAGATCCACGCAGCCAGGCGTGCAGAAGAAATTTTGATTAAGCCAAACCTAATTCTAACGAGAAGAAACTCTTCTTAAGAAAGCAAACGGGATCAATAATAGAACCACTCACTCCAAGGCCAGTTTTTTGCTCTTCAATCAGAAACTTAAATTGGAATAGAAGTTTTCTGTATTTGTCTCATAATTGAATTAAATAAGCCATCTTATCAAAACGCAGTGCAATCAACTTCCTTGGAGATATCCTCAGCTAAAAGGTTAAATATGACATAAATGAGACTGATGTATCTTTTTGATAACACATAATTATTGGTATCCCACAGGGGTCCTTCCTTGGACCGCTCTTATTTTAATTACCTACCAATGTTCTCTTATTAATTTCGATTATATTGATTACGTTCTCGAGTGTCGTCTTATTTAGTCAACATTGACCACCAGTACTGCCATTAATGGGTATTTGATCCTTGTTGAGCTGAGAACAGAAGAAGAAGAGGAAGAGGCAAATCGATTTTTTGCGTCGGTCTCATAATTGAATTTATTAACCGTTTATTGGTGTTATCCTCAACTAAGTACTAATGAGAATGATTTAAAGTTGTGGTTAACACATAATTGGTGTCCCTCAAGGATCCCTTCTTGGGCCTTCTATTTTAATTCTGCACCAATGTTTTCTTTTTGTTAATCATCTTATGTACGTAGATTACCAATTTGAGTGCTTTTTTGTGACGTCTATATTACCGCGGAAAATCCAATTCGTCCCACCATCATTGCGATCGCCGACGCACATATACAATTATTGTATGTTACTAAGTACGAAGTGGCGGAAAGGTGGACGTTCTCGCATAAGCTACAACATGGGTACGACGAAATAAAACTACAAATAACGAATTACGACTTTATAAATCGGGGCAGAACGTTTTTTTGAGGTACTATATTAGATTCACTTGTGAGGGACCATCTTTTGAAATGGTATATTTATCTCTTGGATATTTCTTTGATACCATCTGGATTGTTACCGACCGACCTTTTGAGATAACCACGAACGTCCTTTGGTGATACAAATATCTAAATCTACGATTAGGGGCAGTTGCCTCTGCGTATGTCATGGTTCTGGATACGTCAGCATAGAACAAAAAATTAATAAAGAAACAAATAAGCGGGCAGTTACCTTCGCTCTGGCAAGGTTTTGTTGTAAGCACATTGTTCAACGAATTTGATGTAACATAACGATTTCATATTGAGACTGTCGGCTGCACTAGCAGTGCAATTGTTTTTTCTTTGGTGTTGTTTTCACCTAAACGACTAAAAGCAGGATACAAATTAGAATGATTCCTATTTCTGGTACTATATAATTGGTGTCCCACAGGGATCCCTTCTTGGACCGCTCTTATTTTTATTATGTACCAATGTTCTCCTATTCTAAATCGTGTCAGTTGCCATTTCAAATGGTCTTCCATTTAATTTAAATTATCTACCAACAATTGACGGCTGTTCTGAACAAGATCTTGAGGAACACCATCTGTTATTTCTCAACAATGGAACTTGAATTCTTGAGCAGTTTTCGGTAGACACACAATCCTGTGGTTTCCATCTTATTTACGTGGACTGAATTCCATGCTTTGATTTTCGTGTTTGTCCCAAATTAGATTTTGCAAAATTCACTCGTTCTGACTTTCAAAGTTCCGGTATATGACTTCTCATACTCCACCAAGACGTTAATATAAACAAAACATTGAAAATAATAATGACGTTCTAATTCCTGAGTTTTTCGACAAAAACAGCGAACATCAAAAAGTATTACGCCACACGGTATAGTTAGAGGCGAAAGCATAAATTCTTCTAAAAATAAACACCGGTCACGAGTTGTCATTATACTGACTGACCGTGAATCAACGAATAAACTTTGAATTATGCATATTAATGACGGCCGGCTCCAAAATCCTTGCCCTACACGTTCGGCTTGATATTTTGTTTATTATTGCTTCTATAAAGCATTCATTTAGTTATTCAGACTGAAGCGCTTGAGACTTAAATACCGCAGATATTGTTTATTTTTAGTCGGGCCGTGCCGCACTTTAAAAAGTAAAAAGTGTACTCACTTTACAACTGGCAACATTCATTAAGTGTGATAAATTATTTTAGCCATTCAAGAGTGTAAAGAATGCCCCAGACATAAATAAACTGGCAGAACAGAGTGAAGGAAGAATTAAGTGCTGTATTATGTATGGACGGGGAATAAAACATAATATTCCGGGCACAATGCAGGTCTTCCAATATTGAAATATTTTAATCGCTTAGAAGCTCAGCTTGCGGTTTCGCCTTTCTATTGAAATATGATGAAGCTCCTTTATTTTTAATTGGACAGCTAATTTGCAAAAGGCGCCCACAGTCAGCAGAGGAACAAAAAATACTGACGGCATATTTATGCAAGGAAACTTACAGAAGATAATAACTCCCGCGCTAATAATCTCGTCTGGGGATGGCGGAGGCGAGATTGCTGGCGTTCTTTATCTTTAATGCGTTGCTGCAGGTCTGAGAGCTCGTAAGAATGGATTTGTTCTGTTCGAAAGTTTGCGACTGAACATTTCAGCAGTTTCAGCTTTGGCAAGTCATTTGGCTTTGATTTTGGATGGTTGGTTGATGATGATGAACGTCGTATGCAAGAAATGTGTCTGTTCTAGCATTTCCTTTATTGGTCCCTTATGATATTCCAATGGTCATTCATCTTCTTCAGCTAATTTGTAATACGTTACATATCCCCCCTTTTTGTATAACCTCCATATCATTTAAAAGCAAACATCTAAGGTTATGGCTTTAACTGTCATGATATCAGCTTGGAACACGGTTGCAGAGGTAATAAGCTTCAGGCTTCAGGTTTATCCCATGCAGTTCCAGTCGCGGTACCTTGATTTTAGATCCGTTGGTATACATTGTGTTTATCTTTGCAACTTGGCTTGTTCCCTTCCCTTTCCTATCAGATATTTTTACCATTATTTGTTATGGATTTGCTGATTCTATCTGGCTGCATACCAAGTAGTTGGTAAATCGCTATCAGCACCTTATCCACCCACTAGGTGCAGTAGAGATAAAGTAATTTCATGGCTGCGGTAAACGTTGTATTTATTCCCGTTATCCTTAAGCAGCAAGTCTTTGCAACTATCACGTTCACCTTCTGGCAGCAGTCCGGTATATAACTCAGAGCCAACTCTATTCCAATATTGCAACTGGAAATATCCCATCCACCCTTGATAACTTACGTGGTTCAAAGGAATTAATCGCTCATTCAAATCTTAAATTGATGAATCTGTTAACAAGTTTCTGTTCCTCCTTTGATCCTTTATCGGTTGAACCCTTACCGTTGTAACTACGTTGTTTGAAAAGTGGGTCTGTAGCAGTAAGTCGAGTGTCTCCTTCCCAGTGTTTGTGCAGCTCCCTTGCTGCCTTTACGATCCTATTGTGTCCTTGATCCTTCTGGCGTCTAGGAACCGCAGAACTGTTTTCTATCTCCTCGCTTGCTTTCCCCAGAATTTGGTCTTTGCATCTCTAATCGCGGCACGTATTTCAGATGGGCGACTTTCTATTTAAAGAAGGGTTACAGTTCCCCCCTTTACTTTACTGCGCAAAATTGAAGGTAATATTATGTGCAATTATTTATGTCGAATCCAATTGCAATTCATATATTCGTCGCCTTCCAAATGTCCTGCTTTGTAATTTGACCTCCGAATTTCGTTGAATACGTTGGAAATATTACACTTTATGATCTCACTTGACAGTTGAAGGAAGAATGGTATAGCGCGGATGTACCATAAAATTGTGCCCATAAAAGCACATTTCAAACTCCAGGGAATGCATGGGTGAGACCGAATGTTTATTATACTCGCTTTTATACATTTTTATGGAATTAATCGTCGCGTGGAATACGTAAATGATAGTTCTTTTTACTTTTAATTTTGCAAATAGAAATGGAACTAACTTGTGTTTAAATTAATTACGCAGATATTAGCCATATATTTTAAAATTAAATGCCGGCTTCATATGTATTGATTTATAATTGCGCTGGATAACTAGTGCATCGCGTTTTATTCATGATTTTAAAATAGCTTTATTGAATTTCTCTCAGACAGCCTGCCAATTCGGTTACGTACATAATATATTGCCAGGATTTTTTCCTCGTCCTTGTTCCAGAAAAGGATAATAAACGCATACATATAATTATTAATGTGATCAAAAATAGAAACGGACGCTGCCAAACTTCGTCAGATACGTAAAATTTCTTCGCGGACATTATTCAATTTGTAAGAATTAAAATGACAAAACCGGAGAAATCGCAGTAGAGCAACTCGGTGGAATTTTCTTTTTGTTAAAACAACTACTTTTCATAACTACATATCATAAAACATTGAATTATATAACAGAATTCATAGCATCGAAAGCAAAAAAATATAGAAACCACTTTAATAATAATAGAAGCGTTATAAAACATTTCTTGACAGTGAATGGACATAAAAATATGCAACGTAACCACGACCTAATAAATTGATCCACATTAAAACCCTTTAGCCTATCTACGAAAATAACCTCCGTGATCTCATATCGCAATTCGTATTTCCCGGAACTAATTATGCATGCCCAGGGGTAAAATAATCGTTTTTTTAATTAATAACGCATCCAATACCAGAGATTGTGAACCCCTACGCATGTAAATCTCTAGGAACTTCCTTTCTGCTGCTAAGTGTTTACTCTTCCTGTTTGAGCGGAGTCGCTGTTTAAAATCAACCCTTTATTTATAGAATCGGAGGTATTTTCCCTAAAAAAACAGATGAAAAGGTTGAATGATTTATCGTTCGCACGTTCGTTATATCCTAACAATATTCATAGATGCTGAGGAATTTTTATTTTAAAGGCTGTTGTAATTCGAATCGCAGGAACAAAAATAAACCATCAGTGAATTTGTTCACGGTTAATCTTTATAATTATTTATTCTGGTTGGCCTCTTTGAGGTTTGAGATGTTTCAGATTTTTCGAGCAAAGATATTAATTAATTCTCTTTAATAATGAACTTGTTAATCAACAGAACCTCGTTATATTTAAATATAGTGCCTGAAGTGGATGTTTTTATTTTCTAAGTACCTACATTTACTGAACATGTGGATCACTAATCCAGTATTTCTTCCAGTGGAAATCTGGAACCTTGTAAACGAGATGGAAAATAGTAAATTAAGTTAATTAGTACACGTGTTGTTTATAATGGGTTGATAAGAGAAATAAACTGGATTCCATTTGACGATATTTTGGTTTACTTCTGACTTCTTTCTACACGCACCTATAGGCGCTGTCTATTATAGGAACTACTTAAAACAAACTGAAAATTTTCAATTAGTACCCGTTTTTTTATGCGCCTTAATTAAAATAATAAAAGAAAAGTTTAGAAAACCGCCAGGTATTTTGTTATCGAAAATACCGAAAAACTACTACAAAATAATCCTAATGCAAATAATAATCTTTAACAGATACAAAAAAAGAAATACGACAAAATTTGACAAGTTTATTGAAATAACCAAATATGAAATACTTATCAATTTTGATAGTTCTTTGACATTTCATAAGTTAGTGCCCATTTTTCATTATTATGACTGGTCATAGAAAAAATAGTATATGCAACTCGCATTTAATGGCAATTAAGACATTCGTAGTCATTGCGATACGAGCCGCAGGCGAGCGGCTCGTATCGCAATTCTCATACTCGTGTGTCTTAATAGCTATCATTAAATGCTCGTTGCATAAAATACTATTTTTGCTCAATTTGATGATTTTTTTTGTATGCTTTGCTTTCTGATTTAAATTTTGTGACAAAATATTGAATTTTTTTTAAAGTATTATTCGATGATAACAACACTGAAATCCATATAACTAAAGACGCCGAAATAGTAAATAATATGCAACTCGCATTTAATCCCATTTAAGACATACGTATTCATTACGATAAGAGCCGCAGGCGAGTATCGCAATTCTCATACTCGTGTGTCTTAATAGCTATCATTAAATGCTCGTTGCATAAAATACTATTTTCGCTCAATTTGATGATTTTTTTTGTATGCTTTGCTTTCTGATTTAAATTTTGTGACAAAATATTAAATTTTTTTAATGTATTATTCGATGATAACAACACTGAAATCCATATAACTAAAGACGCCGAAATAGTAAATAATATGCAACTCGCATTTAATCCCAATTAAGACATACGTATTCATTACGATACGAGCCGCAGGCGAGTATCGCAATTCTCATACTCGTGTGTCTTAATAGCTATCATTAAATGCTCGTTGCATAAAATACTATTTTTGCTCAATTTGATGATTTTTTTTGTATGCTTTGCTTTCTGATTTAAATTTTGTGACAAAATATTGAATTTTTTTTAAAGTATTATTCGATGATAACAACACTGAAATCCATATAACTAAAGACGCCGAAATAGTAAATAATATGCAACTCGCATTTAATCCCATTTAAGACATACGTATTCATTACGATAAGAGCCGCAGGCGAGTATCGCAATTCTCATACTCGTGTGTCTTAATAGCTATCATTAAATGCTCGTTGCATAAAATACTATTTGCGCCCAATTTGATGATTTTTTTTATATACTTTGCTTTCTGATTTAAATTTTGTGACAAAATATTGAATTTTTTTAAAAGTATTATTCGATGATAACACTGAAATCAATAACTAAAGACGCCGAAATAGTAAATAATAAACATCTCGGTTCCCTCTTGTAAATAAAGCAGTAAAATTCATTTGTACAATTAATTATTTACACGAAGTTTTAAACAAAACTCTAATTAACTATTGACAAGATATTTTTATTAAAAACAAATGATAATGCGCGATATTAAAGAAAACAACTGACAAAAATAACATCAGTTTGATTTTGACATCCAACGTCGGTATTGTGTTAAGTAATAATTTAAAATTAGCGGTGATGATCCTTTACGTAAGTTTTTATGAATTAATTAAAAACTACAATTTATATTTGTGTGTATGAGCGTTAATGCCAAATTTCGTTATTAGCTTTACTCAGGAAAAATGCTTTATTATATTCCTATTTCTATTACAAAACCCGGCAGGACGACCATTTTTAATGATATTCAAAAGGCTTTGTCTATTAATATAAATTACATTCAATAAAAATGGTAATATATTTAACGTTTAACACACCTATACTAGGAATAAACTGTAAAAATACCATAAACATATTAATTATTTATGCATGCAAAACCGTAGACTTTGCTAAAGTCGATTTAGAAAATAGCAATGACGTAATTTCTTATTTGCTATTCCGAACGCCGTCTCAAACTGGTTGGACTGACACAATATTTCTTCCAAGATCGTGTTGAGGACTGAAAACAGTGGTCACTGGTCAAGGCTGACTAAGTCGCTTTTGAGTTTGGTAAAATCAGAATAATCAGAATTTAATTGCCACACGAGTTATTTGTGTCAGCAGGCAATTTGATTTTTCCTTAACACTCTGTATTTTGCTAGGCTTAGTTCCAATGAGTGAGTTTTCTTACATTTTGCTCCGATATACTAATTTAATTAATTAAAATATTTTTTTATCAATATATCATTCAAGATTCCAAAGAGATTTGTGAATTTGCCCAAGGATGTTCAAAATCTTCTAAAAGTCAATTCATCAAATCGTCAATCATCAAAGTTCTGGCAAAATTCTACAAATCAACAGTCAAATTAGCTAAAAATCTACTGTAATCCAGATGTATCAAGCAATCCACGAAGATTTTTTTTAAATTCCGAAAAATCAGTGGTAGTACATATTTATGTCGAAATTCCGTCTTTGAGCTCTTTGTACTATTAAATATTTTTGTAAACTTTCAGATAACTTCAGAAGGAAAAGACTAGTGCACCTTTTCCTCTACTGCTAATCCTTACTCTGGATGCAATTTCCTCCTTTTTATCTTTTTAAGAGCCTGTGTACTTTAGTGCAATGAAGGCACAAGTCTGCCAGTTTGTAATTAAAAATTAAGGGATATTTTAACGAAATTTGGTAGGCATATAGAAAAATAGAAAATAAATATATTTGTGGCGGGGCACCTCAAAACTGAAAACAATGCAAATAGAGACAATAATAATAATCATTTTATACCGAAGCAAAATAAAATCTTTTAACCATCAAAATATTGTACTGGCTTAGGCTTCGTATATTTAACAAAATTCGTTTCCCTCTTACAAAAATTAAATTTTAAAATGAGTTTTTAATAGTCGCAAGTCACTGTGGAGCGTTCCCAGAAATCAGATTAATTCGCTGTTAAACGTGCAACTGGAGGCACTAATTGCCAAGGTTTTTTCAAAATAGGTCCATAACGTTTTTTACAATTAGCGGGTATTTCTTTCGTTGCTTGCACTTTATTACAGAGACCCACCACAAATTCAAAAACGAAAAAGCGTTAAGGCGTATTTAAAACGCTACCTCTGGAGCTTCGTCTGCGATAACTTAAGCGTCTGTGAAAGGGATCCTCAAGCAGCAAAAGCTCATTTAAAATGTAAAAACAAAATAAAATTTTCCCATGTTTCCAGTTTAATTCAATAAAGCAAGAAAAAACAAAAATTTAATGTCTCTTGGCACTTTTTGATATGACAAGCCGTTGTTCAGAAAATTTACATTTAATCTTTTGATGCACGCATCTGGACGAATTTTAGACAAAGTTGAAGTCGCTCAGAATTTCACCAAATTTAAAAAGAAAGAATGAAACATCGCTAATAATGCTTGTAATGAAGTAAAACACTTTTACATGTTGCTAGCTTTTGTGTTTGAGTTTCTAATAATTTATTTTAGTTCGACCGTTGCGTTTTAATACATTTGTGTTATAAAAATTTTGATTTACATGATAATAAACTTTTCCAATAAAAATTTTAAATGTTTCATTCTTTCTTTTTAAGAGACTTTTCGCACCATCAAATTTGGTGAAATTCTGAGCAACTTCAAGTTGTCTAAAATTCGTCCAGATGCGTGCATCAAAAGATTAAATGTAAATTTTCTGAACAACGGCTTGTCATATCAAAAAGTGCCAAGAGACATTAAATTTTTGTTTTTTCTTGCTTTATTGAATTAAACTGGAAACATGGGAAAATATCAATGGCGTACTACTTTTTTGTAAAACAGAGCCTTAATAAATCCATATATCTACGCCCATGGTTAAGTAAAGTAGTAGTTTGCTATTCTAAAATAGGCCTCTAAATTGTATGTAAAGAATTTTTTTTTTTTTTTTTAATCACTTATTTAACGTCGGCCTATATGTAAAGAATTGGTAAGTTTGGATTCGATACTTCTTAGCATTCTGGAAATATAAATCCATATTTATTGTCAAACTTTAATTATCTCGAAAATTAAGCATTTCTCAACCTATGTTTATATGAACTTATTTTAATGATTTTCAAATGTCTATCGACTGTTAAAGTCCTGCTACAAAAAACTGGAACACCCTGTATATTGTTGTATTTTTGGAAAGAGAATTTAAACCTTTTTTCAAAATTGTAAAAATATACAGGAAATTCCATTTAAAAAAACATCGTTAAGCACATTTTTTTACATGCAGTTTTTAATTTTCTTTCTATTTTAAACTATTTTTATTTTGCATTAATTTCACTGTAAAATAATTCTACTTTTTTAGGAATATTAATGATTGCTAATAAATAAAATGATAAGCAAGAGAAATGTACGTAAATTTTACCACATAAACACGCCACCGCGTAGAGATATTTCAATTTAAAATAAATCAGGCAATAACGCTCATAAGTAATACCTACTTGTATGCCAAATTTTCAAATCCTGGAGCCGTCTCGAATTATAAATAAAACAAATTATTTTTCTTTCCACGTTGAAAAATGTATCCGATACCAATTTAAGACCAAGAAAAGTGTTTAATACAGTGGGTACTATGGACTCTAATAAACGATGACTTAAATAACGGTAATAGGTACTCATAGAATCCCAGTATCCATTTTATAATGGTAATTCTATAAGCCTGTCGAATGTACTGCTCGTTTGATTTTTTTTATTTGATCTGGAAAGACGAAATTTGTCGATTTTCGTCCACTTTCGCCGTTTGTATCTTCGTAAGGAAACGAGGTATCGATCTCGCGTTTGCGCCAATCGATTTCTCTCGTCGAATTACATAACTATGAATTATTTCAGAATTTTCCAAGGACTTTCGATTTTTTTCAAATTTTCAAAGGCTAAGGCATACAAAATTTTACCGGTATTTGACACTTTTCCCTTCCAAATGTTGTAACTTTTTTAAAAGAAAATTGACCTAACCTTTTTTTTAGTCCAATCGATTCAGAAATGGATGCTGATCATCATGCCGTTTCGTTTGAATTTTTATCTCCACCCGTTAAAAAGGTGTCGGCCGTCAAAGTCGGTGATTCGCGGATTTTGACGTTAAGGTGGCACGTTCTGTTTTGTGATGGATTTTCCATCAACCGAACGGACGTGGGAAGTTGAAAAATCTTTTTATTGTAGAAAATTGAACGAGAATTCGAATGGTGCAAACCGCAACTCCATATCTTTGTTCGTTTCGGAGATACGGAGGATGGAATTTGAAAAAGGCGAAATTTGTCGTTTTTCGTCCACTTTCGCTGTCCGTATCTAGGTAAGGAAAAGAAATATCGATCTCGCGTTTGTGCTATTCGATTTCTCGCGTCGAATTACATGGCTATGAAATATTTCAGAATTTTCCAGTGAATTTTGATTTTCCTCAAATTTACAGAATCGCTTTTTTAACGGTTTTTGACACTTTTCCCTTTCAAATGTTGTAACTTTTTTAAAAGAAAAGTAACGCCCTCTTTTTTTAGCCCAATCGATTCAGAAATGGATGCTGATCACCATGCTGTTTCGTTTGAATTTTTATCTCCACCCGTTAAAAAGTTGTCGGCCGTTAAATTAGGTGGTTCGCGAATTTTTACGTCAAGGTGGCACGTTCTGTTTTGGGATGGATTTTCTCTCAACCAAACGGACGCGGGAGATTGAAAAATCCCTCTTATTGTACAAAATCGAACGAGAATTCGAATGGCGCAAACCACAACTTCGAATCTTTGTTTTCGAAATACGGAAGATGGAAGTTGAAAAAGATGAAATCTGTCAATTTTCGTCTACTTTCGGCGTCCGTATTTCTCGGTAAGAAAACAAGTTAAAAATTGTGTAAAAATATCCTTTAACCCCCTTAAATGACACTTCACAATAGAAAAAATTATGTTGCAGTTTCTGGACACCCTGTATATCAAATTGGATATTTTTATTAATATACTTGTAAGAAAAAACCTAAAGAAACTTGTATATAACTATAGTATTTTTATACTTTAACTTAGTTATTGCCACAGTTTCTTTGTTAAGATATCCATTAAGAAATTAGTAAACGACCACTCATAGTAAATATGTCCCTGTAGAACCTCTCTCTCACTCGTCGAGACCCTCGGTGGCGCTCTTAAGATTACACAGATTATGCAGCATCGTCTTAAGTTCCATTGTATACGAAAGAAGTCCGGCCCGTCCGAAGCTTTAAACAAATTGAAATGTTTGCTACCACTGATTTATGCACATGTAAGCCTAAGCTCGGAGGAGTTAGTGCTGCGTCCTTACAAATTCGCGACCAATTAGTGTTAGTGTTGGTATTATAGTCGATCGAGGCGGAACGTGCAAGAGCTTTTGCTGAAAATATTTCATCTCCCGTCTCGCCGATGTGATGATGGCAAAGTCTGAAGTATCTTGGTTTTAAGTTCGCGACTAGGATTGTTTTGTTTGTGTGAATGTGTAGGTGATGCATTTTTAATAATATCCAAAGATGTTGTCGACGTACTTGAATTCGCCTGATTTATTCGTCAGGTACTGGAGAGGGGTGAGTAAATTATCAAAAAATTCTAAGCAAAAATAGTTGGGATTTCACATGCAGCGGTTCTGACATTGCAATTTCCGCTTATACGTAAAATGTGTGTTAGTATACTCGCCACAGATCTAAAATTAAATTTAAAAAAGTTATTTTGGAGCATTTGTCCACAAACAAATTTATCGCAGCTCAAACTGTCTAAAATAATTCTAGATTGTTTTTATAAAAAAAATTGACTTGGCACCGTTTACTTGCATTTACAAGTGTAATATGTCCGTCATTCGGTTGACTCGCCAAAAACCTCGGTGCCACTGAGAAATTATGATTGACATGGACGTTTGTTTCTACGATAAGAAATAAGATCGGTGATTCGGGACCAACTCCAAATAGAGGGGTTAGCCACCAAAACTATAAAAAACTATCTGCAAAAATTTTACTTTTAAAACTTAGGATCATGATTAAATTTATAACTAAAAGAAATAATACCTGTTGCTGAAGAAAATAAGAATAAAATTTAGATAACCGGATCGATAGTTTAACTAGGTCATTAGAGTTGCTCGTTTGATTTTCCAAACTTAGCAAAGATTGAAATTTTTTATTTTGAGGAATGTACCTAAATCAAGTATCAGAAAAACAATTGAACACCAAATAACGATTGTTTCCTCAAACTGCTTGTCCCTTCTCAAATAAATTCTTCTACTGTTTTTTCTTATGCAACTTGTTTTTTCCTACCAGAAGATGGTATTTGGTTCTAACACTGACAGTACTGCAACTATATTTCTGTCTCTCTCATCAAAAATTTCATGTTCCAGTATGTCCTGTCAAAATTTTGTGCTACGTGTCTGATTCTAAAAATTAGCCAAATTTTGCTGACCTTCTGATAGCCGGTCTTCTACAAATCTCCTGAAGCAGGATCTGATTCAAATCGATGCATTAATGAATGAAATCTGTTGCGCGTTACCCGATGGCACCCGCATATTCTGAAAGTTGTCACTCAATGTCAGGGTCAATGTCAAAAAGATTAATTCTTGCCAAATTGAATTTAAATGAAACGTTCATTCAGAACATCAATTTTTACTTTTTAGATAACGAAATTATGAAGGAAATAAATTGTGAAGAAAAACAATTGAGAATAAAAATTCACCGTTTCAAAGCCTTTTTATGAAAGGTAGCCATTTTATAGAACTTAAGCGTTCCATCTGGGACAACTACATAAACGAAATATGCTAGGTCAACCCTGTACAAAAACTTGAGAGCATTTCTTGCCGTCCTTGCATTAGTTTAAAACCTTTTCAGCCGACGAACCGCTCTGCCCGTCATCATAATTTTGATACATATATTGTAGCAGTTTCAACAGCTATCCAAACAATTTTATAAGATATTTAATGTGTTTTGGCACCACTAAAAATAGATTTATGGTTAGAATGCGTTAAATATGACGGGACGTCAAAAGAAACCAACTGTCACATTCCTGAAGGGTGTCTTTTCATCCTAACCGAGGAGGGCACATATATCTGTTCTGGCTTGAGTTGGGGCCTGTGGCAGACAATCTAATGTAATTTCAGGCCTTAGTTTAATTTTATTGCGGCAACACTCTTCTCACATGTTTAGAATAATTGATGGTACCCAATGAATGGATGGTAAAATTGAAAGAATCTTTCAAATGATTACACTGTTGATCAAATATCCAGACTACTTGGTTATTCGTGTTATGCTCAGTAAAAGGCCGTGTGCAAATATTTCCACGAACATCAAAGTTACGGCATTCATCGCCTGGTCTAATTCCACGTTCTATGTAAGTAATACATAATTACCTACCTTGCTGCTCTAAGAATCACAGGAAATGTGATCCAAAAAGAAAATCCTAATTTAAAAATATGACTACTGGATTTTTTATAGTTTCAACGCCATATTACATATTTTTGGCTCATTCGACTAATTTTGGCTAAGCCGCTGGTAACATACTAGTTGTAGTTTCACCACAAGTGAAGCACAAAATTTAAAAATAAAACACGTATTACTCGTATTATAACGTTCATGGCTCCTCGATTCCTACGAATTCAAAAAGTAAACCTTCTAAATTTAAGTAGACTTTTGTCGACGGCGCTATTATACTGTTATCGTCAAATACGGAGGCATGCAGTAGTAAAGGTGTACTTAAAGTAAAGGTATACAGACCTGGTGTTAAAATATTGAACACATGCTCGCCAGAAAGGCTTATTTACTAACACTGAGACTTCAGGTCGCTTATGAGAGATTAAAAATAAGTCGAACAGGGAAAGTATTTAACCCCGGTGTTATGGAAATGGGGTAAAAAGGTCTGTTTTTTAAATAAATGTTTGCTGCGCACGTGTATGACTTAATTAACTGGTTTACGTAATTCCGATGGGGTTTTCCGTAATGTACTTTAGTGGGTGCATCTTTTATCTTAAACATGACAAGAATTAGTACATTATGGAGGAAAAATAACGTTACAAACGTTAATAATACCCGTATTATTGCCAAGTTAGCTGTTAAAATTACTAATTTAGCCCTTTTAACAAGCCCCCAGAGTAAATTTGATAACAAACCCTTATTTAGTGTTTATGCGAATGATCCATTAATCATGCATAAAATCGATACGTCTTTCGCTTTCGTATATCTATTTACAATCAATCACTGGGGGATTAAACAAAAACGGAAAAGGAAAAAGGTCAAACATCTCAATACAGATTTACCATCTCGTTATTTCCGCGATGTCTTAATATCTCGTTATCCTGTATTTTGCACGGCATAAAAAAAAGATTTTTCCATTTCCTCTTTTTGATTAAAATTGACAGGCACTTTTGCCTACTGCTCACTTCATATGCCGACCAGTTCCAACCGATAAAAATCATCCTTAACTTTTTTACTTAAAAAAAAGAACACCCCCATGTCTGTCTCAATTCCATACAATTTTCTCATTCTCAGTCTGCTGTGGCGCATCTCCCCAACTGATGCGCCCTGCATATTATTCATGCAGTAGTTATACTTCTCTTTAGCAAAATCATGCAAAAAACCTTCAAAGATGTCGTGCTCCGCCCAATCGAAGAGCTATCGAGAATGGATCAGGGCTGGCTTCAGTTGTTACTAAATATTGACGATTAATAGTGGAGGGAAATTAGAATTTTAAAGTGATGTAATCGGGAAGTTGAATTTTTTGTTTCTTGTTTTGTACATGCAAATGAGTCGAAAATCGAAAAAATTAACTAAATCGGGCTGGGGCTTCGCGAGAAAAGCGCATAAAAGTTCATTTTTGATGCATTTGGAGTGCATCGCTACACTATTTTTTAAATGTCTCCGGCTCTATTGGTCGTAGAAAAATTTAAAAAAAAAACTAAAATACTCGTAAATGGCTAGCCTATAAAACTGTTGGGGGTATAGTTACATTAAAAGTGCATCCTAACCTCAAAAAATTCAAGTTTCTCAGATTATTTTTATTTTTTACTTATAATGCAACAAGTGGGGTAAAAATCGTCTGATCTTTACGAAAACTGGAGAAAATATGTATTTTCATGCTGTAAACACGTGATTAAATTTAAAAAAATATACAAGTCGGGTTGAGTGGAAGAGCAAACCTTTGTCATTGCGACAGATTGTTTGAACTCTGCCCTTGACTAACAAATGTTATTTTTTTACTACTCTGTATTTACTAACATTTTTGTGAGGTCAATAAAAGCATTAATTATTATATATATTTTTACGGTCATAATTGACCATTTTCGAAAAAAATTAAAACGCTTGCCATTTAATGCAAAATGGTCGTACAGTAAACTTTTTTTTTAAAAGAGTGATTTTTGTCCCTGATTTTTCAACAATGTCCAAAGAAGTTGGAATTTTCTTAAAAATGTTTGAAAAGTTAGTGCCAGAAACCGAAAATCTTGTTCAACAGATCGATAGGCAATCTACGAAGCTCTGGAAGGGACTCTTAAAATAAAATTTTAAAATTCGAAATTTTATAACAAAATTCCGAGTTATAAGTCGAAATTTCAAGATTCCGAGTTATAACTCGAAATTTTATTTAAAAATTCCCAGTTATAAGTCGAAATTGTAAAATTCCGAGTTATAACTCGAAATTTTATTTCAAAATTCCGAGTTACAACTCAAAATTTTATTTCAAAAATTTCGAGTTATAAGTCGAAATTTTAAAATTCCGAGTATAACTCAAAATTTTATTTAAAAAATTCCTAGTTATAAGTCGAAATTTCAAAATTCCAAGTTATAACTCAAAATTTTATTTCAAAATTCCGAGTTATAACTCAAATTTTTATTTAAAAAATCTCGAGTTATAACTCGAAATTTTAAAATTCCGAGTTATCACTCAAAATTTTATTTCAAAATTCCCAGTTATAAGTAAAAATTTCAAAATTCCGAGATATAACTCAAAATTTTATTTCAAAATTCCGAGTTATAACTTATAACAAAATTTTATTTAAAAAATTTCTAGTTATAAGCCGAAATTTTAAAATACCGAGTTATAACTCTAAATTTTATTTAAAAAATTCCTAGTTACAAGTCGGAAATTTCAAAATTCCGAGTTATAACTCAAAATTTTAAAATTCCGAGTTGACTCAAAATTTTATTTTAAAATTCCCAGTTGTAAGTCAAAATTGTAAAATTCCGAGTTATAACTCGAAATTTTATTTCAAAATTCCGAGTTAAACTCGGAATTTTATTATAAAATTTCGAATTATAACTCGGAATTTTAAAATTTTATTTTAGGTGTCCCTTCCAGAGCTTCGTAGCAATCAAAAAACGAAGATTTCAAAGAAAAATTTGTAGTAATTACAAAGTTCGTTATAGACGACATTCCGGTTCGGAATAAGCGACTGAGAAGACACCTCGAATTATTTATTACTTCGCTTGCATCGGTCACTCTTTTATGGTCAAGTTCAATTTTCCCTACTTTGTCGGTTAATAATAATTTTCAGAAGCTTATTATGTATTACAAACTTTTTGCTGCAGACAACCGACAAAAAAATTTAAGATCTAATAGAATTACATATTAATATTAGATATAGGTAAATTAATTCTACAGAAAAAAGACCCCACAGAATGAATTGTACACCAAAGCAGACTTTAAAATTTAAAAGCCTAAAAAGTCGAGAGGAGTGCTTATTGTGTCTAAGCCCTGTTACTCTTGTACGTGACAAAATGGTAGTCCCTGTCCTTCCAACAATTTGCTACGGTTGGTTTTTCACAATAATTATTAATTAGAAACATTGTGCTCTTATACTTTCTCGAGCAGACTGATTTATAGTCATGGGTAAGGACGAAGATGCCGGCAAAAAGGAAAAGACCATAAATTATAAAATGTAAGGAATAGTCCCTTGCTTGCTTGCGGATATGTTTCTTATTATATCGAGAAAGTCAAGGACTTTGCATGTAGCTGACACCTAAATCATTCTAGACTTGTAAGGTTACAAAAATGTGCTTTAAACATTTTACATTGACGTAGCATCATTAATTCATAGAACACGTTTAGGAACGTGCTAAATAAAACAGCAGATCTGAGCCAGCAATTTGCGTTCATCAGTTACGGAAATCCAATACAAAAACAGGTCCCCAATCGAATATATAGGTAAAAGGGATTATAATATAATCCAAATAAAAAAGAAAACTGAATTTTTGCTTTTTCTCCCACTGTGTAGCTAGACATTTTCTAATTTTATGAATAATTCTAATTTTCGATGAGTAGTGAATTACAAAATTGGTAGCAAAACAATTAGTGGGCAAGATATCCGCAGATTTGGTCGGTCAAGTGTTATGTGAAAAAATTGTTGAATAAATTAGATTATACAGATTATACGATCAATCGCAAGCCGATTCATTCTGCTAATACAACACCAAATTTACAAACATAAAAAATGACTACGCCAACAGAAAATGTGCACGCATCGACATTTTCCTGTTACAGCGCGTTGGCAGAAATACATTTTTCAACATCCGCATTAATTTCTCTCTTGTGTTTATTGCAAATAATTGTATAAAGTGACTTATCAAGCTTGACTCTTCCAATACGTATTAATATGACATAATTGTATAGAAATAGAATGGCAATCGTGGAAAGATAATTAGCCACTATTGTAAATAACTCTTTTTTTTTCAGAACAATCTCGGAATGAAAATTACTTTTTATTTATTAATCATGTGGTTTTTAATCACTGTAAATTGTTATCAATTATAATAATTCATTGCATAAGTCATAATATATAAATAATGCCAAATTGTCATTAGGCTTTCTAAGAAGAAATGTGAGCTATTATGGTGTTTAATACAAGAATAATATACCATTTCAGATTTTCTATAAAAAGTAAGGTTGCCATGCTTCCAAAGAAAAAAAAAGAACTAAAATATAAACAACATCGGCTAACCTCAATTTAATGTCAGTTGTACATCGATGAGGAAATTCCCATATATTAACTATGAGTCAGAAATCGTAGAAATTTTTGGGTGGGTTGGCTACATATAAATACATACACAAAGACATTTCTTAGGATTAACAAATTCTAGGCTCTTATCGTTTACTATGAAATCAAACAAAGTTTTAGAAAACAGGAACAAATAAAATATCAATGGTCAAGCAACAATCTGATAATATACATATAAACAAATAAAACACCTTATGTCATCGACTATTTAGTAAGTAGCGCCATTTGTAACCCATCGTTTGCGACATCTCTAAAGAATATCAATGAACGTCCGAATTTAACTTTTTTATGAGGTGTGTCAATGAACTATATAAACAAATTACTGGTACTGTTATATACTATCAAAACGATACACCATATACATCTACATGTGCAGGATATTTATAACAAAACGGTTTTATAACAGTTACGGAAAAAGTTTATCCAAAATGCTCTAAATTATAAAACAAAACAAATCTGATTTATGACAAATAGGCAATCGAATCGTGATATTCAATGAAAGGTTGCTGTTTAAGCAGTTACAGCAAACTGTACAAGTACGAAATCCTATTATTTTTCTTATTATTATTGATGCGGTAGTATACATGAAAACAGAGCCCCAAACAATTTGGTTGCTACAGCATATTATTATTCATGTAATAGTTTGAGAGATTCTGAGATTCTCATCTAATTTGCTCAGTACAGTGTCACGCAAGGTAGCTCGGCCCCTGTCGACAGGAAACAAAATACCAATATTACCTTATAACAAATGTAGCTATGATACCTCTATAAGTACCAAAGATAAAAAAGATGCGACACCAGAGAGAGAGAGAGAGAGAGAGAGCCGCAGACTTCAGAATTTATTGTATCAACTTATTTTTTTTATGTTTTTTTTTAAAACAACCTCTCGAGCCAGATTTTTATTTTTAACTATAATTTTATATAAGTTGGATCTAATTTTTATTTTTTACTGAAAAATATGATTCGCCCCAGTTTAGTCTTAAATATTTACTTTACAAATATGTAGATAATAGATCTACCGAAAAATAATTTTCCTAGGAATTTTCATTTCTTCTTCAATCTTTGACAGCTGTCAAAATCACTGTCAAATTTAAAAATTGAATAGTAATGCCTTTCGTAATTTTAAAAACAACGTGATATTTTCGTAAAAGAAGAGATAAAAAGTATTTAAATTTTTTCTGTTTTTATAATTGAAATTAAAATTACATTTTCGCTTTTGACAGCTGTCAAATTTTATGTCAACTGAATAAAACGGCCATTTAATTATTATTTCCACAAATTACTTTGGCACTTAAAAATACGTTTATTTTGTTTATAGGTTTTGGAGGTAATGAAATTATGTTTGTCGGTAGCTGTCAAATTTTAAACTATGCAAGTTTGTCTTCCATAATTTTATAAATAATGTGAATTTCCATAGAAGGGAAATCCAGTGTTTTTTAAAATTTGCTAGTTCCATAATTGATATTAAAATACAGCTTTTACTTTTGACAGCTGTCAAAATTTCTGGCAACTTGATGAAAATGCCATTTAATAATTATTTCAACAAAGTATCAGGCAGACATTTCTCTATAGGCTTTGAAGGAACTGATACGAAATTGTTGTAAAAAAAAAATATTATATTTATTGCGGTAGCTACCAAAACTGCTGTCAAATTTAAAAAAATCCAACCTTTTGTAATTTTGAAAAGAGCGTGAAATCCCATAGAAGACTAAGCGTTTTGAAATTTGCTAGTTCCATAATAGATAATAAAATAAAGTTTTCCCTATTGGTAGCTGTCAAAATTTTTTAACTTAATAAAAATTACATTTTGTTATTATTTAAACAAATAACCGTACATAACCAAGTTTTTGAAGTATTGAATACGAAGTTGATGCCAAAAAAATATTACATACGTTGGTTGGCAGTTGCCAAAATTGCTGTCAAATTTAAAAATTTGTAAGTATATCTTGGGTAAGTTTGAAAATAATGGTGATTTCCATAGAAGAAGATACATAAAATGTCTTAAAACTTTCTAGTTCAGTAATTGATATTAAAATGAAGTTGTAACCTTTGACAGCTGTCAAAATTTCTGTCAAATTAATAAAAATGCTCTTTTATTATTATTTCAACAAATTAAACTACTTAACAATCATTTTTATCTACAGGTTTTGGAGGTACAGAATACGAAAGTAATTCGAAAAAGATTTACTTGCATAGTTTTAAATTTAGCAGTACCTAGTTTTGGTAGCTACCAAAAAACAATATTTTTTTAATAACAGCGAGGTATAAAATTATCCCGGCGAAGGAGAAAACTATCCCCCTAGTGGCCAGTTGTTGCTACTAACATACAATGTTACTGTGACAGATAGCGACTCTACTAAAGTACCAAAGAACAGTCGACCTCTAGCCCTGGTGGACTAAACTATTAATAATAAATAGAATTATAGGAAACAGCTATTCAACGGACTAAAGCCCCGGCTTGCTCTGCATTATACCTGCAAATCCAAATGGGTAGCCAAGTTTATTATTCGTCTTTTTCAATTACCTATGGCACACTGACGAGAACACAAAAAGTTCGAAACCGGTCTGTGTCTGGTGTAGAAAATACGAATAATAAACTTGGCTACCCATTTGGATTTGCAGGTATAATGCAGCGCAAACCGGGGCTTTAGTCCGTTGAATAGCTGTTTCCTATAATCCTATTTATTATTAATATTTTTTTGCCTTCAATTTCGTATTTAGTACCTGCAAAACCTATAGAAAATTGTCTGCTCGGTACCTCAATTTTTTGAAAAGCTATTTTCATGCTTTTTCATATTCTGCAAAAACATCAACATCATGTCAAAAAAAACAAAAATTTGTATTTTAACTTTTTTGGCGTTACTCAATTGTTTTTCTGATATCGTATATAAAATCTACGTTAAAATAACTTTTGTTTTTACACTTTTTTCTTTTTTCAAAAATAACAAAGTTAAGGGGCGTGTAAAAATATCAATGATCACCCTGTACTTGTAAAATATTAAATTTGACACTGATTTCGGCAGATGTCAAGAATAAAAAAAAAAGCAATGAAAATTCCATTTTGGCAGATCTATTATCTATTTTTAAAGTAAAAATATTTTTTGGTAAAAAATCAATTTTGGAAAAATTATAACTTAAAATAAAAAATCCGGCTTGAGAGATTGAAGAATTTAAAAACGAACATTTTGAAACAATAATAAGATGATCCAATAAATTCTGAGGTCTACAGCAATTTTTGAACAATATTATTTTTCCCACATTGATATAACAAGTGCCACCATTGTCGTACATCGGGCGTCTTAAACATTAGTAATTTGTTTATCATTATAATTTAATAATAATTAACGAACTTATGTAAATTACTTTCAAGGAAAATTAAATATAAGCCTTCAGTTATCTTCTCAAAATAATTTTATGTTAATAATGTTGCAGTAAACGACAAATACCATGTGATAAAAATAAAGACAATAGGCTAAAGGTCGATTACATAAATATAACAACGGGGAACCCAGAACGTATTTTTTTAATATCACTTTTTATACATTTAGCAAGATTGCATTAAATGTGAAAGTTTCCTTCAATCATGATTAAAAATTGCTATTACCAAAAAGCAGCTAATTAGAATTACGCAAATGCAGTAACTAATTAGTAATGTTTACACAAATTAAAAACAAAACGTCTACTATTATGATTTTCGAAGAAAAATAAAAATAATTTGGTAAATTATAAATTTGAGATAACTAATCGGTTTCGCTTTGGATTAAAAACAAAATTCAACTTAACTTGAAATTTTTACAATTTAACAATTAGTTATTCCATACAAAATTTCTTTTCACTTATAGGACAAAAATGGCAATAAAACTTTCGGCGATATTTTACGAATCATATAATAATAAATAATTCATCAACAATTTATACGGCATTGTACATCATCGAGCATGCGTAATTGCAAATTTAATGCCATTGTATGATAATAAAAATATATAAATAATTTCGAATATTGTGGGCGGAATTTTTATGTAGATAATAACCATTAGCAGCGTTTAAGCGTAATTTCGATTCGGATCTTTAATTCATGAAACCACGTTCTTTACCAACAGTATGCTAAATCAAGTCGAATGGTTTCGACGTTAACAATACACCAAAAACTGTTTTAATTATATGACGAAATACCTAGCAGAACTAGACTGGATTACAAGAGCTCCAAATTAATTCGCGTGCGCTCTGCAATTTGCGTTTTTAATTAAGTTCTATTGGTAAAGTTTAAAATACATGTGCGGTTTTAGATAATGGACGTTTACATTGACCGGATATTGAATTTCTAAATTTTCGGAACAAAGCGCTTTTTAATTAAAAGCAGATTTATTCTTGAATTCCTAAAGTAATTATTTTTTTTATCTACGTCGATATAATCGACCTAAAAATAATCACTTAAAAATTGTCTGCATTTATTAGAAAAGTTGGATGCGTCTACTGCAGGTTTTAGTAACGCATCAGGCCGAAGTTATAATGAGGACCTCGTTGCCTCACGTCAGAAGTCAGAAGATATAATATTAATCCGTAAGAGACTTCTTCGTTATAATCTACGAAGCTCTGGAAGGGACAACTAAAATAAAATTTAAAAATTCCGAGTTATAAGTCGAAATTTTAAAATTCCGAGCCATAATTCAAAATTATATTTAAAAAATTCGGAGTTAATTCGGAGCTTTGAAATAAAATTTCGGCTTATAACTAGGAATTTTTAAATAAAATTTCGAGTTATAACTCAGAATTTTATTTCAAGACTCCGAGTTGTAACTCGGAATTTTATTTCAAAACTCCGAGTTATAAGTCGAAATTTCGAAATTCCGAGTTATAACCCAAAATTTTATTTCAAAGCTCCGCGTTGTAACTCGGAATTTTTTAAATAAAATTCCGAGTTACAACTCGGACTTTTGAAATAAATTTTGAGTTATAACTCCCTGATATAAAATTCCCAGTTACAACTCGAAATTTTGAGGTATAACTCGGAATTTCGAAATTTCGACTTATAACGTTTACATTGACCGGATATTGAAATTCCGAGTTACAACTCAAAATTTTATTTTAAAACTTCGAGTTATAAGTCGAAATTCCGAGTCATAACTTTAAATTTTATTTCAAAACTCCGAGTTGTAACTTGGAATTTTCAAATTCCGAGTTATAACTCAAAATTTTATTTAAAAAATTCCGAGTTATAAATCGAAATTTCAAAATTCCGAGTTATAACGAGAAATTTTATTTAAAAATTCCTAATTATAAGTCGAAATTTTGAAATTCAGAGTTATAACTCTTAATTTTTTTCAAAACTCCGAGTTGTAACTCCGAATTTTATTTCAAAACTCCGAGTTATAAGTCTAAATTTCGAAATTCCGAGCTATAACTCAAAATTTTATTTAAAAAATTCCGAGGTATAAGTCGAAATTTCAAAATTCCGAGTTATAAGTCGAAAAACTCGGAATTTCGAATTATAACTTGGAATTTTAAAATTTTATTTTTTCCAGAGCCTCGTAATAATCACAAAGGACAAAACCAAAAAGTACAAACTTTCATGGTCACCAAAAATCTGTTACAATATTGCTTGTGACGAAATCAATCCCAGCTTGCACTAATTTATTCGAAGATTCAACTGGCCTGTTTAAATTCATCGCAGATGTAAATTAATTTGTATTAACTTCTCGTAAAATCTGTTACATTCCCCTCTATAATTCCGTAAATAGTTCGACTAAAATTGGATCAACATCTTGTGATTATTCAAGTGTACAAAATAGATAAAAATTTCAGCCATCCATCATCCTTAATGAAAGCACGATCACTGAAGTGTACCCACGTTCTTGCACAAACCAAGAGAAATAATTTAAATTGAAATCTGATTTATTTGGTATTTTATGAAACAATTTCATTGGAAAGCAAGTGGAAAATATACCCTTATGTTTATTTTTGTATATATTTGCCCTAATTAGGGTACGTTAACATAGTTTGAAAAAGTTTTAAATAAACTCCCAGACACATTATTAGATAGATAGTCAATCAGAACAACTACTCTTCTGCTGATTACTAGAGAAATTGTGTTACAAGATCATTTATAGCATTTGTCATATATATGAACGAGGTTTTTCGCATTTTTTATCTTATCAATATAGCATAAAATTATTTGAATCACTGCTAATATTATGCAGATATTATAATTTCAATATTTTAATTACATATATTATAACAAAAAATTGATCTGATATAATAATAAATAATTTGGACTTTCATCTTAGAATATCAAAATGCAGTTACTTGAAACAACCTTGTCACGCATTTAATATTTATTTTTATCTTAAAAGAAGCGAATGTATAAACGGTTGATTTCTAACAACAAATTACATCATTAATTATTTTAACTGTCATAATATAATATTCATAATTTAATTTAATTTCGTTTTATACAAAACTTATATGAAAATCTGGCATAAAAGATAAATATACCTATTATGAAAAAATGTCAAGAAAGTGATATTTATTAGTTTTTTTATTTAAAAAAACGGCATTTTAACTTGATATACAGGCTTCACAAAAAAGTACATAAAAAAACTTGCACTTTAAAAAAAGTTTACCCTACGACCATTTTTCATTAAATGACAAACGTTTTAATTTTTTTTCTAAAATGTTCAATTGTGGCCGCAAAAATGATTTTTTTTTTAATCACATTTATAGCATAAAAATACATATTTTCTCCAATTTTCGTAATGATCTGAAGATTTTTACCCCACTTATTGTATTATTAGTAAAAAAAAAAATAAATTGAGAAATTTGAATTTTTTGAGGTTAGGATGTACCTTTAATACTTCAACAGTTCGATAATCTATTCATTTACGAGTATTTCAGTTTTTTTTTATTTTTCTACGATCAATAGAGCCGGAGACTTAAAAAATTGTGTAGCGATGCACTCGAAATGCATAAAAACTGCATTTTATGCGCTTTTCTCGCGAAGTCGTAGCCCGATTTAAATACTCTATTTCCAAGTCACAGAATTAATTCGAGTTAAAATTGCCACACTGTATAATTTAAAAAGGAGTTGTATTTAATTTATTTTAGCTTAAATCATATTTTTGCATGTCCTTATATTTATTTGTCGTAGCCATAAAAACGTAATTTCACTTTTATTTTAAAATGGTGGCATTGTGGACGGAATTTGCCCAAAGCCTAAAAATATGTAATCGACGAGAAATAACAAAAATTAAGGTTTTAAAGAAAAATGTTCTGAAATTATTTAGAAACAAATGAACCGAAATTCAAGTAGTGGAGCAGATCACGTAATGCCAAATTGCTTGAGGATTTTAAAAATGCTCAACATTTAAAGCCGAAATATAATTCAACTAGTAGACCTCCTGAACACATCAACAGTTATCAATTATAAAACGCGACCTTAATAAACTATTAAACACCAATTTCGTCTCCAATTCCAACTACTAACGGATTCATGGCATTTTTAACTGGATGCTGTGTTTTCATGTCGCCATGACGACGGAACTGGATGGAACAAAGATCGCACAGCGTCGTCTGCCGTCGCAATGAACTGAAAAAAAGCGTCCGCTGAAAAAGCTGCGGAACTTTCAGCCGGACGATCCTCCCCGACGGCGGGCGGAAAGTCCGGGCCAAACAGAACCCAGAGACGCCGGAAAGAGGGGACTCATTCCGGGATGCAGAAGCGGGCGTGTCTAGTACTGCAACGCCGGTATCATGATGTAAATCTTTAATTGCTGTCTCCATCGACAGTATTAGATATCAAAAAATGTGAATAAATGCAGCATTTTTTATATAAAATTTTGAAAAAATAAGTAATTTATTCTGATTGTTATTAAAAATTAAATCAGTGAAAAAAACATCAATCTTTAATCTAACTTTGTGATACATTCATGTATGTGAGTGGCAAGTAAAGTGTCTGTGATTCTAAACGATACGCAAATATTTTTTGAAATGTCCGTTAGAAAATCGAGTTTACATTTACCACTAAAATGTTGTTGCCAGAGTCGGCCTTCTAATAACAATCTCCAAACTGATGTGACTGCTAAATTGCTGTACAGGATCGCGTTCACGATTTGGCACGTGGCTTTTTATATCGAAAATTCCGCACAACAGGTAATGTACGAAAATATTAATATTTTGCATGAATGCCAATACAAAACTTGAATAACTAGTTATTTTTGCTGTAAAACTAGTTCTACACCTGTTGGTGTCTGAATCCAATCTACATTATAAAAAACAAACCAACACTTTATAAACATTATTAAAGGGTCAATCGAAACAACTACTCTTCGAACTAATACTAAGAAGTGTTGAAATATATGGTGGAGTGAAGCGAAAAGAAAATTTTTAAGACGAAGATTTCTTTTGCTACTGCCTCTGTATTTAAATGTTTAGTTGGAAATGGTGTTGATTCGGTTATTGGGAAAAAAATACATTCTTTTCGTATTTATAGATACCAGCGTCATCTTAAATTTAAACCAGTGTAATGAAGTTATAAATAATTCAAATTGTTTCTTGATTTATTTCCGATTTTATTTTACTTTGGCAAAAATGATAAGGACCAAATGCAGTATGGAATGAAATAAATGGAAATTGTACTCCGATATAATATATTATGTCCGTAGTGTCATCCTCTGGGAAGTAGGTAGAAGTAGGCGTGGTGGCTGCATTGATCAAGAGTCAAGATTAAAATTTTTTTGAAATTGAATGAGCAGATTTTAGGTATTACACGAAAAAGGAAGCGCAAATGTGTCTAATTTCACGTGATATTTGAATTAAAACAAAAACAGGGTCACACATATTTTAAACCCATCCCCTTTGTAGTTCATATTTAGTAAAAAATTTTATATACAGCCATAAAAAAATTAATTTATCCAAAGTAAGAAGTTTAAAAATTAAAGATAAACATTATGAGATTTCAAAATTTCATTAATCGTTGATTCCAGGATAATAAAAAAATTAAGCTCCTTTAAATGAGATCACAATCAGATTTTACCAGCGTTATTAATATCGACACGAAATGTCAAAATGTCCAAATGTCTAAAAAGTCAAAAAATGTCAAAATGTCAAAAAATGTCAAAATGTCGAAAAATGTCAAAAAATGTCAAATGTCAAAATGTCAAAAAATGTCAAAATGTCAAAAAATGTCAAAATGTCAAAAAAATGTCAAAATGACAAAAAATGTCAAAATGTCAAAAAATGTCAAATTATAGATTTTTTAAGCCCAAGTGTTCGTAAAATCTAATTCTTCTGATAGATAACTTCAACATGGAGATTATTTTCAACAAATTTTATTAATTATTAATTATATTGCTTTATTTTTTATTATAATTCACAAAAAATTAAAGCTAAGAGTATGCTCTTTCTTATGGCGTAAAAATAAAGTTTTCCCATTTAAAATTCGTGAAAAAAATTTAATTGTTCTCGTTGAATTTAAAAAAATACAAAATCTGCACTATATAAATTACGGATTTTCTAAAATTAATCATTTCTAAAGCCTGCTACAAAAAAAAATAAAAAAATTATAAGCACTTTCTTGAACCTTCACCATACGTGAAATCGAAATGCATTAGTTTTTATGGCGAGTGGCAATTTATGCGTATCGACGTTTTTAGCCCCATCATAAAATACTTCTATACATCTAAATGCTCTCTAGTTTCCATTAAAAACATTAACCGTTAAATGTGTCCAAATTTTTATGACATATTTCCTTAACAACTCGCTTAAATTTTATCATTCAACTTTATGACTTAAGACCGACAATATTTTCAGAGCAGTTGCTTAATTTTAGATGGAATCGATAATTTTATTTTCAGTTTATTTTCCTTCAGTGCGCAATTTCCATATAAAAGTTATATAATTTAAAATTCAATATGCAATAAAAATACGACGACGCCATTTACCCTTTACTCTGCCATCCCATCTATAAAATTGCTTCCTTACGGAGCTACAACCTTTCACGTACCCAGTCAGAGATTAAAAACATACAAGTCATTGTATGTATAATTTTACCTTTACCTAAAAATAATTTTGCATATTCAACGACGCTTACGTAAGTTGCCTTAAGAAAATAAATCCAAGGGAACTAAAATAAACAGGTAATAAATTTCAATGCCTCCAGTTTATCCGCAGGCATAAAAATGCTGTGATCCAAAGGAGTTATTGAACACACACGGCGTTCCAGGCCACCGCCTTGATAGATCGCATCGAAAAAGATTAATCAGCTGAAAAATCAACGAGAAAATTGCATATATTGCCTGCAATTATCATTAATCTTGCGCCACGGATCTGTAATTTAACACTTAGTAATGGGCGCTTTATCGCGCACACTGTTAATTGATAAAAATATTAAAATTTATGCTAAACAAGTTCTAGGGTACTTAAATATGTTCACATAACTCTAGTTACCAGACCAGAAAACAATTGCGTTGACATTTAAGCTTATTTTAAATAGGTATCTTGTAGATACGGTTAAGTAAAGAATTATTTCCTGGCGTGCACATTAGCAGGATAGGTGGGTGGGACGTGTCCACGAATGACAGGAATGGTTGCACGCTAAACTAGTTCACATACAATAGAACCAAGTAGAAATTGAAACATAACCAAAAAGTTACAGCTGCTTACTTCTTGAAACCAATTACTTAATTTATTTGTCAATTTTAAAGAGTCTATCCGGCGCAGCAGTCAAAATGTAACAATTCACCAAGCTGCAATATAATTTCTTTGTTAGGGAATTATTGAGTACAAGACTAATGAGCTTTCGTCATTCCTACTACAACTTTCTGTCTATTTGGTCGGACGAGAACCTAAACGGTGAAATTAGCTTTTGTGGAAGATGTGTTTGGTCGGACGGAAACCTAAACGGTGACGTCAGTTTATATGGAATATCTATTTGGTCGGACGGGAACCTAAGCGGTGACGTCAGCTTTTGAGGAAGATCTATTTGGTCGGACGGAAACCTAAACGGTGACGTTAGTTTTTATGGAAGATCTATTTGGTCGGACGGGAACCTAAGCGGTGACGTCAGCTTTTGTGGAAGATTTATTTGGTCGGACGGGAACCTAAGCGGGGACGTCAGCTTTTGTGGAAGATCTATTTGGTCGGACTGGAACCTAAGCAGTGATTCCAGAATATGACCATATTTCCTCATTGTTTATAGACGTTTTAAAATAGACAAATGTCCAATCAAGAGCCCCTCCCTATTTTTTTGCAGCAGTTTCTTTGCTAGTTTACAACATGGTTCATTAATAATTAGAGTTTTCCCAGGACTGTTTCTCCAGTACTTGTTGTCCCCAAAATGATCTAGTATCCAGAACAGATTTGCTCTAGTTCATCCTCACGTTGATTGTTCAACACTATGAAAATGTGTTAATTCACATACACTGTTTCTGGCTGTATCGACAACTGTCGTAGTGCCAAAAAAAAAACACTCTTTCCTCGTACAAACTCTAACATTTCAATCTGGAATACAGTGGAATACAAATTCTGAACAAGAGATAGAGTGACGTCAGTTTTTATGGAAGATTTATTTGGTCGGACGGGAACCTAAGCGGTGACGTCAGCTTTTGTGGAAGATCTATTTGGTCGGACGGGAACCTAAGCGGTGACTCTCCAGAATATGACCATATTTTCTCATTGTTTATAGACGTTTTAAAATAGACAAATGTCCAATCAAGAACCCCTATTCTTTGCAGCAATTTCTTTGTTAGTTTACAACATGGTCCATTAATAATTACAGTTTTCCCAGGACTGTTCCTCCAGTACTTGTTGTGTTTGTTATTGAGCTTTGATGGCTCTCTTACATTGGAAATTACTGAGCGTGAGTTTTAGGCCAAGATATTGATCCTTGTCTAGTTAGTTACCATAATGACCTAGTATCCAGAACAGTTTTGCTCTAGCTCACCTTCAGTGTCCAACACTATGGAAATTTGTTCATTTATATACTTACACTGTTTCCTCGTACAAACTCTAACATTTCTATCTGGAATACAGTGGAGTATTGATCAAGAGATAGACTTTCTCCTCTCTATGCCTCTACTCCATCTATTCTTACTTTCAACTCTTATTTTAGTAGTCACGCACCAGATTGATCCTCTACAGATATTTGGACAAAATTCTGTTTCCAATAGTGGTGTCGAAAGGCTTGAGATGTGATTTGGAGTGTTACGTAGTCGCACTTCATGTTCGGTAGGGGGCATTCTACAATATTCCCTATCCCTCATATCTTGTTTTATTAAAACTGGTGTCAAACGAGTCTCACATAGTCACATTCTAGCATCTACTTGAGGACCGCCTACGCTTCTCATAGCACCTGTAACTCCCAGCAAGGACTAGCTTTTTAGCTGCAGTTATTCTAGTTGCTTCATCACTCTGGTACAAAGCCAGTGGCAACATATCTGATCAACCTCGTTGTTTTGTCTTAAGCTCGTCAGTATAGTGTTAGTATTGCTACTGATCTGTGTACAGTCCAATCCAGATGCCAGTTCCAGGTTAGTTAAAACTCCAAGATCTTTTACTTCTCCCGACATCTGTTCCTCGTAGTACTAGAGGCCTTAAATCTTCCAAATTTTTCCCTTTTGTAAATGGTGGTTTTAAAGAAACTCGTATTTGAAGGGCCATGTGAAGAAATATAATTTCATTGTTAGGGAATTATTGAGTACAAGACTAATGAGCCCTCGTCATCCATACTATAATTTTCTGCCTATTTGATCGGACGAGAACCTAAACGGTGACGACAGCTTTTGTGGAAGATCTATTTGGTCGGACGGGAACCTAAGCGGTGGACGTCAGCGTTTGTCGAAGACCTACTTGGTCGGACGAGAACCTAAACGGTGACGTTTCTTCGTTCCAAGTGATAGTTCAATATATTTTAAACCGTCTAATAGTCGACAAACAATTTCATCCGTTCCGAATACCTAATATTCAACATAAATCATTGCTATTACTGATAATACCGTTTTGACCAATTTTATTTATTAATAGGAAATTACACGAATATTAATAACTCATACTGATTTATTACCATCTCCATTTTACCATTTGCCCCATGCCGTCGCTAATTGCCGTTAATTGGGATACACGACTTTGAGTTATTTTGCAATTATCAGTAATTGAGTTTAGAACTCTAATGAACAAAACTTTAATTAGTCGGATCCGTGAATTCGGGACGTGTTCTTGGTAACGGTAGTTTTACCTATGACATCAAAGGCGCAGTCGAGGACGGAGCAGATGATTTAAATGTTACTTAGATTATAATAAAGTTATCTGGGATCTGCTTCGAGGAAGCTATTAACTAAAAATATACCCAACTTAAATATACATTTTTAAATGTAGCCGGATATTATTTATATTTATGTTAATATGATTTGTTGTTATTAGGAGCGCTACGATGAGGTGCAGTCGTAGCCAAAGGAACTGCCTCTGTGGTTTATGAAGTCAAGCAACACCGTTTCCAAAGTATTGCTGATGTGAATCTAATGTCTTAGATTCCTCTTCTTTAAAGTCATACGTTGCGCTGCCATTTGATTGGCCTAAATATATTGAGATCTCAGATCCATTAAGAGACGACCTTTGGGTACTCTGGAGAGGGTGGATCAAAATAACTAAATAATTTTCATTTCTTGCATTATGGAAAGAGAAAGATGAGGTGGAAGAACAACACCTAGATAGGATACGGTATGCGCTGGATTTTGGGCATATAGTCTGAGACGCCTTTGTTGGGACGCGGCGGAAAAAATTAATATATGACCCATTTGTATCAATATAATATGCGCTTACGGATTAACTCTTTTTAATTTATGGTAATTACGATCCGTCTTATACGCCTGTCGCGCCGTACAAAGCGCAAGATAATAGACTTAAATTATTCATGATTTCATTATTTTTGCTGAGTTAGCCTACAGTGACTACGTAACAAATGAAAGTGCACTTAACTGAATAATAGCGCAGACTGAGAAGATTTAATCCCGCGTGTGAGTACTGAGAAAACCTGTATATTAATTGTTGAAACGTAAAAACAAACTTCCTTTGTACGAAGGACTACACCTACATCTTCGGCGCCAGCAATGATTTTCCTGTGTTTGCGTTCGATTTTTAAATAAACAGCATAGCGCCGATTCTTACAAATATTTAACTAATAGGTTTTTTTTGTTGCAGCACACCCATGACGAACCGGTGAAAAATGGCGCAGATATAAATAAGGTGAGGCTTATTGTAGCACAAAATTAAACTATTTTTCATTTATTCAATCAGCGTAATTCTAAAGAGCTTTTGAAGCGATGTAACGTAATTTACTGGCTTTAATAACGAGAATTTTGCTTTAGAATTGCCATCCAAGAAATGGAGCATGGCAGTGTTATATTTGTATTTAGCACTCGTACAAAGTGGCTCGCTTAAAAGAATAACCCATAAGAACCTTTTTCGCTTGAGTTTAGCGAGAAGAGATAATTAACTAATCATAATTTTTTACATTTAAGTTTAAATTAAAATATCACGTGAAATCACGTATATTTTTCTGTTTTGTTTTTACGTGCAAAAATCATGGATCAGGATGTTCCTTCGACAACAGAAGTTCATGTACCTACTTGTTTGATTTGACTTACCATGTAAGCGAGTTGTAAAAATCCGTCAAAACTGTGCGTGAATTCACGTGATAATAAATATCGTTTGGAAAGACTGATAAAGATAATTTTGTAACATATGGAAATACGGGTCTAAAGAACGAGAAATGATAGAGGCCCAATATCGAACCTTGGGTTACACCTGATGTTACACATATTTATGGTTTGAGCATTACTACCGCAGTGTTTACCTTATACTTTCTAAAATAATTTGAAAAAAATTAACATTGAATTGTAAATGTCACTTCTGCTTTCAGAATGATTGAACAATTCTGTCAAACAAAAAAACCAACTAAATCTATTTAGTTAACGAAATTTTGCGGTTACTCAAGATTAATCGGATTTGCCAAATTTATCCTTAGATCTTGGTCTGCGTGCTGTCTAGCGATTGCCGAAATAAATACAATTTTTTGTAAGCATTTGCGATTGAGTCAGCCGGACTTTCAAGACTAACGATGTGTTACGAAAAGTAAACGTAAAATGATATAATAATTGTCGGGTCACGACAAAGACATAACGTTTTAATGTCAGTCGGTGAAGCGGAAGCGTACCAGATTTTTTGCTTGCAAGGTAGTGCAATAGCAATAGTCCAACGAATTTGGTGCAATTTGCTTGCGATTTTAATGTTCTCTTCAGTTTTCACTTTCGTTATTAAATTTACATGTTTGGCAATATGGACAAAGCTACAAAACCGCAAATGAAGAAAATATAACCTAATAAGCACATTTTGGGAATATAACGAAGCTTTTAACTGTTGAAGCAAGGTGCTTTATCTTCTATGAGGTCTATCGATAAATATTTGATGGCACAATATGAATGACATCTGCGTTGACATACTTCATTTCTCACCACTTTTGGTGACTGCAATAAAATTTATATCGCAATTGAATTACTTAGATTCCATATCTAAGTTGAAGCTGAAGTTGAATCCTTTAATTATTATTAATTAATCCATGGTTGTAATAGGCAACCAATATAACTAGTGGGACTTGCTGGTTGCATAAATTCAAGTCGTCTATTTAAACTAAACTAGGTTAATTATAATTATATCGATAGCAATAGCAACAGATCCTTTTATTCTATTACATGTATTATCATAACGTTTTACTATTACATATATGAAAAGCAGGCACTAAGCTCAGAACTGTTATTAGTAGCTGTAACGTAACGAGTATCTTTATAATGGCATGTTCAAACAAAGAGGAAAACAATAGGAAACAGAATCATGTTTGTTAGCATTTTATTTGAAAATATTCCTCACATTGTCTTGGTTTTATATTTAGACCTCTGTAACGTCTGGTAATGATCCCCTCTTCTGTATCTCAAAATTACGCGTTTGGTTTTAATGGGCATTTTTGAGAAATATTCAATTATAATTGATTAGAAACTCCCGATGGCACACATTGACTATGTAGATTTTTTTTTAATTTGAAAACTGACTTGTAGCATTGAGTAAAAAATAA
This sequence comes from Rhagium mordax, assembly GCA_963680705.1. Classification (NCBI taxonomy): domain Eukaryota; kingdom Metazoa; phylum Arthropoda; class Insecta; order Coleoptera; family Cerambycidae; genus Rhagium; species Rhagium mordax. The sequence continues at coordinate 88,344,744 of OY796658.1, forward strand.
TAAAGAGGCGTAACTGTCAAGGTTTCGAGATTTTAATTTTTAAATGAACGGTTTGTATTGTGTATACAATTTGTTTCAGCTATTTTTTCTGATTTTAAAAATGAGTTTTTAATGTCTTTTTGTTTTTGACTTTCAATAATATGAAACAGAAAATATTTCTTATTCCACTACTGCTGTAGCCTACTGATAATAATATTGCCAGTAATAATTTTCATTTGTGGGAAAAAAATATCTTATTGAAAGTCACAAAAATAAATACATAAAACTTTACATTTTAAAAATTAAAAAAACAGCTAAATAAAAATTTTGTTTATTTATATTTATTTAAATATTAAATATACATATTATAAATATAAATATTTCCAGTTTTTTCAATTCACTGTCTGCGATAATCTTATATAGCGTCCGAGCCTCTTCACTCTTCACACAAGAAAAAAATACTAATTATTATTCGCTTTTTTTCACAAATAAACTTTTTCTGATAAATTAAATAATAGAAATTGTCTGTTAAAAAAAATTCTATAAAAATATAAAAAATAAACATACCTACCTAGTTAATTATAAATCGTTGTAAATTTTAAATATGTATTATTAAAATATCGGATTATAATTAAATAAATAAATGTGAATATTTCAATTAAATAAATACATTGTATGCAAAGGAAATTTTTACATTACCAAATAATTATTGTATTATTAACCCAAAAAAATTTAATATTATAATAATATTTAGGTTTTTTTTCATTTTTTTTATACAGGGTGATTCATAAGGAATGGGCAATCTTTTACCTGCAGATTCTATAGCGAAAAATATTGCTTAATTTATTGCTTAATAACTGGGGGTCAAATATTAATACTTACTGAGATACAGGGTGTTAAAGTTATAAATAATTCAGTAATGTTGTTATATTTCAGTTATTTATTTTTCACATCTAATATGTCAGTATGTTTCACTTATTTCCATAGCAAACTTTGTTAAACTTCAGATAAAAATTTGAAATTTGGAGAACTTCAATTACTTAGATAATATAGCATATTTTTTGGGATAATTTTGAATTTCAATGTACAGGGTGATCATTTTAAGTGCCTGACTCGATTTTCCTGCTTTATTCTTCACCTAGGAAAAAAATTCAAAAACCATACTAAACTTGTGTACTTTTTTCCGAGGAATCCGACTCCAAAAAGATAAAAACAATTGAATGTCAAAGAAAAAAGTTATGGCGGAAAAACTGAAAAAGAAAAAAATATACACCCTGTATATTAATGCGGAAATGGATATGTGACATTTCACTGATTGTAAATGTGTATCAGATACATATTTTTCACTTCCGGTTTGACCGGAAATTGCTTTAATTTTTTTATTTTAGGTGTTACACCCTGTATATTGAGCTCAATTTAAAGAACATTTCTTTCTGAATTCAGCAATATATAATATATCATCATTGTCTTTCATATTTAATAAGATATTGGGGTTCAAATTTAAAATAACACAAATATATGTTATGAAATAAAGTCATCCATGAAAACAAACAAAAGCATTTAAATTATTTATTTATTTCAAAAACAAAAGAAGATATAGCATAATAACTTGTATTCTTTAGTTTTTGAAATAAATAAAAAATAATTTAAATGCTTTTGTTTGTTTTCATGGATGATTTTATTTCATAACATATATTTGTGTTATTTTAAATTTAAACCCCAATATCTTATTAAATATGAAAGATAATGATAATATGTTATACATTGCTGAATTCAGAAAGAAAAGTTCTTTAAACTGAGCTCAATATACAGGGTGTATCACCTAAAATAAAAAAATTAAAGCAATTTCCGGTCAAAGCGGAAGTGAAAAATAAGTATATGATACGCATTTACAATCAGTGAAATGTCACATATCCATTTCCGCATTAATATACAGGGTGTATATTTTTTTCTTTTTCAGTTTTTCGGCCATAATTTTTTTCTTTGACATTCAATTGTTTTTATCTTTTCGGAATCGGATTCCTCGGAAAAAAGTACTTACACAAGTATGGTTTTTTAATTTTTTTTCCTAGGTGAAGAATAAAGCAGGAAAATCGAATCAGGCACTTAAAATGATCACACTGTACTTCCGGTTTGACTGGAATGGTCCCGAACTTTTGATTTTCAAGTGGAACATCCTGTATTTTTTGACATTTTTGGGACCAGGGATTTCACGTATGATAGGGCCTTTTTGATTCTTTTTCTGTGAAATTAACTATTTTTTATTTAATTTTTAAGAACAGAATTAGTTGGTTGTGACTCGCATAAACGGTTTTTGTTTTGGTTTTTAATTAGATATGAAAAAAATTCCTAACTTGAAGTTTATTTCTTTTAGTAGTTATTTCCGTCCAAAATTACAAAATTATAAAACATTGTTTTTAAAAATCCATCTTTTTCAAATACAACGTGGGTGGGTCTTATCGGTTTATTTAAAAGAGATGTTTAGTACAAAATTTTTTAAAATCCGTTAAGAAAAAAGTCATCGCGTTAAAAAATATTATTTTCAAAATCGGATGAGAAAAAACACTGTTTTATAATTTTGGGCGGAAATATATAATAATATCTAATAATAATAATAATAATAAAATGACTTTATTAGGCGAACTACTAAAACAAATAAAATACAGGTTTGGCATTTTTCTTAAAAATGCAAATCAAACCAACAGTCATTTGATGTGTGAATCACAGCCACCTAATTCTGTTTTTAAAAATTAAATAGAAAATAGTTATTTCCAAAAAAAAAAAAAGCCCCTATCATACGTAAATTAATACAAAAATGTCAAAAAATACACGGCGTTTCGTTTAAAAATAAAAAAATCTGGTCAATTCCAGTCAAACCGGAAGTGCTTTGAAAATTCAAATTCAATTCAATTGAAAATTACCAAAAAATTTGTAATTCACGCCCTTCAAATTTCAAATTCTTATCTGAATTAGAGAAAACCTACAGGGTGTCCTCTACTAATAAAAAAGTTAAGGCAGGTGATTTGTGGGTTGGAGACTTTTAAAAAATATACATATACATGGCATTCCATTTTAAATATAGTACTTTTACCCTGTATATTCTTAGTCCGCTCTGTATATTCGATTTACGCACTATTCGAATATAGCAAGAAATTCGGGTGAATTATTTAAAACGATTGTCGCTAAAATATTGGCATACATTTCAGCAACCCCTGCACATAATCTTACGAACTAGCGTAGATTGAGCCATGAATTTCTGATTTACTTCCTTCTGATCCATCTTTTGATACAACGCCCCTAGCCACCGATCCGTTTTTTACCACTTCCAATAAGAGAATGCAGAAAATAGAAATATGGTTATATTTCATGTTATCTTACAGCAATTTGTTTTCTTCAACATCAGCAATATGCAAATCAGCGAGAAGAAAACAACGCAATAATTTCACGAAACGTTACTTTATTAGGCAATAATTCAAGATATGTAAATCAGAGTGAAGCTTGAGAAGGTGCAGATCTTGATTACGATATCTTGGTGTACAAACATCCTGCCATATACCAATGAGTACAATAATACCCATTGATAAAGCACGTAAATATTTGTTTACTAGTTGTGTTTATCGCTAAACTGATGATTTCGATTGCATGCATAAATCAATTTTTTTAAAAAGGATCATTTAGTTTGATTAGGACAAAAACTACTGCTAAGAACAACATTATTAGAAATTGTCGGTTTCAAGACTGGGGTTAATCTCTTCTTGCAAAAAAAATGCAATAAAAGTGGTATGGGCCAGCCCTGATCAAATTGACATCTAACTCTTTTCACGGTTATTTTTACGTTGTTTTACCTCAAAGCTTTCAGAACTGTCTATATTTATTTATGTATTTTCGTGTTGTTGAGTCAATTATTCAACTGCCATCGAAGCTTACACTTAGTTTCTCATTTCTCAACCATAAATTCACGAGAGAAATTGTCACATCGCCAGCACCACGAAATATACGCGGATATTAAAAAAACCGCTGCATTATCTTATCTCTAGTGCTTTTAGTTTTGGCACTGTGACAAAACTGGGGCAGTTAGTGTTTGCTTCGTGCGCCCGCTAAACCAACTTTCCAGAAATGTATTTATTGCGTGTGCAATCAAACTGGCTCCAGCAAATAAAATATTAACAGATTCAATTATTCTAACATGCATTAAATAAATTAGAGGCTCCGGTTTGTTTTCGTCGGCTGGGAAAAATGGCTGCGTGCCTTCGGGCAATCACACACTTGTCTCGTGTTTATATATGCCTTTGTTTTTGCAATAAAATTATGATATCATCATTATTAAAAGTTGTGTGTTTCGCCTCAACAATAAAGCCGTAAATTAATATTTGCCATAGCTTAAAGATACCTCTTTTTTATCGTGTTGCTATGTAATTTGTGGTTAACACGATCTGTTGCAGTCGGCGATGGACGCGGACGAGCTTTCATATAACTTTTAATATATGCACATATTTTGTCTTTACATACTAACAAATACGGGGTCGGTAAAAAGTGTTTAAAAATTCTGCGCTTGTTTGAGTTGAACGTACAGAAAAAGTTCTGTCAGTTCAACAAATGTCACAGTGAGAGTACTTAGTGAAATTGACAGTACTACGGAAGTATTTCGTCCGCAAGACACTTTTATCGCAGCGCGCGGCCAATTTAAAAAAAATCGTATCTCGCGTAATATCCGAGATGCCCCAAAAAGAACAAAGAGGAGTTCTTCATTATATATCCTTCTTCTTGGCCTCCGTCAACGTCTGAATCCTCCAGGTCAAAAGTGCATCCGTCGTTTCAAGTCGGTGACCGCCCCTTTATCACGCCATCTAGATACGTCATAAAGGTAACAAAAGGCAGAGGAGCGTGCACTTCGTGGTCATTCCGAGAAAGTCAGCAGTAGTCCAAGTTCAGTCCGAGACATTCCGCCGCATCAGATCCGATCGACAGTCATCAATTGCAGATCAATCCGGAGCCGTCACCATTTCCGTTCGTACCGCCGCTCAGAGTTTAATAGTAAATTTTCTTGAATATAATCTTGGTAAGAATACACCGTAGTTTACTGCAATCCGTAGGTATTGCCTTCAGTTAAGTATAGATATTCAGAGATATTATTGTCCGTGAGTATCGCTGTATTATACTACTAAATCAAACTAGAGCTAATTAGTAATACCTCCGTTGGTCTTTTGTTTTATAATATATGCATCACCTGGTTAGATCTGTTCACTTGGGCCATCTATAAAGCTTCCATGCATAGAGGTTACCGGAAAACCTACGTTAATCCAAATGGTCATTATATGCATCAGCTGGTTAGATCTGTTCACTTGGGCCATCTATAAAGCTCCATGCATAGAGTTGACCGGAAAACTTACGTTAATTAGCATAGTCATTAACAAATAGCTCTACGTTTGTGGCAGTATCGCCGTATGTTCAAACATCTAGTATAGACTACAATATCTATAGCTAACCGATTGCCCGCCGTTCATAATACATACTGTTGGAAGTTTCCGTTTGCTTGCCGTACGCAACAATTTATTATTCAAATTTATCCAAAATTCCGAAATCAAATCGTAGACACGCGTAAAGATTCTTGGTTGCCAGCTTGCTTATTTATTATTGTTTTTAAATTTGTACATACTCGACTATACCATCGCTGAGATATTAGAGGTAATTAATTTAAAGAGGTAAAATTCACGAGTTATTATTTCTGTCATTTATTTCTGATTAACCCGTTTGAGCAGTATGGTCGAAGTTCATTAGACATACCTCCAGCTTACGACCCCCGGACATTCCGTATCTCCAACTGTTTCGCTATACACGATTGTTCTCCCAATAGGAGAGCCAAAAAGTGTTGTTCTTTGCACTTAAAAATTAAAGAACTGGCGCCCGAGTTTTCCGTATAAAAAGATTACGTAAGTATATTGAAAGAGAGCACCGTTATAAGTAGGTACCTTTACAATTTTAATATTAAAGGTACATTATTTTGTTCTTATGTTGAAGAGAATCACGGAGATTCGTGTTCACATTGCCGTGTTGCATTTCGCGAAATAATTGCGTCGCTCCATCACAAATTTATTCTACACTATGACATGAAGGCCGATGACCTATTAACTCTTCAGGTTTTACCCAAAAATTATCTATATATAATTTAACGAGAAATCACATTTCGTTTGAAATTATTTACATCATTTTATAACCTTTAGAATTGAAGAACGAAAACGTTTATACGGAGATTTAATTATCCATACTTTTAAGGGGAAATATTTAAAGAGGATATACCTAATTAAAATCAATATATTATGTACATCATCCCAAATTTGAGAAAAAACCGTTTTCGAGATTTTGGGGAAGAACTAAATTTTATGCGAAATTCAACTATTATAGTAGTTCCTCAGCTGTTAGAATTTAAATCTGTTTTCCGCCAAGTCGCGAACCGAATTATATCCCTCTAAGCTGCTTAACCAGTACCAGACCGTTTTACAGTCAAGTTACACCGCCGTTGATGAAATTATTATTTGAGTAATAAATTAATTTCGGTAAAGATATCAAGTTTATTCAGCTACCGCGGAACCGACCTATCAAATCAAACTAGAGCTAACTTATTTCGGAGTTTTCGTGAATTAACATAACTAGCTTATCATGTGAGGTATAAAAACTTCTGATTGGGAGTTGGTATTTCACTTGAGAGTCTCGTAATTTCGTTGGACAGTGACACTTCAAAATTTCTGACAAAGGATTGGGGGTCTCACTGAGCCGTCTAGAAATAAAAATAAGGAAAGTAAGTATAAGCTATTTTGAGGCAATATATGTGTGAGAAAAACTGATTAGACCCGTATGAGAAATTGTCCAGACTGCTGAAATTGGCAAATCATCTCAAAAGACCCCTGTATAAATCCGTGTCTCCACTGCAGTCCTATCCAGGACTTTCTTTTGCTTTTTTGAACCATAAAATAAGAAACTGGCGCCCAAGATTTTCTTGTAAAAAAAGGTATTACAATGCTGGAAGGTACTGTTTGTAGGTAGTAAGTGACAAACAGCCCATCAACGTAATAAAGAGCGTCACAAACTTTTAGGGCACAATTAAAAACGGACAAAAATCTCCTTGACTCCCCCAAAAACCAAAGAAACTGCAAATTGAAGTAAACTACTGTTCATTGAATATTTTTTAAAATAATGTTTCTATTTTAAGTTGTTCGTTACATATACCTAGACTGTTTTTATTTCTTTATTATTATTATTAACGTCCTCCATTGAAGCACTTTTTAAAGTTGGTAACTCTACCCAACGTCCCGTAGAAGGCAACCCCTTGCCAAGTTGCCGCGAACATTTTAAGCATGCAGGAATGACAAGCATTAATATGCTTTAGACTTTGAGTAACCGATTCCCTTAGTTATTTGTCTGTGAGTCACCACTCACCAGGACCTTTTACACGTATCACTGCTATTAATTTCTGACATAGCGAAGGTTATACAGGGTGTTAAAGTGTTAAGAAAAAGTAGGTCAAGCCTTTACCCACAGATTTTTGGGACGAAAATAATGCGACTTTTATAGTGTGATTTTTTACTTTTGCGCGTAGTTTTCCTTATACAAGGTGTTAAAATTTAAATTTTGAAAATTATTTTTATTACCTACTTAGTAAGTATAGAGAAAACTGCTCAAAATTTACCAGCGGATGAAGGAAATGAATACCGTATACGTTCAAAAATTATTTTAGAGAATCAAGCTAAAATTAAAGATAATTTGAGTTCTGAAGAAAAACAATCAATTTCTTCTTTGAAACAGGACATTAGTATTAAAATTTTACCAGCGGATAAAGGTAATGCCACAGTCATTGTAAATACAGATACATATGATTCAAAAATTACAACTCTCATAACTGAGGGCCCTTATTCAAAATTAAATAAAGATCCAACCAATTCAATTGAAAACAGAATTTACAGAACTCTTTTTAAATACAAAAATGAATTTAATGACTTTGAACGCAGAAAGCTTACACCACATCATAGTAAACCTCCTCATTTTTATGGTTTACCAAAAATACATAAAGCAAACATTCCTTTAAGACCAATTGTTAGTTCTATTAATTCTCCGTGGCAAAATTCTTACTAAAAATTATTAATCCGCTTTCTGGAAATACCAATTCATATATAAAAAATAGTAAGCATTTTCTAGAAAAACTTTATGAAAATAATATTCATGATACACATCTGATGGTTAGTTTTGACGTAGTTAGCCTTTTTACAAATGTCCCTGTGGACAAAACTTTGAAAATAATTAGAGACAAATTAATAAACGACAATAATTTGGCAAACAGGACTAAACTTAGCGTAAATAGTATAATGGAACTGTTAACGGTATCAATAAAAACAACCTATTTCCAACTAAAAAATGATTTTTATCAACAAGACTTCGGGATGGCAATGGGTTCCCCTTTGTCACCAATACTAAGTACTATATTTATGGAGGATTTTGAAAACAGATATGTTGAAAATAATATTCATAAACCGGTAACTTTGTGGAGATGTTGACGATATTTTTGCAATTTGGCCTCATGGAATAGATTTATTAAACAATTTTTTGGAAGATATTAATAATAAAGAATCATCTATCAAATTCACTCTAGAAATAGAAAATAATAATGAATTACCATTTTTAGATGTTTTAATTAAAAAAGTCAATAATAATAATTTTCAAACTAGCGTTTACCGAAAAAAGACTCACACTAACAGATATTTAAATTTTAACTCAAACCAGTCTTTGGACGTTAAAAGAGGTGTTATAAAATGTTTGTATGATAGGGCAAAAACAATATCTTCTAATGATAAAATATTCAAACATGAAAGGCAATTTATCAGGGAAATTTTAATTAATAATGAATACCCCAAAGAATTTGTTGATAAGACTTTCATGAACATTGAAAATAGAGTTAACAATTCGGTGCAACCAAAACCAGAATATCATTATTCGACATTAATTCCGTATATAAAAGATTTATCTGAGAAATTACGTCGTGTCGGTAAAAAATTTGGCGTTAGGACAATTTTTCAAACAAATAATACTTTAAGATCCATATTGACAAAAACGAAACCATTAAATCCTGAACAAAATTCAAAAAATTGTATATACAGTATCCCGCGCGACTGGAATAAACATTTGTGCGTGAATCATCTAGACCACTTAATGTACGATTGGGCGAGCACAAAAGTTATATTAGAAAAGGTGATATTGAAAAATCTAAAATTTGTGAACATGCTTGGGAAAACGATCACAGGATAAAATGGGATTCAGCAAAAATTTTGACCAGAGAAGCAGACAACAAAAAAAGAAAAATCAAAGAATCTGCAATAATTTTACTTAATGAAGATAAATGCGTATCAAATTGTTCGGTAGAATTTTGTTCAACTTGGTTACCAATGTTGAGAGAAGAATTCAATAAAATTAATATTTAGTATATTTTTCAACATTTCTATGGTAAGTATCTATGGAAATGATATAAACAATTTTTATGTTATGCCGTGTTATTCTCGTTACATAAAAATCTAAAGCCTAAACTTTGAAAAAGGAAACGGATATAGTTTCCGAAACGTCAGCGCAGTATTTTTGTATTAATTTAATTCCTATTAGTTGTCAAAAAACACCCTCTAACTGATCCTCTGACATTACGTCAAAGGCGTAGAGGTTATTTCCCAGTTTTAAACTGGTTGATTTGAATATTTTTTAGATAAATCGAAATTTTTTTGGATAGGAATCTCAAGAAATGAGGTAATAAATCCCAAAAAAGAAAAGGAAGGGAAATAATTTATGAAATGCCACAATTAACATTTAAACAAAACTTAGTTATTTTTTAAGACTTTTACCTGAAATTTTGCACAGACTTTTACCTTACGCAGATGCAATTTTTGTGTAACCCTGTATAGGTAATCCGTTTAAAACCAAAAATCATTCAACAATCTGCACACACTATTATTCGAAGAATGCCGGCGATCAAACTCGAAAATAAAGCCGCGCAAATATTCTGTTTATTTTAATTTAGGACACCCATTAATTATCCAATATTTGCGATGCGACTGATAAAACCGATCTCCTTTTAACATTAAACGCGACTATTTGTTAATTGATATCTCTGTTTATCGTTTAAATAACATAATTTATGTTTATGCATAACAATGTTGGTACAATGCGTAAACAGTAATGGTAAAACCGATAACATTAATTAATGCAGATATGGAAACCCCTAGTTTCAATTATTCATCCGAGACGTTAGTTAATAGTAATTTGTTATAACAAACGATAGTCTTCGTATGGTTTATTGCGTTTGAAGTGAATAATGCGACCAATATAACAACAGAGATAACGATAAACGAACCACAAAAAAGAGCTATTCCGTTTATAGAATATTATTAATCACAAGATTGCGTTTGAAGAAAGTTGAGTGGATGCAACAATGGTTAAAGAGTTACAGAAAAACGCGAGTTCTGCACACAAACTCCATGTGTATTTTTTCAGACATCATGGCACTGACATACGCATCAAGCTGGTAAGAATATTTAAACAATTGTGTGTAAAATCGATCCGCTTCTTGTCAAGTGAATATTTATAATTTTTCTAAAATTGTTACTAAATAATCACAAACGCGTCAAATTTTTGCCTAGAGTTAAAAGGAGAAACGTTCAAATGAAAGTAGTAAAGTTCATTACCTAAATAAGGGAAAGGGTACGATATAGGGAAAAAGTTTATAATATACTTTGACGTATACCGAACCACCCTGTATGGTCCATCTGAGGAAATTACACGTAATAAAAGTCGAAAAGGCCAGACACGAGAGGCCGAACAAGACGGGAATACTGTTATTTAAACCTTTTTTTTTCGTTTCAGATGCTAAGATCGACGTCTTACAATGGTTTTGGCGAGGCTCTCACGAACCAGCCGAGATCATCTCGAGGAAATTCAAATATATCCGGAGGGATGGATCTGAGCTACGTGACGGAAAGGATAATATCTATGTGGTTTCCATCCTCCACGACGCCCCACTCGTTCAGACAGGGCCAGCAGCAGGCCGCTCATATGTTAAGGAACAAACACGGAGATAACTATATGGTAAGATTGCTCTGGGAATTTTAAGACAAAAAAGTCGTTACGGGTAGAAATGTAAGCAGGGAAAGGGAAGAAAATATATTGTTCCACATATTGTTCCGGTTATCTGCGGGAATGCGGCGCAATTTGCGCGAACAAATTTCTCGGCTTATATCGCTCAGTTTATAAATGGGGATGATCAAGCTTCGAAAGTTTTTACGTTGGCAGGACTTTTTTTCTTAAATACTTCTCGTGGCATATCTGGAAAGAGCCCGTTTTTCTTCGTACAATACGATATGTTTTCGATAAGATACATAAGAATTTTTATGGATTTAAACATTAAAATTGTTTTTTTTTTAACGAAAGTATAACTTCAATATCCATACGTGCGCCATTGATGCCACTAGAGAAATTTATAGTTAATCAAATGAAGACATTATACAATTTATAGATTCCAATTCCAGAAAATATTTTAAACCATTTTCGAAATTTTTTGTAACATATATAAAACAGCCCCTGCGGGGCTATATTTTAGGTTAACTCTGCAAGGCCAACCGCAAATTCTGTGTTATATTTCTTGTTATTGTAAATTTTTGGAATTTTTTTTTCTAGATTTCGGACAAAGTTTCAAGGTAGAGAGAGAAAGAAAATTTAGGGTTTCTAAAAAATTTAAGAAACCAAAGAAATAAAACTGCCAGCCCCTGTGGGGCTGGCTGACCGTATTGATTGCGTAATTAGGGGTAAAATCGGGGAAAAACATTTTTTTGGTTAAATTTTTTCAAAAAGGATTTTCGGGTACAGCTGTCAAAAAAATGTCAATATGAGGTTTGGAAAAAGGTACGGCCCCTTCGGGGCCGCGTATGGTTGAATTTCACGATTTTTCGTCGATTTTCCAAAAAAACTGAAAACTGTCAAAAGTGACATTTAAATGTCAAAGTGAAGAAAGGGTCCTACCGAGAAACCGGAAATGGTTTCGGGGTCCTGTAGTCGCCCCGAGTCCGAAAATGTAATCGGTTCCCCCTCGAAATTTTAGGGTACATAACGGCAGTGTAAGCCGCGGTTACATCGGTAGTGTAAACCGCGGTAGGACGGCGCTTAGACTTGACTAAAATTTCGGTGACGTCGTCGCGTCACGGTCGTTTGAAAAATTCACAGCCGCGAATGGATATTAAGCAACGAAATTTTCAGGGATCCGAGAGGAAGGTTAGTTCTAGCTCTCCTGAAAGTTTGGTCGGAAAAATGTTCCGGGAAAAGGAGCAAGGGCCCCCGGAAAAGTACCATTTTTCGGCAAAATCGACCGTTTTAAAAAATTCATAACTTTCTTAGGACGCACAATCGAGAAAATGGATATTGGATTTTCTAAATTTCATGTAGTTTTCAGAAAAAAATACTCCGCCGGTCCGTCTCGAAGGAGGCCCTAGTTATAGTCCAATCAATAGGTGTAAGGTTTCTCCGAAAATGTTAACAGAAAACAAAAAATATGGTGGTATAGAATAAAAAATTCTAAGAAAGATAGGGTCTTTTCCAGTGGATCCTTAAGGCTAGGATTTAATAGTCTAATATGCTTTGTATGGTTGCCTAACGCGGGTAGACGATCACTGGCTGGTCCGGCCTGGAAGACAATGCAGATAACAAATTTTTGTTTTGTTTTGAGGGTTCACGCTACTCGCCGTCAGATGCCGGCACGTAATGTGTTTATAATATTGTGTATTATACCACTGTTTGTTGTATGACTTGTCTTATAGCATTGAATAAAGGAATATATTCCTTTATTCAATGCTTATAGCCTGTATTTGTGCTCTTTTGGACTAATAAAGTACTACTGAGTGCTACTACTACTATATGCTGACATCTCCAGAGCGATAGACCAAGTTGTAATGCAATATTGTTCTGTAATTTGCCTAGTTTCGGGCGCTATTTCAGCAATGCAAATGACTACTTGACCTAAAAATGTGAAAATTCTCCTTTGAGGGTCAATTTCACGAAAGATACGTTAATTTGAGCGACAATATTTGGTGAGCTTTTAAGTAACACTTTGTACTCGGCCGTAAGCTAATTTCTTTTTACAAAATTGTAAATACAAGCGATTGAATGAGTTGCCTACGGATTGCCAATATGTACAGTCTTATTTTTCCTTCTCAATTATAGATAAGAATGGTAATTTTTTCAATACCTCACGGCCATTTACACTTTTTTCTGCAAAATTAGATACATTAATTTTCAAAATCCGTGTATTAGTTTCTGCAAAATTTACTCCTAAAGAAATAGCGGTTAATATCAGAGGAGTAAATCGCAACCTTAATGTCTTTCATAACCTATAAAATTCGTAAAGTTGAAAAAAAAAAAACGGTTTTTCGCAAATGAAAAAACTAAAGCTCGTAAAGAAAAAAGTTAAATCAGAAAGTTGTAGGAATTAAAAAGATCTTTCGATTAATTTTTAGTTGATATCGATCGGTGCATTACTTTTCGAGATATATCGAGAAAACCGTCGAAAATCGACTATTTTTGTTTTTGCCGTATTTCTTGTAAATTAATGTTTTGTAACTTGCTACTTGCTGTAAATGTAGCCCACCGCAAGCCAAAAAAGTACGTTTTTTCGAAATAAAAAAATATTGAACGGTAAAAATAGTAGAATAGTAACGATTTTATTAATTTTAAGTGTCCGAAAATGACTTAAAAAAATTAAAGCTCGACGAGATAAACACGAATATAATAATTATATTTGTCTGGTAAGTAAAATAGTGTCCGAAAAATTAATTTTTAATTTTATTTTTTTAATTAACTGCCATTTTTCTGTATTTTAATAATTATTTATAATACAACAACTAAGATTTAATTAAATTCAATTTATTATTGTTTAATTACAAAAGTGGTTACAGTGTTTAGACAGTTATTGTAAATAAACCATTCATTCATTCATTCATTCATTGTATGTTACATTGAAATATAAAAATATTAAAATATAAAAATATTATGTCGATATTTTCATTGGCGTATGGGGATTCATCTTCGATTCTTCTTCGTTTAGATTCATTCGTTTCTTCCAACACACTGTCTTCTTCTTTTTCTTCTTCTTCCTCTTCCTGCGTGTTCATATCCATGTACATTTCGCCATGATTATCTTCATCGTCATTCATTTCCACGTTCTCTTCAAGAAGTACTTGCCGGATTCAACAAAAACGTCACCGAAAAAAATTATTTATATTATTTTTTCAGTCATTTTTGGACACTTAAAATTAATAAAATGGTTACCATACTTTTTTACCGTGATAGTACAACTCTTTAAGAAAAAAATGAGCCCAAATTCGTTTCTAGGACTATCCGTCGAGATGTTTCAGCCGATTTTCGAGAACGCCTTCTTTTCGAAAAATCGATAAATCGAAAAATTTTCAATATTTTGTAATTTCGAAAAAACGTACTTTTTTGGCACGCCGTGGGCTACATTTGAAAGTGTAAAAATAAAAATTATAGATTTAATTGTGATCAATGGGTGAAGAAAAGTAAAACAAAGTGGCCTCAAAAAGGACACAACTTATTTTTCTTTTTAATGGAACACCCTGTACATTTTTGTATATTTTGAAAGATTTTTTTTCTAATTCTAAAAATATATAATATGTTGTCATTTGCTCTATCCGTTCTGGAAATATTATTCCAAATAGTACCGCACAAAACATAGGTTGCCATGAAAAAAAAAATGACAAAAATTTCTTACTGACAGTTTTCTTTCTGATGTTCTTTTGTTTTATTTCTTATCACCAAAATATGTCACATCAAAATCTACAACTTTTGTTTTTACACTATTTTCATTTTTCTATAAATAAAATATAAATGAATTTGACAATTTATTGTTTTTCCACATCTGAATAACCCATTTTAAAGTATTTGCGATTTTGCATAAAAACCTGGTGGTAAAATGTCAAAAAAAAAAATTACCAGAAATATTTTGTCAGTTGTTTTCGTGGCTACCTACAGTGTGCACTTAAGAGTGAAACACCCTTATAACTTTTTTCATTTTTATCCGATTTAAACCAAATTTCACTCATAGATAAAGTCCATTATGGCCCAAAAGCCATTTGCCCCTTACTAAGGCAAAGTCACCTACGATATCAAAATAAACAGTGAAAATCAAAAAAAACATATTAGGCATTTTTTTATCAAAAATTTTAAGTCCAAAATTTTATCAAAATCAAAATATATTGTAAATTGTAAAATTAATATTTTGTTGGAAAAAAATTTTAAGTCTGAAAATATAATTTAAATGGGTTATTGTATTGTAATCATAGAGATAGAATATATCTATCTCTATGATTGTAATACATATTTTATTTTTTATAAAAAAAAAAAACTAAAGAAATACCCTGCAACTAAATACGAATAGTAATTGATATTGTAAAATTATATTTTCGGACTTAAAATTGTTTAAATCAAAATATCAATATTTTTTAATTTTGATGAGATTTTGGATATAAAGTTTTTAGATATTTCTGAACAACTTCATTAGTAAAATTTTCCGATAAAAAAATGCCAAATATGTTTTCTTGATTTTTTGCATTTATTTTGGTATCGCAGGTGGCTTTGCATTAGTAGGGGGCGAATGGTCTTTATTGGCCATATTATATATTTTTGGAATCAGCTAAAAAATATGCAAAAATATACAGGGTGTTCCATTTAAAAAAAGCATATTGTGTCTCTTTCTCTACTTTCCGATGCTATTTTGTTTTAATTTTTTCGGCAAAGATATTTGACAACAAAATCTACAACTTTTGTCTCTACACTTTTTTCATACCTCTAACATAAAGGCTGTAGGTACCTAGGTGTCAAAATATATGGAACTATCCCTATAAACTACTTTAATTTTTGCAAAAGTTAATTAAAATTGAATGCATTTTGTCCGGACTTGTATCATACAAGATAAGGTCGAAAACCCTTTTAACACTAAATTGTTTCGTTTCGTAAAGAGAGATGCATGTATTTTTATTTAAAAGTAAAAGTTCGGTCCTGTTCAAGATTCTTTTAACTCATTCGCCAGGAAATTCCGCAATCCTCGATGTGATTGTGAAGTGCACGAGCTTATTGTTTCTGTTGTGATGGTTCGAGATGTGATTTAAACTGCGATTGTTCACTAAATAAAATCCCAGTAGTAACTTAAAAAACGCCATTTACTTAAGTACCCACCATAAAAATAAAATTGAAAATACTTCGTTTTGTATCAGATCCACCAACCGTTTACGCCCTATCCCCGTTATTTCCACGTCCCAACTTAAACCCGTTAATTTAACCCTTTGAACTCCACCGCACAACATCCAAAGCAGAGCAAATTAGTAACAAGGAATTAACATTGTTTCCACTTTCCTCATTAGTTAAATAGGGTGCATTTACACAACTATTTGTGTTGCGTCCTGGATACAGATTCCCATTAATAAGTACGCGACATTAATTAAATCTGTCCATATGTACGTGAACATTTCAATGTAGACCCAGAGAAAATTAAAGCAATGTTTAAGTAGCAAATAATTTAGCCAATAAAAGGCGCCTTCCAGCTAAGTGATATTAATTTGATACGTCCAGATCGTATCACATTCTGGTATAATATATACCACATTTACATTGAACTTAGTACGTGTTAAATTACATTAAAGTATAGGTTTACTTACTCGCGGACAGTGTATTTTATTGGCAGGCTTTTTGGAATGCACCGAGCGGAGTAAGAAGTGTAGTGGCCGTAATTTTAGCACGGCTGTTCGGCTCGAATAATGTCCCATAGAAAGGTTTTAGTGAGAAAATGGTTTGCTTTACAATTAGACGCTGCAGTACGGTAATATTGATTATTAATAATTGAAGCGTTTAAGGAGTGGCCCCAAATTCGATGCCTGCTCAAAAATTTTTATATAAATTTTTTGATAGTTTTTTTGGAAAATCAACGAAAAAACGTGCTATTCACATTCCCAACGCCACTTTGACATTTAACAAAAAAACATACTTTTCAACCACAGACAGCAAGGGGCTGTACTCCTAAAATTCAAAAAAAAACAGTCCCACAGGGGCTGCTTTAAATGCTTTTAATTTTATTCTGCAATTTTAAATTAGAAACCCCAAATTTGTTATTTCAAAAAGGGCCGTCCGCTTTTTTTTTTATTTTTGTTAATTTTACAGAAGAAACTCTAAATGTCTTCTTTCAAAAAAGACAGCCGGGGGCTCTCCGCTTTATTTTTTTAATTTTTTCAATTTTAAAGAAGAAATCCTAGGTTTTCTTTAGCTTTCTCTACCCTGAAACTTTGTCGAACTTTCTGCCCGATATCTGGTTTTTAATTTATAAAGAAGAAACCCTAAATTTGTTCTTTCAAAAAAGGCAGGGAACTTTATTTATATTATTTTTTCAATTTTAAAGAAGAAACTCTAAATGTCTTCTTTCAAAAGAGACAGCCGCTTTATTTTTTAAATTTTTTTCAATTTTACAGAAGAAACTCTAAATTTCTTCTTTCAAAAGATATGCTTTATTTTTTTAGTTTCTTCAATTTTAAAGAAGAAATCCTAGATTTTCTTTACCTTTCTCTACCTTGAAACTTTGTCGGACTTTCTGCCCGATATCTAGTTTTTAATTTATAAAGAAGAAACCCTAACTTTGTTCGTTCAACAAAGGCAGGGAGCTTTATTTATATTATTTTTTTCAATTTTAAAGAAGAAACTCTAATAGTCTTCTTTCAAAAGAGACAGCCGCTTTATTTTTTTTAATTTTTGTCAATTTTACAGAAGACTAAATTTCTAAATTTCTTCTTTAAAAAGAAAAAAGAAATCCTAGATTTTCTTTATCTTCCTCTACCCCGAAACTTTGTCGGACTTTCTGCCCGATATCTAGTTTTTTATTTATAAAGAAGAAACCCGAAATTTGTTCTTTCAAAAAAGCAGCTTTATTTTATTAATTTTTGCAATTTTAAAGAAGAAATCCTAAATTCTCTTTATCTTTCTCTTTCTGCCCGATATCTAGAGAAAAAAATTCCAAAAATATTTCGATTTTTTAACTTATGTAGCTAGCCTTCAATTTCTATGTTACGTCCTTGTCGTTCTGAAATAATTGCAGCATTTACAGTCTTATTAAAGTAGATTCATAATCGATTTCAAGGCGATTTCCAGTACGTACGAATAATCATCCCGGTAATGCTCACCTTTTGCTTCTTGCAGGTATTCAACTTGTCCGAGCCCAAACGTGCGTTGAGGAACGAGCACAAGCACGTTAAGGAAGTCGGATGGGCGGCAAACTTGGCACCACCATTAGAGAGGCTGTGTAGCGTTTGCAAGGAAATCGATTCGTGGCTCTCAGGAGATCAGCACAGGATCGCGGTCCTGCATGCAAGGTAATATTTCTTAAAACGAAAAAAGACTCTACTTGATATCTTACAGTTTCCTTTTGTTCAGATACGTGGGTGGGAAATTTATGGAGTTACACTATAATTTTTCATGTACCGGGTTCAACACTTCCTTTATTGTCGATAATACAAACAAACATTTTATATAAAAATTGTAGGAGACCAAAATGGCTGCATTTTAAAATTAGTTTGAAATACACGGGGTGATTCATAAAAGCAGGGCGCTATAGATGTCATTTTTTTAATGGATATCAGCATATTATAGTCTAAAACATATATGTAGTTCTCAAGTTACTTTTTTAGGAAAATTAAGAGAAAATTTTGAATAGTGGTAATAAAAATTTAACGTTCGGATTGATTCCAGACTGATAATCTCGCAGCCAGAATTGGCTTCGCATTTGCATTGCGTATCTTCTTCATTCCTTAATCAATGACACGATTTAAATTTAAACAATAAAAAAAATTTACCATAAAGCACATCATTTTATATATTGTTTTATTTTCTATAGGGGCAATAAAGATAAATTGGGAGTAATAGTAGCAGCATACATGCATTACTCGAGTATTTGCGGAAGTGCAGAACAGGCGCTGGACAGGTTCTCGATGAGAAAATTCTTAGAAGATAACGTGGGACCATTAGGCCTACCTTCCAACAAACGGTAAGCAAAACAATCCAGTAGTTAGTTTCATTGCCATAATTCGCGGTCAGTGCTGGGCCTATTGAGGGGTAAAATGAAAGAATCAGGGTTGCATTTTGGTAAAATTAGATGCACAGATGCACACGTTTATGTGACATTTAAAGTTATTTGCAATAATTATGATCAATTTCCCCGGTAGACCAAAAAAATCCCGTCCGGTCCTGTCCATGCGAACAGAACCGGACGGGATTTTTTTGGTCTACCGGGGAAATAAATATTGAAATGAATTTTTTTATTTTTTTTTACAGGTATATTGATTACTTCGCCGGTTTGTTGTCCCACAACATAAAAATAAACGCTGCACCTATGTACCTCACCCACGTGACAGTATTGGGAGCTCCATCTTTCCAACAGGGAGGCTGCAAGGCATTTCTGAAATTATACGAGGGCCAGACACCAGTATATACATCGGGTAAGTAATTAGACCATACCTAAAATAACAAGTTCCATTCCATGCTGAAATGCTGACCAGGCATCGATTTAACACCGGAAGAACTTGCGTTTTGAATAGTAATAAATGAGCATTGCAATTTGACCTACGGTCTTTGACACGTTTGAGTTTGTCGCGTTTTTTTTTTAAGCCAACCCAAGATCATCGACACTTTAAATCTTCGTTTCGTCCGGTGACGTTTATGACAGCTAAAAGATCCTGACTGAATAAATGGCCGCCTTCATGAAGCAATTTAAATACGTTTCCTGGCCAGCATGTGTTTAATGAAATGACATTTGTTAACGGACGCAAAAAGCCATGTAACACTATATTATCAGCATGGAAAATCGTGATTAGTCTAAGCCCTGGAAACGCGTGCTGTCAGTCACGCTTTGTTGAGAAAGATCGGCTCAAATATCAAGACGTGTAAAAAGAAAAGCGCATTTCACGCCTGTTGTTTCACACAAGTTATGTACCCAACTCACGAAACCGGCCGTCGGAATACAACATTCCGTGTAATCTAATTAGCACATTGTGAATGATAATCTGTTAGTTTTTTATTTTGCTATTATTGTTATGTTGTGTTTTCTTCCTTTCAAACTGATGTGCTTGATTCATGTTCGCTCGAGTGACGTTTAGATTAAATACTTTATTAGGCACACATTGTTGATAAAGAATCTCATTCTTTACCAGATGATAAATTAGCGGTCAATATTTTGTAAGGTTATTTACTGCTGAAGCAGATGGATGATGCAGAATGTTAAATTATGTATCGATTTATTGCTGTTAGCATATTCACATAATTTCTAGTACTTCCAGTTATTCACTAGCATACACAGAGAAGATTTTAATTTTAATTTCTGGCTGCGAGATATAGATGGCGCTTCCATAACAATGGTTCAGAGATGGTCGCTTGAGATGTTATGGAGGAAATTTTAATCACACTAGCAGTTTCTGAAGCAATACTGCGGAAGCACCACCTATAGAATAATAAATTATTAAGAATGATTTCCTGATTACGTCCAAAAACTAAAACCTGCATCTTCTTTTCATTAATCCGTGTGCATTAGAAAATCTACCAATCATATGAAGTTCATTTAAATGGGGAATAAACTGGTGTGTCATCACCATACTGATGTGACTTAAATCTGAAGTATACAAAAGAAAAAGAATTGGACCGAAGACACTACCCTGAGGAACACCCTTAACTTGAGGAATTAATTCAGGAAACCGATTATTTAAAGTGACTCTTTGACACCACAGATCGAAGACTTTCATCCCTTTAACGAACTGCTGTCAAAATATTCTCCATTATAATGAGACACCTCTTGCACCAATCCGAATTCCAACCCTTCTAAGATATCTGTTTAGTGGAGGGAAATTAGTCAAAACAATTTATGAAAAGTGTAAAGTCGAATTCATTTTTGTACCGCAGTTAAAAAATTCCCGACAAAGGAACACGTGCGGCGGCTTCTTTGAACGTTAAAGAGGCCGCGTTTCTGCTTTGTAAATGCGGCATTTTTTTCCTGCTTTACAAATATGAAATGAACTATAATCTCATTGCACGACCAATAAGACTGGCGATTTCCGACACGTTTGCAGCGCAAAATTACGATTTTTACTTAGGAATTTTGTTTTGTTCAGCAAATACTGAAAATACATTTCAAACGTTAGTGTTTTGTTTGATATTGTTTATGCGCACGAGACGATGTTGCTTTAAGCAAATTAATTACAGCCCTGCTTTCAACAGTTTCCAATTTAAATATTTTTGGACAATTAATTCGAATTACAGAAATATCCTCTCGAATTCAACTCTGCTTCATACTTCTTGATGTTGATATATGCAACCATGACTACATCCGATACTTATGTGGTAATTGAATTCTTAAGAAATGTTGTCTACTCCAGCGCTTCTCAAACAACGACTTGCAGTTTATTTTTTTGATCGACAATTTTCTTTACAATTATTTGTGAAGTTTGAGGCAAATATAAAGATTATTGCTAGCCTCATTTTTTTAGTTGTATATATAGTTAGGTATATTAAAAAATAAAATATAACGCCACTAGGTGATAGTAACATCGTAATTATTTTATTTTAGAAATTGTATACTAATTAAAATAAAATGGTAACTTGTAATTAGAAAGAAAAGGAAATATAACGAAAAAACCGCAAAAAGGAATTCTCTTAGAATGTGTAATGTGGAAACGATAACTACTCTAACCGATTTGACAATAGTGCGTTTATTAGTAAAGAGTTGTAAAGTTGACCTTGAACGCAGGAATTTTGCCTGCTTACGAGCCGACGTTTTATTCTTTCTATTTCTCCCAATTTTAATAAATATTAGGCAACCAAATATACACTCAATTCGCAGCCTTAAGGTTGCTTCGCTCAGAAAATGGGCCCTGGGTAGCGCAAATGTTTGAGCTTATATTAAATTTACATAGTTCCCACGAATATAATGGAAATGGAAGGAAATATTAGGAACATCATTTATGTTAACGTGGAATTATGCCACAAACATGAAACTTTCGGAATTAATTTTGTAGCAGAGCGCGCCTTCAAAGTTGTTAACGGAATTACCCCCAACTGTCAAATGTATTTATACAGGTAGATTGCCGAGTTTTAGATGAATTTTGAGGAGACACGCGTAATGGCCTAGGGATATAACTTATACATATCCGAGAATAATAAGAGGGATTGTATAATTTATTAAAAAGAAAAATGTAGTCAGTAAGATTTCAAAAGCCAAATTTTTTATGATTTCAACTAAAAGTATCCATATCATCATCAAATTTTGCCTATATGCAGTTCAAGATTTTTGATCGTTTTAAATTAGAGATTGTCGCTTCATCGGATTAAGATCGGGTGATTCAGCGGGCTTCCAGATGCTTTTATTTCGATACCCATAGAACATGCCTTTTTGCACCAATGCATCACAGGTCGAAGACTGTCATCAACATAAGCTATTGCCAGAATATTCCTCATCAAAATGCATCCAGCACCAATTCCAGCTTATACCTTCAAAATTCCACCTCTGCAACTATGCATTTCCTGTGCATGGTCGAAGACCCACTTTCATCTCAAACTGTGATTCATCTATGATCAAAACTGTACACATTAGCATCCATTTTAAAAATGTTTGATCTATACATTTAGCTGTGAAAATTGCTGTTTCTCTAAATGCATTTGTTTCCTTTCCAGGTGTCTACTCCGTTTCGAGCGGCGTCAGCCAATTTACTGTGAACGTAACGGGTGACGGAAGACGGGGCCTCCAGCTACGAGGAGACATTTTGATAAAATGTTATCACCGAGGAGATGTGGGACGAGAGACGATCTTCGCATGTCAATTTCACACTTGTGCTGTTGCCGATCATACACTCAGTTTTACCAGGCAGGAGCTCGACATCGCCTGCAATGGTGAGAAGTTGTTTTATTTTGCGTTTCGATATATCGGGAAATAATTCGATGGGATGCAACCAGACATCCGAGGAAGTGTTATATTCTCTATCAATTTATGAGAGAGAAAACAATTTTACGTAAAAATGCCCTGTTTTTATTTTTGGATAAATTTAGAGTATTTGGACGTACTCCTCTTTAAATCTGAGTTACATTTTGGATTTCTCTGAATAAATCACCCATCTCTTTGGTGGTCCAGCTGTTCATATATTTAGAAATAAAATTGCATTACCAAAATTTTAAAATACATATAAATGAATGTGAAAACTCTAAATAAATCTGGCCTTAGCTTCTGGTAATTGGGTTACTTATCGACTTGTACTTCTTAATATTCAAATATTTCGTGATGGAAATATTCATATTCCAGGTGAAGCACGAGAAAACTTGTCAGTACCTTATTTATATTCATAACCTTCCTGTGTCTATAAAATTCGCAAGATTTCAATGCAGAGTTTTGAGAGCCAAGCCGATTTCCCTTTGTTCCATTTTATCTTCTAATGATACAGTAATTGCACTTAAGGGGTTTACATCCCAAGAATCCTCATTAATATTCTTACCCGAGTTGCCTCATTTCATCTCATGAAAGTAGAAAGCCAGAGAAAAAGTTATATTTTAGCTACATAAATCTTTACGTGCTCACATCGCAAATTCGCGTAAGTTGAGGAATCCCTTAATAATTCAACATTTTTAGAAAGTCCTTAATTTTTAATAAAAAAATAGTAATTCAAAGAATCCTCAAATATCCAAAACGTTTCTTCTCGAAGTTTTGGACTTTTAAGGGAAGTTTTATAACCCTATTTCGTAATTTCTTAAGAAGTTCTTGGGACATTGTGTATAGGGTTATCAAATCTCTCAAAATTCAACATTTGTCTAAATAAATTTTTTTTAAATGAAGGATAAAGATTTAAAAAACCCTCAATTCACAACTTTCGTCCTAAAATTTTAGATTTTTTATGGAATTTCAGTCTTATTTTATAGTTCTTATGAATTTCTTAGGACATGACGTATATGGTTGAAGAATCTCACAAAAATTTAACATTTTTAGAAAGACATTTTAAAAAATCCTCAAATATCCAACTTTTCTTCTCGAAATTTTGGGTTTTTAAGGGAAATTTTACAATCCAATTTCGTAAGTCCTTAAGAATTTCTTAGGGAATTAAAGTTGAAATTAATTGAAAAAATTATTTTGTTGTTTTTAATTTTTTATCTTCCTTAAAAGCCCCTGTTTGGTTTAAACTATGACCAGGCTGGTTGTTGCCAGGAAGAAGATAAATTTTAATTCTGGGTGTGGACAAAATGTATATTTTTGTACTTCAATCTGAGCTAAGACATTTTATTTTATTTTTCTCATCACTTTGTACATACAATAAAATTAGAAATATAAATAAAACAAAATAAATACTTATAATTATTGCTTATGAATCGAATCCTAAAGGTAAAAAATTAGTATTAAATTATTAAGAATTTAAAATTTGTATTTTCTTCTTACTTTTTTTTATTTGACAGCAGCATAACATTTAAAATTAATTTGTCTTTGATTTACTACCAAAACTCTTATTTTTTTCACTTTTCAGAAAACAAAATATGTAGATTCAAGATTCAAGATAGTTTGTTGAAAAATCGATCAAAATTCAACATTTTTCTAAAGAAATTTTTTTAATGAAGAAATAAAGGATTGAGGAAATCTTCAAAATAAAAAAAATTGGATTTTTGAGACAATTCTTTCCGCCCTATTTCATAATTTCTTAAGAATATCTTTGGAAGGTTGAAGAATTTCAAAAATCCAAAACTTTTTTTGTGAGGGAAATTTTACAACCTTATTTCGTAATTATTTAAGAATTTCTTAAGAAATGGTGGAAAATCCCACAAAATTCCACATTTTTCTAAAGAAATTTTTTTTAATGAAGGTATAAAAAATCCCCAAAAGTCCAAAACGTTTGTCGTAAAAATATTGGATTTTTAAAGTAATATTTTCAGCCCTATTTCATAATTTTTCAAGAATTTCTTAGGAAATGTTGAAGAATCCCTCAATAATTCCTATATTTTTAGAAATAAATTATTTTTTAATGAAGAATAGGGATTTAAAAAATCCTCAAAAATCCAAACTTTTGTACTAAAAATTTTGAACTTTTGAGGGAATTCTTCCAGCATTTTTCATGATTTTTTAAGAATTTCTTGGGAAATGGTGTATAAGATTGAGGAATCCCTCAAGAATTCAACATTTGTCGAAATAAATTATTTTCCAATGAAGAAATAAGGATTTAAAGAATTTTCAAAAATCCAAAACTTTTATCAAACATTTTGGATTTTTGAGAGAATCTTTTCAGCCCTATTCCAAAATTTCTTAAGAATTTCTTAGGAAATGGCGTAGAGGGTTGAAAATCCCTCAAAATTCAACAAATTTTAATGAAAAATAAGGATTTAAAAAATCCACGAAAATCCAAAATTTAGACCTAAAAATTTGGGATTTTCGAGGAAATTTTTTCAGCCTTATTTTTTT
The DNA here is from genome assembly GCA_963680705.1 of Rhagium mordax. Lineage (NCBI taxonomy): Eukaryota > Metazoa > Arthropoda > Insecta > Coleoptera > Cerambycidae > Rhagium > Rhagium mordax. The sequence goes on from OY796658.1 coordinate 88,370,263, forward strand.
ATTTTTTAAGAATTTGTTAAAAAATGGTATTCAAAGTTGAAGAATTCCTTAAAAAGTGAACATTTTTAGAAATACATTATTTTTTAATGAAGAAATAGGAATTTAAAGAATCCTCGAAAATTCAAAATTATTCTTCTAGAAGTTTTGGATTTTTAAAAAAAGTCTTACTGCCCTATTTCATAATTCTTAAGAATTTCTTAGGAAATGGCGTATAAAATTGAAAAATCCCTCAATAATTCTTATATGTTTAGAAATAAATTATTTTTTTAATGAAGAATAGGGATTTAAAAAAAAACCCTCAAAGATCCAAAACATCTGATCTAAAAATGTTAACTTTTGAGGGAATTCTTTCAGCGCTTTTCATGATTTTTTAAGAATTTCTTGGGAAATGGTGTATAAGATTGAGGAATCCCTCAAGAATTCAACATTTTTCGAAATAAATTATTTTCCAATGAAGAAATAAGGATTCAAAGAATTTTCAAAAATCCAAAACTTTTATCTTAAACATTTTGGATTTTTGAGAGAATATATTCAGCCCTATTCCAAAACTTCTTAAGAATTACTTAGGAAATGGCGTAGAGGGTTGAAAATCCCTCAAAATTCAACAAATTTTAATGAAAAAATAAGGATTTAAAAAATCCACGAAAATATAAATCTGGCCTTAGCTTCCGGTAATTGGGTTACTTATCGACTTCTTAATATTCAAATATTTCGTGATGGAAATATTCATATTTCAGGTGAAGCACGAGAAAACTTGTCAGTACCTTATTTATATTCATAACCTGCCTGTGTCTATAAAATCTGCAAGATTTCAAAGCAGAGTTTTGAGAGCCAAACCGATTTCCCTTTGTTCCATTTTATCTTGTAATGATACAGTAATTGCACTTAAGGGGTTTACATCCCAAGAATGCTCATTAATATTCTTAGCCGAGTTGCCTCCTTTCATCTCATGGAAGTAGAAAGCCAGAGAAAAAGTTATATTTTAGCTACATAAATCTTTACGTGCTCACATCGCAAATTCGCGTAAGTTGAGGAATCCCTTAATAATTCAACATTTTTAGAAAGTCCTTAATTTTTAATAAAAAAATAGTAATTCAAAGAATCCTCAAATATCAAAAACTTTTCTTCTCGAAGTTTTGGACTTTTAAGGGAAGTTTTACAACCCTATTTCGTAATTTCTTAAGAAGTTCTTGGGACATTGTGTATAGCCGGGTTAACAAATCTCTCAAAATTCAACATTTGTCTAAATAAATTTTTTTTAAATGGAGGATAAAGATTTAAAAAACCCTAAAAACTTCACAACTTTCGTCCTAAAAATTTTAGATTTTTTATGGAATTTCAGTCTTATTTTATAGTTCTTATGAATTTCTTAGGACATGGCGTATATGGTTGAAGAATCTCACAAAAATTTAACATTTTTAGAAAGACATTTTAAAAAATCCTCAAATATCCAACTTTTCTTCTCGAAATTTTGGGTTTTTAAGGGAAATTTTACAATCCAATTTCGTAAGTCCTTAAGAATTTCTTAGGAAATTAAAGTTGAAATTAATTGAAAAAATTATTTTGCTGTTTTTAATTTTTTATCTTCCTTAAAAGCCCCTGTTTGGTTTCAACTATGACCAGGCTGGTTGTTGCCAGGAAGAAGATAAATTTTAATTCTGGGTGTGGACAAAATGTATATTTTTGTACTTCAATCTGAGTTAAGACATTTTATTTTATTTTTCTCATCACTTTGTACATACGATAAAATTAGAATTATGAATAAAACAAAATAAATACTTATTTATTGCTTGTGAATCGAATCCTAAAGGTAAAAAATCAGTGTTAAATTATTAAGAATTTAAAATTTGTATTTTCTTCTTACTTTTTTTTATTTGACAGCAGCACAACATTTAAAATTAATTTGTCTTTGATTTACTACCAAAACTCTTATTTTTTTCACTTTTCAGAAAACAAAATAGATTCAAGATTCAAGATAGTTTGTTGAAAAATCGATCAAAATTCAACATTTTTCTAAAGAAATTTTTTTAATGAAGAAATAAAGGATTGAAGAAATCTTCAAAATAAAAAAAATTGGATTTTTGAAGGAATTCTTTCAGCCCTATTTCATAATTTCTTAAGAATTTCTTAGGAAGGTTGAAGAATTTCAAAAATCCAAAACTTTTTTTTGTGAGGGAAATTTTACCTTATTTCGTAATTATTTAGGAATTTCTTAAGAAATGGTGGAAAATCCCACAAAATTCAACATTTTTCTAAAGAAATTTTTTTTAATGAAGGTATAAAAAATCCCCAAAAGTCCAAAACGTTTGTCGTAAAAATATTGGATTTTTAAAGTAATATTTTCAGCCCTATTTCATAATTTTTCAAGAATTTCTTAGGAAAGGTTGAAGAATCCCTCAATAATTCCTGTATTTTTAGAAATAAATTATTTTTTAATGCAGAATAGGGATTTAAAAAATCCTCAAAAATCCAAACTTTTGTACTAAAAATTTTGAACTTTTGAGGGAATTCTTTCAGCATTTTTCATGATTTTTTAAGAATTTCTTGGGAAATGGTGTATAAGATTGAGGAATCCGAGGAGGAATCCCTCAAGAATTCAACATTTTTCGAAATTAATTATTTTGCAATGAAGAAATAAGGATTCAAAGAATTTTCAAAAATCCAAAACTTTTATCTTAAATATTTTGGATTTTTGAGAGAATCTTTTCAGCCCTATTCCAAAATTTCTTAAGAATTACTTAGGAAATGGCGTAGAGGGTTGAAAATCCCTCAAAATTCAACAAATTTTAATGAAAAAATAAGGATTTAAAAAATCCACGAAAATATAAATCTGGCCTTAGCTTCCGGTAATTGGGTTACTTATCGACTTGTACTTCTTAATATTCAAATATTTCGTGATGGAAATATTCATATTTCAGGTGAAGCACGAGAAAACTTGTCAGTACCTTATTTATATTCATAACCTGCCTGTGTCTATAAAATTCGCAAAGTTTCAAAGCAGAGTTTTGAGAGTCAAACCGATTTCCCTTTGTTCCATTTTACCTTCTAATGATACAGTAATTGCACTTAAGGGGTTTACATCCCAAGAATGCTCATTAATATTCTTACCCGAGTTGCCTCCTTTCATCTCATGAAAGTAGAAAGCCAGAGAAAAAGTTATATTTTAGCTACATAAATCTTTACGTGCTCACATCGCAAATTCGCCAACACAACATCCCCTAATAATGACTATACATACAGTATCTCGCGTTGATTATCCTAAATATGAACGTACAACGGAGACACGGTGTACGTGAGAAACACAACGCTTTTTATTACATAAAATCAATAAATCATGGTTATCTCGCCGAGCTCTTGAACCTGAAATAGCAGCACTATCTAAAAAAAATACAGACAAATAATAAGTTCCAATTTGATATTTGCGTTACAGATTCCCGATTTCCTATCGACGGAGCAGTCGAGCTTCATTTTTCGCCGGGTCCGGAAGGGCGCCATCCCGTCCCCGCTCCCACGCCAGCTGTGCCCTTTACCTTAGCTGATGACCCCGTTACTAGAGCCGACAGCCCGGTACTTATTGAAGATTACGACGACGAGGAGGAATATGAGGAAGGTAGGCAATATTTGCTTTTGTTTGTGATCATTAATTCCCTAGAAATAAAGTCGAGGTCGTCAGAAGTAGATTTAGGTTACTTCTATCTTAAAACTAGATATAAGTATTACTGACGCCGAAATGTGGGTATCTAGTATTTATTTTGTGACTAGCGTTGGTAATAATTTTCTAGTTGAGCAAATATTTATTAGAGAGATGGTAAAATAGATTACGTTACGTTTGATAAAAAGTAAACAAGCAAACGAATGGTTCTGTTAAGTATGTAAAATCTTATACTTACATATAAATTTAAATTTATGCTTTCCAGCCAATTCGAATATTTCTAGATGTATTTCATAAGAGTATCGTCCAAAAATCCGAGGGCTGTTTGTAAACCCAAATGGCATCCTTAAGGCATCTAAACTCCGAATTTCATCTTTTGCTTGACGTTATGAAACATGTGCTCGAGCGTGCTGTGATGATGCTTGGTCAGGCTGTCTATTGTGGATTGGGTTCAATCTACAGCTTTTTTTATTCGTCCTTCGTTTCACCTACAATCAAATTAGTTTTTTATCTGTCGGTAAAATCGAAGGAACGCAATTTATTCCATTTATTAGGTACAGAGATAAGAATTTAAAAATAAGTTCCTAATTTCTGCCCTGTTCAATACATTGGACGCAGATTTGAAGGATTATGGGGATTATTCGATATAATGTTAAGCAAAACAAGGTGTTGATTACTCCCACATTACGGGGCAAACTTATTAAGTTATTAACTTTTTTGTTTTTATCAAAATATATCTTATCGTAAACATCTGTACGCATACATATAATGCATGATATTTTTGCCAATATCGACTGTTATCACTCGCGAAATATATGTATAAAAACAATATTAAGTAATCTGGAAACGCATTACAAAGAAATTTTCATGTAATTCTATCCGTCAATAATTCTTTATCGCACTAGTGCGATATAATAAATCTCATCACTGTGGCACAAAGTGTTTCCGAGATAAAAAAAAATGTAAGCCACAATTTAGGTATATATCAAAAAATAACTCGTGATCTAATACGAATTTTGGCGTCCCGCATACCACAGCTGAATGCGTCCTGCTTACGGCGATAAACTTTGCATAGCGATGTAACCGCACACTTATGGACTGCGAAAAACTAATTGCAAATAGTCATAAAATATCTGGAAAGGATAACATTCCTGGCGTTCCTGCAAAAAACGTTTACACGAACTTAAAATAGCGCCGATATTCATTTTGTGTTTGTGAATCGGGTAAATATTTAAGCAAAGCTTACATGGGTAGCATAAATATGTCGAATGTTTTTTTATTAAACTAGTTTCAAAAGTGAAGAAAGGAAAGCACTAACATGACTTTAAACATAAGCAAAAGTAATCTTCAATAGTCTAAAAAAATTAGTATAATAATTCATGTAAAATCGATAATCTATGTGAAATGGCTACACAAATTGTAAATTAGACTATAAGAAGTGACAGTGTAGTGAATCTTAAAACACAATGTGCGATCTTCAAATTTAACGTATCGTGGAAGACCAATATCAACGTAGTATAGCATAATGGGCACCCACAAAAAGGTAATTTGACAAAGATGCTGAAAACAAGATTAAGTCTGCAGAATAACTTAAAATAAAGCAGATAATTGGGAAATCACTTAGCAAAAATGACATATTTCCATCTTAGTATGCTGTGACAAGTAGAATTTTCTTGGCAATGTCTTGGAAACATCAACAAAAACAATTGAGGAGAACGAGTTTGGAGAGATAGACGAAAAGTATTAAAATTTCGATAAATCCGTTTAAAAAGACAGTTACATGGCACAGGTATGTTCATCCATTATATACAGACCAAGTTATTATGCTAAAGTCAACAAAGATTACTGAATTAGAAGAAAAATAAAAGCAGGTACCCACCTAATTTATAATGCATCAAAATTATCCAAAACTGGCTAGTTTCACAACTTTTGATTGGATAGCCCAGAACATTCCAGCACGATCCGCCATTAAAATTATACATCACTGAAGTGATAAGGTAGAATACGCGCGACCTCAGTGGCATTACCATAAACTATATAATTGATAGGAAGCATTTAATATTATGATCGATAGTTACGAACATTTCTAATTAAATTAAATAACTCTACCAGTTTTGTCCATTAAATCTAAGCTAATTTTAAGTTGTCTCAGGTTACAATTATTTCATCATCATATCTTAGTTATCGATGTATTTGTTCAATAAATGTCGTTCACTATAGACACCTATGTTTTATAAACTTAAATCTGTATCCCATTCATTGGTCTTGTGTTAGAAAGAGGTATGAAAACTCATAACAGAGACATCTGTATTCAAAAGGCACAGACTGTGCATAGTTTATATTAGTTTCTTCACTCTAAGAGAATCAAATACAGGTCACTACATCTTGGTATGATCCAGATTTTAAAGTAGTTTTTATTAATATTACAAATCAAAGAGGAATTTCAGAAAGATAAGTTTCTCAATTAATGAGATCCCTGGAACGCCCTGAAAGAAGAAAAATAAGGGGTTTATAGCGAACCCAAGTAAGTCCTTCGGCTTGGTAGGTACACAGTGTTGCCACCCTGCAAACTTTCAGGAAGTGAAAATAATTTAGAAACACCACATAGCTGTTTGGTAACTAATATTAACATACTTATTTTTTGTAAAAACTCATAATTGTGAAAAGTGATTTTTTCCAATATGCTCACGTAGATAATAGTTATTTTCCTAACAAGTGCGAAAAGTGATACTTTTCCGCACGCGACTGCCGTTGACCGAAAGACGCGAAGCGGAGTTCGGTCAAGCAGTCGAGTGCGGAAAAGACAGTTTCCACATGTGTTAGGAACAATATTTTTCCTAGGAGCATGATCACATTTTCAAAATGTAACTATAACTTGCCCAAAAATATAATTACTTTTCCGCACGCATTTTAGTTTTGAAAGTTGTACTTTTCCGCACTAGTGCGGAAAAATGTACTTTTCCGCACTAGTACGGAAAAGTGCAACTTTCGAAACTAAAATGCGTGTGGAAAAGTGGTATTTTCCGCACGCTCGTAGGAAAAATCATTATAACCAAGTGTTTGGAAGAGAGTCAATAATAACATAGGGGTTAAAGGACGTTAAAAAGAGACTAAAAATTTTCTGATATACATGGCATTTAATTTTTGACCCCAAAGAATCACCTTGGCTCGCTCTGTATATTTAAAAATAATTTTTGGTTAGATAAAGAGATATAATTCAAATTTAAATGAATTTTCTTGAACTTTGCTAGTAGGTTTATTAGTTGGTCGTTTGTAAATTCCCACTCAAATTCATAAATCAAGGTAAGTTAAAATGGCAGACACTTTCAATAAATAAATCAAGTCCGATATTTACTTTAAAATCATTTCAAAGACCTATTAAACTCAAATAAAATATTTCGCCGAGACTTTAACCATGATACCTACAATTACAATTTTTTTATTATAAAAATCATTTAATTAATTAATTAGTTAAAACTTAAACTGGGTGCTTGCCAACTATATTTATTTCACAATTACGACAATTAATATCGCAAAAAATTTCCTTAGAGCACTGACACAAAAATGTGGTAAGCAAAATAAACACATAAATAAAAAATATAATAAACAATTCGCAATATTTATCCTTTCTCCACACCAAACAAATATTGCAAAGGGTAAAAAACGTTTGCGATATACAAAATGACCTGAAGCTGAGCATTGCGTGCGTTGCTGATCATTTATTCCTGTCCGCAGGCAGTTTATTTTTTACTTTACACGCTGGTTCATTTAAATTGGTAATTTAAGGTAAATGAAGTCCGTGGCAGCAAGAACTAAAAGTTACAGATACGTGGACAACATACACAGTTTAAACGCGCGATTAAGATCGAGAAACGGTTCACAAAAACGAAATAAACATGTCCAGTTGTCCACATAGAGTTTTTTAGACTGTTTTAAATATTCCACAGCTAAGTGTTCTTTTTTCTCGGTATTTTCTGTTCCTTATTTAAAGCTTGAAAACAGTTGGTTCGTTCAAGAAACGTCGAAATTATTGGCATAATTTTTATGGTTAAATTAAATTTCTCAAGTGTTGAATTCGGCGTTCCACAAGGATGCATGATGGGCCCAGTTTGATTTCTATTATAAATGAATGACTTAAAAGCGTTAAAATGAATGCTCACATCCATTTTTTATTTAGTCATAAAAGAGAGAACGTTGATAATAAAACCGTCTGTTTTGCTTATTTTCACAGTAGCGTAGTATTCTAATAATCAGGTGTGGTGCTGAATTTTTAGGCAGCAATTCCACATCTTCCACGTTTCCTTTAATATTTAGTTTTTATACTGTTGGATAAAGAACTTTCACAACATCTCAGGCCCACACTCGGTTGTAGATGATTAGTCAAAACAACTACTCTTTTAGCAAATACTAAGCAGTATTGAATTATATGATTCATAGTACTGCAATATAAAGACATAAAGAACGTAAAAGAAATACAAACAAGCAGGTAGTGAAGGATTAATACAAGAAACTCCTATATCGAAAGGATACCACCATAATAGTAAATTTTTCGATGCCCACCATTCGTAAGTTTCACGCGTACCGCATTTATTGTTTTATTGAGTTTTTCGGCAATCACCTAAATATAATTTCCCTGTAGTTGTGTGTGCGCGTTGATTTCAACCTGCACCGGCCTCGTGTTATTTCTGTCCATCGGTCGTACCTATTTTAGTGTCGAAAATAAAATCAGAAGTCCCAAGTTGCGAGCGGTTGGTGTGTAGTCGCGCTTTTCCTCGATTTAACTGACTTAATGTTGTTTAAAGGTTAAGTGTGGTATCAGTTACGCCAGTGCTTCAAATAATAGGAAAAATTGATGGTAGTAAGGTAAGAAAAATCCCCTAGAAAGTTACTCCTTTAGTGGAATTATTTTAACGAAGTTAAATTTGTTTAGATGAGTGTCGCTCCCGGTATTGATTACAAAATGTTTACGCAACACTACGGTTTTTTTTTCAAAATTAAATCCTCATATTGCCAAGGCTGAGATATAACAAGTGCTTAAAACGGCGGGGAAGGTATAAAGTTTAGAAATAAATGTCTAATTGGAACCAGCATAAATCCTATCCAAATCGCTTAAAGAAATTGCATGTGTAAGAATAATTGTCATATTTGCCGAAGGCGCTAAGGTTACAAAGACGATACATTAATTTAAATTTACAAAAAAATATCGTATGGAATATTTTTTATTCCAGTAGAGGAGACTGGTTTGTTAACTGAACTATGCAGGCTTTTATTTATTAATTTACATATAATTAAAACAATTTTCTCTGAATTCGTAATTGTCTAATTTTACGCTTTTTATTCAGTAAAGAATTGATTATAATTAATGGACGTAACATTTTTTTATACATGATGACCTCAAATGTTGCATGTGTTTAATGAAATCAACTTTTACTGTTGGCTTTTTTTATATTGTTTCTCGATTTTGTACAAAATTTGCATATTAATTTTAGTAATAATTTGCACCAAAAATAAGTTTCATAAATTTGCCAAATTCCCCAAAGAACATTAATAAAAATTGGTTTGTGGTCTTAAACAACTGTAAAGCCATTTTTTTCTTTAAATATAAAAAAATTTACATTCCTCTATTGTACTAACGAAAATTGTATTATGACCTTTAACACTGACTATTAATTGTCCAGTTGACATAAATTATTAAAATTACAAAATACTTAGTCAGAACGCAAACTTTCGCTTAATAGTGCCTATTGCCAATTATTTGTTATGTAGAAGAACTCTCACTTTTACAGCAATTTGTCAAGTGACAAACCAACAATTATTTATGTGTTCCAATTTTAACAATAATTCATCTCATGATGTTTAAAAATCCTGCTCAAAATATTAACACTATCACAAGTATACCGGGGAGTTCTGTGGAAGGGGACAACAAATCTAAAGACAACGAGCGCACACTCAATATCCGAGTATAATTTCGGTGGCATTTGTTTAAAAAATGGCGTCGAAAATATGAAAACTGAAAAACAAAGACGTTAAATCCAACGCCTACTTTCTAAATTCAAAAATGAAATCCCACAGGGTGTTCTTCAATTTCATCGCATTTTCAGTGCCCTTTTTTAAACACAAATGCCAACTTGTGACACATCATAGAAACCAGAATTTCATGACCAACAAGAAAATGCAAAAATATATAGTGTTCCATTTAAAATAAGAAAGATTTTTTTAAGTAAACATGGATTAGTCTTTCTCCTAACGATGTCAACTTGATTGTTTTTCATCTTCTATCTAAAAATGTGGTCTAGTCAAGGCATCCACAAATGCCAGTGGAACAAAACACGAGAGATGTTTTCTTCAAGGCAATCCTAAGCTCATCGATAAATGCAGATTCTGAGAAAATCAATATACCGATATATCCACGGGCGGCATTCGTCTGTGCAGTTCGCGTCACGTCATAATCAGAACTATTTTTAAAATGTTAATACAAGTTTTACAACTTTTTTACAACACGGATCGAATAGTCAGTTTTATTACCTCATAAAATTGAAAACGAGTGTATGGATGTTTATTCAAATTTTAAGTTAAATAATAAAATACTTAATTATACAGAAACACGCTATTGGGCAAAAATGCGCTTTCAATTAATTATCTGATGGTAATAAATCAAATTAACGTTTAAAGTCTAACGCGTAGTGGGGTGGGAAAAAAATACCGTTCAAAGATCGCCATCTTATTTTTTTTATTTTTTTTTTAATTCTTCATCAATATCTTGAGCCAGATTATTGATTGTCAGCTATAATTTTAACTTAACTTGGATCTAAAATTGATTTTTTATAAACAATATAATTTTCAATTAAAATGAGTCTCGTTTTAAATATTTACTTTACAAATAGATAACAGATCTGCCAAAATAGAATTTTCATTTCTTTTTTTATCCTTGAGAGCTGTCAAAATCACTGTCTAATTTAACAATTGAAAATTATGTCGTAATTTTGAAAACGATGTGATATTTCCATAAAAGAAGAGATTTTCTATTTTTATAATTGAAATTAAAATAACATTTTCACTTTGACAGCTGTCAAATTTTCTGTCAACTGAATCAAAATGTCATTTAATAATTATTTCCACAAACGGCTATAGTACTTAAAAAGACGTTTTCCTACTACCGTGCGTAAAGTACTAACTTTACGCACGCTGTATAGTGCGTAAAGTTAAACTTTACGCACTAGTGCGTAAAGTAATAAAGTAAACAATTACATATTAGAGCACCTATAATAATCATCCTATTTTAAAAACGTTAAAATAAATATGGTTATTTAATTTTATATAGTCCATTTATTTATTATCCCGAAATATTATAAAATATACCTAACTCTCAGTATTCTTTAACAATAATGTTTGAATTGTTTTACAATTCTGAAGTTTCATTATTTATATTCTTAAGACTTTGATTAGTTTCACTCATTTTAAAATTAAGTAGGGCATACTAAGTTTTGACATTTTGAAATTTTCGCATTATTATTAGATAATTTAGGTCCAATTCGGTAGTAGAAAAAATATTGTATGCAATTCGTGCGGAAAGTGAGCTTTCTTCACTCATGGAATTGTAGCACTCGCCTACGGCTCGTGCGACAAAATTCCCATTCGTGAAAAAGCTCACCTTACTCACTTGTTGCATAAATAACTATTTTCTATAAGTCTTGGAGGTACTGAATACGAAATTAATTTCATAAAATTATTGTTTGTTGGTGGCTGCCAAAATTTGTGTCAAATTTAAAACTATACGATTAATTGTCATTAATACAGTTTTTTTCTTTTGGCAGCTGTCAAAATTTCTGAATGAAAATGCCATTTAAATTATTTCAAAAAATTAAAGCATCAAGCAGACTCTGCTCTATAGGCTTTAGAGGAACTGAATACGAAATTGTTGTAAAAAAAATTCTATTTAAATGTTGGTAGCTGTCAAATTTAAAAAATGCAAGTCTGCCTTTCGTGATTTTGAAAATAACGCGAATTCCCATAGAAAATGTGCTATTAAGTGATTTAAAATTTGCTGGTTCCATAACAAATAATAAAATAAAGTTTTCACTTTTGACAGCTGTCAAAATTTTTTAACCTAATAAAAATGACATTTTATAATTATTTAAACAAATAAACATACTTAACAAACATTTTTGTTTTGGAGGTACTGAATACGAAATTGATGTAAAGGAAATATTATGCTGGTTGGCAGATACCAATATTTCTGTCAAATTTAAAGATCTACACGTATATCATTCGTAATTTTAAAAATAATATTGATATCCATAGAAGAAGATACATAAAATGTTTTAAAACTTTCTAGTTGAATAATAGATATTAAAATAAAGTTGTAACTTTGACAGCTGTCAAAATTTCGGTCAGCTTATAAAAATGCCATTTTATTTTTATAATTTCAACAAATTAAAGTAGGTACTTAACAAACACCTTTCTATATGTTTTGGAGGTACTCAATACGAAAGTTATACAAAAAAGATATACCTGCGTATTTTTAAATTTAGCAGCAGTTTTGGCAGCTACCAAAAAACAATATTTTTTTAACATCAATTTTGTATTTAGTACTTGCGAAACCTATAGAAAATTGTCGGCTTGGTACTTTAATTTGTTGAAACAATTATTAAATGGCATTTTGATTAAGTTGACAGAATATTTGACAACTGTCAAAAGCGAAAACATTATTTTCATTTTAATTATAAAAATAGAAAAATTTAGATTTTTCTATAAAAATTCACATTGTTTTCAAAATTACAAGAAACATTTTAAATTTGATACTGATTTTAGCAGCTGTCAAGAAAAAATGGAAATTTTATTTTGGCAGATCTATTTATCTATTTTTAAAGTAAAAATTTAATACTAAATTGGGCGAACCTTTTTGTGACCTAGACTAATTTTAATTGGAAAAAAGGAGTTTTTAATAAAAAAATCTATTTTGCATCTACTTAAATTATAATAAATTATAACAAATCAAAAATCAATCAGGCAATTAGAATTATTTTTCATATGAATACGTATAATTTTGTAACCGATTTGAAAAACAATGCGGGGCATTTTAATATCCCCTTTAAGGAATTTAAGGAATTGTAATGTAAAATTAGAAAAAAGGCGATGTTTTAGACTTTTTGAAATAAAGTAAAAATTATAAAGGTGCAGATTTTCAAATTCTAGAAATCCGCGCCTCCGACAAAATTTTCCTTTTCAAATATGCATTAAATACTGGTAATATATTTTTACTTTAATTTTTTGCTAGCGTTACACCTACCAATAAATGTTATGTTTTGGTGCATGAAAATCGGTAATTGCGCTTAGAGCCTATCCTGGTTTTGACGTCACGACCCTCCCAGACCCGGTCTCCGTAAATTTCCTAATCTCATTGAACTATTATGCTAATTTGCAGTTGTTGTCCCGAAAAGTGCGCGAAATAAACATTCGGCAATTAATTATTTTAGAAACTTGTTCTGACCAATGCCAATGGAGCGGAAACTTTTTCCAACGGATCGCCACAATCGCTAGACATCACTCACTTGGTTCGTTAGGTTACATCACATCTAGGAATTTAATTTGACTGATATTTCTTCTTGTCGATCAAGATGCAATGGCGATAATTATTATGATTTAACGTGTAAGCCTCCAATGAAACAATACAAAGGCTTCGGGGCTTAGGTCGGCTCCACCCTGAATTGATGAAGTTGATTTGCCGCTGTGACATTATGCGAGAAAACCAGAGCTAATTGTTATTAAATCTGCGGCATTTTTCGTATTGTACGTTTAAGACGAGAAGGCCGGAGCCTTCCTCCTCTATACTGCGCTTTTATGAATTGAAATTAAGAGTGTTGTGCGTCTATAGACCCAGAAAAGTGTTTTTCAAAAAATTCAAAACAAAAAAAAAACATTAAAATTCTAAATATAGGTAGCAGAATTTGTAGGTTAGACGTATTTTTTTCTGTCTCTGTTTTCTCATCATGTAAAACCACATAATTATTCGCTTGATTTCTTTTACAAAATAATCTTTAATATATTTAAATTAGGAGAAAATTTTTTCCACTCTCAGTCAATCAACGACGCGAGGTATGAGTTCATCAGTGCATGTGTAAACATAGAAAACTCACCGAACCCTCGCCGTGGAGTTAGATAAACAAATTTAACGTGCGCACATCACAAATACACCGAACTCACAGTTTCACATCCCTTCGAAGGGCTCTCTGAATGTGTACCTACACCTTGAAATGCAAATTACTCTCATAGTTATTTTCTCTGGCCTAGGTCCATAAAACGATAGGAATAATGGCGCGAGCATTTTTCGTGCATACAAATCATGCAGTCAATTAAAACAATTTTTCGCTATAATTTAAATAACTTATAAGGTTAATAATTACAACACGTTTCACAACAAACCTAAATGAAGTGATCGAGAATAATGTGCTATTTATGCAAAACGGCAAATCCATAAAGTAGGCTGTGCCTAAGGATAATGGCAAAACATACCGTACAAATAAATTACCTTTGCATATAGGCCGGCTGTAAAGGATTTAAATTAGTACTAAACATAGCAGGGAAGGTTCATAAATATGTTCGGCTGTGAGGTCGTAGCAATTTATTTTGAAAGATAATTGCATGTTTAATTTGAAATAACTTTTTTTAAGTCTTGACGTAGCATCTCTGCTCTTAAATGGTTTGGTGGCCGCCTCCGTGCAGCAACCTAATATGTACCAAGAGTAACAAAGGAACAGCAGCACATTTTCAGTTTTTGTTTTGCTTCGCTCAGGACCTTGACGGTGTGTAATTGAAAAAAAAAAAACAACGAAACAAGACTTTCGGTTACACAAGCACTCAAAAAAAATAAAATGAGAAATAAAATAAAAACTAGTTAATTTTCTGCTAGCACCCCAATTTGGGGTTTCCCCATTATCCTTATTAGTCCATTTTCTAAACGATAAAAATTCGCCAAAAGTTCTAACTTCGTTGACTCAAAAGCGATTTTGATGATTTTTTTTTTAATTTCGGAAAAATTTATAGAAAAGTTCCCCTCAGGTGAGGTGTGATTTTTATTTTTTCAATTGTTATTAACAAATAAGCATTTTCTTAATACACTCTTAATTAAAAAATGTATAACCCTCTTATTTATTTAAACAATTGTCTGAAATTTTATTACATAATGTTTTTGGGGTTACAGATTACGAATCTGGCCTCAAAATAGGTCTAAAAACAAAATAGCTACAAAAGTCTACAAAATGGCGTCGAATGTCTAATTTTTTTATTTTCTTTTTCTTATATATTTATCAGATATCTGGGGGTTTTGGGGTCGGGGATGACGAATTTGGCATTAAAATTAAAATAAAATCAAAATGGCTGATCCAATATCACGAAAAAAGGTCAATTTATTTTATTGGGATTTTATTTCTTATACCGGGTGACAGCTACAATTACAAACCAAAACAAAACCCATTTAGGTATGTGAATCACAGCCACCTAATTCCATTTTTTAAAATTAAATAAAAAGTACCTAGTTATTTCAAAAAAAAAATCCAAAAAAACACCTTTGTACTTCCGGTTTGACCGGAATTGACCAGAACTTTTGATTTTCAAGTGGAACATCCAGTTTTTTTTTACTTGTTTGAGACCAGCGGATCATTTTACATGTAATAGTGAGTGCCTTTTTGGATTTTTTTTTCGGAACTATTTTTTATTTGATTGTTGAAAACAGAATTAGGTGGCTGTGATTCACATAAATGGCTTTTGTTTTGGTTTGTAATTATTGTAGTTGTCACCCGGTATAAGAAATAAAATACCAACAAAAAAATTTACCCTTTTCCGCCATTTTGGATCCGCCATTTTTTATTTCATTTTAGTTTTTATGCCAAATTCGTAATCAGTGACCACAAATACCCCATCTAATTAATACAATAAAAAAATAGAAAATAAAAAATTAGACATTCGACGTCATTTTGTAAACTCAATTTTATTTTTAGACCGATTTTGAGGCCCGATTCGTAATCTGTGACCCAAAAATCTTTATGTAGTCAAATTTCAGGCAATTGTTTAAATAAATAAAAGAGTTATACATTTTTTAATTCAGAGTGTATAAAAAAAACCCTTATTTGTTAATAACAACTTATGGGGAACTTTCTATAAACTTTTCAAAAAATAAAAAAAAATTCTCTCTTTAGTAAATGTACTAAACAGCGTGGAAATAAGTCTGGAACACCTACAATATCTCGAAAAATACGTTTTTCTCGAAAATACGCTCGAATGGAAGGTATTTTATAATTGTCGTCTTTTGAAATATTATACTCATAGAATTAAAGTATTTCAAAAGAGGACAAATTTAAAATACATTTCGAGCGTTTTTTTCGAGGGAAACGTATTTTTTCGAGAAAAACGTTTTTTTTTTCGAGAAAAACGTATGTTTTCGAGAAAAACGTTTGTTTCGAGAAAAACGTTTTTTTTTTCGAGAAAAACGTTTTTTTTTTTCGAGAAAAACGTATTTTTTCGAGAAAAACGTATTTTTTCGAGAAAAACGTATATCTTGGAGAAAAACGTATTTTGCAAGATATTTCAGGTGTTCCAGATATTTTCTCCACACTGTATGTATTTTGACGCGCTGAATCCGAATATGACAAATAAACTTTTTGACGAGACAATTTTTGGGCGTTGAATTAATTTTTTTTTCTATAATATCGACCTTTCTTGTTTATTGTTATGAGATCTGCCTGGAAATCCAAGAGGGAAAAAAATTCATCGTCAAAGAATTTATTAGTCAAAGAAAATTTTTTTTCATAAATTTGGATTCGTCGCGTCAAAATACATAAGGATAAAGGAAACTTTAAAATATAAGATAAAGAGAAATTTCAACCCCAAATAGAGAATGCTAGCGAGAAATTGACTTGTTCATAAAATTTTTCATTGTCAAATTCGGTTTCAGCGCAACAAAATACATAAGAGAGGTGGGGTTTGTTCTTTGGGTCTGAACATTTTTTTGTGTTTCTGTGTTATCATTAAATTTTTAGAAATATGTCGAACCTCATATCTTAATCTGAAGTGTTTTGTATTTTTTTTTTTTTTCAATTAAATCAAAGCCTTATTTTCATCTAAGATTAAAATGTAACAGGAATCGTACGTAAGGGACATGAATTATAGGAAAAATTAGCTTTAAAACCAAATTAATATAAATTTTTATAGAACAAGGCCACCAATTCAGCCCTACTTTGGTCCCATCAGAATAATCAAAGTGCTCTTCCAGGAATTCGCTGGAAAATGTATATGCCCTGTGGTATAGAGTAATTGAGGAACGTGGCGTAGTGTAGCGCCACCTTGTGACAACGGAAGTAACGTACGTAAAAGGTAAACAGACTAATAACGCAGCTGTTGAAGTGCTATTTTTTTAACTGTGAGAGATAAGTACATCCCTCTGGTGGTCAGTTGCTACTACCAGTCAAGACATCGAAGATGTCTAGTGACCGATAGCGGCTTGCCAAGCAAGCACCAAGAGCGGCGACCTCTAGCCCTGATGGACTAAAACATGCTTAATAAATAGGATTATAGGAAACAACTACTGGACGGGCAAAGGCCCCGACTCCCATTGAATTATACCTATAAATCCAAGATTGGTAGCCAAATTTGTTATTTGTCTTTTCTCCACCAGACACAGACCGGTTTCGAACTCTTTATGTTCTCATCAGTGTGCCACAGGTAGCTGAAAAGACAAATAACAAAGGCAAACCAAACTGGTCTATGGCAGACCCAGCACATAGTAACTGTGAGAGATAAGTACATCCCTCTGGTGGTCAGTTGCTACTACCAGTCAAGACATCGAAGATGTCTAGTGACCGATAGCGGCTTGCCAAGCAAGCACCAAGAGCGGCGACCTCTAGCCCTGATGGACTAAAACATGCTTAATAAATAGGATTATAGGAAACAACTACTGGACGGGCAAAGGCCCCGACTCCCATTGAATTATACCTATAAATCCAAGATTGGTAGCCAAATTTGTTATTTGTCTTTTCTCCACCAGACACAGACCGGTTTCGAACTCTTTATGTTCTCATCAGTGTGCCACAGGTAGCTGAAAAGACAAATAACAAAGGCAAACCAAACTGGTCTATGGCAGACCCAGCACATAGTAACTGTGAGAGATAAGTACATCCCTCTGGTGGTCAGTTGCTACTACCAGTCAAGACATCGAAGATGTCTAGTGACCGATAGCGGCTTGCCAAGCAAGCACCAAGAGCGGCGACCTCTAGCCCTGATGGACTAAAACATGCTTAATAAATAGGATTATAGGAAACAACTACTGGACGGGCAAAGGCCCCGACTCCCATTGAATTATACCTATAAATCCAAGATTGGTAGCCAAATTTGTTATTTGTCTTTTCTCCACCAGACACAGACCGGTTTCGAACTCTTTATGTTCTCATCAGTGTGCCACAGGTAGCTGAAAAGACAAATAACAAAGGCAAACCAAACTGGTCTATGGCAGACCCAGCACATAGTAACTGTGAGAGATAAGTACATCCCTCTGGTGGTCAGTTGCTACTACCAGTCAAGACATCGAAGATGTCTAGTGACCGATAGCGGCTTGCCAAGCAAGCACCAAGAGCGGCGACCTCTAGCCCTGATGGACTAAAACATGCTTAATAAATAGGATTATAGGAAACAACTACTGACCAGTTTGGTTTGCCTTTGTTATTTGTCTTTTCAGCTACCTGTGGCACACTGATGAGAACATAAAGAGTTCGAAACCGGTCTGTGTCTGGTGGAGAAAAGACAAATAACAAATTTGGCTACCAATCTTGGATTTATAGGTATAATTCAATGGGAGTCGGGGCCTTTGCCCGTCCAGTAGTTGTTTCCTATAATCCTATTTATTAAGCATGTTTTAGTCCATCAGGGCTAGAGGTCGCCGCTCTTGGTGCTTGCTTGGCAAGCCGCTATCGGTCACTAGACATCTTCGATGTCTTGACTGGTAGTAGCAACTGACCACCAGAGGGATGTACTTATCTCTCACAGTTACTATGTGCTGGGTCTGCCATAGACCAGTTTGGTTTGCCTTTGTTATTTGTCTTTTCAGCTACCTGTGGCACACTGATGAGAACATAAAGAGTTCGAAACCGGTCTGTGTCTGGTGGAGAAAAGACAAATAACAAATTTGGCTACCAATCTTGGATTTATAGGTATAATTCAATGGGAGTCGGGGCCTTTGCCCGTCCAGTAGTTGTTTCCTATAATCCTATTTATTAAGCATGTTTTAGTCCATCAGGGCTAGAGGTCGCCGCTCTTGGTGCTTGCTTGGCAAGCCGCTATCGGTCACTAGACATCTTCGATGTCTTGACTGGTAGTAGCAACTGACCACCAGAGGGATGTACTTATCTCTCACAGTTACTATGTGCTGGGTCTGCCATAGACCAGTTTGGTTTGCCTTTGTTATTTGTCTTTTCAGCTACCTGTGGCACACTGATGAGAACATAAAGAGTTCGAAACCGGTCTGTGTCTGGTGGAGAAAAGACAAATAACAAATTTGGCTACCAATCTTGGATTTATAGGTATAATTCAATGGGAGTCGGGGCCTTTGCCCGTCCAGTAGTTGTTTCCTATAATCCTATTTATTAAGCATGTTTTAGTCCATCAGGGCTAGAGGTCGCCGCTCTTGGTGCTTGCTTGGCAAGCCGCTATCGGTCACTAGACATCTTCGATGTCTTGACTGGTAGTAGCAACTGACCACCAGAGGGATGTACTTATCTCTCACAGTTACTATGTGCTGGGTCTGCCATAGACCAGTTTGGTTTGCCTTTGTTATTTGTCTTTTCAGCTACCTGTGGCACACTGATGAGAACATAAAGAGTTCGAAACCGGTCTGTGTCTGGTGGAGAAAAGACAAATAACAAATTTGGCTACCAATCTTGGATTTATAGGTATAATTCAATGGGAGTCGGGGCCTTTGCCCGTCCAGTAGTTGTTTCCTATAATCCTATTTATTAAGCATGTTTTAGTCCATCAGGGCTAGAGGTCGCCGCTCTTGGTGCTTGCTTGGCAAGCCGCTATCGGTCACTAGACATCTTCGATGTCTTGACTGGTAGTAGCAACTGACCACCAGAGGGATGTACTTATCTCTCACAGTTACTATGTGCTGGGTCTGCCATAGACCAGTTTGGTTTGCCTTTGTTATTTGTCTTTTCAGCTACCTGTGGCACACTGATGAGAACATAAAGAGTTCGAAACCGGTCTGTGTCTGGTGGAGAAAAGACAAATAACAAATTTGGCTACCAATCTTGGATTTATAGGTATAATTCAATGGGAGTCGGGGCCTTTGCCCGTCCAGTAGTTGTTTCCTATAATCCTATTTATTAAGCATGTTTTAGTCCATCAGGGCTAGAGGTCGCCGCTCTTGGTGCTTGCTTGGCAAGCCGCTATCGGTCACTAGACATCTTCGATGTCTTGACTGGTAGTAGCAACTGACCACCAGAGGGATGTACTTATCTCTCACAGTTACTATGTGCTGGGTCTGCCATAGACCAGTTTGGTTTGCCTTTGTTATTTGTCTTTTCAGCTACCTGTGGCACACTGATGAGAACATAAAGAGTTCGAAACCGGTCTGTGTCTGGTGGAGAAAAGACAAATAACAAATTTGGCTACCAATCTTGGATTTATAGGTATAATTCAATGGGAGTCGGGGCCTTTGCCCGTCCAGTAGTTGTTTCCTATAATCCTATTTATTAAGCATGTTTTAGTCCATCAGGGCTAGAGGTCGCCGCTCTTGGTGCTTGCTTGGCAAGCCGCTATCGGTCACTAGACATCTTCGATGTCTTGACTGGTAGTAGCAACTGACCACCAGAGGGATGTACTTATCTCTCACAGTTACTATGTGCTGGGTCTGCCATAGACCAGTTTGGTTTGCCTTTGTTATTTGTCTTTTCAGCTACCTGTGGCACACTGATGAGAACATAAAGAGTTCGAAACCGGTCTGTGTCTGGTGGAGAAAAGACAAATAACAAATTTGGCTACCAATCTTGGATTTATAGGTATAATTCAATGGGAGTCGGGGCCTTTGCCCGTCCAGTAGTTGTTTCCTATAATCCTATTTATTATGCTATTTTTTTATCGTCCCGATTTGCTATTTCCATTGTTAATTGTACTCCATTTTAAGTGTATGTCGAGGTGTGTGTTGTGGATAACAACGAAGAAGGGCATGGCCGTCATCATGTTTATTCGAATTTAAAACATCAAAAATAACAGACAATTTTTTCCTTAAACAAATACAATAATTATTCGGATTTTTAACTAGTTCTTTTTCTTCAGATATCAGACAGTTTTTTCCTTAAGTTCAATAACACCCTGTATATTAGTCAGAGCAACAAGCACTAAAGACAGATTTGAAATCGAACCTTTTTCGTTTTAAAATCGAACGAAATTTAACACCACGACGTTTATAACGTTTCGCAGTTTATTTTATAAATTTGCGTATGTTTACAAGCAAATTAATATAATGACCTGACAACCTGTCGTAATTTTTCATCTTCTTATTATTCTATTTTGACAAATTTAACACAATTCAGAGCAAAATTCAACAAACACATTATCTCCACGATATTTTAAACATATGTACCGAATCCCTCTTCTAAATTTTCACGAATTCAAATTCGAATATAATTCTCATTAATCTAGATTGTTGGCAGCAGCAAGAATTTATTTTTAGGAAAGCTATGATTGTTTTAAAATGTTACCTACAGCTTCAACTTTATAGCTTTTAATGAAAATACTGCCGCGTGTTTCTGACTCTATCCCTATAAAAATAAATGTACGACTACATATTCCAATAATAATAAATGTAGGACAGGGCGGATTCTTTAATAGATTTTATTGTTCGCCACATTGATATAAGAAATCTCTGTTTTTGGAAATATTCACAGAAAACCATTGTCAGGGTTCCCCTTGTGGAAGCTTCTTTCAGGAGCATTTTTCGACGATTATAGGAGCTCAGTTTTGGTCAGGGAACACCCTGTACAAATGTAAACAAAACAATACTCACGTCTTAAAAAGTTTTTTTTAATCAAATACCCTCGCAAATACCTCTCTCGTCATACTTTATTACCAAATGGAGACACAAGTAGCATATACTAGATACCGTTTCTTCAGCGACAAAAAAATAAATTAAAGTTACTGTTAGTTCACGCCAAGGCAATTGATACACCTAGCTAGAGGAAAGGTACATAAATATTTTACAGTTTTAATGAATTTACTACCAACTTGTGCAATCACAAGAGATCAACACTATAAACTTTTTATAAACATTTAAATTTTCGCGTCTCCAGCAGTAAAAGATGCCAGAGCTCTCTCATCGACGTTTCTTCAAGAAATGAGAACACAATGACGTTCTAGTGGGGGCTCCATAAACAGCCTCCCACTTGGATTGATTCGCGTCTTTGAAGAATTATTGCGTTAGTGATCAAGTTTATGTGCACTGAAAAAGATGTAGGTGGTTTCGGGTAATATGATAGTGATCAGTGTGTTTCGGGATGCCTATGTCTCTGAATGAAGGTGACGCTTGTTGCTTCGTTGCTCAAGGATAATTTACTGCTTTAATAATTATTATTGTTGTTAGATAATTTGTTTGTGTTTGTAATTTGCTCGGAACAGGTGCTTTATGCATATATGTATTTTTCCGAGGAGGAAAATCCACACGTTTGTTTAATTATGATTTAATTTAATGTTTATTTTAATTTATATACCTACCTAGGTAACTATTATACTCGCTTGTAGATGCAAAAAGACTTAAATGCTTAAACCGTTCAGTCCTCAAAAATAATAGCTTATATGTATACCTCTTATTTTATATAATTTAAATTTTGAGACGTTACAGAAGATGTGTTTTTCAACGTTTTTCAACTTTAATTTCAACCATTTTTCAACATAACCTCAAAACTATTGAGAAAAACGTCAAAAACCAATTTTTTGATTTTTTATTTTTATCTCCCACAAAAGTGATTCGATTTTAATGAAATTTGGTGAAAATGTACATTTTTGTGTCTCAAATAAGCTGGAATTTTTTGAAGCGAAATATTTATTTTTTGATTTGTTTTGCGAACTTAGTTTGAAAAAAGGCCTAATTTTCAATAAAAAAAGTTGATTAACAAAATTTTGATTTTTGAAAATTTCAGGACGGAATTTTTTTTGTTGAAACCTCTACTTTAAGATGGTGTAAAAAAATCGTACTCTTACTATGGAAAAACATTGTCAAAATTGGAAAAACCAAAACAAAACAAAAACTCCAATAAAATAAAAATCAAAAAATTGGTTTTTGGCGTTTTTCTAAATAGTTTCAGGTTATGTTGAAAAATTGTCGAAATCCTACTTCTGGTTATTTGTTGGGGGTCCAATCGATTTTTCCCCATTTGTATACCATTAATCCGACCATCCATATACTGCTAAGAATTTTATCGATTTTTAGCCTCTGAAAACCGGTTCGGCACTAGACTATTTAATAATTACAAATCATAAATATGAAAATCTGTCTTGAATATACTCATATAATGATAATAATAAGGCAGTTCTTATTGACGTCTAGTTAGTAAATTCCTCGTAGTAACTTAAGTATTTAACCGACATCTTGTAATAGTTATAATTACAATGAAACTAGTTTGAATAATTAGATTCGTGCTATTAGAACTTTAAATCGATTTATTGCCTTGTTCTTAAATGTCTAATCTGCTTCTTTTGCATTTGCTGTGTTTACTTCAACAAATAGCGTGCTTTGTCAGGAGGGCTTGCTGTTTGCCTCGTTATCCTAATTGCTTTAATCACCGTCATCCATTAAATGCTTCCCTACCGTATCCATTGTTGTATTTAGGGATTTTTTGCAATTTACCTTTATATTAAAATTCATATTTGATTAATGAAAACAAAGATTGGTAAGGATATTAAAAATGTTGGATAATATTATTTTAAATGTGATTATGGTCAATTATTCGAAATGTTAAAAACTAAAAATGCAATATTCAAATTTAGTGAATTCACTAATTTTAGGATGGACGGAATGAGTAAAAAGTCGTCCACTCTGAACCAAAATTCGCTTATTTTGTTTTTGGTAAAGTTTCCTTGAATCGCCTTATAATTTTTACAAACCGGCAACGCTGCAATTTTGGAAAAAGGCTTAAATTCTCTTTCCAAAAATATAACATAATATCTACATTTACATATTTAGTAAAATACTAATAATAATTATTATTATTATTTTAATTATTATCAGTATTTTACTAAATATGAAGGTAAATATATGTTATGGTTATATTTTTGGAAAAAGAATATAAGCCTTTTTCCAAAATTATAAAAATATTCCATTAAAAAAAAATCGCTTTGTTTTCTTCCACTTTTATTTGACTCAATTGTTTTTCTGTTGAAATTTTCGAAATCCTTGAAAAAAATACTGTAAGTTACGTCAAATATTTTTGTTTTATTTCCAAAGACAAACCAAAAAATTGGCGTGAGAACGTGTACATAGAGCAAAACTTCGAAAATTACCTAAGATTTACGTAAAAAGTTTTTACCGTTAAAAAAATATCAATATATAAAAAAGTTACATAACCTACCCAAATTTCGTAAAAAGTCAGTTTTCACCTTATAACTCTAAAATGGTAAGATATATCGAGGAAATCATCAAATTTATGACACCCTTTTAATTATACTACAAAAAATAATTTATTTAGTTTGTTATTTCGTCGTGTCGTGCCAAATACAATTTTTGAACTTCCTCTGTAATTAGTCTGCTTGTTGGGTACTACAATAATAATAAAAAAATATTCCCAACTTCATACGTCAATAGTTGGGCAGTTTAATAACGGGTGTTGCAGCCGACGCCGACGTATTTCCAAGGCGTTTATTAAATCTAAATATTTCTAATTATGAACTTCCAATAGAGGAACTGGCGTTTCAAAAAACACGCACCTTTTAGAGAGCACCTTATGATTACAGTTTTAAATTGCATTTTCTTTAAATGGTCAGTAAAAGTCGAAGGTGTGTCCCAGAATGATTAGAACATATGAACAAGGAAAGGTAATTACTGCTTGAGCGTACGGCATGTATTTTTTCCTCTTGACAATTTAACTAATTACATGTTCTGTTAAGAACCACTCATATCATTCTGTCCGTGTTTAGAGGGTTTAAACTACCCAAATAGCAGCCCAAGCTTGTCACATCGTATCTATGCCCTACCGGATTAAGATCTGGCGACTGAGCAGGCTTGTTGCCTTCCATATACTTTCTTATTATGAGGTCGTACATAAGAATAAAGTTTGTCCCACATGTATTTATATCTTGTCCTGAATTTGTTCTTTTCTATCGACAAAAATAATATCGTTCACATAATATCGCATGTTCACGAAATGGTGTCCATAATTTTTTGGGCGAAATATGTAATAAATTTAAACTAATGTGCATTTGACAATATTGACAACAGATTATACACGATATCTTGCTCGATATTTTGCGCATGAATACAACCGTCAAGTCATTCAGAATAATTTTAAAATCTGATCATATTTCTAAGGCAAATTAACAGGACTGCACGTTCCTGCTGGGGCGTTTAGAATAATGTAATGAATAATAATGATTAACTGCGTTATTTCAAGTTTCATTCATACCTCTATGTATGTGTGGCCAACATTTCTTGTGCACATTTCCTGTGAAATATACCTAAATTATACCGATTTGTTGCATGTCCTGAATTTTTATGGCAAAATAAAACGACTTATTAGGAATGGTTAATGTTTAGATAACTTACTGTTGGTGTTTTTAATAGCGCATTGTTATTTACCAACTCTTATTTGCAGAATTATGTTGATTTTTTATTTTTATAGTTTTTCGTAAGGATCTCTTAAAAATTTTGCTCTAATTTTGGGTTTTTAAAGAATTTTTTAGCCATGTACGTAATTTTTTTAAGAATATAATATATTAGAAAATAACAAAATAGGGCTGAAATAGTCCTTAAAAGTTCAACACTTTTATCCTAAAAAATGTTAAATATTTGGGGATTTCTTAGCTCTATTTCGTCATTTTTTAAGAAATTCTGAAAGTGTTACGAATTCTCGAAATGGGGCTGAAAAAGAATCCTATAAAATGCAAAACTGATCTCCTAATAATTTTGTGTATTTAACGGAATTTTCCAGCCCTATTTCGTTATTTCTTAGAGAATGGCTTATAGAATTGAAAAATTCCTCTAACATTCAACATTTTTAGAAAGAATTCCTGCAAAATAACGAAATAAGGGGGAAGAAATGCCCAAAACTTTTCTCCTACGAATTTTGGATTTTTTAAGGAATTTTTCCAACGCTATTTCGTAATTCCTTAAGAATTTCTTATTGGATTGAAAAATCCACAATAAAGACATTTTTTTAAAATGAAGAAATATGGATTTAAAAAACCCTCAAAAATCCAAAATTTTAGAACAAGAGTATTGTGGGAATTTTTTCAACCTCATTTTATAATTTCTTAGGAAATGGCGTAAGTTGAGGAATCCCTTAATAATTCAACATTTTTAGAAAGTCCTTAATTTTTAATAAAAAAATAGTAATTCAAAGAATCCTCAAATATCCAAAACTTTTCTTCTCGCAGTTTTGGACTTTTAAGGGAAGTTTGTAAACCCTATTTCATAATTTCTTAAGAAGTTCTTGGGACATTGTGTATAGGGTTATCAAATCTCTCAAAATTCAACATTTTTCTAAATAAATTTTGTTTAAATGAAGGATTTAAAAAACCCTCAAAACTTCACAACTTTCGTCCTAAAAATTTTAGATTTTTTATGGAATTTCAGTCTTATTTTATAGTTCTTATGAATTTCTTAGGACATGGCGTATATGATTGAAGAATCTCACAAAAATTTAACATTTTTAGAAAGACATTTTAAAAAATCCTCAAATATCCAACTTTTCTTCTCGAAATTTTGGGTTTTTAAGGGAAATTTTACAATCCATTTTCGTAATTCCTTAAGCATTTCTTAGGAAATTAAAGTTGAAATTAATTGAAAAAATTATTTTGCTGTTTTTAATTTTTTATCTTCCTTAAAAGCCCCAGTTTGGTTTAAACTATGACCAGGCTGGTTGTTGCCAGGAAGAAGATAAATTTTAATTCTGGGTGTGGACAAAATGTATATTTTTGTACTTCAATCTGAGTTAAGACATTTTATTTTATTTTTCTCATCACTTTGTATGTACGATAAAATTAGAAATATGAATAAAACAAAATAAATATTTATTTATTGCTTGTGAATCGAATCCTAAAGGTAAAAAATTTGTGTTAAATTATTAAGAATTTAAAATTTGTATTTTCTTCTTACTTTTTTTTATTTGACAGCAGCACAACATTTAAAATTGATTTGTCTTTGATTTACTACCAAAACTCTTATTTTTTTCACTTTTCAGAAAACAAAATAGATTCAAGATTCAAGATAGTTTGTTGAAAAATCGATCAAAATTCAACATTTTTCTAAAGAAATTTTTTTAATGAAGAAATAAAGCATTGAAGAAATCTTCAAAATAAAAAAAATTGATTTTTTGAGGGAATTCTTTCAGCCCTATTTTATAATTTCTTAATAATTTCTTAGGCAGGTTGAAGAATCTCAAAAATCCAAAACTTTTTTTTGAGGGAAGTTTTACAACCTTATTTCGTAATTATTTAAGAATTTCTTAAGAAATGGTGGAAAATCCCACAAAATTCAACATTTTTCTAAAGAAATTTTTTTTAATGAAAGAATAAAAAATCCCCAAAAGTCCAAAACGTTTGTCGTGAAAATATTGCATTTTTAAAGTAATATTTTCAGCCCTATTTCATAATTTCTCAAGAATTTCTTAGGAAAGGTTGAAGAATCCCTCAACAATTCCTATATTTTTAGAAATAAATTATTTTTTAATGAAGAATAAGGATTTATAAAATCCTCAAAAATCCAAACTTTTGTACTAAAAATTTTGAACTTTTGAGGGAATTCTTTCAGCATTTTTCATGATTTTTTAAGAATTTCTTGGGAAATGGTGTATAAGATTGAGGAATCCCTCAAGAATTCAACATTTTTCGAAATAAATTATTTTCCAATGAAGAAATCAGGATTCAAAGAATTTCCAAAAATCCAAATCTTTTATCTTAAACATTTTGAATTTTTGAGAGAATCCTTTCAGCCCTATTCCAAAATTTTTTAAGAATTTCTTAGGAAATGGCGTAGAGAGTTGAAAATCCCTTAAAATTCAACAAATTTTAATGAAAAACTAAGGATTTAAAAAAATCCACGAAAATCCAAAATTTAGACGTAAAAATTTGAGATTTTCGAGGGAATTTTTTCAGCCGCCTTATTTTTTTATTTTTTAAGCATTTGTTAAGAAATGGCATATAAAGTTGAAGAATTCCTTAAAAAGTGAACATTTTTTTAAAGACATTATTTTTTAATGAAGAAATAGGAATTTAAAGAATTCTCAAAAATCCAAAATAATTATTCTTCTAGAAATTTTGGATTTTTTAAGAAAGTCTTACAGCCTTATTTTGTAATTCTTTAAGAATTTCTTAGAAAATGGCGTATAGTGTTGAAAAATCCCTCACATTTTTAATAAGAAAATAAAAATTCAAGAAAATCTCAAAAATCAAAAACTTTGTCCTATAAATTTTAGATTTTTAAGGCAATTTGTTTAAGCCCTATTTTATAATTTCTTAAGAACTTCTTAGGAAATTGCGTTTAGGGGTTGAAGAACCCCTAAAAAAATTAACATTTTTAGATAGAAATTAATCCACAGAAAATCAAAACTCTCCTCGAATTTGGAATTTTAGGGGTTCTAAAACCGTATTTTGTAATTTCCTAAGAATTTCTTAGAAAATGGCGTATAGGACTAAAAAATCCCTCAAAAATTTTGATATATTTTTTTACGAAGAAATAGGGATTTTAAAAGTTTCTCAAAAACCAAAGTTTGCTCCTAAATATTTTAAATTTTTTAGGCCATTTTCTCAACTCCATTCCAAAATCTCTTAGAAAATAGCATGTAAGGTTGAAGAAATCTCTCATAAATCCAAAAATTTTGGAAATAAATTCTTGAGAAACCACGAAATAGGAGAACTGGAAAACCTACCAAATAATTCAAAACTTTTCTCCGAAATATTTTGGATTTATTACGAATTTTTTCGTCATTAAGTACTTAAAAAATTCATAAGAAATGACTAGAGATGAAGCTAAAAAAAATCCTTGAAAATCCAATAGGAGAAAAATTTTGAATTTTTATGGCTGAAAGATTCCCCAAAAGCCCAAAATTTAACTGAACAGTAATTTTGGGCACCACACACCGATTTAAAAAAAAATTTACTGTTTTCTAGTTATTAACGAAGTATGGACTACTAAATATCACATAAAAGCGTTGTGGAAAGAACTATTATTAGCAATATGATTTCGAATTTCCCAACAGCTCAAATGTCGCATATTTTCCCTAACAACGTATTACAAATTAAAGCCAGTCGCTAGTCGTTGTCCTTTGTCCTTTTCAAACATTACGCAATCATCTACGTATATGCCACAATAATAGCGTACAGAACTTTATATGGTACAATATGTGAGAGATTGCAGGCTGGCCGTGTGGGTGAACGGGTTCCAGCCATTTTTTTAGCACGTGCATTGATCTAACCTACGCTTATTCCAACTGAAGTAACTGTTTATCTAAAGGGAGTCGACGCAAAAAGCAATAACAGCCGCGTGCATACATACTGCGCTTCATATTCATATTTCACAACAAAACAAACATTAACACAGCGAGCGAAATAGAGAAAAACTTGGCTAAATATTTACGGTGTACTTTTTTAATCGAAACACAAATATCCTGAGAAAACACTCTGGCTTTTAACCTGGGAGACTGTTTTCCTTCAACGCGTATACATTGAAGGCAAACAGGATCTGCTAGTCCTTTTTTACTCGTTCACGATATTGAATTACCGATATCAATGAAGCTACTGTTCAAAAGGTACATCACCATTCACTAAACCAACTGGGGTCGGAATGGAAACTTTGATATGCATGAATTAGATACTCTGATGGAATGACTTTCCCTAAAAAAATTAGATAAATTGACTCATCCTGAGAAATTAGCATTTGCATTTGGATGGTATTTTCCAATTTTACGTTCATTTTCAATTTGAAGTGGTAGGTATTCTAAAAGACCCAAAAAAGACAAAGAAAATTTGGCCAATTTGACAGATCAACTTGTCTTTAGAAACCAATATTTTCCCTTCCATTTTCCAATTTTACATTACACTATCCAATTTCAACGTGCGAGACCGTTGACCGTCGACTCATCTATAAAAACCAGCTTTTGCATTTGAATGGTGTCTTGCAATTTTGCTTTAAGTTTCAATTTTATTATAAAAAATAGATCATTCCGACCATGTGAATACATACATCACTAAAAAATAAACCTGTATCTAAGATCACTGCGGTTGACATTCGATACAATACGTCAAACAGAATATCAGATGTATCAACAATAAAAATTAAGACCTCCAATTTGTCTCTTAATTTTTTTTTTATTGTTGATTTAAAAGAGCCATCCGCTTTTTTAGTAAAAATTCTTGTACGAAGGACTACTAATTGATCCTAATTTGTTCGGCCATTATCAACATATCAATCTGACATCAAGTTTTTTTAATAATCCGATACTCTTCAACTTGTATTTTACCGCATTCCCATGTTTGTGCTACTGGTAACGCGAAATTTAATTATGAAAAAAATTGACGCCAATCATATCGTCAAATTTTATGTTTAATTTTTTTGGCTTTTTATATTAAATCTCACTTAATCGGGTTTTAATCCCGACCGTGACCAGTACATGTATTAAGACAGATCCGGCTCAAGCAAAAAATATAAATCCTATTTGACTATTATTGACTAATTTTGAACAACGTATATCTTTCTATCAATGAAACTTCATCTTGGTTTTCAAGGTATACTGACGAACGAACTGACACTTCCAAATATTGGTTTCTTGCATTTAATTTGAAATTTAATAAATTGGGAATAAAAGCACCTCCCGTGAGGACGGTCCTGCTAAGGCCGGTAAATTCTAAACGTAGGTAGCAACCAACAATCAAGCACATTTTTCGTGAGACCATGATATTAAATTCCCATTTGGATGAAAAAGCGGATATTAAACGCTTAAAACATATAATCCGTTCACAGAGTCTGAATGAGTGGCTTACGTCTCATTAAGGATAATTTACATGCCAAGGTCATAAAAAATTAATACCTTTAAAATATCAGCGTTTCACCTGCTAATTGAATCCTTATATAGTAAACGGTTGGCCGGTTGGCAAGTTAAGATACTGCTTCGGGTCAGAACTTAATATAAGGTTGAATAGAAGAAATAAATCCGAAAACAAATTGAGGACCGTTTTATATATGGAAGAATTCCACGTCCATTAGGCGGGCGGTGGATGGAAACGTGGAATATGAACAACAATTATGGCCAACTAAGTGGAACCGATTCATTATCTGAGATGAAAAAGGTGTAGGCAATCTTCATTTGCATACATTGGATCTGCTTAAAAAAATGACAAATTGGTTTCATCCATCCTTCTATGTTAAGTTTTTAAGTATTATTTAGAAACTACTGCTGGGAAAGTTCCGCGCTTCTTCACCTACTCTTTTGAAAATCTCAGTAGAAAATGAATGATCGAGGTAATACAATAACTAGGTTCTAATAAGTTTGAATTGAGATGCGACAGAAATTTATAGAAATTTATGGAAATTTTGATTTTTCCCAGTTTTATTTATTATATTTTAAACCAATTTATATATGTATAAATAAAACATTATGGAAATAGTTGAGAGACGTAAAATTTCAGAAATTTAGAAATGTTGTGAATGTCCGAGGAAATTTATGGAAACTTATGGAAATAGTAGGAAATTTTGATTTTTTTAAAGTTTTGCTTATTATATTTTAAACTAATTTATAAGTAAATAAAACAGAAATAGTTGAGAGACGTAAAATTTCAGAAATTCATGAATGGTGCTAAGTAGTATTCACAGATATTTATGAAAATTTGTGGAAATTTATGAATATATTAGGAGATTTTTCAGTTTTGCTTAAAATTTCAGAATTAATGAAAATTTGTAGAAATTTATGGACATATTAATAAATTCAGATTTTTCCAGTTTTGTTTATTGTAATTTAAACCAATTTATATAAATAAAACATTATAGAAATAGTTGAGATGTAAAATTTCAGAAATTCATGAATGGTGCAAGTAGTATTCACAGATATTTATGAAAATTTGTGGAAATTTATGAAAATATTATAAAATTTTTCAGTTTTGCTTAAAATTTCAGAATTATTGAAAATTTGTAGAAATTTGTAGATATTCAAGAATGGTGCGAATATTTTCAGAAATTTATGGAAATTTTGATTTTTTTCCAGTTTTATTTATTATATTTTAAACCAATTTATATATGTATAAATAAAACATTACAGAAATAGTTGAGAGATCTAAAATTTCATAAATTTATAAATGTTGCGAATATTGACGGAAATTTATGAAAACTTAATTTCTGAAATATTAGGAAATTTTATTTTTCCCAGTTTTGACTATTGTATTTTACACCAATTTTTATATAAATGAAACTTAGAAATATTTGAGACATAAAATTTCAGAAGTTTATAAATCATGCGAATATTCGAAGAAATTTATGAAAATTTGTAGAAATTTATGGGAATATTAGGAAATTTTATTTTTTTTTTTCAGTTTTGCTTATTACATTTTAAACCAATTTATATATAAAAATAAATCATTACGAAATACTTGACAGACGTAAATTTTCAGAAGTTTATGAATGTACGGTGCGAATATTCGCGGAAATTTATGAAAACTTATGGAAATATTAGTAAATTTTGTGTTTCCCAGTTTTTCTTATTGTATTTTAAACAATTTTATATATAAATGAAACATAGAAATTGAGAGACGTAAAATTTCAGAAATTTATGAATGATGCGAATATTCGAGGAAATTTATGGAGATTTGTAGAAATTTATGGGAATATTAGGAAACTTTGATTTTTTCTGTTTTGCTTATTATATTTAAAATATTCCAATTTATATATAAAAATAAATCATTACGAAACACTTGAGAGACGTAAATCAGAAATGTATGAATGCACGGTGCGAATAATCGCTGAAATTTATGGAATTTAAGAATATTTGTAGAAATTTATGGAAATATTAGAAAATTTTGATATTTTCCCAGTTTTGCTAAATATATTTTAAACCAAATTATATATAAATAAAACATAGAAATAGTTGAGAGACGTAAAATTTCAGAAAATTATGAATAGTGCGAATTTTCGCATAAATCTTTGGAATTCATGAAAATTTGTAGAAATTTATGGAAATATTTAGGAAATTTTTATTACATTACATTTTACATTTTAAACTTATTTAAATATAAATAAAACATCATAGAAAAAGTTGAGAAGTAAAATTTCAGAAATTTATGAATGGTGCGAATATTCGCAGAAATTTATGGAATTCATGATATTTATAGAAATTTAAGGAAATGTTAGGAACTTCTGATTTTTTCTCAGTATGTATTGCTTATTATATTTTTAACCAATAAAACATTATAGAAATAGTTGAGGGACGTAAAATTTTAGAAATTTATGAATGGTGCGAATGTTCGCAGAAATTTATGGAATTTATGAAATTTATAGAAACGTATCGACATATTTAATTAACTTTTGATTATTCTCAGTTTTGCTTATTATATTTTAAACCTATAAAACAGTATAGAAATGGTTGAGAGACGTATAATTTCAGAAATTTATGAATGGTGCAAATTTTCGTAGAAATTTATGGAATTTATGACAATTTTTAAAAATTTATAGAAATATTAGGAAATTTTGATTTTTTTCAGTTTTGCATATTATATTTTAACGTAAAATTTCAGAAATTTATAAATGATGCGATTATTCGCAGAAATTTATGGAATTTATAGAAATTTATGGAAATATTAGGAACTTTTGGTTTCTTCTCAGTTTTGCCTATTATACATATTTTAAACCAATAAAATATTATTGAAATAGTAGAAATTTCAGATATTTATGAATGGTACAAATTTTCGTAAAAATTTATGGAATTTATGAAAATTTGTAGAAATTTATGGAAATATTAGGAAATATTTATTTTTTTTAGTTGTGCTTATTATATTTTAAACTTATTTAAATACAAATAAAACATCATAGAAAAAATTGAGGGACGTAAAATTTCAGAAATTTATGAATGGTGCGAATATTCGCAGAAATTTATGGAATTTATGAAATTTATAGAAATGGATCGAAATATTTAATTAACTTTTGATTATTCTCAGTTTTGCTTATTCTATTTTAAACCTAGGTATAAAACATTATAGAAATGGTTGAGAGACGTAAAATTTCAGAATTTATGAAAGGTGCGAATACTCGCAGAAATTTATGGAATTTATAGAAATTTATGGAAATATTAGGAACTTTTTATTTTTTCGCAGTTTTGCTTATTATATTTTAAAAATTTATGGAAATATTAAGATATTTTAATTTTATTCAGTTTTGCATACCTATTTTACTTTAAACCTATTTATACAGTGTGACACACTTAAGATGAAGACAAATCTGTATTTAATTTATTTTTAGAAGTAGAGATTTGAATTTCGGTACAGAAGTAGAACTTCAGGAGCTGCATTTCTTACATTACTCAACTCAAATGTCAGGTGTAACCCCAGCCTACTGCGACCTCGTGAATAGGACACATTCTCATTATTTTGCGTCGCGTTGGAGATATCGAAAAAAGTTACTAAAAAAAGTTGTTCAGAATCTTATTTTAACCGTAGCTACCGAGTTTCGAGACAAAATTCAAATTTTGAAATTTTTTGTAATTTTCACCAAAGTTCGAAATTTTTGTCAGTTTTCACTTGTAAGCCATGGAAACAATTAAGATTGTTAAAATTAAAACTAAAATCATGAAATAAAAATAAAATCATGGCTTACTAGTGAAAACTGACAAACATTTCTAACTTTTGTGAAAATTACAAAAAATTTCAAAATTCGTATTTTGTCTCGAAACTCGGTAGCTACGGTTAAAATAAGATTCTGAACAACTTTTTTTAGTAACTTTTTTCGATATCTCCAACGCGACGCAAAATAATAAGAATGTGTCCTATTCACGAGGTCGCAGTAGGCTGGGGTTACACCTGACATTTGAGTTGAGTAATGTAAGAAATGCAGCTCCTGAAGTTGTAATTCTGTACCGAAATTCAAATCTCTACTTCTAAAAATATATTAAATACAGGGTTGTCTTCATCTTAAGTGTGTCACACTGTATATAAATAAAACATTATAGAATACTTACAAATCTGTATTTATTGCACGTAAACTGTTCTGATTTAAAAATCGGATACGCCATTGTCGCCATTCATAATTATTACATTTTTCATCAAACATTTTTTTAATAATTAATTAATTATTTCATAGTTCTGCATTGTTTTTTTTTTAAGTTTAATTAGAAAAATATGTGTGCGTCGCATCATTTATAAGAATACGGTCCTGTCCGTAGATTTTAAATTTGTGATAATAATCAACGAGCGTCGGCTTTTGGACAAGATTATCATATTACATCGCATCGGTCCACCCATAGCCTTAAGCTCTAAATCGTACAATTGTCCAAATAATTCAATTAAGTCACGTAGAAGTCTTTTAAAAACCAGAGGACCTGCTGATGTAGTCCACCAAATAATCGACGAATTTCTAAACGAGTTTGAACGTATAACATAAGCGTATTAACACCGTAACTAATAACGAGGAAGTTTTAAATTTTAATTTAAAGCTATTAAAATTACGAAATTAGATTATTTCCATTAACCATTTACCTTCACATCACAAGTGCTATAAATGTATGAAGCTCGAGATGGCATTCCATCCAGCAACCTTGCTTTTATCAACTTACTCTATAATCTAAAATCCAATTCAGAAAAGCGAGGAGCATGCATTGTTTGTTTACTATCGATATAGTAAGTGGATCATTGAGTAACAATCCTTTATTCAATAGTGATATATAATATTTTTAATAGAAAACTAGTCGCCATCCCAACCTACTTGACGTTGGTGTAACCCTGAATTTATTTACATTTGTACCTATCGGTTTATTTGTTTTAATTGTTTTTTTTTCTTTCCGTATCGTTAGATGTTGTCGTTTTATGGATATGTCGATTCGACCTCACACATCAGGACTTTGGACTATATAATTTAAGGGCAAAGGAAATCATTTATTTACACAGGCGTTTTTAAATGTGTCATGTTTCTCCCATTTCTGAAACTATCCAATCAAAATACTGCAAAGTGCTTTCTTCTTAACTGAATTAAAATAATTTTCGATATGCTGTTTATTTAACATCTCTGTACTTTTGTGGACATCCCAACCCACGTAAATATTAGGCGCTATGTAAATTGCAATACAGTAAAAATTAATGTAAATAAGCCGACCATATGGTTTAAATTATATATTTACATTAGCATGTGACAATGTGGTAAATTCAGTAACACCGAAAAATCACCCGCTTCAGATGATAAAGGTCCTTCAATTCTGTCTATCTCTTGGGGTAAAATTTTAAAAATCTACTATAAAGTGAAAAATATAAACGATGGACACCCAAAAAATACAACTATTTTTTTTGTTTCATATACAGTTGTCGTATCCAGCTGAATGAATTGATAAATCTGACAGCAATTGTTTTTCAGAGCTAATAGCTCTCTGAATATCCTTGAATACCAGAATGATTTGCATTACACTTTTCCAGTTTCTGGTATATCCTAATAGCTAAAGATATGATCGTGACAAAGCTAAAAGGATTGTTAAGGTAAAACTTATTGTTTGCATAATACTTTATCAAGCCATTATGTCAAACCTTCACAACGTGCAGAGTGTGATTTAAATGCTAAAGCAATCAGGCCCGTTCTTAGCAATTCTCGATTTGTCCTCAGATAAATGAGAAAATGTGTAAAAAAATAATAAATTATTTTAAAGTTTTATGTATTTAGTGTTACTTCTCTTGCCTGAAATGTTCTATTATTCGTTGTCATTTTCATAATAATAGTTGTTTTGGAAAGACCACTCGCCTAGGTCCGCCCCTGCGCATAATGCCCACCTAAGGCTGCAAAATACCAATAGATTACAATAACTACTTAATAACACATACGTCCCCTGTATTATTAAGCAAATCAGCCTTAATCGGATGATTTGCAGGTAAATAATGCCGCCATTTCATAAACTAATTATTATTAAACAATTTTATACAACACCACCATCCTAGCCATTTACAAGATACCTAATGCTTTGCAACCCGACGTGTCCTGTGTTATTAAAAATGATTTATACTGCAAAATAATGTGTAACTTAATTCCGGTACAGAGTATAATAAATAAATCATTCCGGCCAGCAGCGTGGCAATTAGCGAGATAAATTTTATACACTTTATCGATTACGATCTGGTAATTAATTCATACCTCTTTATTAGTGGGTGGGGATTGTAATCACAGGGCTGGAAAACTTTTATTCCAAAGGAGCCCTCGTTACAACGCTCACACCAAAGTTTGCTGTCATTTGCCATAATCAACACGAAATGATGACATAAGGTGGCGTATTAATGGCTTTTTAATTGGTACGGAAGCGCAGGATAGTTGGCGAATATTAATCAGTTGGTATACGTTTTGGAAGTTTTCTTGAAAGAACTGCCATTATATTTAAGGAGCATTTTTCAAAATTTCAAACTTTTTTGGGGTATATTTATATTTGTTCTTACTGCTGAGTGAAAAATACATACTCCAGCCAAGTTGCCACAAAATAGAATTTTCCTTTCTTTTCTTATCCTTGATAGCTGTCAAATGTCAAAATTACTGTCGAATTTAGAAATTGAAAAGTATGTCTTTCGTAATTGAAAACAATGTGATTTTTCATAAAAGAAGATATAAAATATCCTTTCTACGAGCGTGCGTAAAGTACTAACTTTACGCACGCTTTATAGTGCGTAAAGTTAAAATTTACGCACTAGTGCGTAAAGTGTTTTTATTTTACGCACTAGTGCGTAACGTAAAGTAGTAAACAATTGCATAACAGAGCTCCTATAATAATCATATCTTATTTTAAAAACGCTAAATATTTAATCATGGTATATTATTATAAAATGTACCTACCTAATTCTCAATTTTTTATAATTCTGAAGTTTCATTATTTATATTCTCAAGACTGATTAGTTTCACTCATTTAAAATTAAATAGGCTATAGCAATATTGCAATTTTTAAATGACATGAAGTTTTGACGTTTCACATTATTATTATTAGAGAATTTAAGTCCATTTCGGTAGTAGAAAAAAATATTGTAGGTATATGTCAAGTGCGTAAAGTGAGATTTTTTTCATGAATGGGAATTACTATTAAATGTTTCAATTTTTATAATTGAAATTAAAATAACGTTTTCACTTTTGACAGCTGTCAAACTTTCTGTCAACTGAATAAAAATGCCATTTAATAATTATTTTCACAAATGACATTTGTACTTAAAAAGACATTTTTCTATGGGTTTTGGAGGTACTGAATACTAAATTAATTTCATAATATTATTATATTTGTTGGTAGGTGCCAAAATTGCTGTCAAAATGAAAACTATGCAAGTTTGGCTTCCATAATTCTGTAAATATTGTAAATTTCAGTAGAAGTGTTTTTTTAAATTTGCCAGTTTCATAATTGATATTAAAATTTTGTTTTCACTTTTGACAGCTGTCAAAATTTTTTAACTTAATGAAAATGACATTTTATAATAAAATTATTTAAACAAATAAACGTAAGTACTTAGCAAACATTTTTTTTTTTTGTAAATTTTGGAGGTACTGAATACGAAAGAGATGTCAAAAAAATATTCTGTTCATTGGCAGATGCCAAAATTGCTGTCAAATTTAAAAATTTATAAGTATATCTTTCGCAATTTTGAAAATAATGTTGATTTCCATAGAAGATATATAAAATATTTTAAAACTTTCTAGTTGCGTTGTAACCTTTGACAGCTGTCAAAATTTCTGTCAACTTCATAAAAATGCTATTTTATTATTATTTCTACAAATTAAAGTACTTAGCAAACATTTTTCTATAGATTTTGGATCATTTTGGAGGTTTTGAATACGAAAGTAATACGAAAAAGATATACTTGCATATTTTTAAATTTAGCAATGGTTTTGGTATCTATCAAAAAGCAATATTTTTTTGACATCAATTTCGTATTTAGTAAGTACCTGCAAAATCTATAGAAAATTGTCTGCTCGGTACTTTCATTTGTTCAAATAATTATTACTTAAATGACATTTTCATTAAGTTGATAGAAAATTTGGCAGCTGCCAAAAGAGAAAGTATTTTAATTTTAATTATTTTAAAAATAGAAAGATTATTTAAAGAATTTTATATCTCCTTTAATATAAAACTCACATTGTTTTCAAAATTACAAAAAACACAAATTTTGGCAGCTGTCAAGAATACAAAAAAATTCTATTTTGGCAGATCTATTACCTGTTTTCAAAGTAAAAATTTAAAACTAAATTGGATATTTGTGACCTGTAGACTGATTTTAATTGAAAAAAAGGATATTTTTTAATAAAAACCTTAATTTTGGAAATTATAAAAAATTATAACTTATAATCAAAAATCCGGCTAGAGAGATTGATCGAGAATTTAAAAACGAACATTAAAAAAAAATAAGATGATCCAATAAATTCTGAGGTCCACAGAGATTTTTGAACGATATTCTTTTTTTCTACGCCACTGTGCAGCGGCCAGGTAGCGGGACGCATTTTACTTTAAAACTCATTCCATGTTGCTCCTTTTTTATATAATAAATTAAAATTATGTTACAACGGCCATAGAAAGAATGTACTTTATTTGACGACAATTTGTTTTTGGTTACATTTGCAGCAAGTGTCTGAAAGTTTACGAGAAAAAATTCTTAAAATATATTTTTAAAAAAATACGATTAAAACAAGTTTTTAAGCTAAATAAATATAAATATAATAATTCAAAATATTTAATTATTAATTTTCAAATTAAGTAGTAGTTTTTTATTTACCAAAAAAAAAATATTTTTAAAATAAACACTGTATCATTGCAATTGAATCGTTATGAATTATTTATTATGTAATGTTTAAATTTACATACAGGGTGTCAAAAAACAGACAAATTTTAGACATGAAATATTTTATTATTTATTTTGTAAAAAGTGTCCCATTACCAGTTTACATTAAAATAGTAGAAAGTTATAATGAAAACGATTTATTATTCAATAAAGTGCAAACATCCAGCGCTAGTTCTTTTCCGCACGAGTTTGATAGTTTTGTTTTTCTGTAATCCTTAAACTATAGTTATTTTCCTAACAAGTGCGGAAAGTGGTACTTTTCCGCACTGCCGTTGACCGAACGACGCGAAGCGGAGTTCGGTCAAGCAGTCAAGTGCGGAAAAGACAGTTTCCGCATGTGTTAGGAACAATATTTTTCCTAGGAGCGTGCTCACATTTTCAAAATGTAATTATAACTTACCCAAAAATGCAAATAAAAATATAATTACTTTTCCGCACGCATGTTAGTTTCGAAAGTAGCACTTTTCCGCACTACTTTTCCGCACTAGTGCGGAAAAGTGCAACTTTCGAAATTAAAATGCGTGCGGAAAAGTGGTATTTTCCGCACGCTCGTAGGAAAAAATATTACTTAGACATTTTTGTGCAATCACAACAACTGTTTATAAAAACTACTTATAAAATGACAGACTTAATAAAAACATTTTTATTTACAATTTCCAATGGTCAATGTACCTAAGAGTGGCAAAAAAATTGTGGTTATCTTTAAAAAAGAAGCTAAGGGCGATGAAATTAAACTAAGAACACGCGAATTCTGCATATCCAAGTTATAAAATTTATTCCAGTTATAGTTTTCACGCTGTATAATTATTACACAGCTCCTGGTAATTGTTTCTGCCAATCCCTCTTGTTAAGCTAAAAGCAACAATTAAAAGGCGATATTGCCAAAGTGATATTGTGTCACAGCTTTCTAAATGTTAAACTATAAAAATGATGGCAAAAAACACTTTGTATTACTTCTCGTTATAGAAATATGAAAGTATGAAATATGCATGAGATCCTATTGACATATTTCGATGTTATCTGCTAATAAATCAATATAAAGAAATTCTCGATTAGTAGTTATTATGATAACCAAACATGGGTAATTGGGATTTTTTATTGTTTAGATATCCTATCGGCGTTGTGCTTCGTTCGATACGTTGTTAGTTACTGATATAAGGCAGTTTGAGCTGTTAAAAAATAATCTTAATTTAGTTGTTTATAATATCTATAAAATAAAAACTACAACAAATTATCGTAAAAATCGAAAAAAATTGTATAACTTATTGAGGTCAAAAAAGGACACGTCTGTTAATAAATTTAGATATAGTATGTAGTCAAGTTGTGAAACAAAAATAAATTGGAGAGCAGTGATATTTATCTGAATTCTAAATTCGTTGAAACCCATAACACAAATTACCAGAACAAAATATTCTACCACCACATTTTTATAAAATAAATATCTATTAGATTTGGAAATATGTATCGTGTTCTTGTTGTGTGCCAGTTTTTTAAATAATTTATGGTAGTTGCTCAGATTGTTTTTTTATGAAATGATATAATAGTACAAAGTTGTCAAAAATTAAAAATATAGCATTTGAACGTTTCGTTTTTGTTGCAGACGACGTGAACCACACTTTTGGACCATTGGACGGTAGCATCTACGCCACCATCGCCAAGAAGCCGGAGTTATCACCTGGCGCCGTTTCGAGTCCATTGACGGTGTCAATGGACAGTGGCATTTCTTCAGCAGGTCAGTGTTATCCCGAAATTACCGAATTTTTTATATATTTTCAATTGTTTGAAGAGAAATTTTGGGAAAAAATTTTATTTAAAAAAAAATGGAAAAGTACGTAGGCTAGAATTACTTTTTTCATTACATTTCTTTCATTTTAAAGCTTTTTACATCTTTGACCACGACATCAGCTGAAGCTTATAAACATAATTTTTTGTCGAAAGGTTGAAGAAACTGTAGATAGTACTTTACCGGGTGCCACGAGAATTAGTTTAGGAAACATAAACCTGGCACAGAACCGTACTTTATATTTTCTATCCAAATTCTAAATTTTATCTCAATAAGCTTTTGCTATTTTTCATTTATAGCTTTCCACTTTTAGTGCACTTTAATTGACGTATTTATCAGTCGCTCTTTTGAGAACACCCAGTATTAACCATCGATTCGCATCCAAATAAAAGGGGTCCTCCTTTATTATCAAAGAAACCCGTTCCAGATCCCCAGCTACTTCACCTTCATAAGCTCTAATATTTCGTAGCAAACAAAGTTTCCAAACCCTGGATATTGAATTTACTCTGCTGGGATTGTATTTTTTATTTTTCCACGCAATATGTCGTAAATTGAACAACGACGCAAATTTAATCCAACATTGACATAACTTCTTCGTTAAAAACGTTAATTGTACGAAAATTTTATTGCGACACATTTCTTAGTCATTACTTTAATGAAGTAAACGAATTAACCGAACATTACAGCGAGTGACGAACGTCAATAAACGGAATTAAAATGTAAAAGTTGTCGCAAGCTGCTGTAGTAATAACTGAAAAATATTTCACTGTCTTTCAAATTGCGCATTTTGTTTAATTACATCTGTTATATTTCTCCCATAATGTTTTCGAAATGAATATCAATATCTTCATCAACATCGTTTTGGACATCTTCCGTAACTTCTGGAACATCATATAATAGATGCAATTTTTAAAAGAAGAATTTTTAAAATAGTTATAAAAAAATTTTGAACAAATACCTTTATCATTATCATTGATAAACCGAAAATAATTTTCGTGTTAAATAAAAATAATTTTTTCCTACGAGCGTGCGGAAAATACCACTTTTCCGCACGCATTTTAGTTTCGAAAGTTGCACTAATGCGGAAAAGTACATTTTTCCGCACTAGTGCGGAAAAGTGCAACTGTCGAAACTAACATGCTCGCGGAAAAGTAATTTTTATTTGCATTTTTGGGTAGGTTATAATTACATTTTGAAAATGTGATCACGCTCCTAGGAAAAATATTGTTCCTAACACATGCGGAAACTGTCTTTTCCGCACTCGACTTCTTGACGGCAGTCGCGTTAGGAAAATAACTATTACGTGCAAAAATTAAAAGTAACATGGGATAAAGGTAAAAAGTGGTAAAATCGTTAAAAAAATAGGTAACTTTGGACGACCTCATCTCGGTCAATTTTTATCAAAAATACTTTTATCGGACACCATTTTGACGGGAATTACGTCAGCTTCTTTTTTTGTGAACCAATACCTATACCTAAATCCACTCAGAAAAAAGTTACACACAAAAATTTAAAAAAAAAATAAAATTTTTCGGATATTTTAAATAGTTTTTTACCTCTTTATAAAAAATTGTATAAGACTCTACAAATTTGTTAATTTAATAATGCCTTCTCTAAAGCTGGATTGTCGACTCTCAGCGTGGTTCTTTGAGCACGAAGCCATTGGTCGTTGAAGCACTTTTGATATTTATTGAATTCAACTTGACTTGGCACCATAATCAACCGCGCCCCTCGATGGCTTCCAGCAAAAGGTGCAAATCTCCGGGATATTTCGTTATAAAAAAACGTTACATCCCTGATGTTAAAGAAAATAAAGACGCTTTTATATTTAAACAATTTTAAAGAAAAATTCATACAAATCATCATTTTTGTGGATTTTATAGCGTTTTGAAAAAATGTTGACGACGAAAAGCACTCAATATCATCAGTATTGCAATGCAATGTGGTTTTAAATACATAATATATACACATTTCCTTGAGTCACTGGGAACACTAGTTGACTTTGCAAAAATGTCAAAGCGAATTTACATACCTAGTCAATGGGGTTATAATATAAAAATACACGACATTTAGCATTTTCTAATTCCAATCGTGACCTCGACAACGCACTTCTCTTCCACAAAATAACCGAACTTGATGCTTGACAAGTAAATAACAATTTTTTGCATCTTATCAAACAAGAAATACGTTTCAGGACAGCCGGTACACATATCGGACCGGATTCCCTTAGCCTTCTATAGCAGCATAGAGGCTGCAATGTGGTCTTGTCCAATTTTGGTTTCTTATAATCCCAGTTACAATAACCGTAATTCATTTCTAAATGAGAATTGCGTATTGAGTGTCAGTTACTGGAGTTTCTAATTGAATTGAATCTATTGGATGAATCACTAGCGACAAAGGCACTTGCGAAATAGGATATAATAAACTAGTTTTTGTGAATACCGGAAAATTGTCAACACCTCAATTTCTAATATTAATTTAAACCTAGAGTGTCTTGGTTTATGTCACCAAATTTCAAGCCAGGAAAAAGTCACACATTTAATTCAATGTTTTACAACATATAGTTATGA
Source organism: Rhagium mordax (assembly GCA_963680705.1). Classification (NCBI taxonomy): domain Eukaryota; kingdom Metazoa; phylum Arthropoda; class Insecta; order Coleoptera; family Cerambycidae; genus Rhagium; species Rhagium mordax. The sequence continues at coordinate 88,414,490 of OY796658.1, forward strand.
AAAGTAGTTGTTTTGACAAATTCGACAATAATTGCGTTCTGAAATGTTTTTTTGCTTTGGATACTATGGATTATGTTATTTAACTCAATTGAGGTCTATGCGGTTTTGAATTCGGGCGACTTGCATTATTAATAAAGTCGTGTGGTTTGATTTGACAGAAGCGGCGATTTTAGTAGCTGTTTTAAAACTCCCACCTATTCCGATTATTATTTGTTTCCGTGATTCTATAACCTAGGCGAAAAACCACAAAAATGTTTGTCCAAGGGATATCTTAACAAGAACAATGACAATGGAATATTGAATTAATAACAATTTGTCACAAATTCATGTATGTAACTGGAAAAATGTCTTTTGCAACATATCCCACATCCGTACGAATACTTCGTATGATCATGTACCGCACAGCAGGAAGGTGTGGAAACAAAAAAATACCAGCAATCACAATTTCTGGTAAACTCATCGCGTGTTGTACTTAATACAGGGTGTTTTCAATAGTGGGGCTTTCCATTCAACACTGGATTCTTATATGTGTGATTTTCGTTATTTAAACAAAAACTTAAAATATCCTCAAAACGAACAAAATTATAGGCGATGTCATTCAGACAGGTTTAAGAATTATATATTTTTTAAATCTTACACCAATAAAACCAATGAATACGTATATCTCTGGCGAGACGAACATAAAGCAGCAATTAATGATTATTATTGTATTGTTATTAATGGCAGCTTTATTGTCATTAATTTATAATTAAAGGAGAAGCTGTATTATAAACTTTGTAGCAATAAATGCTGAAAGTCCCTCCTACAAGTAATAAAAAATGACTTCATATTTTTTATTAAAACCTACTGATTTGAAATGAGACAAATATATTTAACCTTTAAATAACTAAATAATTATTCTGTGTAAAATAACTTTGTGCTTGTTCATAATTATTTATTCTGAAAGGGCAATTAAAAAATTGTTGAAAATTCACGTGTGCATGGCGCATGTGTCTGTTCGATTTCGATCACTTGCTATTTACTTTCGTATACTAGTCCATCCAAATCGAAATCGAAAAACCATTTCAAGTAATCGAATATACAGACTGACATTTTTTGAAAACGCTTACAAAAACACATAATTTCATTAAAATCCTAATGCTGTTTTTTTCCCTTATACCGTTTTGTTCTTTAAATAGGATTTTTTAAACAAAATAATTTATTTTAAAATTGAAACCTAAATAAAAATTAAAAGAGTGGTTTTTGAAATATTCTAAATTTTGTCGAAATCTTGACAGAGAAATGTCATATTTTTCAAATTAAACATAATTTTTAATTTTTCATGGTGGAAGCTGATTAAGGTAGATACCAACTTTCAAATGATTTATTAGAATTTAAACTTTCGTCTACAGGGTGCTCATAATTTAATTTCGTATATGTAGATTTAAAAACATCATTAACTTTTTTTATTTTAAATGGAACGCCCTGTATATTATTTCATAATCAAATAGAGAATTACAACTGCTTTCTGACGATCACCCACACACGATATTTATTTTGAGTAGTTTAGCAGCAATTTAAGGTAAAATGTTTAAAAAAACAAATGAAAGCGTTTTATCAAATATTGTTTATTTATTTTTTCTCTTAATCCCCTAATAAATAATAGTAAAAAATAACAAATGAACATTTTGTCCCTTATTGGTTAATTTTTGAAAATAAATAAATTTTTTGACGTGTCAATACAATTATTTTTCAAAATTTTTGAATTCAACTCATTTCCGAAATTTTTGAATCCAAATTTTATATCGAAATTGTTTAAATCAATTTGTTTTTTATATTTTTGAAATCAAATTTTTTTAAAAAATTTTCAATTCAAATTTTTTTTTTTATTTTCCATTTCAAAATTTTTGAAATCGAATTTTTTTCACAATTCTTGAAATGAATTTTTTTTGACATTTCTCAATTGAATTTTTTTTCAAAATTTTTGAATTAAAATTTTGTTTTTAATTTTTGAAGACAAATTTTTCACAAAATTTTTTAATCCAAATTTTTTTCGAAATTTTTTAATTTAAATTTTTTTCAAAATTTTTGATCCAAATTTTTTTTTAATTTTTAAATCAAATTTTTTTTTGATATTTTTGGAATCAAATTATTGTATTGTCATCGATCCTTGATAAGTGTGCAAAGACTGCAAAGTTTCAGTTTTGAAGAATATAAGTTATTATGCTATATCTTCTTTTGTTTTTGAAATAAATAAATAATTTAAAATGCTTTTGTTTGTTTCATGGATGACTTTATTTCATAACATATATTTGTGTTATCTTGACTGTTGCACAAATCGTCACAAAGATCGATTTTAATGGCAAACAGGACCGGTCTCAAAATATAAAATATTTTCAAATGTTAAATGTGATGGCAGAAAGTCAAAACGTCAGTGTCGCATTGTTGCCATGTCGCTCCCAATATTGTGGTCGGAATTAATGTTTTTATCAGTCTTGAAAGGTTCCAGTTGAAAAAAAAAATGTGATGTGAAAAATAATAAAAAATTATAAAATAGATCAGTTTGGGTTCTTTTAATTTTCTTCTTCATTTATACATTTTTGAGTGGTTGTACTGCGATTATAAAAATCATCGAATTTTTCAAGGTCTAATAATTACATTAATATGTTTATAAATCGGTTAAATTCTACTTAATTAGTGCAGTGCTTCTTAGCAAATGAATAAGAGAGAGAGAGAGAGAATAAATCCCGAAAAAACATAAAAAATAACTACGTATTTCTTGGATCCAGTAAATTAAAACTGTTATGAAAAGTGCTAAGTATGGTACGTATTATCCAGAAAAAGCCTTTTCCAGAACACCCTGTATAGAAAGTAATTAATCCAACATAATTTTCCTACGCTCTTTAAATTTAACAGTTATTATTGTTTTTTAATTCCCATTCCTACATAAAACGAAATCTTAAAAAAAAGGAACGTGTGAATAACACACATTCAAATTAATATTTGCCCAACAAATAAAGAGCTCCGTTTATGGCCAAGACACTCAACCTTATTAGCACGTTAACAGTCGCGGGCAAATTCGTCAGCGCGAGTTTCACCACAGCTCGCGCATTGCAAATCTCCCATTAAATGCCATTTTAATGACTTGCAGGACACCAGCAGAACGCCAACACTACCGCCTCCGCGAGTCCCCCTCCGACGGCCCAGCCTTCCCCACTCACCCCCGAAGACCAGCACCGAGAGCTCGACGAGCTACTTTCGGACATGATGTTGACTGTCCAGAGTATTCCCGATCTGAAGCCGCACCAGGAGTCCGTCGCAGAGGAGGCCAACTTCGGCCTCGAGAATGTGCGCTACATAGACGAGGAGGAAGACAAGAATATTCCTTACCACGCTCGACAGACCAGCCAGCCGTTCAGTTACGGCATCAATGCCAACATGATCGGGGACTCCAAAGGGCTGTCCAGCCCCAGCTTGGTGAGAAAAGCGAGCGTCAACAAAAGTTCCGGGGACACCCTACGTAAAGTGCAAACGCAAGTTTATCCGGACTTTTCGTCGAAACCAGTGCCGAATTTTTCCGGTAGTCCCACGGTGTGCAGTTCCAACTACAGCACCCTCAATAAATACTCCAATTCCTATTCGACCCCTTCCCCGACTGCCGCGAGGAAAAAGGACCCGATCGATGACATTTTCACACCCAGTGCGTTAAGTGCCCAGCCGATAAAGCGCGATTTTCGCGAGGTGTACTACAGGGAAGACGTAAAAAGATACGACCCCTTGAAGCGGAGTTTAACCGAGGGCACTATCCGAAGGAGTCCCGAGAAGATCACGAATTACAAGACTTCCAATTCCGTGGTCACCAGCCCCTATTCGGACTCGGAGAGCTTGTCGCCGCCCGGAGCTTTCAGGAATTCAACCAAGTCACCGGAGTTTCATGAAACGTAAGTTTTTATTATATAGGATTTGTTAATTAAGTTTAGAAGCGAACTGTTTTAGTTCAGTATGAAGAAATTTCTTTCGAGTAGATAGATGACGACGATAAGATAATCTTGACTTATATTAAGCTTTACAGTGATATTCTCTTTAATTAAAGATTATGTAATTAGTTGCGAAGGAACAGCATCATAAAGTTAGAATTTGGTTTCGTTGGCTTACATTTACTCGATAAATTTTATTTAAATATGCGTGCGTAGGCGTAGCAATATACCACTCAATGTCATGATTAATTTATATTTATGGGTTATTTTAATCCACTTCTGAGGTAAGATTAGAGGTACTAGTTTTTTAAAAGCGTCTGTTTCGCAGTTGGAAATTAAGGTGGACGTATTGATACGTAAAATTTGACGTATCTTATATGAATGGAGAAACAAAAATTTTTTTAAATATAATCAACGAGAAAAGTCCAATCTATTCCATAATATTTGAGGCTGACAATTTTTGATAACTGCAATAATCGAAAACCTATTGTTTTTTTACCTAAAATGGATTCCATCTACCAGTCGAATATTTAAAATATTTGTATTACACATTTGAAAAATCGATTTGTTCGAATATCTGAACAATTGGTAGTTAAAAAAATTACTACATACTTGAAAAAATCGCGAACCACTTGGCCGATTCTATTCTGGTAAAGCGCAAATGAGACATAATAATATGCCATTTCGAAATAGATTGAATTCATTATGAATATCAGTAAATATATAATATTCTTAACATAATTAAAATTAATCACGTTTGACAAATGTCAAGGAAATAATTTTTTTAAATTGCATATCCTACTTTCAAAATGCTTTACTATGCTGAAAAATTTATTATAGTATGGACGATATTATTGGCCTCATTAAATATTAGACAAAAACTGATTAAATTAAACAAAGTTCGCCGAAAGTGGTGGCTTGCTTTATTGTTTGCTAGCGCGTGCCGTAGTCATGCAGGGGTGGAATTAAAGGAATGACATACGTATGGATATTTTGTATTAACGAATATTGTCGCCAATTTATTTTAATACTTATTCACGAAATAAAATCTTATTTCCACCCTTAATTAACCTTGCCTTTCTAACTATCTAATTTTAGTTTATTTTGTAATTTATTACTATAAGATTTCAATGAGAATATCTTTCTTTTGTACAATTTTTCTCACTTTTCTAATTTCTGCTTCTTTTTTAATTTCTGAAAACTCACTGGATTTGATTCTTTAGTTATTGTATCATCACTTGAAGGTTGTGACAATGCCAATGGTGATTGTGAAGTTGAAGCTTAATTCTATGCATATTATTTAATAATAATAATAAACATATTAATAATATTACTAACTCGGTGGGCCAAAAATTTTGCACTTTTTACGTTTGCCCAAAACTTTTTGTATCTAAACCCATTTTAATGAGCTAGGTGTCGTTGGTTAGAGAAAAGAAAGGACTATCGACGAAAAATTTTTTATTAGCCGATTTTTTAAAATGCAAAATGGCGGCCGGGTTTGAAAATAACCCTTTCTTTGGGCCGATTCTTTTTAAAGAAAAAATGTCGGAATTGCACATCCGATAGAAAAAAGCAATCAAATGGACCTTTCTCTACATTTTAAGACTTCGATCAGAAAAATCGGTCCATCGGGAGAGGAGCTATACGTAATCATACAAAGCGTCTTTTTGTCATTCTTAACTTAAATTGCACTTTCATTTCATTGGTCAATAACTTTTTTGATTATTAACCGATTTTAGTGATCTTGGTGTCGTTACTTACAGCAAAAAATGGACTATCGACGAAAAATGTCAAAATAGCCGATTTTTTAAAATGCAAGATGGCGGCCGCGTTTGAAAATGAGTTTTTCCTACGAGCGTGCGGAAAGTATCGCTTTTCCGCACGCATTTTAGTTTCGAAAGTTGCACTTTTCCGCACTAGTGCGGAAAAGTAATTTTTCCGCACTAATGCGGGAAGTGTACTTTTCCGCATGCTCGTAAAAAAAAATCAAACGATATTGTAGCCATGACTGTCTGATTTTGACATTTCTTAGTCACATAGCTATTAGCAAACGTCACGTCAATCTTAATTAAGTAAAAAATGTATTCATCACGCTCCTAGGAAAAATATTGTTCCTAACACATGCGGAAACTGTCTTTTCCGCACTCGTTCGGTCAACGGCAGTCGCGTGCGGAAAAGTACCACTTTCCGCACTTGTTAGGAAAATAACTATTTTTGGGCCAATTCTTTTTGAAAAAAAAATGTCGAAATGACACAATAGAAGAGAACAATAAAATGAACCTTTCTCTACATTTTGAGACTTCGATGAGAAAAATCGTTCTATCGGGAGAGGAGCTATACGTAATCATAGACAGCGCCTTTTTGTTATTCTTAAGCTGTATTACTTAAATTGCACTTGTTTCATTGGCGAATAACTTATTTGTTTGTTAACAGATTTTAATGACTAGGTGTCGTTGCATACAGAAAAAAATTAACTATCGACGTAAAAATTTCAAAATGGCCGATTCAAAGGGCTATTTTCAAACGCGGCCGCCATCTTGCATTTTAAAGAATCGGCCATTTTGGAACTTTTCGTCGATAGTCAAAAAGAAAAATTTTTGGCTCGCCTAGTATATTAAAATACAATAAAATTTAGTTCGGACTACTATACTAATTGGATTTATTGTCTTCTGTTGCTTATTCTTCTATTTGAAATTTTAAAAATGTTTAAAAAAATTAAACCGTGGTTCTTATGGGGCTTATGGGGGCTACTATTAAAAACTTGACAAAAAAGACAAATTACAGTTATTTTTTAATAACGAAGTGATTCTTGAAGTTTCAGGATTTAAAAAGAAACTGATGACGTCACAACTAAACTCAAAATTCGAGAAAAAATTCATGTAACAGAATTATTTCCATGCCGTATGAGAATACTTGTATTTCATTAGACAATCATTGATTTAAAAACAATACCACAACGCATCTTATAAAAGAAATATTCATACAGAGCAATCAAGTTAATGGGCCATTCTGTTGGATTACAATATGCATGTAATGATTAATAATTACGAACAATTTAAAACAATGGTCATATTATTTGGGGATCGTAAAAATTTTATGTGATTAAATTCGGTTCCTTTGGCTAGATACATAGGGGTTCTTCAAGGTCCTTATATCTGTACTGTTAATATGAAAATAAGGACCAAACTGAAGATATTCGAATAACTTGCAAAGCGAAAAGTATTTATTATGTTGCATTGCCATCTACCGCAGCCGAGATTCGACTCTTGCAGTGACTACCGTTTTTTTTGCTCAAGTTGCCTCAACAAATCTAAAACACTCATATATATGCCTATTTACAACTTTATCGTTATTAAATAAATAAATTAGCTTTGCTTTGTGTCAGAATTGTGTTCAGAATATCAGGTATGCAATTAATCCACTATTCAATAATGGTATTGATTATTATTCCCTGAACAAAGCTAATAACCACAAGGCAATCATAAATATTGTCTACACACCTACATATTTTGTATAATAATGACCAAATTAATACCTGAATATGGTAATTTGAGAAGCTATTAGGTAATTTGCAGTATACGACGAGCTAACGCCAATAATAAGAATTACTAAATTAAAGTTGATGGATATTATTGCCCTCTTTTAATTTTTTTTTTCAATTTTTGTCCAGAAGCTCAATTTTTGTTCTCTCAATCTGGCATTAAAGGGTTTAAATAATTCACCCACATGAGGAAAAACAATAAAAAAGTTTATATAGATTTATGTAGAACAAAGAGGAAGTTTTCAGAGCTAATGTCTAAAATCGCCACAATTTGGATCCTGTTGTGTACCAATTTTGCTATCATCGACTGGTGTAATTAATTATTAACTGCGATTAAATATTTCGTCGCGAAGAATTAAACAAACGAACGAAATGGATTTTTAATTTATTATTTTTACGCACAAATACAATGAATTTTAAACAATGATCATTGCCACTCAAAAGATAACTGGTGATCCCTGTTATTGTCTAATGCCTACTAACTGTCAATCAAAAAATGTTTAAAAGTTAAATAAACATAGTTGATATACGCGAATTTCTGATCCACATTTCCAAAACGTATTAATAGAACTGAACATCAAGGCTACTAGATAGCATGCTGCTATTAAAGCCCTAGTGTTTACATTGCTTAGAAATAAATTATTATTAGTTTTGAAATTTGGCATATTGCCTCATGAATCAGTAGAGCTAAAATTATCCCGATAGCAAATAAACCGTGCAAAACAGATGGATTTACTTCAAAAGCTTTCAATAATCGAAATGCGCACGAATATATTTAAAATAAACATTAATGTTAAGTACTGATATACGTGAAATGTAATATAGTAACATTTGGTATGGATTTAATTTTTTTTTGATTAAAAGTGTTGAACCGATGTTCAGAAATAAAATTATATATTAACTTACAGTAAACCGCCTTTCTCCAAAATTAGCTAATTTTGAAGAAAGGCGGTTTATTGTGAGAATAATTTTCTGTTCCCAACAAGGGTAAAATAATCACCACACCTACTGAACTGACTTTTCCTACGATAATCTAAAGATATATACAGGGTGTTTCAGTTTTTTCGTTCATAACTTCTGTAAACGATAGAACATATCAAAATAATAGGAGTCTTTCCTATAACATTTTTCTCTAAATCGTTTCGTTTTCAAGATACAGGGTGTTAAACTTTTAAAAAATTATTACTATTTATTCATTATCTCCTACCTAAACAAATAAAGATTTTTTATTCAAATTTTGTACACTTTAGGCATAATAAAAGACCAATTTTTTGACGTTCCAAAAGTTTTTCTTACAAAAGCAGTGGCGCAGTTATGGGGTTCTGTCCGTATTTAAACCCCCTGAACTTCTACGCCAATGGTCAGGAATTATATTTTTATATAAATTGTAAAACTTTGATGTATTTCCCATAAAAAAGTACTCTTGATAAAAGTCGGTAGGAGGCTTTCTATTCAAGATATTTAGATTTTTCTAATCAGGGGTAACCTATGCACTTTCTATTGACAGGCTATTTGCTAAACAAATTAAAGAATTATTTTAATACATATTTATTTAAAATGATAAATAATTAATAATCTACAATAAATGCTCAAAATGATACCTATTTTTTTATGTTTATGTTATGAATAACTGCCAATGATTTAACGCTTACTTAATCCTGTCATTTTCAACCAAGATGTAATTCCTTAATATACCCCTGATTAGTAAGAATCTAAATAACTCGAACAGAAAGCCTCCTAGCGACTTTTATCAAGAGTACTTTTTTATGGGAAATACATCAAAGTTTTACAATTTGTATAAAAATATAATTCCTGACCATTGGCGTAGAAGTTCAGGGAGTTTAAATACGGACAGAACCCCATAACTGCGCCACTGCTTTTGTAAGAAAAACGTTTGGAACGTCAAAAAATTGGTCTTTTATTATGACTAAAGTGTACAAATTAGAATAAAAAAATCTTTATTTGTTTAGGTAGGAGATAATGAATAAATAGTAATAATTTTTTAAAAGTTTAACACCCTGTATCTTGAAAACGAAACGATTTAGAGAAAAATGTTATAGGAAAGACTCCTATTATTTTGATATATTATGTTCTATCGTTTACAGAAGTTATGAACGAAAAAACTGAAACACCCTGTATATTAGTTATTTATGAATCAAGGGCGTAAATAAGCATTAATGACCCGTGGAGTGAAGATTTTACACGCCAAGGGCTATAAACGATTATTACGCCCGTGATACATACTAGTTATTTATGTATCAAGGGCGTAAAGTAAGCGTTTATAGCCCACGGTACATATGAAGATAATAGCACGAGGCTTTAACCGAGGGCCATAATAGTTATTTTTAGGTGTCAAGGGCGTAAAATAAGCGTTTATGCCCCACGCCAAGTTAATAGCACGAGGCTTTAGCCGAGGGCCATTTTTATGTGTCAAGGGCGTAAACAAGCGTTTGTTGCCCGCGGCGTGAAGCTTTAGCCGAGGGCTATTAAACAGCAAATGCCATAATCGTTATTTATGCATCAAGGGCGTAAAGTATGCGTTTATGACCCGGGGCGTGAAGATAACAGCACGAGGCTTTAGCCGAGGGCTGTTACACGGCGAGGGCCATAACAGTTATTTTTGTGTCAAGGGCGTAAAATAAGCATTTGTAGCCTGCGGTGTGAAGTACGAGGCTTTAGCCGAGGGCTATAAAGGCCATAACCGTTACTTATGTAAAGTAAGCGCTTATGGCCCGCGGCGTAAAGACAATAGCACGAGGCTTTAGTCGAGGGATTTCGTGCAATTACACCCCAAAGGCCATAATCGTTATTTATGTATCAAGGGCGTAAAGTAAGCGTTTATGGCCCGCAGCGTGAAGATATCGGCTAAAGCCTCGTGCTATTACACGCCAAGGGTCATTAACGCTTTTACGTCTGTGATACATACAAAATTTTTTGCACGAAAGATTTATGGAATCAGTTACAAACTTCCGTTTTGATTTATATATAAATAACTGTTGCCTGTTCAATCAAAGCCAATCTCGTGGTCGCTATATTTAAATTTAGGGCTAAAAAATTACTTTATCGCCCGAGGGATAATAGGGCCTGCGGGCCATAAAGTTGCACTTAACGCCCTCAATACCGGGCGTTAAACTACACTTTAACGCCCGGTCACGCATATAAGCATTTATATTTCAATTTGAAACATGCGTTCGGTAGTCCTTTAAAATGTCTCCCAGCCCAGCTAATCATGATCATGATATGAAGCCGTTTATCCACATATTTTAGCGGTAAAACTGCATCGCTATTCCACATATTTTCGAGAATACATTTAAATTACCTGTCTCTCACAATCATTATTGTCAGTATATGCAACTTTCCAATGATTGATCATGCACGAATGCAGCGCGTCATAATAAATGCAGAGATACAAGACGCCGTCCTTATATACATAAATATTCAATTTCCTACTCTCTGAAAATGGAATTAGACCGTTATGGTAGGCGAAATGAAAACTAATGTGCATTCTCGTCGTCTCTTTGTTCCAAAAGACATCTGTGATCATGTGAACCGACAAGAAATCGGTGGGAATGTCAAAAAAGAATTTATGGTCGGTGAGTTGTCTTTACTGTGTGGTATCTGAGGCGCTGAGTCACCGAAGCAGTCATTCGATATGCAATACAGGTGTCATTCAATAAGTTACGTCAAGTTTAAGACATTTGACGGCGAACATGTGCCCCTGTCCAATAATTTGTTGTGGGGCTGGGTTGATGTTTTGTAAATGTGCACAGGCATGGAGATCAAAGTGGCATAAAGGTGGTAGTATCACTTGTAGCGTTTAAATAGATGATAAAAAGGTAGTTGATATCTAGGAGGCCCCACGTTGGGCGCCAAAGTAGATGGACATTAATTTCAATTGATTTTAGATCTGGGATTTTCACTGGTCGTTACATGGCTTGTAAAATTTGTAAGATAACCTATTTTAAAAACATTTTCTACATTCTTATACGATATTTTTATAAACACCAAAGAGGTCCAGATTATTTCTTTTTGTGTGACTATTTGGTCCCAATTCCGCTTCCAAGCCATAACACTGGAATTTTTCTGAGGAAATTAATTACAACATACTGGGATATTGGGTGTGTGTCCGTTGTCTCTAAATGTGCAGCCCCTCCGGCAACGCAACCTTTGCAAGGATAAAGGGTTTGCATTTAGTTTAATATAAACATTAACTTTAGTGTCCAAGTATTAACATTCACTTAATTTTTTATCGGCTGCTTCGGCTGGCGGCGAATAATTAAATTATTAATCACGACATTAATCACTACGTACAAATATTTCCTTTGTCAATGAACACAAAGTTAAGCCAATCGAAAACTAACCTTGAACTTCTATTTGCTTCTCGCCATCTGGTCGCAAATTGGTCAAAATGTCCCAAAATTAGGGAATACCACCCTGTGGCGAGCTTCTTAAAATTATTTGCATTGGATTTACAGTGTGTGCGTATATTTTACAAGGAAGGCGAGCGAATTTGTATGTCAGAAGGAGGTTAATTTAAATGTTTGCCAACATTTGTCTTGTAACCTACATTATATTTTTATCTCAGACTTCAGGTGGTTTGTTCAGCCGTAGTCTACCATTTTCGGATGGTTATGTGTTTTTAAGACCCACTGCCCATTTTCACTTATGGTATTGACCCTCATCGGCGTTTTGTCTTCGCTCGACACGCCTTTGATTACCACTGGCCAGGTCCGTACTTAAAGCACAAGAAATTTTAATATTTCCAAAACGAGAAAAATATTGGCAAAAAAATTTCGTTTTTATATAAAATATCACCGCCTTCGCCCCTCCAAATTTTTTAACCACTTTTGTGTAGTAAAAATTCAAAATTCTCATAAAGTTTTGATTATTTTAATTAATTTCAGCGGTCGTCGAATTACGAAACACCCCATATATTTTTATTTTTTAACAGTAATTTTTTCCAAAAAATTTTTACATAAGGCCCAAAACATTCCCATACTGGTTTACTGAACATTTTCTGTGGGTCCATTCCTGCTGTCTAGCATAATAGTTCATTTTGCTCCGCAAGATTTACTACACTGGAATGCGGATAGTTTCCTTTTATGGAATAATTATCCACATGTGTTAGTATGATTTATAAAAATCATCCAGCGCTTTGTACCAAGACATGCCGTGTGAATTTCAATGGTTATTCAGTTACTTAAATGGTTACTTTGTAATTTGTATGTATTAATATAAAAAAACTGAATAATAATAATTAAAAGTGTGAAATAATGTTACATTGTTAATTATTGTCTGTACAGACCGACAAACAATTAATTTCTCAGTTTCTTTCATTTAAAATTCAAATTGTTCACATTCGATTGACGATTTAATAAGTTCCAAAAATTATGGAAATGTTTCTTCGATATATAATTTCGTATTAGTGCTAATATACACCTCAATGATTTAGGGATTAGCAAAACCGGAATTTGATTAGCTTTCTTCTTCCTCTGATACCAACCGGAGAACTTGCGCTATGCTATTTGTCATTTTCCAACATGCCCACGGCCCTTAACATTTAATTTAATCTCGACTCAAATGAATTCCCAACAAGCAAAAATGCAATCGAAACTAATTGTATTTTGGAATTAAACTGATTTCCAAATTTGCGACCTCACTGAGTATCTTAAACCAGTCCATGCACCATATTAATACAACCTTGCGTTACCTCGGTCTATTTATGGAGAGGATCACGATTACGCATCTGAAAAGAACATGAAACAAAAACAAACATTATGTGACGTAGCGAATTGATTCCATCGGTATTTGCCACGGTCCACCGATAAATCTGAATGTAAGAATTAATAACAACAGAAAGAGTGGGTAGTTTCTTGTAGGTACGGTCAGTAATTTTGTAGTTAGAGTGGGTGTCCCGTGTAGTTGGAATTGGGTGGATAATCTATAGCAATAATTGGAGGATATTTGTATTGATGCGGATCGCAATTTCAGGCAATTTAGATTTTAACCGCGGGCGTAGGGTCGCGGTTATTAAGTAATAATCGTAATTATATACAGCAATTAAATGGTAATGATGGAAATAACGTAGGTACTAAATAAAGCAATATACAATATGGACCAATTTATACCAGTCATTTTTAGCATTAACTTGTTTATTCTGTTCTGTTTTAATGACTTAATGTCAGACTGAAAAAGCATTAGGGTGGCGCCAGGAGTGGGGCAATATTACAAATTACTCTGAATAATCCGAATTATTTTGTTAAAAAAATAAGTACTTTTTCCTTTGCTTTTTTATATATTTAAAGCCAAAAATTTCGCTTAAATTTTGTATATACATAATTATTTCATAGTTATTACTAAAATTTGTCAGAAATTAATTGTCATAAAATCTGAAGTATAAACAGAATATACAGAGGTCCTAATGCGCTACCATGTGGCACACCTTCATTAACACTATTGAAAATCCAAGTCAGTAGGAACAACTGTTTAATAATTTGGGAATATTTATAGCGACAACCCTCAACACTAGATTTAAGCAATTTTTGACGACACAAATAACTTTATTAAATTAACCGATGCAGTATTTACCAGGGTTGGCAATATTTTATTTACTTATCCACTTATTTATTTATGCAGTGATTTGTTAATCGTATAACCTATGGCTTACTCATTTCTACCGCATCCTCCTCATCGTAGACTTTACAGCGAAAATTTTGCAACAGTCTGACCTTGACTGACAGATCTTATCTGCTTATAAACAAATTACTCAATTAGTGTTGATTTTGTGGCATAAGGAATTCTATTTTTATCGTATGGTTTTAAATGTCTTGTTTACTCATTGCGGAAAATATCCGTTAATTGAAGTGTGCCGCGTATTAGAGCAAAAAACAAAAATAGTACGATTTCTGGGAAAAATGTGTTATTTTGTTGTAAGTTATCGCGCAGGAAACGTTTATTACCAGAAGAGGCTAAAAATAAATATTAGCTATACTCTCCATACTTATTTTATTTTTTTTATTAGTATCAGACTGTCGCCGACACAATTCCTTCGGACTTACTCAGATTTTCATAACATCGTAAAGAATTTGAATTCACTTAAAAATACACCCGAGGCCGAGTACACGTGATCTTAGTATTAAGGACGCAATCCCATCTAAATTCAAAACAGATTGCCTAAGGCATCAATCTTCTTGCAGATTATCCGCTGATGGCTAATTTCACACAAATCAAACACTGTGGCGTGCCCTAAATGCCCTTAGCGAGGCACCGTGTGAATTACCCTCAGACAAACGGGAAAATATTGGACATGTCGCCGAACGCTGAAACAATAAATATCCCCCCAATGCCACCTTTATAGCAGTCCTTGAGACCTTACTTAATTTGGCAAGACCGGTAGCGCGACCTCGCCAGGAAAAAGCCAACGATTCCAACGCATGATGTAGAGATGGCATAGACTACGTCTTAAGAATGCAACACATTTTATACATGCCACTTATGTAAGATGCACAAATCGGAAGCAACAGCCCATTGTTAGTATTGATATTAAGAATATCGTTTCTGCCTAATAGATAAATCTTGGAATGAGACAAAAAGTGTAAGGCAAATCAAAACAGTTCATTTAGGAATTTACGACAGGACAAGTAATTTATATGCCCTTTACAAATAGGCTGTTACCCTTAGTCCCTTCCCTTACCCATAAAATAAGGTACGTGATCTCAAAATCATTTGTAGAGATCTAGCAAGTCGAAGGGTGGGGCTTAGTTGGAGTGGGAGAAGGGCGGGCTTAGTCGGATGGTGCTGGAAAAGAGCGGTTTAAAAGTGGGCGGGGTTTAGTTGGAGTGGGGAGGCGAGGCCAAAAGTGGAGGAGTGGGGGACATCACAGAACTCTCATTTCTTACCTACTTGCTTACCAAATTTTCACTCGATTCTATTATGACACCCTTTCTTCTTTGCATTACAGATACACAAGTGGAAACCTGACATGGCTTCAACGTCAGCAACAGAAGCTGAAAGAGCGCAGAGAAGTCCAACTGAGAGAGGAAAGGCAACCTCACGAAACCAGACTATTATCGGAGCTAAGGAACATCCAAAGCAGGCACATGAGGCCCACAGCCAGCCATCGCTTGGATGGGTACACCAGTGACACGACCGCCTTTGCTGACGACGATGACGACTACACCATACCTCTGCACATCAACACCATGCAGAAGAACGGTTCCACTGCTGGATCCACGTCCAGTTACAGCACGTTAAAATCGACGTACTCCAGCACGAAGAACGAGAGACCTTTCATGACGGTAAAGAGAGCTCATGAAAGATACGCCCAGGTAAATATTCTAACGCAAATTAAAGGGTTGGACATCAACTAATTGTACAGCGGGGGTCACATGAACCTAACCAATAACACCTTTCAGAATCCCAATCAATCACCAGCGTCCATTTTGGCAGCTAATCCTCTGGGTCAAATAATTAGGCCGCCGTCAAGGGGAGGCCAAGACCAAGTCGACAGCGGTCTGCTGTCCTTAGTCGAACAACAAGAACAATATAACAAAAGCAATAGCTCCCGTTATCACCAGGGCATGGTGGGTATTGAAAACAATGTTGATAGTTCACCTACAGACTCACGAACCGAAAGCACCCGTATTGATGCACTCAATGATCTGATTGCTAACTTATCTAGTGGCTCTGATAAGTCTAGTAATAGTCCTAACACTACATCTGCATGGCAGGTACTAACACCTCATTGTTTTCTATTTACTTTTTGTTTTGTTTGGTTTTTCTTTATCAGTTGCAACTCAACTCACACCTAGACATGTAACATAACTTATTTTATTAATGCGACAAATGTTTCATCTTGGCGCCATTAATTATTCATTTGGTATTCATTAACAATGCGACCATAAGATTTCAACTTCGAAAATAGTAATAGTAAATGTTTCAGCCAAAAGGCCATGGGTAAGACCTTTCCTTATAAAAGATACGTTTTTTGCTGAAAGCTTTTTCATCGCATTTTTTTATCTGAGCCTCACTTAACTTATTTTTTCTCCTATGTTATGCCTCTTGTATTGCTTTAACCACTATATAGGAAATAGTTACACTTAATTCACTGTACTGTTACTTGTATTTTATAGTTTTGAGGGCAAACCTCTTACCAAATCGATTCTATTAACATTCGATATTTCCTTCTGATAGTTGATATTTTTCACTGCACATAAAGTAACGTTGCAATTTCCTTCAAGTATCGAGAAGAGTCAGTCAATTCATGGCGCTCCCAATCAGTTAACGAAGTGGACTCCAGCCCGTCCCATAATTCTTCGCCAAGGCCGCAAACACCAGCCTTCCCGGTGCATGCTCGAACCCCCTACATAAACGCCTCGACGCCGACTGTCCAGTTTGACATACCTTCCGAACGATTACCGCCAAAAAGTCCTACAACCCAGCGGTAAGTTATACTCCACAATTATTTGAACCAGTGACACAACATGAAGGTTTCATTATAGAAAATAATTCTGTTTACAGGCGAGATTTTTAATAAAACCACATATACATGGTTATTCAGGCATTACCATGGTTCTGGGGAGGTCACTCTTATGCTCATCCTCCAGGAGAGCGGCACAAATCCCATGAATCGGCGTGGCAATGCCTGCAAACCATCTGATTTTTTGTTGTGTCACAACTAACACTAATCGTTCGTGCTTCCTTAATAATAGCACTAAATTGCATTCTAATTTATAGCCGATTGAGTTACCCATCATCAGCTAATAAAAATACAATGAAGTGGTCGCTTTCCCCTGAGAGGTAACGTAATTTCGTAATGTTCGCCCGTCAGATTCATTAGCATGTTTGTTTATATGGCTGCGAGCATCATCACGATTTGACTGTAAATATCACCGTTTTTGTCGTTTACTTCATCTTTTGGACGTCAGATTTGGTTTATTTTAATAATATCCTGATTAATTCACCAAAAAGGTGGAACCACTTTTGGCTGCTAAGAGCACCGATAACATTTATACTTTCCATTGGAAATGTTAAAGTGAACCAGAATCTCACCAAATTTGTACATCGTTGTAACTAATGCTGGTAGTAGAAAGATTAGATTAATGAAAAATCACACCATTTTCAAAAGCATGCCCGAAGAATGACACAGCATGTTATTTGGAATTATTGTTAGTATCCCACTCGGGCGCAATAGAGTCTGAACACATTTGTACCCGACCCGAGATTTAAACCGTCTTAAGGCACAAGATCTAAAAAGGTAAAAGTTTTGGGGAATTTGGGAACTTCATCGCGGTACAGATGTAAGCTCGGATGTAAGGGTTAAAAAATTAATCTATGGTGTCAAATTTAACGAACTTTTCAAGTGGCTCGATTCTTACGAAGAGCAGTTTAGTTTCATTGTAATTTTCTGTATCTTGATTTGACCGATTGGCACTGTTAATATAAATTTGTTTTTCTTTTTCACCTTTATCGAAGTATACTTTACTGCCCATCGTTATGTATGTAATTCATATACAATAGGAATAAGATATATAGTATTTTTGCTAAATTTGGTGGTGCATTTGCTAAGCTAATCTTTGATAAAATCTTCTCTTGTGTGGAGGTACCATTATATATTCCATGTCTGTAAAAAGAAAGCCAATATTAGTTTAAAATATTCATAGCATTAAAATAAGATTAAAGGAATTGACATATCTTAATAAATTATACTTACATTAGATACTTAGCGAAAATACTGTAGATTCGATGACTTGAAAGCACTTAGCACCAGTTCTATTCAGTGGTGGTCGACGAAATTTACCTTAGCTATGTTGGTATTAGATCCGCTACGTAGTAGCCACATCATGCCCTACAATCCCTTGCTCCAGTACAGGGTAAGTATTATAAATGATAACCCCCTTTTATTTTCGTTATTTCTGGGCGAATTGGTTCGTTCAAAAACTTATTTCGAATAATTTTTAACGAAGTTTCCGAATCTGCTAACGTTTTTAAAAAAATTTTAAAAATGTACGAGGTGGAACAAAAAATATGATTTTTTTAAATGGAACACTCTGTATTTTTTTACATATTATAATTTGTAGATTTTTTCTGATTACAAAAATATATAGTTTAGCATATTTGGATAAGTAGTTTTTAAGTTATGATGAAATATGTAAAACGACAAATCTGTTTACGTATTACTCAATAATATACGAAGTAGCCTTTGGAAACAAAATTTTAACTTTGTATAAACGTCAAAAAGGTTTTTTTTACATACAAATCTCACAGGTGTAGTTTATCTCCATTTACTACAAGAACAAGTTGAGGAATATTTGGATGACTTGCCAGTTATTCTAAATTTAAGAGCAATCTGGCAGCAAGACGGAGCAGCTCCCCCACACAACGTTAGACCTGTGACGAACTACTTGAACCAAAAATATAACCTCTGGATTGGAAAAAATGGTCCCATCCATTGGCCGGCTAAAAACCCCGATTTAAATCCGCTAGATTTTTTCCTTTGGGGTGCTCTCAAGAACAATATTTATAGTGAAGAACTGTCGGGGGACACTGTGCAATTAAAACAGTTTATACGACGAGAAATAGATTCCTTTAACAAAAATGCAGCGGTATTTGAAGATGTGCGATCAAATTTTTTACGGCGATGTTTCAAATGCTTACAAAACAACGGAAGTTATGTATAAGATACAATGTAAATCTTTATATTATTTTCTAATTTTTGTGAGTTTGATACTTTTATTTTATTTGTTTCCTTGTGTATGGTTTCGTTAGGTATATATTTTTTTGTGACAATCATTGAATAGATATCTTAGCTAGTTTTGTATAATAATTAACTGATTATTGACAAATCATATTTTTAGGATAAACTAATTGTTTGACATTTGTATACAAAATTAAAATTTTGTTTCCAAAGGCTACTTCGTATATTATTGAGTAATACATAAACAGATTTGTCGTTTTACATGTTTCATCATAACTTAAAAACTACTTATCCAAATATGCTATAACTATATATTTTTGTAATCAGAAAAAATCTACAAATTATAATATGTAAAAAAATACAGGGTGTTCCATTTAAAAAAATCATATTTTTTGTTCCACCTCGTACATTTTTAAAAATTTTTGAAAAACGTTAGCAGATTCGGAAACTTCGTTAAAAATTATTCGAAATAAGTTTTTGAACGAATCAATTCGCCCAGAAATAACGAAAATAAAAGGGGGTTATCATTTATAATACTTACCCTGTACAAATATAGACATAAATTTCGCCGGCCGCCACTGCCTCCCTCAGCCGAACTGTAATTGATCTAGTCCTAATCAACGCAAGATTTGTACAAAAGCACCCGCTATTGTTCCCCCTCATCCAGTTCGTTTCATTCCAAATCACACATTTCCATTTGCCATTACAGAAAGGACCGACCCACTTCACCCACAGAATTAACAAACGGTTCAAGCTCCGACTACACACACACAATAACACACCGAAGCGTATCAGCGACGCCAACGTCAGGATTTAGGGACCCCTCCGAGAGCTATCAGCACAGCCCAAAAAGTCCGAGCTATAATGGATCATCATCGCCCACCGTGTACTTTGGAAATTCTAGGCGAAGTTCTGTGAACTCCACTAACGAGTCGCCCCACGAAGTGTCGGCGGCTAACGTGAAGTTTGTCAGAGACACTTCCAAATATTGGTATAAACCGGCAATCTCGAGGGAGCAAGGTTAGTTAATTAGTGATCAGTTTCCAACGTAAGCTGCCAGAACTTTTAGGGAATAATAATTAATGAGTTTGAATCGTATCAGCTTCATCAAAATTTATATAATCAACGTTTGATTTTCAGCCATCAACATGCTAAGAGATCAACCACCAGGCACATTTGTTGTTCGCGACTCAAATTCATTCCCAGGTGCCTTCGGATTAGCCCTGAGGGTAGCCACAATCCCATCCAACGTCCAAAACAAGTCTGGCGGCGGTGACGAGCTTATTCGTCATTTCCTGATCGAGCCCACGTCCCGAGGGGTAAGACTAAAGGGCTGCCAAAACGAACCAGTGTTTAGTTCACTATCGGCCTTAATTTACCAACATTCTATCACCCAAATGGCATTGCCTTGCCGGCTAAGTTTGCCCGAAGGAGATTTAAGATACATCGAACAAAACAGCACGCCTTCGCTGTACACTCAAGGTGCAGCATGTAACGTGTTATACCTTATAACGGTGGACATGGAATCGCTAACAGGGCCTCAGGCAGTTAAGAAGGGCGTAATGCAGCTATTCCAGAAGGCACCCATACCAGATACTGCTACGGTACACTTTAAAGTAAGCGACCAAGGAGTTACGCTGACTGACAACAAGAGGAAGTTGTTCTTCAGAAGGCACTACCCGATTAACACCATATCGCACTGTGGATTGGACCCCGATGAACACCGGTGGTTGGTTAATTCGGAGGAAACTGGAGCTGCCAAGAGTTCAAAGTAAGCAAAATAATGATTTAAAAAAATCCCACTTTCGACACCTTGTAGTTTATAAATACTTTTTTTAATACTTGTGTTTTTTTCAGTAGGATATTTGGATTTGTAGCGAGAAAACCAAACGTGAGCAATTCTGATAACCAGTGCCATCTATTCGCAGAGCTAGAACCAGAACAGCCGGCCACAGCGATTGTGAATTTCCTTAATAAAGTGCTTACATCGAGCGGTATCAAGCCTAACATTGTATAAAATTTTAATTGTTTAAAGGAGGATGAAATAATCACATCACAGTTTAATTTGTATCAAAATTTGTCTGCCAGTATTTGAAAAATACTTAATAATATTAATGTATAAAAGATTAAATTATGGTTAAAGAAAATTATTCCGAGAGTCACAAAATTCTAAATAACTAGTCTTTTTATTATTTAATGAAATTTAGAATTTAAGAAATTTTATTTTTATTTTCGAGATACTATTGTATTTCATATGATAAAGCATTGTAAATATATTTTAAGTAACACTAAGTGTGCCTGTCTATTATTTTATTTTGAAATTACTTTTATTTGGAGGTGAAGTGCTTTAAATATTTTGAATATTAGCATTGTTCACATATTTTTCTTATTTTTCAAGAATTCTACTGGACCTTGTTAGTGTTTTTGTTATGAAAAATGAACAAAAATCATTGTAATAAGCCAATTAAAACTAGTTATTTGCCAAGGTATCGGTAGAGTACCTATTATTTTACTTTTACTTTGTCACATATATTATTTTCATGTTTTATTTAGTTTTTTTCATATATCACACTAACAAAGTCATTTAACATACAAAATATGATTAGAAGCCAGGGTAAATAAAAAATTATGAATTGTTAAAACTACTATAGAGAATCTCTGATACAGTAAAGCTTAAATTAACAAGAATACCTTATAGTTTTATAGAAGTTAATATATCATATTAATATGTACTTTCAGTTTCATTAATAGTACAAAAATAATTTTAAATCATCAAAATGTCAAACAATCAAATTGTATAATATATATATCAAATACATACATATATTGTTATCTATACCTAATAGAGAGAAATAACAAGGGTGTATTTAGAGAGAATACATTAAAAATATATCTACATACTAATGAAACGTTTTTTTTTTTTACTACTGCCCTATATCTTCACTTAACAAGCCTCTCAAGCACACCAAAATCAAACCGAATCATTCATACCAACTATCCTACTCCTGCCAAAGTTGTGCACGCAGTAGCACAATATTATTACGTGTTCATGATCGAACGATTCGCTGTAATAGGACGAAACATAAAAATTATGAAAAATTAAACTGAGGTACATCCGTATCCAAAAGAGAAAAATATTTAATATTATCAATGATAAATCTTAATCGATATATTATCGGAGAAATTATGGGCCTAAATTATAAGATTACAATAGTTTTGACCGAAAAATCAGAAAATGTTGGTTGTTTGCAAAATTTGAGGTCTACTATTACAGTTCAACTTTAACTTATATCCTATTCCTTAGTGTATTTGGCATTAATAAAATTTATTAGTGTGGCAAATTCGAACACACTAGCAACTCTAAAACGTAGTTAGCAACAATGCCTAACAATGTGGTAAACAAAAAATTTCACAAAATATCTAGATGAGTATTGCTTCATCAATGACCGGTGAATTATCTTTTACCTATATTAATAGGTTCGTTATAACCGACAGTTTTATCTATCGGAACCCAAATAAAGTTACCACCAACAGTGGAATATAAAATTTCCTGAATTTCCAGGAACAAAATTCAAAATTCTCCACTGCATCAACTAACCCAGAGGGATGGTATTTAACTTCCGGTACTTCTAGGAAGTGGTAGACTCCAGATTTCCAAGTTGGTGGGAATCCCGCAAAAATTAATAACATAACGGATTTTACTTTATATAGCATGGAAAGCAATTATAGGCCCCGACCCAAGCAAAGGATGGAATGATGAGATATACGGTCAACGCAGTGGGGAGCGCTTTGTCTGATTGTTCTATCCTTTACTCAGACTGGGGCATGCAATTAGCAGTGGTTAGTTAAATTTGCTCTGAGGTTTACTCGGATATTTGATGTGATGCCTTTTGTAGCCTCCCAGACAGTCCAGACAGTGTCTTTAAGGAGCTGTATTTGAGGAGGTTGTATTAATAACTGTGGTGTCAATTTAATAACTAAAAATAGTAAATATTTCACTATCGAACAAATTTGGCATTCAAGAGAAAAAACTAGCAAAAGGTGGTTCATGGTTTAAATTTGTATTTACTCAAACTGAAAGTACTAACTTTCGCTTTGAAAACTTCAGCAAATAAATGAGGAAAAATTGTTCGTACATCCCGCCTAAAGGTGTATGTTCTCATGACACCTTTTACATTTTACGTTTTGATTTTGCGCTTTATTGACGACGATTTAGACTAAAATTTCGGCAAGTTTTTTTAGCAATTTGGAAATTGTACAAACAAGTCAGTACGACATATAAGATAATAAATAGAAAGTAATGCTGATTGCGTGGCAATAATTCAGAAAGTGTCAGAGTGATTAAAATTGTCATACACGATTCCGCAGGAGCGCCACCTATATCTCGCAACCGGCATTAACGACGTTGCATTGTACAAAAACCTATTTCTACACTTCGCACATAAATTATGGAATAGGTAAAAAAATGAGTCAAGTTTATACATTCATATTTTTGTTAATATTAAAGCAATTTCAATAATTTTTTTATTGCGGATAGGTCATTTCTTCTGCAGTTTAATACCGTATGTTCGATTTAACTACGAGTTTTGTTATACAGGGAAACGCGAAAAGTATGAGGTCATGTAAATTCCATAAAATTTCAATTTGATCTGTGGCAATTAGGAGCCTATGAAAATTTATTTTTATAAGTGTTTCGGTTACGGCCTCTCCTATTGTACTCACTGCACCAAGCAATTTGCCCTACGGTTCTTGGTAAATAAAAAATTGGCAATTCTTTGAAAATTTTTCTGTTGCCTGTTAAGACTATTTTGTTGGAAGCCTGACAAAATGTGGATCAAATGTTCATTCGAGATTTAATTTTAAGTATGTTCAATCGATGCCAAACTGTAGTAAATGCCAGGGAAGGTAATACCCGTTATTAGTTTGCATTATTGCTTAGTTTTTTGTTATTGTTATCGTTCTTTTTCCTGTTAAACAAATTTATTAAGTTATTTTTATTCCAACTTGTATTATTAACCTCGATATTGGTTTCATAACTCTTTAGTGAGAGGAAAATGGAAGAAAATCCACTAAAATTATTGTTTTTTAACAGTTATTGGCAACAGAACAATTTTCAAAGAATTGCCAATTTTTTATTTATCAAGAACCGTATGGCAAATTGCTTGGCGCAGTGAGTACAATAGGATAGGCCGTAACTGAAACACTTATAAAAATAAATTTTCATAGGCTCCTAATTGCCACAGATCAAATTGAAATTTTAGGGAATTTACATGCCCTCATACTTTTCGCGTTTCCCTGTATAACAAAACTCGGAGTTAAATCGAACATACGGTATTAAACTGCAGAAGAAATGACCTATCCGCAATAAAAAAATTATTAAGATTGCTTCAATATTAACAAAAATATGAATGTATAAACTTGACTCATTTTTTTACATATTCCATAATTTATGTGCGAAGTGTATATACTTATTATGATTATTATAAAATCCATCTGCAGTATCAACTTTCATAAGGCTATTGTCGAATGTCAAATGGTCATAAAAATTAATTAATGAAAATAGAAAGTTGAAAATGATTATATGGCTCATTTGGGACGCCTATGGTATAAAATATGTCGTAATAGTAATTTTCGTCACAAGTCCGGAAGGTGACTTGTTACAGTCGAGTAGATATTATGGACGAGGCGACGTCAGGAGCCGAGTCCAGAATATCTAAACGAGGCTGGAACAATACCTTACGGACGTGTGTCGAATGATATTTTATTTCATCCCGTCATTTCTTGTATATTAGTATATTTGTATAATTTGACACTTGGTTAATATCTTATGTCATTTGACACTATTTCTTAATTTACGGTTGATTTTTATATGTCAAACAACTGTCAAAAGGCATAATAACAGTTTGTGATTGGTTCGTAATAAGTTTCCGGTGGTTTCCGGTACTTTACCGGCTCTGATACCGTAATGTCTTATTTTCCGGCCTCATATGAATACTGTACTGTTGTGCTTTCCGGACGGGATGAAATAAAATATAAAATATGCATAGAAATGTAGTTTTGTTACATTTTTGCCAAGGAGACTATGACTCTGGTTAGCTACTGTCTATGGTAGCTACAGCTACCTACAGTACCTACTTGGCAATTGCCTTAAAAAATATTTTGTGATTGTGTATGAATTTCTATAGTGAATTTATCAGTAACAGTGTTACGAATAGGTATACATATTATTTTAAATTGTTTACTTACCAGTGAGTGATCCAGCTACACAATTTTCCAGGTAAGAATTTCACAAGGATTATTTCAAAAAACCACAAAACGTTTTTTGTCTCGGTTGCATCTCGCTACTCACTAGTCGCTACACTAAATAAGACAGTATTGTTGCTACGTTTAGTTTTTAAATTACAAAATCTAACGAATACCTGAACGACACAAAGTATCATTCACACAACACATAACAAATAGGTAAATATTAAAACGAGGAAGATTTTAACAGAATCCTATGCACACACGAACCGAAGTGGCGAGTAACGCGCCAACGTCGCCAACCTCTAACCTCTAAAACCTAAACGGTCCTAAACCTAACCAAAAAACAAGTGAAGGAAACTTGACAAACCGACATAAGTCGTTTTCTTTTGACACTGATAATGGGATCAACACGGATTATGATCCGGATAACAACCAATACGAAAAGAAAAGCTTTCAAATACTTTATTTCCATTGGTGCTCTTCTGATAATGATCTTATTTCACTACTCGAAAGAAAGCATATTGCTATATAACGACAAAAAATGTAGGTACAATATTTGGTGTATGTGGAAATAGAGAGAAAGGAGGTACTGTGATTAATATTACCTACACTAATGTAGATAATGAATATTTTTCAAGGAGTTACTTAGGTAGATTATAGGAAATTGCATGATGGCTTCCGAGATGAACCGAACGTGACGTAGGCCAGTGACCAAACCTAAGCCACCTAACGTGGCATTTATATTGTTTTCTGTCACTTGAAACTTTTAAATTGTCATCTTTATGCATCATTATACATTTTTTAGTTGTAGTAGTTTCAAGTTAGCAAATCAATGAATATGTTAAAAAATTATTTCGAATTCTCGAATAGGAGTTTGTAGCCAAACGATACGCCACCTTGCGGTTTTTAGTCGGACTAATTACTGGGTTACTGTCAGCATTGTTGGTTTTAACTTAATTTTGTTTTTTAACGAAAAACAATGATATAGGTAATATTGCGTTCTTCACTGTTCCTGCTGGCTAAGAAAAATTAAGTTTGATGTTTCGATTTATTTCAATTTCGGCAAGAAGTGTGGACAGGTTTAAATCTTGAGTTTTAAAACTGAAGTTGGAAAGCTCGGTAGTAAATTTATGAAAGCTTGTTCTCTACTAGCTTCGTTTTGAGAGAATGATTTCTTTTATGTACAGGGTATATACAGGGTGAGTCAGGTTGTATGGTAAACAATTAATATGTGAATAGAGCATCAAAAACTTGTATTGACGTGTCTCAGGATTTTGCTATATAACCCTTAAATTTTTTCGTTGAATTTTTTAAATATCTTTTGGTTAATTAAAGAAAATGTACAAAATGAAATCTATTAACCTCAATACACTTTCGGGACCGCAAGGAAATTTCATTTGTATATTCCTGAGTTTATGTACCTTTAGTTGACGTGAAAAATGTACTATTCGGTCAACTAGTAGGTACTTGTTGGTTGTTGATTGATTAATTTTTGTGCGTTGAGGTTAATGGATTTCATTTTGAAAATTTATTGTAAAAAATAGTAATTAAGTCGCTGTTGTTTTCAAATTGTTATTATTAATGATTTTGTTTCCTTAGAATATTTTATTATTATTACATTAGGTTTTTCAACTCTGAAATTGTATGAAAAAATACAGTGGCGCACAGTTATCGGCATTCTTATCAGAAAAAAAAAATGTGTAAACGCACGCCACTGGTTTAGTTTTGAAAAGTTAATAACACCAGTTGATAGCGCCCTATGGCATTAATCAACCCAATTTCATCGATACGACTATTTTTAACCAAAAGATGTTTAAAAACGAAAAATTTTCAACTTTAACACCTAAATAAAAATAAAAGAAATTAAGGGTTATATAGCAAAATCCTGAGGCACGTCAATACTGTTTTTTTCATACTCCATTCACATATTAATTTTTTACCATACAACCTGACTCACTCTGTATATATGTTTATGTTATTATTATTATTTAAAATCTATACGGTTTAGAAGTTATTTTTGTTGAGTTAATTTGCAAATTACATATGCAATGAATTGTGGAAACTAATATAAATAATGACTTTATAAGCCTCACTCGTGGTTAGGTATCCGATTTGGCGACTCCAGGGGAGGCTCCAGCCTCCCTCCCCAACTTCTTGAGCTGTATAAATTGTATTAGCAACAAAAAATTGCTGTTGTAGAAATAAATAACAAAACACACGTGTTTTTCTACAAAAACTTTGCATCCTTACCTTTAACCAATTGTCTAAGTCAGCTCCTGTAACTTACGGGTAACTATATTTTGCATCATATTATTATTGGAAGAAAGAAACTCTGATTTAAATAAACCATGTTTTATACAAATTTGGAGAAAAGTAAATAAGAAAATCCTAACACTGAGAATTCATTCATTAAAATTTATTTTCCAGCCTCTATACTTACATAGAAATAAATTAATTTGACAATAATTATTTTTTAAATTTTATCATTATTATTTTCTTTGTGTTTATTTGTCGGTACCGCTTCGTCCAAATCTCATATGGCCATAATCGTCAAAGTTTTCCTCGCCCCTTTTTCCAAACCTAAGGTGGCCGTAGTCGTCCGATGTTTGTCGCTTCGAAAGTTCAAAAAGGTCGTCATCGTCCACTGAAAAAAATACAAAAAAATATTTAAGGAGGTTTTTTTTTTTGTCAATGAATAAGACCAGATTTATAATGGTTTACCTATGAAATCATTGACGAATGGGTCCGGCTTGATTCTGGCGAACTGTACAGGTCTTGAAAATCTTCCGAGCGTTCTAGCTCTAGGCCGGTGCGTTTCTTGGTTGGTGACACCTCCTGGGGCTGCTGATGTGATTCCAGTGCGATATGTTAGTAGCAGATATAAACTTATAAGCAGGAACATGCCAGTGAAAAAACTCCTCATACTAGTTTGAATCTGTAAAAAGTGCATTATTCAATTTTCAATACCTAATGAAGGGGCTAATGACTTAGGACAACTATAGTTTAAAATAATTTATCGAAATATCCAAAAGGTACTAGGCGGTACCTACTATAACACGAATTAACTTTTTTATGGTACTTAGAATCTCTGATTAATTTTGCAGAAATAAAGTAAATAATATTAACTCCTTGTATATTATCCATTTTACCCTACCTATATATATATTGCACTAGTCTATTGGCGCTAATAATTCAGAACTTACCTATAAAACACACACTTTAAACAAAACTTAAATTGCAAAATGGCAACAAACAACTGCAGCTTTTCTTGTCGATGGTGGCTTATATAAGAGAAGCAATGTGGTCACGTGGAAAAATGTCATTTTTAAATTCTGCCAGCGGATTGTCTGGGTGGTAACGAGAAAAATAATTTGTATTGCGATGGCAATAACAATATTAAAACGTCGACGAGAGAAATCCCTAAACTACATGTGTCAAGCTTGATTATGCTAAAATCCCGAACTGAAAAATAATTTATTAAATTTATGTGGCGTAGCGCTTCACAATATTAAGCAGCACGTTATCCAAGAGTTTACGCTCTTCATGTGAATTGTTTTCGTTTCTTTTATGCATGTAGTTTTCAATTTAGATGAAGTTAATTTTCTCATGTCAAAGACATTTATAAGATTTATTTATTTAAGTCTCTTTGTTTCTTGTTGTTTTGTAATGTGTTCAGAAGCGTATTAATGAAAAATTCTATTTTTGATAGATAGGATTCGTGGGGTCAAATATAAATAAATAAGAAACTAAATCGTGCCATATATCCCAAAAGATGAAATTTTTTTTTGCTGTCACTGTCAATTAACTTGTCTCCGACCGTAAATTTTATTGCAGGTGGTCAAATATGAAAGACCGTCGAACGGCGGCTTAACTTTATTAGACATTTCTTACGTTAGAACTTGGAGTCTGTCACTTGGATACAAGGCATGTTGTTCATCCCATAAGTGGGTCAGTAGAGCGATGAAGCGGTACTCAAAAGTTTACCAGAATTTTACGTAGACAGTTTTTCAACTTTCTTTTTTATATTTTTTTATTGGTAATTTGTGTTATAAATATCAACAGAAACCCCTCTTAAAATTCAAATGAGTTATAAAAATTTTTTCGTCAAATAATTAAGAAAAAAATCATTTATTTCTGAATCATTTTTTTTTTCAAATATATTTTTTCTTGCTTTTTCTTTGCCCAATTCCTACTCCATATTTGAAAGCCAATCTGATTTAAAAATTTTACGTTTCGTTTTCCATGCCTAGTTAAATAAATAACCAAATTCTCTGTGCGGTATCTCGAGTACACATACATACAAAGATTAAAAAGAAAATTTCGTAAACAAATCTTATTATTTCTGCCATATCACAATTCACAATATTTACTTGATATATAAAAAATAAATACATCTACATAGAAAATACAATTTATAAAACCCTGTATGATCGCCCTCACTATCCATATCAAACCAACATGTCTTTCTGCAAACCTCTTTTATCGTAGGTACGCAACACGGCCGGTATCACAGGTTTGGTTTTGTCTTCTCGCCTTTGCTGCTTCTTTTTCCTGTAGCTCTGGAGGCTCATCCTGCGCCAAATGCGACCCTCACTATTTTCCTCACTGCTATTTTGACGTTTATCAACTTCGTTGTTGCAGTTTTTGTTCTTACACTTCTGCTTACTACTGGCTCTTCTTAGACGATTGATGTTTTCCTCGATTAGGTGGTTCCTTAAGTTGTCTTTTTCGATATCGCACGTTTTGAAGAATGACTTTATCGTTGTCGACAACTTGAACGGATGTGCACAGTAGCTGTAGATGTCGTATTGATTTTTTAGCCAATGCTCCATTGTTGAAAAATTACACCAAACTGGGTTCCTATAATAGTAACTTTGGCTTTGAAAGAATTGCACTAACTGCGAGAAAAAAATTGTTGTAGTGTAATACCTAGACGTAATTGAATTAACCTAGTCCCTCACGAATCGATAGTAATGGGTTGCCTTTAAAGGGTTTCTTTACTCACTACTTATGTAAATACAGCAAAAGTTTAATAAGATCAACGATATAAGAAGACCCGTTGGATCCTAAACTGAATGAAATATCCACCTAAAAGATATAAATGTATTGAATGGAAAAATGCGTATAACCAAGGTATAACGTGTATAACGTCTAATATAACTTTAAGAGGTTGAAATGGCCTTTAAAAAAATGCCGTAGTTGATTCAAACAATATTTAAGTGATCGTCTCCAGCAGGTCCAAATTTCAGATGAAAAGGCAATAATTTTCATATTATACCACTCAGACAACTGCTGGCGTACCGCAGAGGTCTATTCTTAGACCTATGCTATTTATTATATATACTTATACCTCGAACATTGTAAAAAAATCAAGTCAAAAGTCCATGCTGATGATTAACAACTGTATAATAATAACACTTTGCCCATCAAAACGTTTCTTTTGTAAGGAATTAATTTCTTGTCATGTAATTGAGAAAATCCGATTTTATGAAAGAACTTTAGATTCAACATAGTCAAAAAATTACCAGTATAAGGCGTCAGGGATTCTTTTTAGATATGGATATGAAGAGAGCTATTCAAGAATTTAAAGAAAAATTAAAAAACCAAGGATCCACGGATTGTACGGAAATGGAAAAATGCTTTCGAGAATTCAAAACCGATCTTTATATCAAGAGGGTGAGTTTCTAAGTTCCGGAATAGGATTTTTGTGCTATTTCTACAAAATATTATAAGAAAAGTCAGTTTTAGTATATTATTCACTCTGATGGTAATTATTTTGTAGGGCGAAGTAAGGCAATTACGGGCGGATTTAGACGCAGCAAATTTGGAAGTGCAAAGTCTCAAGACAGCTTTGGATAAGTCCAAGAAATCCTGTGATGAAAATCAGTTCAATTTAAAGCTCTTGCTAAAGAAATCTCGAAGTAACGAAGAGGAACTGCAAGAG
The DNA here is from genome assembly GCA_963680705.1 of Rhagium mordax. Classification (NCBI taxonomy): domain Eukaryota; kingdom Metazoa; phylum Arthropoda; class Insecta; order Coleoptera; family Cerambycidae; genus Rhagium; species Rhagium mordax. The sequence continues at coordinate 88,445,872 of OY796658.1, forward strand.
AAGAGGGAATCCTTGATGAAAATTCAATTACAGCATAACATGACAGTAAAATCGTTACATTTATTTGTTATTACGGGCGTTATGATAACATATGGACTTAATTCCTGCCAAATTTAGTAATCCACGTTATCGTCGTTCTGATTTTTGATCTTTTATTTCTAAATTTGAAAGGCAATGCCTATATTACAATATACAGAAATATTTTCATTTATATACCGAATGGCCACGAAAGTATTACAGAATAAATAGTAAAATTTCTTAAATTTTTTTAGATAAGGTGAGCTAAAGTTTTTGGTAGTAGGACTTCAATAATTGAAAGAAAACTTTTTAAGAGGAACAGTTACTTTCTTCTTAAAATAATTTAAGGCCTTCTATTGACTGTCAAAATTCTGCTACGAAAACCTTACTTACCCTATACTGTATACATTAATCTTGTGAAAATTATGAAAAAACAAAATACTTTTTCAAAATTTTCTTTTAAATTCAATACCCTGTCCTGTTACATATATGATTAGAAATGTCTCATTCTCTTATTGCAAGAAAACTAGTTTACTTCTTCAGTGAAATTGTGACAGAAAATATACAGGGTGCCCCACTTAAAACTGTCCAAACTCGTAACTTTCTTATTTTTTAAGCGACGACGACCATGTTGGGCACATCGCACATCAAATTGTAGATATTTTTAAGGCCTTTAAACATGCGTACAGAGTGATTAAAAAAAAATTGACTATAACTTGTTACAAACTTAATTCCCTTGTATATTTTTTGCCTTACCCTGTATATGTTAACTGTGTTATGTATTCTTACAAAGGCTTTAATTAGCAATTTATATTATTACGTCATATTCGAAATTTTTTTGGTTTTAGAAAAAAAATTCAAAAAATTAAAATACCTATACTCTTCGATTCCAAACTGAATTATTTTAAAATATATTTAAAAGATTGTAAATAATAATGTTATGCTTTATTTGTAGAAATATTTAAAATAACAAAACAGCAATAAAAAACAAAAAACAGCAACAGATTTAAAAACAGCTTTTATTTAAAATATGGTTCTAAATAGAAAATTGCAAAATTTCGAGGAATAGAACCTAAAAAAATTTCGAAAATGACGTAATAACATAAATTAAATAAGCTAATTAAAACCTTTATAAGAAAACATTAACACAGTTCATGTACAGGGTGAGCCTAAAAAAATACAAAAAAATTAAGTTTCCTCCGTAACAATTTCCTCAAATTTTTTTTTTAATCAACTGTGTTTATACTTTAAAAATATCTACAATTTGATGTGCCCAACATGGTCGTCGGTTAAAAAATAAGAAAGTTAAGAGTCTGGGGAGTTTTAAGTAGCGCACCTTGTATTTATAATTAAAAAAAAAATAAAACAATTTCCGGAAGAAAGGAAACAATTTTTTAGGGGGTATTCTAGAGGTCAAAATAAGAAAAAAAGGTCTCATAAATATGAGAAGTCCCCTTCTTCTTCGAGATACAGGGTGACAAAAAAAAAATTAAAAATCCATAGTTTTTAAAATATCTCGGAAACGATTGAAGATACTAAATCGAGCTGTGGTATGCACTATACTGGCATAGAAACACTTCTTTTCGATTTAACGAGTTTCGACAATTCCACCAGTGGCGTGCGTGACGGCAAAATATTAAATGATTTTCATACACAAAAATAGTAAGTATGCCACTGGTTTCTTTCAAAACAGGTATTGGTTTCTTAATCGACAACTAATTCTAAAAAGACAAGGCCTCTTAAGTTTTTCTGGTAGGACAAATCGTTTTCGAGAAATAATTAAGTGTTTTTCTGCAGCACTGATATTTGTTTCCGATTTCAAACCGTTTGCAAAATACTTGATTTTAAAATTGTCGGTGTTTCTTTTATCTACAGGGTGATTATCCAGGACCTTACATTTATGTTAAATTTATTGTTCTCCGATTCAATTATCTCCACTTTAATTATTGTTTACCAGTTTAGCCATTAGCAGAAAAACGTATTTTTAATTCTAGTTTTTTGACCCCCTGTATCTCCAAAAGGAAGCATTTTTGTCTCTTATTCGTATGAGCTTTTTTCTTAATTTGACCTCTACAATACATCCTTAAAATAATTCCAGTCCAGTAAATTTACAAAACTGAAGTTGGGCAGGCAAGTAATTTAAGAAAAAGGCCCCCAACTCTATCACACATATGTAGATTAAAAAATACTTTTTAGATAGCAGAAGTGGAAACTTTGAAAGAAAAATTGCAGAAAACCGAGTTGGAAAAAATTGATCTATCGAGAAAAGTGGACGTTTTTGAGGCAAAGCAACGTCATAACTCGATATATCATAACGAAATATTAAAAAGAGACAATCATTTAAGAAATTTTATGGTAGAAGTAAATGAGTAAGTGACAAATATTTAAATTTTTTATATGTCTATCGCATAGCTAACGAGTTTTCAGGTTCTTTTTCACGTTGAAAATTTTGATTTCTAGACGATTCTTCCATTTGATCACATAAAATGGCAATGATTTCTGTTATATAATAATTGTACTCACAATTATTTGTGATCCACATTCCACAAATAATTTTCTAGATTACGTTTATTTTCCAGGATGGTAACCAAACTTCAAGCGGAACAAGCTCAAGCCATTGAATTATCAAAGAAAGCACAGTTAGCACATGAGGCGTTGGAAAAGTTAAAATTTTTTGTTAGCGAAAATGAGAAGCTTAAGAAGGAAAAGGAGCACTATGAGGAAATGTTTATTAAAGTAAACGGTAAACGAATATGTATAGTATTAGTTGCTTATTATCTATATTCTTATACGCCTGTTTGTCTATTCTTTTTTATTAGCCAAGTATGAGAAATTGGAGGAATTGATGTCCCCTGACCCTAGAATAAACACTCCAAACTTGATGACAAAAATTATCTTTAACCAGGTAAGAAATTGAAATTTGTTTTTTAACCTTCCAAACTTCAGTATTAAACATAGTTATATTTCAGTGGAAAATGAACCGATCTCATTATGAAACTCAGATGAACCAAAGGGACGATATTCTAAACAAAATAACCGAATCTCTGACTAGTGAAAAAAGCACCAATCTTAAATTAATTCATGAAAATGAAATGATTAAAGAAAGAAATGCATATCTGGAGGAAGAAAATTTGAAACTAAAGGAGATTCAAAGCACAGAAAATGTTCAAGGATTGAATAAGAAGATTAAAGAACTTGAGGAGAACGTTAGGAAATTAGAAACACTTTCGTTGGCAAATGAAGAATGTAATAAAGCGATCAAAGAAGAACCGATTTTAATCGATGATTAGCTAAAATATTCGTTGTGTGTCTATTTTAGGAATTATAATAATTTTTAATTATTACAAATTAAGTTTTATGAACTAGTTTAAAGCTATTAAGAAATTTTTTTTTATTTTAAAGGCGTTGGAGGTACTTAATATTCTAAATACATTTTTATAATTCTTTTTTTTTTATTTTCTAGAATCTGAATGTATGGGATATCATCCCTTATTCCCTTATAGCACTTAAAAGCAATTATTGCAGTACCTAGATCTGCTACCTTCCTAACAACATAACTCTTAAAAATATCTCTCGAATTTGTAGAAAAAAAAGAACGGTTTTCTCAATAAATTCGTTAGATAGCTCTTCTAGAAATGGTACTGTCACGTACGTCTTAGTAGTACTGTTAAAAAGTGCATATAATTTAATTCTACTGTGCTACCTAATAAGTGTAAATTCCTTGCTACAGAATGGAGAAAACTATGGGTTGGTACACAAAAACAAAAATTTGATAATAATTATACAGTTTATTACAACTTAATAAAATAAATAACTTATTTACAGCTTTAAAAATAAATCTCATAATATATTATACCAATATACAGATTACAGCTTGGAATCCTTTTCCAAAAACTTCATATACGTCAGTCTCACAAATCCAGCTTGATAAGCGGCGGCGTAATACAAGCTTGCTTGTAAATTAGGATTAAATGCAATTTTATTTATAGCCTGCATGGAATACAAGTTTGCTTTAGAATGTTCCGTCTCTATCTCATACTTTGGTCGATTTTCATTTGTAAGAAAGTCGCTAAAATTATCCTGAAATAATGAACAACATTTTAGTAAAAACTAATATAGTAAAGTTATGACATTCAATATTAAAAAAATACAATATAACAATTTACAGTTTTAGTAGTATTTTAAAATGTTCCTTGTAGTATTTTTACTTTGTCAACATACCATTATTTTATCACAGAAAACCAATCCATATTTTTCAGAGGCCTCGTTATAGGTGATCGGTTCGTATTTATTGTAGAAATTATTTTCTTCACTTAGTAAACGAAGTGAAGATTCAGAAGTGAATTTTGTCCTCGAAATATGTCTTAGGGCTTTTTGTTTCTCAATTTCCTCAGCATCCCTTTCCTCAGGAGATTTATGTTTATCGATTAGTTTCGTACAGCCAAAGAACTAAAATAACAACAAAGTAAATTCCAACGCAAAACAGACAGAACTCGAAAACAAAAAACATGTTCATAATATTGACGGAAATTGACTATATTGAATGCTTGAGATTTCGGCACTTTGCTTCAGAATGAGACCTCGACAAGCATTCAAAATTATCAAAGCAGAAGAGAAGCTATCAGTTCATCAGACATTAATTATGATATGAACTTGCAGAAATTTATAGCACAGAACTGTATTTAAATCTAACTATACTTACATATTTATATGATTTCAAATGTTTCTCAGAATCCAAGGAATACAACAACTGATGTGGAAACATCGCGAGGATCTCCCCAGCACCGGTGCTTTGTATAATACCGTTCAACCAATTGCTTGAAGAAATGGACTTAATGGTCGTATTAGAACTTGTGATGTAGACTCGTTCATACATATAGTCACGATATGATTTTATACAGGCATGGACTGGGCCTAGAAAATAAAAATATTTTTATATAAAACAAAGATAATATAGATATAGTACAAATCATATGGGAAGCTTTTTTTTCTTAGAAATATGTGTTTGCCCATAACAGTCAATTAATCCAGTCCAAATGGCCACGATTTTGATATTTAAGTATATTTTTTGCAGATTTCCCTCAGGGTGTAATCTTTAAAGAAATATTACATGGAGACGGTAGATAAGTAAAATAAATACTTACAAGAGTTTGTAGAACTTTCGTCAGTTGTATTAATGTAGGCAAGCCAATTTTTCAGCCACACACCATCCGATACAACGTATCTCTTAGCACAACTGGCCGAATTAATTTTACTGCCATTACTTAAATCCCATAAACAAGTGTCTCGATCAAAGGATCCAGTCATTAGCCACCTGTTACCACCATTTAAATGAAGCAAATTTAGAGCTGAAATGCCAAAATAAATAGAATGTTATTTATTATATTAATTAATTAATAATTAATGTTAGTCTAGGTTATTATAAATTGGACATTTTATGTAAACTTAATTGTTTCTCGATAATTATTACAATCGCTCAGTGCTCAGTTTTCTGATCATGGTTCTTTTATGAAATAAAAATAAAAGACTAAAACTATGTTCCAGCAGAGTTGCCAATCAGGATGTTCTTTACAATTAAAGATATTTTCAGTTAGAGAAATTGTTAAACCTTTGTAAAATTCACACTTACCTGAAATATAATGGGTGTGTGCCTGAAATAACTTATACGGTAACAGCACATCCACATCATCATCATCTTTAAGTTTCAACAGTTTTGAATTGGTACATAAATCGAAGAGTCCGACCATACCATCTGTGTAACCTACAGCTATGTACCTATGGCCGACTCCCTAAAACAATATATTACAGATTACATGCGTCCATTGTTTTTGCATAAATATGAATGTTAAAAAAATTAAGGCATAATTACCTCACTCCAGGATATTTTGGTAGCATAAAACTTGTCCTTGCCTAAACTTTGATCCTTTTTAACAATCAAACGCAACTTCATTACTGGCTTTACTTCATAAACTAGACCCCTAGAAATCAATTATTAATTATTCCATTTTATTACAGATATATACGTTGCACTTACATTTCATCCTCAGTTAAAAACGGTATAGAGTAAATGTATACCATAGAATCTGATCCAGCAACAGCTAGAAGTCCCATTCTTGACATTTTATTTCCACATTCAACATCTTCTGCAGCATCAAAGCAACCAGAAGGACACCACTCCAGGTGCCACGCTGGACCAAAATCGAAAGCCAAGCAGAACAATAATTTCGGTGCGGTTATTTCTTGTCCCTTTTTTAAAACGCCAAAATCCCAAAATTGTATCACAGAAGGTTCACTATAGTGTTCATTAACTCGATATTTGCTATCGAAGTCACTGGCAGGAGCAACGGCAAGAACTTGCTTTGAAGTAAACGAATCGTATGGAGTAGGCATCCAGGCCAGTGCATATATGGGGCCCCCACAAAATATCGTTGCAATTCCTAAAAAATACAGCGAGTAAGTTACTCTCAGCTAATGTAGGCAGTCAGTCGACACTACATATTTTGACTTATTTTTTTAACGTGTTCTGTTTTGGTTTACTGTTAGAAGCAGGACACTCTGTATATAATTAAATATTTCTGGAACAGTGTCAAGAACTTTATATAATGAATTAGGTACTATAAACTTATGTGTTTTTCCTGAGCTGTTAAATAAATTTTTTGACATACAGGGTTTTCCCTTATATTTTACAAAATTTTTAGCTTCCTTATATTTTATTTTATTTTCTATCTACAATACTTATAAACTGATGATGCAGAATTTTATTATGGATACAACTGACGTAATAATATTCACCGCCCAAACTTCTATTTTTCTTACCTTCATTAACTTCAGTTTCAAATAATTCAAATTTCCTAAATGTATGATCCTTTCTCAGCACATTTTTAAATGTGTTGTCTTTTATCCTGGCAACTTCACAAGATTCTCCAGATTTAGGTAGGTATTTATCAATTAGTTCATCGTCCAAGAGCAGCCAGTCATGTTTTAAATAGCGTAAATGATCAAAAAGTAAATGTGAGAAGTATGTGTGGCAACTAAAAATAACGATTTTACACATAAATTATACAATTATTGTCAAGCGGCATATTTTCAAATTGACAAAATAGTGAATAGAACAAATGACAAAAGTAAATAAGAAAAGAATAGTGCGGAAAGCAACTGCACTAAGTCTATTTGAATTCTGCAACCACAAATCTTATTCTGTTTTACAATAGTTCGTTTTGTCCTTAACACGATTACAATTACAAAAGAAATGTGTGGATATTTGTGGTATGAAACATTAAATTTAATCAATGAAAAATAATATAAAACTGCATACTTACAATTCGACGGTGTAGTTATATGCGCTTGCAAATAATTGGCCAGGTTTCTTTGAAGACGATAGCAAAAATGCTGGTTTTACTAAAAATTAGAGGCATAAATAAATAAATTTGTCAAATTACACAAACTTGTAAGAAGTACTTATTTAGTTACTGTGTACTTTCAATCTTACTGATTTTTGTATTTTATTTGGCTCTCTGTATATTTGTTACTCTCAAATAAAGCTATTTATTTTTAGTAGGCCGCAGAAATTAATAGAAAAATAGATGATTACCCTTATAGTTTCCATCCTTCTCTAGTTTCTTGTTTTCATTTATCATTTTCCTCTTCAGCTCAGTATCCACCGATTCTTTTTCCTCATCATCATATTCTTCATCTTCATCAACATCATCATTATCAATATTAAAGTCATCATCAATTATGTCAACATTATAGGCTGTCTTTATGTGTTCTCTCATTTCACTTTCAGTATCGTGTACTAACAGACATTTTTTGCAAGTATAATACTAAAAAAATCAGATATAGTGACATTTTTATTAGATCTTCAGTACATTTCCATACTTGTCATATAACATGAAATCAGCAGCTGGTGAATTTTTGATGTTTGCTATTTTAATTAGAGACATATATATGGGAACTACATCAAATTATTAGAGGTTTCTTTTGGGATCAAAATGAGAATATTGGTAAGGAAAAAAAATTGAAAAACAATTTGTGAAAAAAAATTCCGAAATTCACCTGGCCGACCCTGGAAAGTCCTGAAATTTATATATATTTTTTTAAATATCAAAATAATCTTCGATGCAATGTATATATGTCAACGTTTTTATTCTTTTGAAAAAATATTAATTTTTGGAAAAGTATCAGCATTTGAAATTTTTAATGGCTTGAATCTTAGTTTCAAAAAATTTCAAATGCTGGTAACTTTTCCAAAAATCAATATTTTTTTAGTAAAAAAACATCCTACACTGTATCGAAGAATATTTCGATATTTCTAAAAAAATTCAAATATATGAAATTCCAGTACTTTCCAGGGTCGGCCAGGCGATTTATTTTGAAAATTGTTTTTGAATTTTTTTTTCGTAATAATTTGGTATAGGTCCCATGTCTCTAAATTGAAATAATGAGCATCGAAAATTCACCAGCCGCCACTGCAGTGCATGAAATCAAACATAACTTTACAGGAAATGCAAATATATAATTTAAAATACAAGAAGTGCTATCTAAAAGATCTTGACGTCATGAGGTGAATTAACTGCTTAATTGCTAACAAAACTTTTGCGTCACTTACCTGACCAGGTTTGTTTTCACACGAATTCAAGTGTTCTATTAAAATTTTAACTACATCGGTTTCAAATGAACAATTCTTAAATTTACATTTTATCATACGATTCTCTGTAAGTTCTTTGTGTAAAAGCAAATTTACAAAATTTTCTTCTGCAAAGTCCACGTTCTGCAGGAAATGCTAAAACCAATTTTCACATGTCATTTGATTAGCCAAATTTTATGTAAAGAGCTTACCTTAGCGTATTCTTGGACAATTTTTTGCTTTGAGAAGCTATCTAAAACGAGCATCGCCCTAAAATAACAACATCTCATTTAAACACCAATTGTTTACATAAATACATAAACTTCAAGAAACAAAATACAGTTTCGTGGGTGTGACAACGATCTAAGAGTAATATTTGTAACCTTTCATCATTTGCACGATTTGTGAGAAAACTACCATATAAAAAGTAAATTCGCCAACGACATCAACAGCAAACTAAAACCGTTAAACTGTTAAAAATAATTATACACATCTTTGTACTACTACTACACTACACCAACTCATACATAATAGGACACACTGTATGTGTGTATATTTTCCGTTGTTTTGATATTTGTCAAAAAATACATTGGCCATGCCAGTTGGTTTTCGTTGTCCACGTAAAGCACCACCTTAAATTTTAGAGTAATATTTCTATTCTATACCTACCTTTTAGCTGCTCGTCTCTTTGAGTTTGAAGCATTGGAGTCGCTACTAAAATAGTCAGATCTCTTTTTCACATCCTTTACTTTAATTGTCTCGTGAACCATTTTTATATGTGACGGCATGCTAACGGGTAAAACTTTCCTATCGCAAAATTCGCATTTCACTTTTGCCTCCTCAGTTTTCAGTCCACACTGAGATTGATGCGACAAGAACCCAATGACTGACTTTTTTGTGGCGCCACATTTTTCACAATTGAGCGGTTTTTTGGCCTTGTATAACGCATTTAGTACGGTGATGACTAAATTCTTATCATTTAAATTCTGCAAAGATTAATTATTTGACGTTACTAATAATTGCCGCATAATTTCGTTCTACCTCAAAACATAATCTTTAAAAAGAAACCATGTTTGATTATGAAATAAGAAACTAAAAGTAAGTCTATAACTTGTCGTATTTTTGAGAGCTATATTTTAAAATTGAACGAAATCAATAAGGTAAATGAGTATTAACTGAAAAATCTGGAAAAACCATTTTTATGTTGATTATTTCAAATTGTATCACGCCTTTGTGTGAAGCACAATTCGCTGTATGGGTGGATCAACCCTGCGAGCGCTACAAAATAAATCGTAAATCGTGTTTCTTACCAAAGGGTGATCACCAACTCTCCATGCCAAATTGTTATGTTTCCTTAGTTTATGAAAGCTCCATTTAGTTTTTTCCATTTCTATTTTACACACAGCACAAGTGACTAAGCCGCCCGAGGACACGATTCCATTACATTGTTCTATGTGCAAAATAAAAGCGCTTATTGTAGTATGAGCTTTTTCACACTTGAGGCATTTTAATTTCTTCTGTTTTTTCAATAATGGTTTCAAGGCTTTTGTAACAGATGACGTGTCATCCAAGTTCTGTAGGAAATAAATAAGGTTCGGTTATGTATTTGTTTTATCTAGGTCTACACTTATTATCTAGTTTTAAATTACCAGAATATGAAAAAAAAAAAATTAAGGAAATGAATCTGTGGTAATATTCGCTTGCTAATGTTATTTCTAGTTATTACAATATAAAGAATGTAGTTATTTTTTTTGGAAAATATTTTAATCGTCATTTTAAACCATGAAACTTATTTTTTTTTCTACCACTTGGAATATTTTTTGAAAATTGACAACTTTTACTTTTTTCCCCCAAAAAAATGTTAGAAACAGCTTTCTTGACATAGATCAAAAGAATTAAACTTTAACAATGAAGTCCCACTTACGCGAACACCCTGTATATGCAGGATAAGTTAGCAGCAGGTAAAAAAAAACTATAATTTAACTGGAAAAAAATAACTATAATTTTCATATACAGATCATACAACAAAGCTTAATATACAATATTTAGCTACAAAACAAAAATTTAGGGGTAACACAAGCCATCGCTAGTTCTTTTTCTACCTACCCATTCCTGATCCCCTTCTCGCCACGCTAAATTGCAATGTACATTTTGGTTATGATCATCCCATTTTTCATTATGTATTTTTGTATTACATGTCTTACATGTAACCATATTGTCATCATCCATAAATGTGATCCTAAAACGTAGTGAAATGTTGAAACAATAAAAAAATTTTTTCTTTGAGACTTACTTCTTCCGGCGATCACATGTGGTAGTTATTATATTGGGTGTCCTGAAACAAAATGCAAGTTAGACAAGAAATGTTTTCATTGAATGATGTTGCTTTAATTGTATTGTTATTCTATACTTTTAGCTTTTAGTATTGTATGTTATACTCGTAAGTAGAATATATCTTAAAAAAAAAATAAGGCATCGAGGTGCAGTTTATAACGTTTTGTTAGTACTAGGTATAGAAAGAATGTAAAAATCGATAACAGGTGATTAACTTCACAAACGTGTTGCACGAGCATGTTAAAAGTAATCAATTTACTTACTTACCCAAGTACGGTTTCTCCTTCCCCACTATCAACTTTAGAATTATTTCTAACGGCCGCAGAAAATATAGAATTCAGCATTTGTACAGATTCTCCAGTTCTTCTATATTTACATTTTTTTGTGTTTATTGAATCGTTGCCTTCATCTTGTTTTGCTTCATCTTCATTATCTTCAGGTTCATTTATTTCAGAAACAACTTGTGGCAAGCCTTCATCAGTGCATAATACTGTTTCATGTTGATCTTCTTTTGTTTTGTTTGGCGTGAGATCTACTGATGCTTCAGTTTTTTCCAGTTCATATTGTTCTATTTGATCTTTTAGTTTTTGGTCGTCATCAGGTTTGTTTACTTCAGAAATTATTTGTGTAGTAACATCTTCTTCACACTTATAATTTTGTGGTTGTTTCTCAACTTCACATTGTTCCATTTTATCGGTTCCTATTTTGTTGTCAACAGGTTTATTTAATTCAGAATTTATAACGTCTTGTTTAGTTTTCCTCGACAAAGAATTATCCAGAGATTCTTCAGTTTTTCTACTCTTATATTTTCGTTGTACTCTAACCTCCGTTTTATATCTTTGTTTTTTGTCGTCATCAGGTTCATTAGCCACTGAAATATTTTGGGGGGGATGTTGTTTCTTAATATTACAATATGTTCTTAGAGGCTTTGCTTCTAATTTTTTATCGTCTTCAGAAATCCGACGTTTTCTTTTTCTCTTACCCAAGTCTTCATCTTCCAATATATCTGTCATACTATTTTCCATTTCAAAGTAGTTAATTTTCTTTCGTTTTCTTCCAGTTCTAGATGTGTCCAGTATTAAAGGCTCAGTCAAATCCTCGATTATTACAGAAGACTTTTTTTTTCGACCTCTTTTCTTTGGTAAAGGTGTTGAAGTTACCATTTCCTCATTTTCTTCTATTGGTGGTAAAGGTTCAATTTCCTGTGTCTCATTTACTTCTATAGCTCTTTTTGGTCTTCCTCTTTTTCTTGGCAATTTAACCGAAGTATCTGTATCAGTTTTATTTGTTTCTACTTGCGAGTCATTCAAGGAATGTGATAATTCCTCAGAAATAGGTTTTGGTTCATTTTCTTGTGAACTGTCAGTGATTTTATCAGTTTCACTCTTGGATTCATCTACAGAATTTTGATTTTCTTTAGCATTATCCAAATTTGTGACTTTTTTGGGGCGGCCTCTTTTTTTCGGGATTTTTAGCGTGTGTTCCAAAATATTATTGTCGGTAGTGGTTTCAGATGCATTGGCTTCTAATACATTATAATCTTTTGTCAATGGACTACAATCAGGTTTCCCCTCACATTTTCGAGTATCTAGAAATAGAAATTAATTTTTATTTAAAAATATAACTATGTACAATACCTAACGATATTAAGCTAGAAAGAAATATTTGAACAAAATCTCTATCCGTTGAGATATCATATTTATAGTTTTAATATAGGGGTCGTAATTACATGTGGTGTATTTATTTATTATTTATTTAAAGCTTTTCTAAGAGTTATACAGGCAGGTAAGTGCTATTTTGCGGAACCATTTGCAAATGGGCAAAACTAATTTTTACAATCTATTTTGAAAATAATAAAAAGTAATATATAATTTACATAAAAGTATAATAACACGTTTACGTCTTTGGTGATGGTGATGGTAGCAAATATCACAATTAGATCTCTTCATATTATATTATATTAAAATACTTTTTATTTATTTATTTATATTTATTGAAGTTTCATTACCTTCAAGTTTTTCAAATTGATTGCTCTCGTTTTTATCATCCTGATCTAGAACAATCCCTGCACTTGTCCCGCCAGAATTTTGACTAATCTCGTTCTCCTTATCATCTATGCTATTACTCTTTTCTATACTATTTTTCGTATTGATCTCGGTATCTTCAGCTTTCACCACTTTATCATCTTGTTCCACATGCGTATGCGTATCTTCTACAGATACTGACTCGTTCTTTATATCCCCAACGTCTTCCGCTGTCTTATTGCTACCTTCTTTCATCTCTAGAACATTTTGGGGTTGATGTTCTGTTTTATTGCTCTGTCGCTGTACACCAGCAGGCTCATTAATCGATTTCGAGGTACTTGGCAATTTATTCGTATCAGATGATTCATGGAGAATCTTGGGTACTTCTTGAATACTGCTACCCGTTTTTTTATATGTCCGGATTTCATCTTTTAGTATATTTTTAATAAAGTCTTTTTCTTCATTATCCGAGTTTGATTTAGAAGGTAATTCTGGTGCCGCCTTTTGATTTCCTGCAATTGTTTCGGTAACTGTTAATGGAATATCATCAGTACGAGTGACCGTATTGTCCTTATTAAGATTTTCCATCCCAGTTTCTATATTATTTATCTGTCCTACAGCTTTTACGACACTACGAGTTTTGATTTTTGCACCGTAAGTCTTTCTAGTTCCCTCAACTGTGCCACGTTTTTGGGAATGTACAAATACTAAATCAGTATTCTCGTCTGCCTCAACATTATTAATTTTACTCTTGATTTTATTTTTTCGCACTTGTGCATCTACTTTGTTCTTGACTGGAACTTCAGCTTCTTCTATTATCAGTACGCCACCTGTGTTTCTTTCGACCGGCATACAAATTTCCTCATTCTCTTGTTTTGGGGGAATAACTTTCACAAAACTATCAGTTTGGGAGTTACTTTTAACTTTGGAAACTAAATGCTTAAGATCCTCACTCGACAGGCATATCGATTTGTTGCTAATAATATTAACTTCTCTTTTGATGTCTGAGGAAGCAATTTGTTTGGGAGGGCCCTCTAATTTTTCCAAACCTTGAAATTCTCCCGATGGCTGATCGGTTTTTCCGTTCACCTTCAAAATCTGAAGACTTTGGAAAGCATCAGAAATTTGCCTCTTTAATTCTCTAGAAGAACTACTTTGTGTGGTTTCAGTAACAGCAGCTTCGCTAGTTTTGTCTAAATCATTTTCTCCGTCTTCTATTACTATCGTCGGTTTCGACACTACTTTATTATCTTTTTGAATCGGTCCACTGAATTTCTTTTCTGGCCTTTCCTCCAAAGAATTACCAGTCTTCAAAGATAAATTATTCTTTAAAGATGTCTCGTCATCAATAATATTTGTAAAAGTAAATTTCGAATTCAATATCTCTGGTTCATTACTTGGGAGTTTTAATGAAACGTCGTTATCATTTAATGTTTTTATATTCGTCGAATTCGTATTTTGTACTGCTGATCTAGATGCTTCAATGGACTTTAATTCAGACATTCTAGAGCCCGTATGTGCATTCAAAATTATTGGCTTATTGGATTCCGCAACTTTTTTCTGTGCAATAATGAATTTGTTTTTTTTAAATTTAATTTCGGAATTTAATATTTTTGTTTGATTATGTGGATGATTTAAAACAGATGCCTTTTTTAGAGGATACGCTCGATTAAACTTGGCAATACTTTCATGTTTATTGAAAGACGGAACTTCACCATCTATGGTTTTATTTAAAAAGTTTGAATTTAGCACAGTTTGATGGTTGCTGTTATTCATAATCTTTCTTTTCTCAATTTTTTCTGGAGCTTTATTATTACCAAATAGGATTTCAGAGTTTAAAATTTTTTGACATTGCACTTGATTTGTTTCTACACCTTTTAAGAGTGGTTTATTCAAAATTTTAGCTTTTGGCGTTATCGAACTTTTTTCTTTAACATCACGTTTATTCTTCGTCTTCGTCTTATTTAAGATCATTTCTGTGTCTCCCAGATCTTCTATACTCTTTTTGGCCTTTTTCGTTACTCTTTTTTTCGCATTATTGACAGATGTAGACTTCGCCGTATTGGAGGGTACCGCTGTGTGCTGTATGTCTTGAAATAAGCCCAATTTTGCCAATTCATCTGGAGTTATGATAATCAAATCTGATTCTCCACTTGGTCCAGGTTTTTCTTTAAGATTTTTGTTTTCCATGATAAATCAATAATATTACTTTCCTCCTGAAAAAAGATAGGTTATTTTAGCATAACATTTACATATTTTAAAACGAATGGATAAAACTAAAGCAAAAATGGTAAATTTGTTATATATTAGAAAAGAAAAACTAAAGTTAACAAGATCTGAATGGGGATCGAACTCCAAACCCTCTGAATGCTAATCGTTTACGTGTCCATTGCACCATTTTATGAAAACCCAAAATGTTTCATCAACCGGTAGTATTAGACACTTCTCCAGTAAAATACATTTACAATTTACTAATAAAATTTTACAATACCTTCAATATTCATATTTTCGCCTCTTAACAATTATATAAAACGCACACTTCCGCAAAATGTCAAACAATATTTCTCACAAATTGCGTCGCCAATCGCCATGCCGTGCCATAAAATTGATGTAATAAAATGTATGCAACGTGCATTACTTGAAGCTGTAATTTGAGTTGCCTATGCTATCTACTCTTGCAAAACAGATTTCTGTCTCCTGATCTAATTATAAAAGCAAAATTTCTGATTTGATACTGAAACTGTAGGGTAGGGGGTAACGAATGGAGCAAATAGAGAATGCAAAGGAATATACATATATGTATACTTTAATAATGAATACACGTAATATACATATTACCAAAGATTATAGATATTACTTACATCTATTAAATAAAAAGAATTGTATAAACCTCTGGAAAGAGAAGTTACGAGTGAAAATACAGTGTACTTTCTGTTATGACAAAAGTGACCAAGAAGTGGCCACCAATGGTTATATTAGATCCTCAAATTTTCAAAATCTTTTTAAAACCTGTAGAAAAAGCACGGACAGGATAGATACCTATTTTATGCAAGTTCCCATATACCTATGTAAGAGGTAACAACACGAAAAATTGCTGACATTTTTATGATTAAGTAATTAGTGGGTGTTCTAAGACCTGACATTATTTTTATACCTACTTTCTACTAGTCCCTTTAAAGAATGCATATTTTTTTAGAAATTTTATTAAAAAATAATTCAAAAATTGCAAGACTAAGAGTAACATCATCTAAATTAAACCTAATGATTATTATACACAATTATTTAGGAATAATCATCCTGATCATCATTAGTAGGTAGCGCAGAGGCTTGTGCTTGCTGTGCTGCAGCCTGCAGCTGTTCCCACTGCTGTTGGTCCGCGTACGCTTGTTCTTGTCTAGCTTTGGCAAATAATTCTTGCTGTTGTCTTAATAATTCTTCTTCGGGTATACCTAAATTTTCAAGACGAGTGCTTTGTCTTCTACGTTTGGCAGCTACAGCTTTGCAATCCTTTAGTACTGCTTCTGCTTCAGCGTGATAATCTCCGAAACCGAGTTTATCTAGGGCTACAAAATAATAATTAATTATAAAATAGAAACAAACGGTCTTTATTGGTACAAAGTAAATATGAGTAATTTTCAATTAAAAACAGGTGTACGCTAAGGTTTTGTTAAAAAAGTAAACTAGTAATGGCCCTGGATTCTGTTCATCATTTACAATTAAAGCAGAAAGACTTATCTTACCCATTAGGACATGTTCGGCATTGATAGTCTTCTTATGCAGCTGATTACATATTTCGTTAGCTTCTGAACTTAAAAGGTGTATAAACTCAGTACAACAATTTAAAACAAGCTCTCTAGCCTCATTCGCTATACGAACAGATGGTACTAGTTCTTTTATCATTTTGTTGATACTGGCACGTGGAAGCGTTAGCTCGTCATCTTCGGTGTTTCCTCCTAGTTGACTTGAGGCATTCGTATTCGCCATTTTTGGTATATTGATTAAATAAAATAATTTGAACAACAATAAGAAAACAAATAATACGACATAACCTCAAACCTCAAATATTGACAAATCGACGACGTTTTGTTCCTACTCAAGGTTAGTTCCACTAACTTGGTCGTTACTTTACTCTACTCCACACTCTAATTTTAATTTTATTACAGAGTTCGTTGTGTTCGTTGGTGCAACTTTTTTTTAATTATGGCATGGGATAAAATTGTCAAACAATTTTATGGAAAAGAATAATCCACGAAATATAACCATACTAATCGTAGGATTCGTCTAATTTGTCAGATAGCACAGAACATTACAAAGAACGGACAGTGAACTGTTGTGGTTGTGAAGCAAGTAGCGAGTAAACAGAACAGAGACCAATAACTGTTATTTTATGAAAGTTTAATTTTTTTGTGTTATTTAATAATAATAAATAATTGATTTTATGCAAATAAGGAAAATAAAAATAACTGCCCCGGGTGAGGATCGAACTCACGACCTTAAGATTATGAGACTTACGCGCTGCCTACTGCGCTACCGAGGCGTGGAGGATAATGTTTTCCACGCTATAAAATACAAAAAATTTAAATTTAAAAAAATTATTTGTATATTAATGTTATAATTAAATTAAAAATTTAAATCATTGTACATATTAAATTGAATAAATTAATTTATTCGACTCTGTCAAAGTAAATAGACATAAGTAGTATAATAAATCAATAATATAAAAATGGAAAATATATACAGGGTGTTTCATTTATAATTGTACATAAGCTATAACTGAACAATCCTTGGCCCAAAAGAAGAAGAAAGAAGATGTAATCCAACACACTTGGATAAAAGGTTCCTCAGTCCTTACTGAGATACAGGGTGTTTTATTTCAAATATTTAAAAATATTTTGCCCATTAAGTATTTTGTTAATGTTCAATACTTCTTTTTCATGTTTGGCAGAAAGTTTAGGTATTTTAGGAAATACCGAGCCATGGTAAAAGACAGATTTTCACTATTACCAGAGGCGCACGCAGGGGCAGATGAGGAGTAGTTTCAACCCTCTAAATTCTACGCCACTGGTGGAATCGTCTGTTCAGTATAATTTTTTAATTTTAAAACGTTTTTTACGAAACTAATGTACTCCTTACTTCATAACGATAAAGTCATTATTTATCGAGATAATTAAAGTTAAAGATAAGGCTGCACAATATTCTTATTTTAATGTTTAATTTATTTTTCATATTCGTATTGATCATTTAAATTAAAAAAAACGTCATTTAAATATAAAATATAAGAACTTAAAATTTTGAGATTAATAAACTCGACATATATTATACTAGCCAGAAGTTGTAGACTAATTGCAAAAATTGTAAAATACTTGGTTTATTATTAATTATTATGATATGTTAGGACTTCCCCTAAATGTTCAATTTTGTCCTTGTTTGAATTAAACTATTTTGCATGACCATACCGGATAGTTTTGTACCACTTCGAATATTTAATTTGTGGAATATTTAAAAATAAAACGCAGTCTTAATTTACAATTTTTATTTCTGAACACGATCCTTAAGTATAAAATGAATATACAATGATTTTATGTACAAAAATTAAACGATTCTTTGGTATTTGTAAACACTTACAAAATACATTTCTATAATACATTAATTTATAAACATTGCACATTTTCTTTTGAATACGAATAAAGTAAAATTTACAATCAAAGCACGGCAGCTTCTTTCCCTATAACTAATCTTTGGACAATACAAGACAATGATAAAACAACATACAGACGTAAAACTATTTGCTATTATTAGAAGTAGGTATAAAACACACAAATGTAGCCTAATGATAAATTCTCGCATATTAAAAACAATTTAGAAAATCTATACCATGAACAAAAATCGATTAAAAATTAACATAAATTCCAGGGACGCTCCGGCAATTCATTTAAAAGTTTCTATATGTATTACAATTTAACACAATAATTGCTTTTGAAATCTTAATATACTTAAAATACTTAATTGCTAGATTAAGTTGCTTGCATTCCCAGATAACACAAGGCTGTTCCTGGGACGTCCCAAAAACATCAAGCCAGAACATTTGAAACATCCCAGGGACATCCCAAAACAAAGTAGGGACGTCCCAGCGCTAGCCGTTTGGGACTGTTCAGGATATCCCTGTCACGTCCCAACAACGTCCTTTCAGGTCGTGTTTGGACAATATTAGGACCTGACAAGGACATGCTCTAATAGCAGATATAAAGACCTACATCCAACTGGATTCAAAATAAAATACTAATTGACAATGAAATTATTTTCACAAATACCAAAAAGTTTATTACAGTCGACGAGCTTGGCCAACATGGCAGCAGATGCTTAAAACTGTTTATCACCTCCCAATGATGTCAACTTGGTTGGCGAAATGTGGGTCAAGTTCAGTATAATAAGTATTTGATGATCTACTTCAGTGTCAATGTCGCATCAAAAGTTCAAATAACCCTTTACAGGAATACTGATCATTTATTCAAAGGAACATCACAAATTAATAGGCATAATGAAGCGTAAAAGAATACAATAATCAATCTGTAAAAGACCACTTAACTTTTAACAAAACACCAGACCAAAAAGACACCAAACACCAAACAAAACATGCACGCAGCCATATTGCTCTTTCTCCAGTCTCCTTCTTATCCTTGCCCTGGATTGGTTCTGGGCTCTGCTTGGTCCGTTACATTTATTAAGCGGCGGCAAATTTAAAATACTTGAGAACCCAAACAGAACTTGAAAATTTGTTTACCAAAAGTTTCGTTTGCTTTATCACAGAAGAAAAACTTTTAATAGTAATTCTAATATTAGGTATACATAATATCAAACATACTGAATATCAGATTAAACGATTAAAAATTAGATTGTTTCCACATTTTTATAATTATTCTACTCTTTGTTTTTGTTGAATGAATCCTGATATAATATTTATTTAATAAAAACATTATCACTCCAAAATAACAATATTTTTAGGTTTAAAAAATAGTTTTCAATATTTTCGACCGTCAATTGTGATTGAGCATGTGCATTATATATTTGTTTTTTTATAAAATACCTTACCCAGAATTAATATCCAAGTCCTTAAGTCCTTGGGACGTTAGCCTGGGTTGTTTCACTATTTGGGACATCCCAAGGATTTTCTTAATATAACTCTACAGGGACGTCCCTGACGGTAAGTCCCTGGGATGTTTCCGTGGGATATTTCAGTCCTTGGAACGTCCGAAGGACATTTTGCCGCGACGATCCCATATGGAACGTAAAAGCTCATATATGGACATCCCACGGACATTTTGTGCTAACTGGGTTGAATGTGTTTCTTTATTCTACAATGTGAGGCAAGAAGAACGTTATCTATTTTGTTAATTAATTGAGACTGCTTAATAATACAATTGAGAATTTTGCCTAATTTAATGTTTTTACAAAATACTCTTTGGTTTAAAACATATAGGCTGCATATCACATCCAAAATAACTAGACTTCACACAAATATTATTATATACAATTTTTACAAAATTTTCGAAATAAATTATATATAAAAGTAATTCTCATAGTCGGCGTAGGATGGCTGTCCATTTATATTTGACAACTGAGAGCTGCTTCCCCAAATCTTCAGTTCTGTATTTTTATTCTTAACTATAGCCGCATCTTTCGATTTCTGAATTTCTTTTGATTTCTGGGTTGCTTGTTTTGGCTTTTCTTCTTGCTTCTTTTCGGGTGTTAGAGACATTTGGGACTTCGAAAGCAAATTATTGTTGTTGCTATTTGAAGTGGGAATAGAGGTTTTGAACAATCTTGAGGCGGGAAGAGGTGGAAGATCAGACACCCAGAAAATCTGAAACAGAAACAGTTTACTTAGCAAAATAATTAATCACATAGTGGTAAAATTTTGCAATAAAATTTGCGAAACTGTAAATTACTTGTCAATTTCCACTTTATTTTATTTTATTACACTACAACTAGTTTCATCCTATTCGGATATTATCAAGTAGTAAACTGAATATACTATAAATTTTATTGCAAAATTTTACTAGAAATGGATTTCCACAAAGTAACTTCATCTTCAATCAACTATTTGAATCACATAGTGACTAACTTAATCACTATGATTTGTTAGTCAGAGATATACTATATAATTTAAAAACATACCTTTCTTCTGGATAGAGGTAAGTAATCGGGATTTCGCCTAATCAAAAAGTGGCACCGGTGCGAAGGTAACCAAGTCTGCTGAACTTGTAGTGGCCTGTCATCCGGATGCAGTTTTCTTTGTTGTTCTTTATCTGTGTTAACTTCGTATAGGGAGAACTGCTCCACACGTTCTTTACTACTGTAGCAGTTAAGTAACAACGCGATCAGTTCGTCCACAGTCGTTCTGGCACTTATAAGTAAACTTTTGTATTGGGAGTTGCTGTTCAACACGGAGTCATGGACTTTCACTAAGCCTCCTCTTCTCGTTTGAAGAGAAAATCTGGAAAATAAAACAATATACTTGTGTTAATAATGCAAAATCTAGGGCCTTCTTACAAAAATTATTTAAAAATAGGACTTTTTCAGATAATGGTATCATAGAATGACCAATGATTAAATAAGAAATGCAATAAATCTATTAAATTGCCTGCGACGACAATCATTTTTATTTAATTTACAATTTATATTTGTAATTTCCATTGTCATCAATATTAAATATTGTTAATTCCTGTTGTGTAGGCAACGTACTGAGCAACATTGTAAAACGGGTTGCCTATATCAAGGAGCCTATCTATTTCACAAATTATTCTTATGTGGCGCGTATATATAATTACATCCTGTATATTTAATATACAATTAGAAACAAACAAACTTAAAGGTATATTATCATAAAAATATTTCAAGATTCATGAATTGTTACTTACTTGGAATCTCCTTTTGGATGACAACTTTGCAAAACGGCAGGTCTAGCTTCCTCATCCAAAGCTAAGTGCGTTCTGACACCGGCTTTCCTCACAGTTACTTCCATGGAGAGATAAAACAGCTTCGGATCCCTGTGTTTCATCTTGTATTTTCCCAACAATGTCCCAACCACTTCTTTACATGTCGTCTGGAAAGTTATGCTGAGGGTCTTGTATTCAATATCTGGCCGCAGGCACTTTGCGTATACTTTTATGGTTGTCTGAAACAAACAAGAACGGTAAATAAAATGTGATGTATGAAAAAAAAAAGTTTCCGGTACCGGGAATCGAACCCGAGCCTCCTGGGTGAGAGCCAGGTATCCTAGCCACTAGACCATACCGGATTATGAAAAACGTTGGCATAATGTCGTATAACTACAGTTATACTATATATCTAATTAATAATGTTGAAATGATAAGAGATGTCCTTTTTAAGGAAGTCCAGGTTTATTAATTACCTTTAAAATTACTATTATTTTAACACATAATAAATACAAATTTTTTTATAGGATATTAATTTGGTTTGCGAACAATTATTGTATTATAAAATTTATTTTTCGTTAGACCGATTTGTTAATAAAACAAAGGCTAGAACTTGCTCCTTGACTCCTTGACTCTCCGGGGTATAATATATTTGTGTATGTTTTACGATCAAAGATTAAATAAAAAAATGTCAGTTCAAAAAGAAAAAAGCTTCCGATACCGGGAATCGAACCCGAGCCTCCTGGGTGAAAGCCAGGTATCCTAGCCACTAGACCATATCGGATATAGACAATGTTTGGATTTATGTATAAACCAGTGTCCATGATATCTATTCTTGTCCTATTGGTGAGTAATTTAAATTTTTACTATTATTACCCAATCAAAACATATATTTTTAAAAAAATCGACCAATAGGATTTTTTTTTAGTGATAATTAAGGTACGTAGGAAAAATCGCTCCACTTCCTGTCGCGATTTTTCCATGCTCTTAATTCTCGAAAAATTTTCATGGGAAAACAGGTTTTTCGTCCAAAAATAAAAATTACCCGGTAAAAAACGACCTCTTTGTGTATTAATAACTGATAAATAATTTCTTCTGTTTTTTAGAAAAAAAAATTCAAATAAGCAAGGAAATTTTTTTGATCGAAATTCTATAAATTATGTTTAAAATGGCGGCTAAAACAAAAAAACTAGTTTTTAAAAATTTTTAAAAACTGTCCATTTTACAAAAAAAAAAATCAAATTAATTTGGGTGATTTTAAATCGAGTTTATATTGTCTATTAATAATAATATGACAGTAGTTGTAGATAATTAGATTAGATTAGATTTTTGCAAAATATGAAATTTCTCGAAAAAATATACTAGGTAGATAAAATAAAACTTTAACCGCCGTTTCCCAGACAATGGCTTGAAACTTTTTTTAGAATTTATAGTATTTAAGTTAAAATAGGTAGGTACTAGATAAAATATTGGCACACATTAACTTGCTTGCATGAAAATTTTTGCAAAAAATAATTTTTTTTCCGTAGGTATAATATAGGTATATGTTTAACATATTACATATAACAAGTAACTAATACCTACCTACTAAAATTTACGCCTTAAATTTATTCACGTTAATATTAGCAAACTAGGCGTATACCGGATGTTAAAACATAATCTGTCCTGAGTGCGCAATGTTATTTAATAACAACAAATTTTTATCTCATCAATCAACTTTTCTCAGGATACAAAGTGTCAACTGCTCTCACAATAATTTGATATGTTGCTGTAAAGCATCGCAGAAATAAAAAATGTGCCATATTTCGAAATATCTAGAAACAAAATAAACAGGAAATGCGTAGAAATTACCTCTGTTTAAAAAAATTATATTTATTTTTAGTTTCTATTGTGAAATTAAAATATTTTTCCTAATGCATTTTTTTTTATAAAAAAAGTCATGGAAAATTCTGAAAAGGAAGTAATAGTGTTGTTTTGTGGCAGAGAAAGAAAATGTATAATGGGCTCGATCTTTACACCTCAATTGAATTAAAGGTTTTTAATAGATATACATGTCAAAGTGAATACATATTAAATATAATAATGCAATAAATTCCAATAATATATCATTATTACAGTTGCTTTAAATATTAATAAGTGTATCAATTTCAAAATTCCCGCCAGTTTTCTGTTAATGACGTCAAAAACTGACGGCCTTGCAACAAATTCGTTTGTGCACGTGATGTCATAATACTAACCTCAAAAATATGCATTTTTTACGATTTTCGAATATTATGTCGCTTTTACCAATATATCTGCTTATTAATGAAGTTTTAATTGCTTTGATCTAATAAAATAGGATTATTTTTGTTGGTTGGAAACCCAACCTATAATTAGCAGCCTATTTTTAATAATTTTCAATATTAAGACTTTATATATCTTCTGTCTGCGAGAGTTTCTATATCTTATAATGGATCCATGTTAAAATTACAAAAATTAAAATTAAAATTGAAAATAAATTTACAAAAACAAAATATTTAAGGTTATGTGAGTCATATGATATACACGACCTATACCAATGACTATCTGTTTTTGACGCCACAAAAATTTAATAGATTAATTACTTTTTTTTTAACCTTAAATGAAAAATACTAGCAAAAATAAAAAATACGTCAGAGCTATTCTAAAAAACACTATAGTCTGGTATCATTTGCAAAATTTCGAGGAAGAGCCCATTTTGTATTCCTTCACTCAAAGTCTATTGTTCACAAGGAAAAGAAAATTTGCTGGCGAGCTCTGTTGGCTTTATTTGCGCGTTCAACAGGAGGCGTGGATTTGTTTCGATGCTGCTACGTCGTGGGTCACGTGTGTTATTAAGACCCAAGCTATTGGTAGAGGCGTGGCTCGGTTCCACCAATGTCTCGCGGTCAGTCATATGCCGTCACAGAGAGGCGTGGCTTCATTCCTGTGTCGGCACGTGCGCAGTCATGCGCTTTCAAGTTCGGGCTGTCGCGTAGTAAAACATGCGCTTTGATTTGGGTAGGAGTATTCTATGTATTTATTGGTCGGAAACCTATTTTTGGCCATGATTTTAATAATTTTGTTGGATTTTCTTTATTTTTCTTGAATTACTTTGATATTTTCGTGCAACAACAACTGTCTTTAAAAAACTGTTTAAAATAATGATAGACTTGATACAATCATATTTTTATTAAAATTTTCTGTTTATGATGGTAAACGTACCTAAGAGTGATAAAAAACATTGCTTTAATGGATGCACTAAAGAATAAGATAATTTATAAAATACCGAAATTGATAATTAAATATGTTGTTCCCATGCAATATATTGAAAGAGGTTAGATGACGAAAAGGGAGGTATTAATTTAATTTTTTGCAATTTCTCCGAAACCTTCCTTAAAAAATCAATCCAAATTTCATAGCTTTTAAAGCAATTTATGTAGTTAAGAAATAGACATTAGCCAGAGATATGTCACCACGCACCGCCCAGAAAAAGGACCAAACAATGAAAATTGTCGCAAAATTTTTACTTACATGAATATTCTGTGCAGGAACAATATGCCGTGCTATGTTTCCATATCTCGAGAGCGTATACATATTAGTTTGTATGTTCCATTCACACAACTGAACTCATTTCAAGAATGAATGATTTTTAAAAGAAACTATCTTAAAAGCCGGAGGTAGGTAGTGGCACTACAACTGTGTCTACTAGATATGCTGGATTTAGATTAAATCGACACCTAAGGCGTCCCGATGTTGAGCGTCTTCCTGTTCATGTCAAATAAAAAAGAAACACTTTACTTTGTATGATTCCCTATAAGTATGATTAATGGCGCTCGTGGGCTTTATTCTATGCTCCATGAAGCTTTTGGCGGCAAAATATTTTGAGATTATCAAAAGGTTTAAGACGCTTTTTTATTTTTCGAATATAGGCCACGCAGAGGTTAAAACGAAATTATAAAAATATAATTGTGATAAATAACACAGGTGCAAGGAATTTGAAAATTTTGTTTTTAATAGAAAGAAATGCGTAAATGGATTTTTAGTCAAACATACGCCCTCTCTAATCAAGTTAACTAATTTATTACCTTTTCCTGTTTTAGATTCCCCTTTACTAAGGCGATTTACATAAATAATTCGTTATAATTAAATTAAGACAATTAATCCACATTATCCACTTCGCTTGTAGTGGAAAAAGTGTTTGGAAGTAGGTTGCTTTATTACCATAATTTGCTCTCATTGATTTATTCTATTGTAACAACTTCCGTTCTATCAATAAAAGCCTAGAAAATTATGATGTATGCAACTTTTATAATAATAGATGCATCTCATTATATTAGTTGTACAGGGTGGCCCAGTTAGGCTATCCTCAGCAATTACTGTAATGCTATTAGGAAAAGAATTTATATCCAGGTAAATAGGACATTTTTCAAAATTATTATTCCTGTTCACTTCGTGGTAAAATTACACACAAGCATAAATAACCCTAGTTGGGAATTGCATTAAAAACTTATAAAAAAGTTTCTGATTACGTTTAAAAGTGCAGGGCTAATTATTTTGTTGACTTAACCGAATATTTTCTGTAGATAGGTAACAAATTTATTTTTAATAATTTCAACGATTTCTGGCTTCTCTAAGGATCTAAAAAACATAATAGGAGTTTAATTGGCTTTTATTGAATTTTTTCAGACGACCCTCAAATTTTTATTACTACCTACAGGGTGAATACCAATTACTCATTTTAAGAGGGGGTTTCTGTTGATATTTGTAACACAAACCAATAAAAAAATATAAAAATTAAAGTTGAAAAACTGACCTACCCTACGTAAAATTCTGGTAAACTTTTGAGTACCGCTTCGTCGCTCTACTGACCCACTTATGGGGTGAACAACATGCCTTGTATCCACAGTTCTAACGCAAAAAACGTGACAAAAAACGTCTAATAAAGTTAAACCGCTGTTCGATGGTCTCTCATAAATTTGCGGTCGGAGACAAGTTAATTGACAGTGACAGAGACAGGTCAGTTACGAAGTTCTGAAAATGTTGACATATTTTAATTTATTTTCTTTCTCGAAAACTACAGGGTATATATTTTTTATTTTTGGTATATGGCCTTACCATTAAGGGACCTACCATCCCTTAAAATTAAAATGAGTTATTGGTATTCACCCTGTATAAATGAGTAGATGGCAACAACGTCGCATCAAAATGTATTTACTATTTATATTTCTAATAATAATCTCTATAACATAACCTGCCTGAATGAAAACAGTTAAAGATAACATTGAAGATGTCACACACATTAACCAAATTTTTATGAAGCAAGCTATTGTCAGCGACGTGATGGTATACGGAAGTGATAAATATTTGAGTTTGATGTTGAAATTTGTTTGAATAAATAACCGAAATCCGGCTCGTTAAAATAGTTTTTTTATGAAATGCGGTTAAATGATATAAATATCGTATAAATATGTATAATGTAAGTGTTATACTAACGGAAGTGTTTAATTATTATTGTCATTTTTATCAACGGGAATATTTATATTTTATGTGGTGCCCTAATTTTTAAATCTGTATATTTGTCGGTGGCTGTGGAAAACACTTTCAGGGGAATAGATACATTGTTTAGGTTTAGGACCGAAACGTGATTTTATTACATAACAATATAAATTAAGTCACAATTTTTTTTTTTCACTTTTTACTTTTTCAAGATTATGCCATCAGGTTTATAGTTACAATACAGTAAACTCCCAAATGCATGCATGCAGAATCTTCATAAATGATTGTAAGTCACGTGACCGAAAATAGGCAACCAGGTATACATTTTGTTTGTTTTCGCACATAACATTGAGTGTGTGTGTGTATATATGGTTGCCTGCGGTGCTCACGTAATTTACAATCGCTTATGAAAACCCTCTATATTTGGCAAAACTTAAGAGCTGCAAAAAAAATAAAGCAATTGTTTTTAATTTTTTTATATTGTAATTTTTGTAAGAGAACTAACTGTCGAAAATATCCCTAATATATTTATGCGTTGTATTTGGTGTTCCTTCGGCGGCTTGTGCTTATCAATAGCACAAACCCCATAAAACTCTTGCCACTTTCTGGTGTGGATGGTCGTAAAAACGCGGCCACGGCAAATATTCCAGTATTACAATAAACACGAGCTGAAAGTGAACGATCACAGTTTGTTTGCTACTTCAACTTATATTCTCATGTTAGCAGCTCCGAACACATGTTCGGAAGTGATAAAAACCATGTATGTATTAATAATAAAATACATGTAGTATATACTTACTTATTCAACATGTAAGCCCGTCATTCAATAAACAGTGGGTTATTGATCTTGGTTTGTTTGAAAATTATATTTCAAGAGGCTAGTCATGGAATCATTTTAATCTGAGAATTTGTTGGCTATTCCGAGTAGGTAATCTCTTCACGGTCGGATATCTGTTCTGTTTAGTTTGTTTTGTAGACAGGTTGTAAAGATGTATGTATATTTTGAAAGAGGCGGTCCAGACTGTTTTTCTTAGAATTCGCGGTTAGGGTAGGTATACAAAGTGCTACAAACGTGGATTGTTTTTGGCACCTAAAATTCAGCAACGGCTAGAAGTTCTTATAATTATATTACCGTCTTATAAAGGTTTTATTATCCTCACTAAAAAATTCCCGATATATCTCTTATAGAACTTCAAGTAACGCGATTATTTTTTCACTTTATAATATTTTATCAAGATGTTTTGACGAAATCTAATAAAGACATTCAATATTTTTTATAAAGCTGAAAGTGTGTTTTATTTTTTCAATTTTAAAGAAGAAATTTCTTCTTTGAAAAAGCTGTGTCCGCTTTATATTTTTAAATTTTTTCAATTTTAAAGAAAAAACTCGAAAAATAGTCCGCCTTATTTTTTTAAAATTTTTTCAATTTTAAGGAAGACCCTATATTTTTTTTCACTTTCTCTACCCCGAAATCCCGTCTTGGCTACTTTTTTCCCGAAATTTTTAACTTTTTGCAACTAAAAACCTCAAGCTTTCGCAGAGCTAGGTGCCGCCCAACTTAATATATTTTTTAAAATGTAAAGATTTTATGTGGTGACTATCATTTTAAAGTACGTAAAGCTCATATAAGAAAATTTTCTATTTGAATACATAACCGAGTGATAGTTATACATGTATACACTAGATAGTCAGATCTATTGTTTAATTTTATCGCTCATAAATGGACCCCAACTTAAGCTTCATCTCACTTTAACTCATTATACTGCAATACTTCTCTGTTATTTGGCATCCAATTTTGCACGTGTTAGAGAGAGAAGATGGGGCGATGAAATAAACAGTGGCTTTGACTATCTAGAATATGAAATGATCTTTGGTTATACTGACCTGTATAACAGTTATACAGGTCACATGAATAACGCTTGATTACTTAATTTCCAGGATTATTCCTTAAATTATGCAACCAGAAATACTTCATTGAAAACAATAATCCTGTTTTGGGAACAAAATAATTTTCCTTCAAATGCATATGATTAGTTTTTACAACAGATAAAAGAATATGAGCCAATATAGTCATACAACTACTTCATAACTAAAATAATAATAATAATAATAATAATAATAATACACCTTTATTGGCATTTTTAGGTAAATTAATGAATTTTAAATCAAATAAAAATTGTATCGTAACTTCAATCAAACTAAATAAGGGCTAAGTAAAAATAAAAATAATAATCTATTTGTAGTAATTTTTTTAAAATTTTTCGAAATGGAACTAAGCTAGGAAACTTTTTGATGTTTGGAAGAGGAGTTCTAAATTTTTTGTAGGCTTAAGCAGTCTCTCAAAGTTAATGCAGGGCACGTAGGCAAAATAAGAGTAGGCCCAAAATGCTACCTTGCGGAACGCCAGAAACTACAAATTCAAAACTAGATAATTTACCATTACATACGATATCTGCGACTTAAATTTTGAAAAAATAATAGTAATTTTCACTGAGAGCTAAAGATGCTTGCTATTTCCAAGTAAAAGTGAAAGCAGAAAAGAAGACCTGTCCACCCACAAAAGTTGCGTTATCATGAGACATAAAATCATACGACTGTTGCTGTAACAGTTCACGAAAAGACATCTTTAACCGTATTAAAATATTACAAAACATTATCGCTTTTCAATAACCGTTAAGTTTTTATTAAGGAATGTTAATTTACATAATTTAAGATTGCCTAATGTCTGATTATATATTTTCACTTGAGTGCATAGCCACCAAACAGCGATTTATTTGTATTGATTTGAACATTGCGATTATTAAAAAATATGCACCTCGTTGTATAAACTAGTACGTGAGATAACGTTTTTATAGTTACACGTATTAACGGTTTAATTATCATAATTCTGAAATGATATCTCATACGTGAGCTGAGACGTAGGTATCTTGTTGATATTTCATAAAAAGTGCAAAACAACTGATTCATGACAACATTATCAAAAAAAAAAACTGACGAGCATTTATCTGAATTGCATTCTTACACAGAAGAGGAGATAAGTAAGAAAGAATTACGTTAACAAGAGATTATCTTGCTTGGCGCCTGCTTTCACAGATAAAATGTAGGTATGTAAATTAAGAAATTGTAATTTCAACATTACATTTCAATTATTATAATTAGCGATTCGTAAATGGATGAATTACCTGTCGATAACGTAATTCAATCGAAAGGTGACGTAAAAAAAGTTGTGGTACTTAACTTATCTATTTATTGACAGCAAGATGACAGTTAGTTTGAGGTTAGGTTGAACTATAAGTCAATGCAAGTTTAAAAGATGTGACGAATCAATCATGATTATGTTATTGTCATTATCATCTCATGCAAACTCGTTCATAACACCGTTTCTATATAACAATAATATTAATAATAATCATACTACATATGGTACAACCCCTGCGTGTCCATATTTAGAGCCGATATCCCCGTGTATAATGGAAGATACGACCGGGAATCAAACCCGAGACTTTTTGGTACCAGGCAAATGCGCTTGCCTCTAGACCATCAGTCATACTGTTAGCGATAAGACTGAACTGTCTGGTTATTACAATGTATTTATTATCGAGATCAAATAATATCAATACGTTTGTGGCATTATAACATGTTATTTAATTTATGATGATAATTTTTATCGTTTATTTACCGCTGGTTGCGGAAGGGCAAAGACCTATACTCGGGCCAAAAAGAGTAGTCAGTAGAGCAAAAACTCACCGGCAATTCTTCAAAGGATTTAGCTGTTATGGAATACAGAAGCGGCAGCTCGTTTTACCATATAATCCCATATAATTCAGAGAAATATATCCAGTTTTCTCCGCCTACCAGAGATGAAAACCACAACTAGGTCATTATGTTTAATTGGTATAGTCAACCAAATATAGTATATGCTTGAACGTAATGAACGTGCCGCCCTTATACCCAATAATTTGTTCGGCTATTGGAAAGGTCGTCGAGAGGGCTTAGATAGCGCATTCAGTGGCGTCACATATGCTGCAACGCAAAGGATGTGCATTGTTCAACTGCGTTGCTATACCTAATTCGTGGAGATAATGTTGCCAGATGTCAGCATATTATTTAAAATTTAAGACATGGTAACTCATATTCATGCATAATTAACACAATCCGCTTTCATTTGTTCGAATTATGGAATTTATGAAATTCGTAAATCAGTACGCCCCTGGCTCTACTGACTACTCTTTTTGGCCCGAGTATAGTTGTAATGTCAGTTTCCCATAGTCACCGCAGACTGGAAGGTAAATTGATTCCTTTCCCATGGGATGCCAAACCAACTGACGGTGAAACGAATATAATCGACTAAATACTTGGTTAATCAACATTTCTTTTTATAATACACACGGTGTACGTTGCAGTACGAAATAGTAATTTTCGTCACAAGTCCGGTAGGTGGCTTGTTACAGTCGAGTAGATAATATGGACGAGGCGACGAAGGAGCCGAGTCCAGTATATCTAAACGAGACTGGAACAACAACTAACGGACGTGTATCGAATAATATCTTACTTCATCCCGTCATTAATTGTCTATTTGTATAATTTGAAACTTGTTTATTTTCTTAGATCATTTGACATTTGACAGTTTTAACACTATTTTTTAATTTAAGGTTAATTTTCATATGTCAAATAATGCATTTTTCTATCATTGTTGCTGAAACGACCTCTCTCTCTAGTGTCGAATCTTCCCTTCTTTAATCTTTGAAAAACCTTGCTACAAAGTCTAACTAAGCTGTTCCAAAACACTAATTATTTGCGAACTATATGATTAATAATTAATTATGTTGCTATATAATATATAAATTATAATTATTTTACATAAGCTCGGTCGGAGAGTAATTTTTTTAGAAGTATCAACAACTGCATCTATTAAATAAATCTAATGTTTCTACAATTCACATTATATAGTCACAAAGAACGATATTGTATTATTAGATTTTTTAATACCCTATATTCTTTTGTTTATACTCCTAACTGATCTGAACTTGCACCTTACTTTAGACTAAGACGAACTGGTAGTCGATCTGCTGTAGATGTTCCGCGTGTATCGCATATTGCATAAAAATATCATTGTAGGCCGCGCTAAAGTTTGTCAGCGAAACAAATGCAAATGGTCTTTTATGCCTTGCAAAAAAGTGAGTTAGGTTGTTACGTTTTTGTGGAGTTTGAAACTTTTATATCTGTTTACTAGTTTATTGTTCACGAAGTTGCAAGTTTTAATTTTAATATGGTTTAGGCTTTAGTGCCTTCAGTGTTGTGAAAAGTGTTGGAATTTGGAAAAAATAATTATTCGGTGGTTATGTCGAACTGTGGATGAAGTGCTCGAGGTTTAGGTGTCCTAAGGTCAAGAATAATATACTAAGGTAGCTTTTATTAACGTATTGTAATATTATCTAGCAGTAGGTATCTAGTATCTTAATTATTCTTAAACATTATTACTTGTTTATAGGTATAAGTGCAGATTCCGAGAAAAAGGAAACTTGAAACTGCGGCGTCTAATATTAGGTAAGAACTTTTTTAATTAAAATGTGAAACGACTGCTAATTTCAGTCTTGAAATGAAAACAAATATGTATAACTTTTGTATTATATTTGCGACCAAAAAACTGCTCTACCAATCCTACCACCAGAAATTTTCCATTAGTTTGACGTTAATTTTTTCTGCATCATTCTGTTTGGTCGATTTTTTTTTTGAATTGTAAATTAATTCCTCGGGAAGGTTACTGTGCTAAGCTACTTGATTTTCAGTCATAATTAAGCTTTAAATACCTGACGTAACAAATAAGGTTATTTTTGCGGCATACCAGGTTAAACACAGCCGGTCGAACCCCCCACCACATAACCTCAAAAAATGACGTCAAGTTGTCTAGGTTAATTTAATGTTTACTTCTTATTTTTACATTTTATATAAAATAGGGTACAAATTATTCTCTACCGTTACTATTTTATTATCTATATTTTCATGTACTTTATTATTTTATCGATTTATTTATTTTTAATGATTGTTATATTTGCAGTGTTTTTTGCATTATTTGCTCTATTATTATGTAGGTTTATCACTACTGTTTTTTAACATTTCTTGTGACGTTTTCTCCACTGAATTTTTTGTATACTTTTGTCGATTTTTGCGTAGGTATATATATATTTTTTATAGTGAAGAAAATTATTATTATTACTACTATTATTATTATTTTTGTAGGAAGCACAATACCTGTCAATAAAAACATGTATTGGGAAGACATGTGTACAAGTAGCAAAAAACCTGAATAAATGCATATCCTAAGCTTAGAAATTCAACATTTATCAAGTTTTTCCAGTCCTTGTTCACGATTCTATTACCCATCTTAGAAAAAAACTGCATGTATCAGTACGTTCTGTTTAATTATTGATTCTTGGACTTTGGTAACGTTTAAAAAAAAGTCGCTAGACAGCCTGGTTAAATTATTCACATCCGCATGTCTTCGACTACTCAAGTACTTAGAAAGAGTTCTTGGTCGCCAGATATACTTAGCAGAAGCCAGATTGGAAATCATAAAAATAATAAAGCGTTAGACGATTATCAAGAAAAATTAAAAAAATAACGTTTACTAGATAAGCATGGTTTATGATACATTTTTATTTAAAAGTATTTTAATTATCCAAGTAGGTACCAGGAATAAAATATAAAAAATTCTTCATTTGTTATTCTGGCTTTCGCAAAGAATTTATTTATTCACTTTTACATTTTTTTCATCAGTTTTTAAATTATTGCTTTTTTTTAAAGTGAAATTCCTTTGCATTTTCCTTAAAGAAAATATTAAAATTCATAACTATCATAGCTTCAAATTTTAAATATATTTCAAAATATATATTCTTTTAATTTTAGAATCTTTGGAGGGCTAATATTTCCAGGACTTGGTGCATGTCGCACGCCAGGTATAATGATTACCTGCATTAGCAAAAAACCACACGTACAGTTTAAAATAATGAAAACTAATTCCAATTATCTTCGGTCCCATTTATTACCATTGCCAAATATTATTACAGTTTCAAAACCGTGTAATTGAAGGTATTTTAAAAACCGACCTATAATAAGTACCGTTAAATTGGGAGAAATTAGTTTACTTTATGACCAATTAATGGATATTTTGGTCAAATTGGATCCCTCGTTATCTACTAACATAGTTATTCTTGCAACAGCCAATACATACGCAATATATGATATATGTTTAAGTAAGACTGGTGATTTGTAAAATTCTTCTACGTAAAAAAAGTTTGATTGCCTCCTAAGATATTTTCTGTCATATTATATTCTCATTACTGCTTTTTTTGGGCAATTACCTGTGGAATTTGGCTACAAAAAGTCAATGAACACATTACTATAAGAAATGTGTTGTAGTTAAAAAAATTCAGATTTGAGGTTCGTATACAGGGTGTGGAATTAAACCAGCCAGCGTTAAAACATTTTGGGTCAATACAAAACAGTAAAACAGTAAAAATGACAAATAAATTTGCTTGTTCATAATTCAATAAAGATAAATGTATTAGTATTACCTACCTAAACAATTAACAACAAGCAAATTAAATATTACAATAATTCTGTTTTGAAATTATCTTCTAATACTTATTTTCAGTATGAAAAACTTCTTCACAATGAGCCCTTGTCAAAGCTCTTCAATCTCTTGTGACTAAATTTAAATCACAATACGTTTTAATTACCCCTAAATAAAAAAGTCAGAAGGTGCTAAGTCTGGCTACCTCAATGGCTACTATACAGGATGAACCCCAACCGATTTACCTAATTACTTTTTAGGGGATCTCTGTTGATATTTGTAACACGAATTACGATTTAAAAAAAATAAAAACGAAAGTTGAAAAACTGACCTACCTTACGTAAAAATCTATTGAACTTTTGAGAACCACTGCATATCTCTACCGATCCACATATGAGGTGAACATGCTTTGTTCATCTAAATTCATTACAAGTTCCAATGATATTAAAAGAACACCATAAAATCACCGACAAAGTTGTCTTGGGACTACTTATGCTGTTCTTATGTACTTTGAACGATATTATCCAAAAGAACTGTAAGGTAGTGGCGGTAGATATGGCCCGGACGGTCATATGGCCCGATGCCCTTAAATTTTAAACTAACCGCCTCAAACCCAACTTTTTGACGTTCACAGTTTCTTTCAATACGTTTAAGCGCCCTCTGTAAATAACAAGCCGAACTTCCGGCAATATCGGCAATACCGGCTAGTTTACATTATGGCGTCACAACAGGTGTTCGAATAATAAAGTTTAATGAAAGCGTTTTGGTGAAATCATCGGGAAACATTGAAAAACAAACCTAAATTTTGGAGGATCGACACTCTAAGTTACGTGTTACATAGTGACATATTTATTTTACTTAAAAATTTTGTGGAAGAGTTTTTTCTTGTTGCTCATAATGTGCACTACTCAACTGGTCATATGGCCCATATATTTATTTCGTCACATTGTTTAAGTATTTTATCTTGATAGAAAATACTTACTTTACATTAGTGGAAAAAATTATTTAGCATTTTTTTAAAGAGCTCAGATTTATGTTAATTCTGTAAGTGCCATATTTTCAGATGGGTTTGATGATATGGCCCATTGACTTTTTCTACAATTTTATTTTTTATTTTAAAATTTGCAATCTTTTTTGTTTTTTTTTTGTTGTCAGTCTATTTGTCTATTATGTCTAAGCTCAATTTTCTTAATGAACTGTTCAATTAAAATTAATTTTTCTAGGGCCATAACTCCAACCCTGGTTGGGAATATGGCCCATTGACAGCATTTAAAAAAAAATTTTTTTTGTTTGTTTTACGTTTGATTTTTACAAAGTTTATTTTTTTTCCTGAAAGCGAAGGTGTTTACGCTTAAGTTCCTGTAAGCATTGTTATTTTTTTAAATAAAGTTTACGAGAAAAATAATATATTTTTTAAGTAGGCCATATATACCGCCACTACCTTACAAAAAAGTTTTTTTTTATATGAATTTACCATTAACAGACCTACGATTCCTTAAAAACAAATAAATAAGTTGGAGTTCACCCTGTATAGTTGAGTATAAACTTATCGTTCAACTTTTGTTGGACTGATGAAAAATCGTTGAAAATCCAGAAAAAAATTGTCCTGTTTTCTTCGTTTTGAGAGGGTGCAAAGCCCATAAAAAATACTTATTAAAAATATAAATACGTACGAAATAAAACCACATAAAAATATTCAGTCACTCTGGAGCAATTTCAACAGTTAAAATAAATTAGCAACAAATTGCTCTAGATATTAAATTATGATCGGTTTTATTAACGTAAAATTAATAACCTCTTCCAATTAATTAGATTGAACCTCGGAATTAACGCTAATGTTTATTGATGTTGCCGTGTGGCTAGACGGGGCGCCATTTTGACGTACGGTAGTCTATTTTAAATGTTCAAATAAATACTGGAATTTGTGCAATATTATACAGGGTGTCCCAAAGGTCAACGTCATCCATTGGGGGGGTTGATGGGCCAGCTCATGACTGACCAGAAAATCAGAATATAATAATAATAATAATAATATGACTTTAATAAAAAGTTGTTAGGTTTTGAGGTATTGGCACTTTTATGAATTGCCACAGCTACAAAATTCCATATTTTAAGATTCTAATTTTTGTTACGCAACCCTGAATAACCCTGCTATTGATCACAGTCCAGAATAAAATTAATAGTTGGAAATTGTTATTTTCCTCGTTATTTTCCTAACAAGCGCGGAAAGTGGTACTTTTCTGCACGCGACTAGTTCGGTCAAGCAGTCGAGTGCGGAAAAGACAGTTTCCGCATGTGTTAGGAACAATATTTTTCCTAGGAGCGTGATCACATTTTCAAAATGTAATTATAACTTACCCAAAAATGCAATTAAAAATATAATTACTTTTCCGCACGCATGTTAGTTTCGAAAGTCGCACTTTTCCGCACTAGTGCGGAAAAATACGTTTTTCCGTTTTTCCGCACTAGTGCGGAAAAGTGCAACTTTCGAAACTAACATGGAAAAAAATTCTTGCTCGATTCATGAGTTGTTATTTTTTTTATTAACTAACTTAGGTTCTTCATACTAGTTAATTCTTTCCAATTTCTACTTGTCACGTCTACAAGTATCGACATTTTTATACTTACTTAAAATACGGATTTATAGATACTTACGGCGCTTCAACGGTCGCCTTCAATCGCGGTGCTCAACTGCCCTTGCTGGTATTGTTTTCCGTACTCGACGTAAATTACTGCGCATCGGAACGTTGTCCGATTTACTTTGCTCGGTGTTTGCATTTTGAGACTTATTTAACGGTTTAATATACTTAAGTATTTATTTTAAATTTTCCTTGGCTAATCCTAATAATAAATGCCCCTAGACCACTGCGGTGTGTAGTCCATTTTGCGCAGAATGTTACGTAGGTAAGACCTACCTTAATACACTCCTTTTGAGCTTAGTTAGTAGTATTTATGTTTAAAACAATATTTGTTGGGACACCGTTCCCTATTTTCGCCGTTAACTGCAATTAATCATTGTGCCAATATCCTGAAGCAGTCCAAGGTTAGAGATAGATGCACGGAAATTGACAAGTGATCAAGTCTGGAGTTCCTGTTGATAAATATGATGGTCAAGGTTATACACAAATTATTGCTAAACATAAGTTATTTTTCGCCAGCATCCCTCAAATATAAGACTACAGTTACTGGGCCACGCCATTTTACGCTCTGACTGCTTTGATTGGAAGTAATAATTTTGTTGTACCGGCAATTAATTCAGTTTCTTAAGTTAAATGGATATAAATAACTTAATGGGGCATTTTTAGTCAGATTCGACAACTCTAATTGTGCGTATCTCCACGAGTCGAAGATATTTTTGAAGGAAGATTTAGATTAAGGTAAACAAAAAACGGGTTTTTAAATAATCAATTATTTTAATGGTACAACTAATTTGAATTAAAAGATGCAGCTGTGTAAAAAATTAAATTAAATGTTTAGAATTCCTGAAAGGCCCAATTAAAAGTGAGAAACTACGTCGACTTATTTAATGTTCTTAAGACAATAAAACACTGTTTAAAGTGGCTTTTGTTGGGGCAATATTAATTATTCATATACCTGTCCTAGTTTCTGCAGAAATACTTGAAAATGTATCGTGAAATACACATAGCGCAATGGTTAAGGTTAATACTTATATTTCAGAAAAACTTAATGGCAATCAAGGCACTAAAATATGCCTATGAAAAAACAAAATGTATACTTGGTTGCTTATTTTATGGTTACGTGGTTTACGATCATTTATGAAGGCTCTGTATAATAATTATTTCTAGATTACTTCGACGTGTGTATACAGGGTGTCCACGCAGTGCGTATTTCTTCCATAACTCCTTAGCTATTGTAGATAGACAAAAATGTTTAAAACAAAAGTTGTTCAGCATTCCACACTGCACATTCCGGAGATATTTCTAGTTGTATAGGGTGTTCCATTTAGGCTGTGCAGTAACCAACTTTGTAAAGTTAAATGGAACACCCTATATGTTATTCCAAATTTGATTAGAGAATGTCAAGAGCTTTCCAACGAACTGTCACAACATGTACTTCTTTTGAGTGGTTTTTGAAATATTCTTAATTTTGTCGAAATTTTGACAGATGTAGAAACCTAAAGAGAAATGCCATATTTTTCAAATTAAAAATAATTTCAAGTTTCTTATGGTGGCAGTTGTTTAGGGTAGATACGAACTTTCAAATGATGTATTAGAATTTAAACTTTTGTCTACAGGGTGTTCATAATATAATTTCGAATAATATGTAGATTTAAAAATATCAATAACTTTCTTATTTTAAATGGAACACCCTGTATATTATTGCATAATCAAATAGAGAATTACAAGTGCTTTCTGATGATCCCCCACACATGGTGATTATTTTGAGTAGTTTAGAATTTAAGATATTAGCAATTTAAGGTAAAAATTTTGTTAAAAAACAAATGAAAACGTTTGTTTGTTTGTTTATTTATTTTTTCTCTTATCCTGAGTCTCATCCACTAGTAAATAATAGTAAAAAATCACAAATAATAGTAGTTTATGTTATAAGGACGAAAAATCTAGTTTTTCGGGCGACTACGAAATATTTGTAGGAGTAGAAAAAAAGGTCCAGCATTTTAAAAAGTAGGTAACTAAAAACGCTTAATCATTTTGTCTGTCACTTTTCCGGCCTAGGCTGGAAAAGTCTTTTCATGTCGTTTACTTGAAGTAACTAGAAAAGTTCTACCTTTCGTTTTTGTTTTCTGACCGAGAAACGTCATTTCTTGACACATTCAAATAAAAACATTTTTCCTTTGGTTAGTGATTTTTGAAAATAAATAAAGAGGAAAAAGTTTAATAAATAAATAACAATAAAGTTAAAAGGTAAAATTGATACAAATTCTTAATTTAATAAATGTTCAAAAGGTCGACCGTTTTAATTTCTGTACAAATTAGTTCTATCTTGGAAGGGCCTGTTAACATTTATTAACATTTGAAAACAGAAAAATTCATATTTGCTTTACTATTTGTTATACCACTTTAGTAAGACAAGAAAGCAGATTAAAACCTAATTGTTACAACTGTCAAAATATATTTAGTGCAATAATATTTATGATAATTTTGCTCGTAATTTTGTTTTCAAAGCCTGCTTGAAATTTAACTTAAAATTTTTAAACATGAAACAAATGAACTGAAAAATATTTACTTTGAAATAATTTTATCAGCTACTTGAAATCTTGCACAAACGTATAAAAAATTGAACAATATTTATTTGAAAAAAAACGCTTTCATTTGTTTTTTTTTAACAAAATTTTACCTTAAATTGCTAATGGGTATATTCTAAACTACTCAAAATAAACATCATGTGTGGGGGATCGTCAGAAAGCACTTGTAATTCTCTATTTGATTATGAAATAATATACAGGGTGTTCCATTTAAAATAAGAAAGTTATTGATGTTTTTAAATCTACATATTCGAAATGAAATTATGAGCACCCTGTAGATGAAAGTTTAAATTCTAATACATCATTTGAAAGTTCGTATCTCGCTTCATCAGCTTCCATCTTAAAAAATTTTAAATTATTTTTAATTTGAAAAATATGACATTTCTCTTTAGGTTATACATCTGTCAAAATTTCGAAAAAATTTGAAATATTTCAAAAACCGCTCGAAAGAAGTACAGTTTATGATAGTTCGTTGGAAAGCTCTTGACATTCTCTAATGAAATATGAAATAATATACAGGGTGTTCCATTTAACTTAACAAAGTTGGTTACTGCCCAGCCTAAATGGAACGCCCTATATACAACTAGAAATAATTTTGGAATATGTAGTGTAGATTGCTGAACAACTTTTGTTTTAAAGATTTTTGTCTATCTACAAAAGCTAAAGAGTTATCCTGTATATAAGTCAATAGTGGACTTTTATAGATTATTTTTCACACGCAGCAAAAGAAATGAAAATATATTAATATTTTTTAGTAATTTATTTTATGATATTTAGTTGGATCGATGTAGCGCCTCTCACTTGAACTATGACCCTACGTCAATTTAAGGGATAGCAACAAAATTTCATAAGAGCCATTATTGATAATAAGTCACTTCCTGACTCGTGTTTAAGATAATTTTCTAATGGTGGTCATTGTTTTAAACTTCTGCGGTTAAGATGTTACGTTATGCTCCATTAAGCTGAATGAATATTTCCTTTTTAAGTTTGTCAGGCCTTTGACTTTCACCTAGAAATACCACGTGAATAAAAAGAAGTGTCAAAGATTTATATCTCGATTGATATTAAATCTGCTTGTATTTTTTTCCTACTTCGATTGAAGTTTGAGAGTTTTCTGTAACTAGAAACTAAACCTTTTGCCAATCAGTAATAGCAACAATGTTCCAACAAATAATTTATAAGTTACTTATGTTTCTGCCAAACGAAATTATAAAGTATGGCTTTTGCTAAGCCAATTTCGCTTGACGCAGCAGTCAGGTCCGTTGTACGATGACAATACAGTATTTGCCAGCCGACTGCGGTGAAAATGGGTCGAGGTTCATATTGTTCATAAATAACTCGGTAATAGTTATTTTCCTAACAAGTGCGGAAAGTGGTACTTTTCCGCACGCGACTGCCGTTGACCGAACGACGCGAAGCGGAGTTCGGTCAAGCAGTCGAGTGCGGAAATGACAGTTTCCGCATGTGTTAGGAACAATATTTTTCCTAGGAGCGTGATCACATTTTCAAAATGTAATTATAACTTACCCAAAAATGCAAATAAAAATATAATTACTTTTCCGCACGCATTTTAGTTTTGAACGTTGCACTTTTCCGCACTAGTGCGGAAAAATGTACTTTTCCGCACTAGTGCGGAAAAGTGCAACTTTTGAAACTAAAATGCGTGCGGAAAAGTGGTATTTTCCGCACGCTCGTAGGAAATAATTATATAACATGTATATAAAAATTTAAAGCTATGCAAGGGGTAAAACATATGCACTGATAACTTGTCGACGCTAATTAAAGGTGCACAAGCGTACCCCTGGAACATTTGGAACGCATATCTGCAGCCCTTTTTAAGTTTAAAATAGCATGCGTTAATTATCCCATTCGCAGAGGTAAATTTTTAATGGTACGTTCCAAGAAGTGTGTTACACGTCTACGTGCGTGCATAAAAAACTGAACGTAAAGGGGTATCCGGGTCGCACATCTCTTTAGAAAAATGTAGGTACCTTGCATCCCGTTTAATAGTGCCGATGCCGCCCATCTGTGTCATATTATGAATTTATGTTGTACACATGTCACAACGTATATTAAAGCTCATATGCAGATGACGCGATGGGCGACTTAATAAACGACCTACGTGCGTTTAAGTGATTTATTGAGAAATTGAGGTTCTGTAAAGCCTAATGAGAATTACCATGCAGTCACTAGTCAGTGTGGCAAAATTAGTTTGACGCAGAATAGTATACAAGTTCATTATTTAGAAACATGTTATACCTACTTTTGGAAAATTTTGATCAGAAAATAACTAACCCATTGTCTCAAATTTTTTAAAAACTATCAGAAACTTGAAACAACAGATTTATTATAATATTCAACAATTTAATTAATTAACTTAATTGTAGATCTGTTAGTACTCTCAGGGCTTCATACTTGGTTTGCCCCAGTTCGTTAACGCATTTTTTGACATTTAAAAGTAACTTTAGTATTATTATTTCAATCCATGAACAAATATTTTTTATAT
This sequence comes from Rhagium mordax, assembly GCA_963680705.1. Taxonomy (NCBI): domain Eukaryota; kingdom Metazoa; phylum Arthropoda; class Insecta; order Coleoptera; family Cerambycidae; genus Rhagium; species Rhagium mordax. Next base: position 88,488,609 of record OY796658.1, read on the forward strand.
ATTCTTACAACAACTGTGCATCATTCATAGTGTCAATTTTCCTACATAATAATTTAGTATCATCAGGATATTAAAGAACGTGGTAAGTCATTGACAAAAGCACAGATAACAAAGGACCTAATTTACTTCCCTGGGGTACACCGTATTTGATTAAATGGGTTGTCAATATATCGGTTATGTAGGTACTTTATTTGGTGATGTCAAGTAAGATATGAGAGATAATAAAAAGTTATTCGTTTTTTTCTATTAAAAACTTTAGCAAAATCTGAATGTACAATATCAGTATCTACCACATGTAGCATTTAAATCACCCGTAAATATTCTTTGGTTTTAATGTTTATTTGAGTTCTTTACTAAAAAGCCATGGAATTTTATTTGTCAAAAACATAAGCAGGTAACTATTTTTCCATAGATGGAAATGAGTTATTATATTAAGTATTTATTTTATCTTTTTTTTTTTCAATTTACAATTCCATTCTCCGGCGCAACTAGAAGACAAGGTACAAATCACAAAGAGTTCTCAACGTGGTAATTTAATTATATATTTTATTATAATTCAACGTCCACCTAATTTTGAAATGAGGTTATTAGTGTGGTCCCATGGTTATTTTCGTGGAAATGTTTTTTTAATTATAAATGTTACCGCGGACATTTTATTACCGTATTTCCGAGACATTAACGACGTAATCTTCATAAAAATGTGATTTATTGGTTAGGTTCATATAGGAAGAGCTTATTAGCTGTGTCTAAAGATTTTACGGTTAATAATTAGAAAATTGGAATATATTTTTGGGATATTTTGGTTATCAGATGAAAAAAAATGAAAATATGATGATTTAATGCAATTTACCTATTCTCATATCAAGTTGCCATCCACATACATATAAGTCCCAAATAAATTTCGAAAGAAATTAATATTTTTAACACGCTTTTATTATTATTAACACGCTTTTTTTTATTTTTTTATTTTTTTTATATTAGCTTCACCTGTATGTTTGTTTGTTTCTTTGTATGTAACGAAATCTTTCAACGAGGTTTTCACCCACTTCAAAACGTAAGATTAAACTAAAACTTTGCACACTTATCAATGACAATACAATAATTTTATAACTTCCTCCTAAAGTCCTTACCAGGACCATCAGGATAAAATAAAAATAATTTTACAGGTTAAGCATAATATGCCATCTACAGAATGACGGTAAATGTTAGGTATAGATCTTTATCGACATAGAAAAAGAAATTTGAAATGAAAAATTTTGAAAAAAATTCGATATGAAAAATTAAAAATTAAAAAAAAAATTTGAATTAAAAAATTTTGAAAAAAATTTGAATTCAAAAATATCAATAAAAAATTGAATTGAATTGATTTCAAAAATTTCAAAAAAAAATTGTAAGTATTCGAAAATTAAAAAAAAAATAATTTAAAAATTTTGAAGCTATTGATTAAAGTAGAGTTAGCACACCACGGCTTTTTTACAATAAAATTATTATTGTCAATCACTTAATTCTTATTTTAAACTTAGTAAAAAGCATTTAATTATACTTATTGAGTTAGTGGAATATTTATTTTATCACTGTTGAACAAAATCTTAATAGATAAACATTAGTTTTTACTTTTTAGTTCGGTTTCCTTTTAAAGCGCGTTTTTTAGTTTTTTTAAACTATAATTTTTTAATAAATAGGATTATAGGAAACAACTACTGGACGGGCAAAGGCCCCTACTACCTATAAATCCAAATTGGTAGCCAAATTTGTTATTTGTCTTTTCTATACCAGACACAGTAATATATAATTTTTTTACAATTTTTTAGGTTCATTACAGGCCTCGTTACAGGCCTTAATTCTTTATTCAATGTTAATGAAAGAACTGCGCAACTGATTGGTGGTGACTTACCCCTAAAATTATACATAGGTGAGAAGATGTGTATTTTATTTTTTCAATTGTTATTATCAAATAAGTGTTTTTTTAAAACACACTTAATTACAACTTTTTTAACTCTTTTATGTATTTAAACAATTGCCTGAAATTTCATAACATGGGGTTTTTGTGGAGTCGTAGATTACGAATCTGACCTCAAAATCGGGCTAAAAACAAAATGACGTTGAAGATCTAATTTTTTATTTTCTTTTTTAAAATTTTTATTAGATGCCCGGGGTTTTTTGGGGTCGCTGATTATGAATTTCACATTAAAACTAAAAACTAAAATAAAAAATGGTGGATCTAAAATAGCGGCAAAACGTTCATTTTTTATTTGGATTTTAGTCCTTATATGTATAGGACTTTTTTTATGTTAAAATTTATCAAAAATGAAAACGGTGTCTGAAAAATGGTGGAAACAAATGATAGAAGAGTTAACTGAGTATTAAAAACATTACCTATATTTTAATCGCTTTATTAAAATTAGCCCAAGATACATTTAAGAGCAAAACAAATTATATTTAGTTTTTAATTTCTTCCTCTGCTTCTTCCATAGACACTGCTACGTAAATTATGTCAACTATTTCCGCCACAATTGCAAAAAACCCCTATGTAAGAAATAAAATCCTAACAAAGAACGTTGACCCTTTCCGCCATCTTTGAACCGCCACTTTTGATTTTACTTGAGTTTTAATGTCAAATCCGTAATCAGCGAACCCAAAAACCCTCAGACATCTAATAAAAAAAAATAAAAAAAAGAAATGAAAAAATTTGACTTTCAACTCGATTTTGTTTTTAGACCGATTTTGGAGCCAGATTCGTAATCTGCGGCTTTCAAATTTCAGGCAATTGTTTAAATAAATAAAAGAGTCGTTATAATTTTTTAGTTAAAGTGTTTTATTAAAAAAACAATTTTTTAATTTTTTTAATAAAAATTGAAAAAATAAAAAGCACACCTTACTTATGGGGAACTTTTTAATAAACTTTTCCGGAATAAAAAAAAATTATCAACTTTTTTTCTTTAATAAGTGGACTAGATCACTGTCATACAAAATGGAATTATGTTAAGAGTACCCATACTTATTATTAAGAATGAACTAAATACAACAAAATAACTGAACTTTTATCTATTTTTGTTAATATCCCAAAAAGTACCTAAATTTTCGAAAATAATGGTTATAATAAAAAAAAACGATACAGCTGATACTGTCAAAGTGACAAACTTGAGGTTTCCCGATTGTTTTTACAATAGTTCAAATCAGGACTTTCTGGAGGTCAAGAAATAATGATCTCCTTCGATCATTGAAAATATTGTGAAAACATATATTGCGAATAATTAACGCAGGCCTTAGTAGGTATTCATAATAAAAATTAAATGTTTATGAAAATTCTTTCATGTGGTTCAATATCTTTTTGAAGAATAACCCCAAAATTGTCCAAAAAGGTCTGAAAATAGGGATTATTTCTAATATAACGATTTTGACAGTTGACAGTTTGACAGTTGACTTGACAGCTGGTTAGCAACTGTCAAATCAACATTAACAATTCAAAAACTTGAAATAATCTATAATGATGATCTTGAAAAATTATGTAATATTTTTCTGGTTGCTGTGTTTAAATCTGACATCTGATTAAGAATTTATACAGTTGACAACTGTCAAAACAATGTCAAATTACCATAAATTATTAAAAACTTGAAATAATTTTATAACTTTACGGTTTTGAGGGCGCTGAATTCAAATTTTAAGTAAGATTAACGATTTTGACAGCTGTCAACTGTGAAAATTTTTAATCTGACTTCAGATTTAAATACAACAACCAGAAATATATAACATCGCAAGATCATTATGATAGATTATTTGAAGTTTTTGAATTGTTAATATTGGCTTGACAGCTGGTTGGCAGCTGTCAACTGTCAAAATCGTCAATTTACCATTAGATTAGAATTGAGAGATTTCAAAACCATATACACAGGGTGAGTCAATAGTGCGTATTTCTTTTGTACCTCCTGTCTTGTTAGAGATAGAGGCATGGTTCAAAAATTTAATTAAATTAGTACATTTTTTAAAATTATTATCAATTATACAGGGCGATCCGTTAAAGTGATAGATGAAAGAATATACATTTTTTAAATGGAATGACCAAACTTGTTTAATTATGTTTGAAGACCATTATGATGGCCTAATATTCAGCGGTAATATATTTTTAAAATTTGTTGGATGGTTATAGCTATTAACATATCTAGGAATGTTATGACTATCATAACTGCCGCAGATGTCGGTTTGAAATCTGAGCTCGTAGAGCGAGGATTTTAAGACATCTAAGGGTGTTATGATTCATAACATCCGTGATATGTTCAATAGTTTGTCGGTTTCAGAAAATAAAGACATTATTAATAGATATTACCTTTTGATATTCTCTTATTAATAACGTTTTCATTTCATTAGTTGGTCAAGTCTGTATGGGTTGATTTGTCGCCATGGTTACAGTTATATTTTGTTTGTTTTTATTTGTTACCTTTTTTCATATTACATAAATGTTTACATTTCTAATGTCACAACGGCTACATAAAAATGGGCCTTGGATTGCCTGAAAATACATTTCAGTTGGATTTCAGTACTTAATTATTATTGTTTGGAGTTTTCTGTCTGTTTGTATTAATAAATAGCCCTATAGTTTCATTATTTATTATTTCATCTGTTGACAGTTATTGACAGATCTGTATTTGTAATATTACCGTACAAGTTTTAAATATAACTGTACAACTTTAGTTATGACTTGTTTACCAGCCTACTTTTGCATATGTAAACAAAGGATTAATATCCTGAAACCGATAAATGAAATAAAAAATATTTTTATGGAAAATTGCCGTTTGCAGATATCATTTTGAAAATTGATTCTGGACTTAGTTTTGGAGAGTAATTTATTTTCTTTGGCATAGTAGTAGATTATGCCATACTTTAACTATTAACTGATGTAGAAAATATTTCTTTTATACAAGGTGTTCATAAGTGAACTGCCAACTTATAAATATTCAAACCACCAAAACTCAACTTTTTCAAATGGAACGCCCTGTATATTTTTGTAAAAAATTGCGTGATTCTTATTTTTTTTATACGGACTCATTTCCAAGTACCTACCTAATTAAAAAAACTTAAGACAATAATACAAAAAATAGTTTTCAGATTGATTATTGATCCTTTGGCCACGTTGGGCGCCACATTGGATTTGCTATTTTAGATTTAGAAAATAGCTGTACTAAAATTACTTATATATGAATGTATACATCCAAACACAACATTTTAAAACAAATTGGACATCATTTTTACTGAATTCCTAACTTAGACAATGATTTTATTTTTTTCTATGAGGCTGTCATTTTGAAATACAAAATTTAGGCAGTAAAACTAAATTCAGCGTATCCAAGGATATTTATAAAAATATATTGTTTGAATTGATAATGAAAATTAGGTTTCTTAGGAATAATAATAATAATAATAATAATAATGAATCATTTTAAGAGTCATATCTACATAACATGGATGATATAACAGACAAATTTTCGTGATTTAACTCCAAATTGAAATCTTTACTATAAAGATTACCAAAAACAAAGGAAAAGGTTGGTAAAAATACTTCCACACAATTGGCAACCGACCGCAATTTGTCAAGTTCAACGGCGTTTAAAAATGTACTTGATACAAATTAGCTGTTGTAATACAAATAAGCCTTCGTGTTGTTTCAAAGTGAGCAATAAAACTGTGTTTAGTACATCACAGGCGAAACAGGAACACACGCTCAAATGGAAATCCAATATCTTTAAACAAAGGCTGTACAACCATGATGATGTAAAATTTGGCTGGCAGACAGGGTGGAACTTCTAAGCAGCTGTCATTTTTTGTGGTTCGAGAATCTTTGTTTCTGTTTTATTTTAATTAGCCAATTATTGATCTTCAGATTTGATTTATCGCGTCCCAGTCACGTCGGTTTTTCCAATAATACAATTTAGTCCCAATCTTTTCAAAAGTTACAAATTGCAGAACTTCCTGTTTTTTGCATTTCAGCATAATGTTCCCTTAACGCTTTACCTCTTGAATCTCACCGAAGAGATTAGGGCGCAGTTTTTCTCCAATAATTTTTCGATGACACACTCGGTACAGCAAGTGAAACAAAGCCCGCCTAGGGGGATCTGATTTTTTAAAGAGCAAGGCAAATAGGCGCTGGTAACGTGATACGAACCTCCGGAAATAGCCATTTGTGCTGCGAGCACGTGCACTATGAAGCAAGACCCTTGGTGCACACCTGACGACCAGACGCACTTAAGTTTCGTTATGGAGATATTAAACGACGGAACCACAGGATCTAATGCACGGTTTAATTTTTTTAAGTACTTGGGTTGCGGATACTAGAGGATGTACGTGTGTGGGCATGTAATTGATACTAAAGACTCAGGAAGCCGCCATGTTGTTAAGCTAATTAAGAGAGCCGGCCGAGGAAGGTGTAAGGACTGTGTACTAATATGGAAAATGTCGAATAAATCACACACAAGTAAAAAGGACAGTTTTTAATACAATTTGCGTGAAAATATATTTTACGATATTTTTATTCAAACTCTTGTGCTCTTATGAACTGTTCTTTGTTTTTTGAGTCAGTTACGCCGATTTAAATTTAGGTTAATTCAGAAATAATTACTGTGCGCAAATACTTCTGCAGTTCCCTTAAGTAATAACTACATCGTAGTTAATATAAAAGTTGAAACTATTCCATTTTTATCTCGTGAGAACTTGGAAAATTATCATGGAGCAACATCATCAAGAAAAGTAATCACTCCATGTAATAATAAGGCTTAATAGTTGCTGGTAATCAACTAAATATGCAGAAGACTTGAGGAATGTAAAAGATTACAAGACAAATTATTAGCGGAAGTCCATAATCATTGGGTTGTTTTGCTCTAATTACAAAAATGTGTATAGCTGTATGTAACTGCTAAATGATGCGTTTAAATTGAAATTGATGAATACGCCATCTATTTTTGATACAGTACCCAGATTTTCCTTTGATACAAGATGACGTGTTTAATTGCTTTATAATTTCTCTATTATTTTTAAAATAAGTGTTATCCTTTGATATCAACTCGTGACTTCCCCGAATCCTATTTTCATTTGAAATTAGATAAAACGTTACCCACTACAGTGCAACAAATTTTATCGGTTGAATTATCGAATTGTAGCAATTAGTACAGTCAGATAGAGGCAAATCCAGGAAAAAATATAGAAATTTTTTCTCTGTCGTTTTTTGTGTTTTTTGGGGTGCTGATTCCGAATTTCAACTTTGCCTCCTCGTAAATGTGATGCGTTCTGAGAAAACTGCTCTCTTTTCAATTTTTCGCTTATAACTTGAAAACTACGCGCTTTTAGAGAAAATCACCTATAAAATACATTGAATTTCTTACGAATTATGCCTCTTAGGTTTTTTTCGCCAGACGAACTGTTTAGTCAACGAAGCGATAAAGTCCAACACTTTATAATCGATTAGAAAAACAAAAATTTTATATAGAAGTTGTAGGAGACCAAAATGGTTACATTTTAAAATTAGTTCGAAATATACGGGGTGATTCATGAAAGCCCCTGTAACTTCCTCATTTTTAAAGATATCAGGATAAAATTTTGTATGGTGAAATTAGGTAAGATTTCCAACTTTTTGAGACCTATCCGCCATATTTGTCACTTCCGGTTTCACCAGAAATGTCCCCAATAGTCTTTTCTAAATGAACCACCCTGTATGTTTTTATATTTTGAAATAAAGATCACATTTTGAATACATTTATACTATTTTGATTAATTTATACAGGGTTGCACGAAAAATAATTCGAATTTTAGATGTCACCCAATAAACACAACATATGTGGCCCAATAATGGTAAATCACAAACTGCCATCTAACTCATCAATGGTACTTCGATGGCTGCTTAGTACTGGACTGTGCTGGACCGGAAAAAATATGTCCCACCGGCCATCAGAGATTTTGCCATCATTTAACCAGTAATGTGTCGCCACTGCTTAGCCTCCAGTGGTATTTCATATAATTAACATTGGGCCATTATTAGACCACAATTCAGCCACTCCAAGACCAATAATCTGTTTTACCAGTGTCTAACCAGTACTGTCTGTGCTATTGGCCATTTCGTGTGCCAATATAGGTACAGTGCTATCAGTGGTGAAATTTAATTTGTCATTTCTTCGTATTGGAGCGAGGGTCAAGCGACACTTTAAATTAACTACCTACTAAGACTGAATGAAGAAGTTCTGCAGAACAGAATTGAACTTGAATTTGAAAAATGTTTGCTAAGCTTTCGTTCAGATTCAGATGTCAAATTTATCTACGGATTTCAATTTGTACTAATATTTTATAAAGTTGACATTTAAAAATACGATAAGTATAAAAATTTAATCAAAAACAAAATATACAATCTGAAATCTGAAAAAAATGTTTTGCAAACATTTTTCAAATTATCCACAACATTTATTATCAGGAAGGTAATCCCATTTTTGGGCAACTGTTTTCGCAAATTTTAAGCTCAATTTTGTTCTGCAAAACTTTATTTAGTCTTGGTAGTTATTTAAAATATCGCTTGACCCACGCTACAATAAGTAGAAATTACAAACTAAATTTCATCAGTCGCCACTGAGCACACTGTACCTATATTAGCACACTAAATAGCCAACAGCACATATTTTACAAACCATTTACACAAATTAAATAGATCCCATTTTTCAAAGTGACTATAGCATTTAAATACAAATGTTACTTTTTCAATGAAAGACAGTATATTTATATATTAACATATTTATTGTAAAACAAATAAAAACAATTTGTATCATTAAAACTATAACAAAAAACGTTTTTCCAAGGTAAACATCAATATAGGTACATATAATTACATATACCTACATATGATTTTTAGTTTATTGCTTACCTAAATCTACCTAAGAACTAGTTTTTGCCAAAAAGTGCAGGTGACCGGTGTTTGGGTAGATTAGGCGCGGCCTATCACAGTTATAGGGTTTTTCTATACCAAAAGACACAAATCGATATCCACTCAAAAAGTTCAGCTGACGTACGTTACCTGTAACAAAGGATTATCACAATAATTATTTTTTTTTTCGTTGTTTCACTTCACTTACTAGGAAACTAATTGTTCGGGTTTGTCGGTTAATCACCCTGTTTTCTTGATGTTTCGTAACTTTTTTGAGAGATATTTGTAATGAAGGAGGCGGCAGGAAAAGATATGACGGTTTTAATTTTTACTTCTAAATTACACTGTTTGTCAGTACCTATTATCCATATTTCAAGCACACTTTACACTAACAACTGCTTAAACACTTTTCTTTACAACGACATTGACGACTGACGCCACCACAGGTTAAAATGGCGAATGATAGTGGTGGTACGGAATGTGACGCGCAAGCGCAGACTCAAGTAGATTGCGCCGGCAATGAACCATTATTGGTACTGAAATGGCAATAATGCAATATATAAAATACTGGCAGAAACTCAGTAAACCATTATTGGTACTAAAATGGCAAAACGTCATTCATAAACTACTGGTAGGACTGTACACAACTTGTAATGGACCATTAATGCATAACCAGCAACATCACAAAACCATCAATAACTCTACTGGGCCAACAGAATGCCACACATCATGTGTTTACTGGGCAATCTTGATGGCTGCGAATAAGTTAAAATTATTTTTGTTCCCATTGGAACATTACATTTAATTCATATAAAAAATACGAAAACGTCAATATATCCAATAATACAATATACAGGGTGCTCTAAACTCATTAATATCACATTTTTCAAAATAACTCTTTTTTTAAAAATATTACATGGGCCACCCGGATATTCAGAAAGTTCTATTTAGTAGGAGTTAAACGGTACCTATATATATATCGAAGTTCAATTAAATTTTGATCAACCCTGTATATTTCTGTTAATATTTTATATGTAATAAGGATGAGCCAGAGGCCCATTCTGTCTAACACAAATATACAGGGTTGATCAAAATTTAATTGAACTCGATATTAATCATAAATTTCTTAAGAAAAATTGTCATTCCTGTCGGTAACGATTACACATTACGGAACTTTTGGTACCGTTTAACCCCTACTAAATAGAACTTTCCGAATATCCGGGTGGCCCATATCATACTATTTATAAAAAAGAGTTATTTTGAAAAATGCGATTTTAATGAGTTTAGATCACCCTGTAAAATGTATTATTGGACATATTGACGTTTTCATATTTTGTATATGAATTACATTGGAACAAAAATAATTCTAACATATTCGCAGCCATCTAGATTGACAACTAAAATTCGAATTATTTTTCGTGCAACCCTGTATAAATTGTTCAAAATTGTATAAATGTATTCAAAATGTGATCTTTATTTCAAAAATTTAAAAACATACAGGGTGGACCATTTAGAAAAGACTATTGGGGACATTTCTGGTGAAACCGGAAGTGACAAATATGGCGGATAGATCTCAAAAAGTTGGAAATCTTACCTAATTTCACCATACAAAATTTTATCCCGATATCTTTAAAAACGAGGAAACAGGGGTCGCCCACTATTCGATTACACCCGGTATATTTTTAAAAATTTGAATTTTCCATATGAAATTCTCGATATTTCTATATCAGGATATCATATAGTCTAAAACCTATAGTTCTCTAAATATTTAAGAAATTTAAGAAAATAATGAAGTTTTCAGCATTTTTTTAATTACTGTTATTTCGTCACTGTGTTAAGTCAAACAAGAACCCTTTCATTTCGGGTTAAAAGAAGGTTTATTTTAACTAGTAGTTTAGACAAGAATTGATTTATTTGTTACAGGGACAAAAAGTGAAAATACCACATTACCTTAATTTTTTTGATAACATCTCGTAAACATATTTTCAAGTATACAGGGTGTCCCATAAAAGCGCTGCCGACATTAACTTTACTTTTTAAATAGAACCCACTAACTTTCTCTCTTCTCGAATTTTGCATGAAATTTGGAGTCGTCCCTTAGCTCTAACCGTCGGCCCGCCATTTTAACTTTTATGCCAAAAATGTCACTTGCAAGGGGTGTTTTAAGAATTAATTGCTCAGAAGCGGTAAGAGATAGCAAGTTGCGGTTTTCTCAGTCTTTTAGAGGAACAAATGGGCTTTATTTTTGTTGACCCAAAGTTTCATTATCTGCTCAGGTGGATTTTCTGCGAATTTTCAAATTTGAAATATGTAGTTCAATCGATCAAAACTGATTTTTTTCAAATAACATTACCTATTATATGACTGATGGTCGAGATGGTAGAGTACCTGCCTCTCACCCAAAAGTCCCGGGTTCGAATCCCGGTCGTGGCAATGGAAAATACTGTGAGAGGGATTTTTCCATTATACACGGATATTGGATGTGTGTCCCTTGTCTTTAAATGTGTAGCCCCCTCCCGCACAAGGCTCAGCCTTCTGGGATAAAGGGGGTCGTAATTACATGTGGTGTATTTATTATTTATTTATTTATTATTTATTAATCCAGTAGACGAGCTCCGTGGCTTACTCCTAATTTAAAGTTAATAATGAGAGAAAGAGATAAGGCCTTCCAAAAATTCAAACGTACACATTCTGATGCTGACTGGGCATCCTATAAGGACCTGCGTAATTATACTTTATTAATGGTTAGAGGAGAAAAGAAAAGTTATTTAAATTATGTTGTGGCTCCAAAAAATTCTAGCAAAACATGGTCTGCTCTTGCTAATCTTAATGTAAAATGTAAAAAATTAATTTTGAAATTATATTTGAAATCATTTTCTTGTTTTTAAAAAAATATTTTTGATATATTTTAAGAAATAACTTTTTTGAAAGGTTTTATTTTCAAATAATTAACATTTAAATTTTACCCCGTTTTGACAAAAAAATTTAATTATAACAAATTGAGATTAAATTTGGGCACTGATTTCAAATGTATCTAACTTCAAAATTAATTTTTTCCTCAGATTATTTTTTTTAACCTCGGTTTTTTTACTTTCTAAAATTATTAGACGTTCATTTGTTTTTCCGAAAATACGATAATGTAGCTCACACGATATAGAATTTTTTTCCCTCTACACTTATCCGCTAAAACAATTCCTTTAAAAGTTACAGGCTGTAGAACGATAAATAATCAAACAGGGAAATCACACAGGAAATCCAATAATTGCCAAAATTGCGGCAAGCTGTGATTTGCCAAAAAAAAAAAAAATTATTAGCAAATTGAGATTAAATTTGGGCACTGATTTCAAATATAATTTCAAAATTAATTTTTTCCTCTAATTATGTTTTTAATTAGGTTTTTTTATTTTTCTAGAACTATTAGATGTTCATTTGTTTTTTCGAAAATACGAAAATGTAGCTCACACGATATAAATTTTTTTTCCCTTTACACTTTTTCGCTAAAACAATTTCTTTAAAAGTTACAGGCTGTAGAACGATAAATAATCAAACAGGGAAATCACACAGGAAATCCAATAATTGCCAAAATTGCGGCAAGCTGTGATTTGCCAAAAAAAAAAAATATTAGCAAATTGAGATTAAATTTGGGCGCTGATTTCAAATATAATTTCAAAATTAATTTTTTCCTCTAATAATTTTTTTAATTAGGTTTTTTATTTTTCTAGAACTATTAGATGTTCATTTGTTTTTTCGAAAATACGAAAATGTAGCTCACACGATATAATTTTTTTTTCCCTCTACACTTTTTCGCTAAAACAATTTCTTTAAAAGTTACAGTCTGTAGAACGATAAATCAATCAAACAGGGAAATCACACAGGAAATTCAATAATTGCCAAAATTGCTGCAAGCTGTGATTTGCCAAAAAAAAAAATTATTAGCAAATTGAGATTAAATTTGTGCGCTGATTTCAATATAATTTCAAAATTAATTTTTTCCTCTAATTATTTTTTTAATTAGGTTTTTTATTTTTCTAGAACTATTAGATGTTCAATTGTTTTTTCGAAAATACGAAAATGTAGCTCACACGATATAAATTTTGTTTCCCTTTACACTTTTAAAAAAATTTTTTATTAAAATTATTATATTACGACTTACTTATAAAGCTTTGAGTATTATTAGGTGTATTTAAAATTTAATTAAATCAACTTAAATCAATTTATGGAAAATGTGTGTATCTTGATTAAGTAGTTGATGACCATGTTATAAATATAAAACTTATAATATTCTTCAAAGCAAACTGATCAAGGAATGTTATCTAGCTATTTACGAAGTCAAAAAACATTATTATATCGCCTGATATTTAAACAATTTTTAATTTCAACTGTTTCCCGGAATTCAATTAGTCGACAAGATAAGATAAATGCAACATTTAAATATAATTTCAAATAAACTAACTGTACGAACTATACAATTTACGAAGGATTAAACAACTTGTAAATATTTCTATTTATAAAACTAGCGTAAAAATTCCTGCAATTTAAGCAAAGCTTGTTATTCCCCATTTTTTACAGCGGTTTAGATTTTCTAAATCCTATTTCTTAACTCGCCCCATAAAAAGTTGATTTGCAGCCCTTGAAACTGTAAAAGCAAATGTTTTTCCGTACCGCCACAGATGTCCTGAAGACATGCCATATAACCATAAGGATAATATAAGGATCCCGCATGTCCGAGATATGAATTTTTAAATAAATAATCCAGCACTTGATTATTGCAGCATTTACAGCACCAATAAACGCAGGTAAAAGGTAAAAGCAAAACATCTCGGTCCTAAGAAAATACTCTCTTGATATGAATTTTAAACACACGACGACGGAGGGTAAATTTTTATGACAGTACTCAGGAACTTGAGTGAGCACATGTGTTGCATGTAATACATCAGGAGAGTTTAAAATGGGGTCATTTAGGCCCAGACAAGCAGCGTATGGCGTGTGCCATTTGGCGAAGGTATTTGTTAAAATAAAAATCCCTGCCACTTTGATGGAGGCACACATCCTGGGTGGAGGATTAGGTTCTGCGACTTGAAAAGGTGCGAGTTTTAAGACCGGAACGTATTTTATGTGACGCCGGCTTCGAGATGATTGGGTGACGCGTGAAAACGTGAAGATTTTGTCGTAAAACTCTCATAGGAAGGCAATTAAAATATCATTTTCCGATTGTGTTCAGGTTTACCGGCCGTATTTCTTTTAATGTCTTCGTAAATTTGAGCTGTAAATAGAACAGCCAGGCCAATCCAGAAAAAGAATGCTGCATTATTATACTCTACAGAATTGGTGTAAAATGAATCAGATTTCGTAAATCAATGTACCAAATTGAACTAGTCAAACTTTCTAAAATATGTCATAAGCCAAAAACGATGAAAATTTCTGAATAATTTTAAGGACGAAACGTGCATCGTTTGATAGTTCACAACGAACATCATTGTGGATTCCAATTGTAGCACATTTTTGACCAAAGAAGTGGAAAAATTATGGGAAAATCGCGTTTTCCTATTTTTATTTTGAAACACTGCAAATACAAAGTTTAAAAAAAATTGCACTCTATGTACTCGTTCAAAATAGTCTAATTCATTATGCACCACAAAATCAATCGATACATCAACTTCTAAATAATTTTGATCCATAAAATTTTATTATGCAATCTATTTCACGAATAATAAAACCACAAGACTGCGTAGTTGGTGAACTTGATAATTATTGTATTTTTACCAATTGTGCATAGTTTAGAAGCTTCCGGTTATAAACAATTACCATTTCATGTGAAACTGGGACAGCGAATTTCAATGATCATTAAATAAATTACGGTCGGTATGCGTGTGTGCGAATCTATGACATAAATGTTCAGTTAGTAACTTTGTGGTCCCTGGGATTTTTTCATGGGTACTTGATTCAGGAAATAAGCTAACAGTAACAGTAATGCTCTGGTTTGGAAGGAATCCGAATTCGAATAGAAATTTCCACGATAGAGATGAATAATAAAATAAAATGAAAAAAAAAATAGAAAATAATATACAGTGTGTCCCCCGGATGGAGTTGACAAGAGGAAAAAATCTTTATTATTGATTGTACAGGGTGTCCAGCTTAAAGGTGTTTCCCCTTTATTTTCGCTATTCTCAACAGATTTTTGTCATTCAAAAACTTTTCTTAATCAGTTTTTAATGAACTTTTTGGATCTGTAATAACATCTTCTCTACGTCAACAAAATACAGGGCTTTAAAATTTTTTTTTCTGTTTGTTATCTTTATTATAATGTTATTTTTTGTGAAAGAAATATATAAGTGTTATATATTTTTGAATTCAGCTAGAAAGGGTCTATCGAGATATACAGGGTGTTTCATTTTTAAATGTCGTCCTTTAAGGAGGTGATAGAGCATCGAAAAATAAGTCGACCTGCCCAAAAAACCTATATCAAAAATGCATAATACCGAAGTTACAGGCCTTGAAAGTTGGAATAAAAAAAATCGTTTTTTTGTCATAACTTCTAGACCATACGACCGATTTTAACCAAATTTTGCACAGGCAGTACTGAACTACATACCTACAATCCTATAAGAATAACTCATGTCAAAAATCACCAGTGGCGTAGATACTGGGGTGACGCCCTCTATTTCTCACCCTATTTCCCACTCCACTGGATATTTTTTTTTTGGGCCGGTCGACTTATTTTTCGATGCTCTATCACCTCCTTAAAGGACGACATTTAAAAATGAAACACCCTGTATAATAAATATAGGGTCATTATATTAAAAAAAAAAAAAAAATTTTAAGCGCCCTGTATTTTGTTGACGTAGAGAAGATGTTATTACAGATCCAAAAAGTTCATTAAAAACTGATCAAAAAAAGTTTTTGAATGGCAAAAATATGTTGAGAATAGCGAAAATAAAGGGGGAAACACTTTTAAGCTGGACACCCTGTACGTCGAAAAGTCACTCTTTATAAAAAATTCTGCTTATCGAAAAAATGAGTTTACCATATAAAAATCTTAGATAAGATGTACCGGATGTTAATAAATTAAGAAAACATGAAAATGCCTCAAGAGAGAAGTACCATTATTTATTATTTTAGACAAAATGTTTATAAAACAAAGTTGTTTATAATCCAAAATAAAGCCTAAATACAAATTTTGAAGTCTAAATTTAGAATTTTAAATTTATCTCAACTTGCATTTTTTTTATTTTTTTTTTTATTTTTTTTAATATCGATGTGAAATATTCTACACATTGACAATGAAACAATGACGTTTGTCAGTTTAATATTGTCGACAGCAAACTCTGTTTTTTAATTTGAATTTTCACAAATTCTACTTAAAAAGATAAACACAATAAGAACATACAATTCAAAATTTAGACTACAAATTACATCTTATCAAGTACATCTTATCTAAGATTTTTATATGGTAAACTAATTTTTTCGACAAGCAGAATTTTTTATAAAGAGTGACTTTTCGTCGTACAATCAATAATAAAGATTTTTCCTCTTGTCAACTCCATCCGGGGACACACTGTATATTTATATTTTTTTAGTTCAAATTAAGAACCGTAAATTGAATTGTCTTAAAGTAAATACTAATTACCAAAATAGGAAATAGGTTACAAAATCCATAGTTTATCGACAATAAGTTTTAAGTCCGTTTCTGTGCGTTTCGACGGCTGCTGTGATTGCAATGGTAACATCGGTGCTCCTTATGCTTCATTTATGACTGAGTTTATGGCTATCATGTGGCCATTCAATTTGAACATGATCGTCATAATAATATTATTATTATTATTTGAGGTTAGTTCACGCTGAGTTTTTATTTTTTTATGGCCCTTCGAGCCCGATAAATAATATTAAGTTACTTAAAGTTAGCTCACGCCAAATTCTATACGTTCTCAAGGTCCCTCGAACTGGATATTAGAATTCATAGTACCACGCTTCTATTTTTTTATTTTTTTTGCTCAAAATCAAAAGATTCTTAGTCAAAATCAACTTGTCAAATCTGACGTTTTTCAAAATCAGAATTTTTCACCTGCTCTCATACGGCTTTCACGCTCCTAATTTGGCCGAGGTCGTGGATAAAACGTTGAGTTACATTCGGGGATTAACAGCCTTCAATCCACTCGAAACAATGTGACTCTCGGCTGCGCCTCGAGTGCATATTTTTTCTCGTAGATTAAAGGCTTGTTAATCCCCTTACATAATTAATAACTAAAATATTAACAATCAAAATAATAGGGATCTATCGCAAAGTTCCACACTAGCTTCTGTCTGGCCGTTCACTAAAACATCGAACACGAACTGGCACGCGGCTTTTGCATTTAAGGAAAACCTAAATTTAAAAAAAACTGGCTGTATGGCAACGTCCGGCTCTCGACCACCATCGTTTGTTTAAATTTTTTATCGCTATTTTTAGGTCAATGTCGGTAGTTAGTAAAGAAGCAGTAGAGTTCAGCGACTCTAACAGCTGATGAGTGGCAAAAGTGAAGGGTCCTATAATCGAACTCTGTTTTTAAAATCTTTTTCATTTTATGCTATAATAATTATGCGGATTATCCAGCCGGCATTTTCATTTTGTTTTGCATTCCAATTTTCATTATGCAAGTTAAAACTGCGTATTTGGATAAACCTGTTTATGCAATTAAATTAATTTTCCATTTTCACTAGATACCCTTATCTCTCTCTCTGCTGATTGGGTACTTCTGGATTATTAATGAAAAGTGAAAATGTAAATGTAATGGATTGGTTTTACATCATCTAAGCTTTAATTAAAATGGCAACACTGTCGACGGGCCACGTGCAGTAAGTGCTTGCCCAGCAGTGCCGGAATTACAGGAAATACATTTGAACTGTGAATTAAAAAAAAACTCATAACTTTGCCATTTTGCAACTTACAAAAAAAAATTCGGATTCATATTCATGACGACTAGTACTATTAACCCATAAACATATGGCCCCCACTCAAAGATTCACCCTGTATCAAGTACTTAAGGTCAACTCATGCTAAATTCTCAATATTTTGATCCTTCGAATTGAACTTATAATATTATTACTTCAGGTTAGTTGACATCGATTTCTGCATATTTTCATGCTCCTTCGAACCGAACGCATATTATTATTATTTCAAGTTAGTTCATGCCGAATTCTACTTGTTTTCGTGGTCCTTTGAGCCGGATATATTATTAGATTTGCTTAAAATTAGCTGACTTCGTATTCTATACATTTTGATAGTCATACAGGACAAATCTATAATATTGATATTACTTTTTTTTTTTTTTTTTTTTTTTTTTTTTTTTAATCGTCTTATTTATATTAACGTCCTGGCGAAGTTTAGCTTAGAGCTATTCTGACACTTAACCAGGACACACCACATACACCCATTCCCTCCGACATTGCCATCTGCCGGAGCTGGGACTCGAACCCAGGAGAGATAGGCAGTAACTAGTCGCCTTGTGCCACTCAAGGGCGATCTAGCCCGCTGCACTATCCTCGGTAATGTAATGAGATACGGTCACCCATCCATTCCCCGGCTCCGACCACCGCTGCTTTGCTCCGAAGATCGAAGACCGGCAATTGTACGCATGACCCCATCTCACTACATCTTCAGGTTAGCTCATGCGGAATTCTGTACATTTTGATGGTCCTTCGAGCCGAATCTATAATATTATTATTTTAGGTTAATTCCCACCTAATTCTAAAAAAAAATATTATGTTGTTGCGACGAAGTATATGCATTTTATTTTCCTATTACATCCCTCTTAAATGCTTAATTTTTTCATCTTGTTATTGATTTATTTCTCATAGAGAAACAATTTATTACTTATTTGTTACTTTTGCCCAATTTCCCAATTCAATTTCTTCAACTGGGATTAAACTAGAGCGCCGGCAAAACTTTCTAGTATTAATTAATAAAATGTACTGTGGACTGTGGCTGTATTATTTATTATTTCAAAACATGGAAAGTGTGGGTACCAAACACAATGCACAATGCAGTTTTGTCATAATATTTTATTCACAAATAATTTAATTGTTTTAAATACCTAGATATAAAATGCAAAAATATACACAGATTGAGATAAAATATTTTCTCTATTCATCTTTGAGGTTTTTCTTGATGGGATGTTATGACTTTATTTAGGTTCATACAAGCATAATAATCACAAAAATGTCCAATTTGATATTTTTGAATTAAAACTCTACTTCTGAACTCCCTTTATAAAAAAATTGACACTTTCATCGGTCTAAAAACAAAATGGCGTCCCGAAAACTAGTTTTTTATTTTCTGTTTTTTTAATTTTTATTAGATGTCTGAGGGTTTTTGGGGGCGCTGATTACGAATTTGACATTAAAACTCAACCGAAATAAAAAATGGCGGAAAAGGGTCTCATAGGAGAGCTTCTGCATTTGCTCATTTGATTCCGAAGCTTATGTGAAAGTTGTAATTCTGTTAATCTACATACCCAGGTAGTTGAATAACGAAGTACTTTCTTCCGTCCACGTTATTTAGACAATTAATTACAATTATTAAATTTGATATATTATCGTCGGTACCACTTCCGGCCGCAGTGTATGTGTGCATTCATGCTTGGTAGATTGTTTTAATTCGATAACATATTTCCAACAAAAACAGGGTAACAAACTGATACAGGCGATAGAAAATTTTAAAATTAAATTGATTTAATACAGTTTTAAACTACTGAGAACATTTCAGCAATTACCATACATAAATGTGAATGACACCTAGTGATTGACTAAATAAAGACTCTTCTTGTACAACCTTGAACGACCCTAGCGACAATAGTAATATGCAAATGAATCTTCAAGAGTTTGCGGTCGGAATAATAATGAGCTTTACGTTCATGCGTGCATTTCAACATATTTTATTTACTATCGACATAAAACGGCCGTAAATTTTTACGTAACATCTTTCAATTCGCCATTAAGCTCCGATAAGTGCAAATAAAAATGCTGGTCACTGTCTTTACAAGTCGTTTTTTCGCAGTTCTGCAACTTTTATGTCTTCTGATATGTATGAAAAATAACACCTCTACCCTAGCTTTGGCAAGTCCCCAGAACAAGAGATGATGCCCATTTAGCTAAAATAAAACTAAAGCGAACTGGGTTGGAAGTATGACGCTCTGCCTCCTGTTGAGCATGTTTTATTGTACATTTTTCTTTCTCTTGTTTGAAGTATGGGTCGATCGTGGGTGGAGAAAGACAGAAACAATGACGAAGAAGAAGGTAAAAAGTACGGTTCCCATCGGATGTTCTCATGGTATCATGTAGCATCTGGTAGCCGCACATCCCTTTTGAGTATTCCACAGGGCCGTATCGAATATTTTAGAAAGTGGCATGCCTAAAAATTGTCTGTAGTAATATTCATATTAGGTGCATTAAAAATTATTGAATATTCAGCGCATTAAAATGTTTTTCAGTTAATTCACATCAAAATGAACGAATGCGGTTTCTTAAAGGCAACAAAACAGAACACGAAATATTGATTCAATTGACATTTTAGCTGACAGTAAAATTTTCGCGATAATTTTTTGTACAATAATTTTCACTTACAATAATTATCGGATATTAATACACAAGAGGTCGTTTTTTTTACCGGTTAAATTTTTTTGGGCAAAAACCTGTTTGCCCATGAAAATTTTTTGACAATTAAGGGCATGGAAAAATCGCGACACGAAGTGGAGCGATTTTTCCTATGTCCCCTTAATTCGAGCAAAGGTTTCATTGAAAACAGGTTTGAAAAAATAGACTGTTTCTAATGTTTTTTATCACGCGAAATGTCAGATTTTAATAATTTCAATGACTTTTTTAGTTTGACACATGGCTACGACGAAAAAAGTAACATATATTTTTCTCGATCTTTTCCACTGATCGATAGCCGTTTTTCTGACTTAAAAGAATCCTATTGGTCGATTTACGTTCTGATTGGTTAATAAAGTAAGAATATATCAATAGGAATGTTCACTATTTTTTAATTGTAATAAAAAATGATAGTTCTAAGGCCACAAAAACACGTATTAACCATTAAAACGCCTAAAAATCTTTTTCTCTTAAAAATAAACTAAAAATAAAATCGCCGAAACGAACGAGGCTAGCAAACGATCCCTGCAGCGAGACTAGCGCGTGTGATGTCATAATGCGTAAGGGACCACAGGTGGCGAAACTCGTTTACCTTGCTATTATATTCTTAGTTTTAGTATTCATTTATATGCGTTTTTGTTAAGATGGAAGACTCAATCAGTGTGAAAGTTAGTAGGAGAAAGTGGTGTTTTGTTCCTGGATGTACAGGGTGATTCACTTAACTTTCCCACCCCATTTTTCTCTGTTATTTTTTCAATTACAAAAAAAATATAACAAAAATTGTAGAACTTTTTATGAAGTTTTTAAATATGGTATCAAAAAAACAATTGAAAAACAAATTATGAAGTTACAGATATAACTTGCATTTTTTTTTATGGGACACCCTGTATTTTATTACATTTTTCGACATAAAATTTTATTCTGATTTCGACAATATAGCACACATGGTACTTATTTGTAATACTTTTCGAAATATTTGCATTTAAATATATAAATTATAGACAATATCGCATATTCGAGAGTATGCTCTGATTTTAATAGTATTTAATTGTAAATTAATAAACAAGTAACAATAATAAACAAATAAGAGTTATACTAACACAAAATAAACATAACTTAGTTTAACAAATTAAAAACAATAATGTTATTAAAATCAGAGCATACTCGAATATGCGATATTGTCTATAATTTATATATTTAAATGCAAATATTTCGGAAAGTATTACAAATAAGTACCAGGTGTGCTATATTGTCGAAATCAGAATAAAATTTGATGTCGAAAAATGTAATAAAATACAGGGTGTTCCATTTAAAAAAATGCAAGTTATATCTGTAACTTTATAATTTATTTTTCAATTGTTTTTTTGATACCATACTTAAAAACTTCAGAAAAAGTTCTACAATTTTTGTTATAATATTTTTTTTGTAATTGCAAAAATAACGGAGAAAAGTGGGGTGGGAAAGTTAAGTGAATCACCCTGTACAATAATTTTCACTTAAAATTATCGGATATTAATACACAAGAGGTCGTTTTTTTTACCGGTTAAATTTTTTTTTTTAGACAAAAACCTCGATTTACGTTCTGATTGGTTAATAAAGTAAGAATATATCAATAGGAATGTTCACTATTTTTTAATTGTAATAAAAAATGATAGTTCTAAGGCCACAAACACACGTATTAAAACGCCTAAAAATCTTTTTCTCTTAAAAAACTAAATAAACTAAATAAACTAAAAATAAAATCGCCGAAACGAACGAGGCTAGCAAACGATCCCTGCAGCGAGACTAGCGCGTGTGATGTCATAATGCGTAAGGGACCACAGGTGGCGAAACTCGTTTA
Source organism: Rhagium mordax (assembly GCA_963680705.1). NCBI lineage: Eukaryota > Metazoa > Arthropoda > Insecta > Coleoptera > Cerambycidae > Rhagium > Rhagium mordax. The sequence goes on from OY796658.1 coordinate 88,510,967, forward strand.
CCTGCTTGCTATTATATTCTTTGTTTTAGTATTCATTTATATGCATTTTTGTTAAGATGGAAGACTCAATCAGTGTGCAAGTTAGTAGGAGAAAGTGGTGTTTTGTTCCTGGATGTACAAATACATCAATAAATAACCCGAAAAAGGTTTTTATAAGTGTACCAAATAATTCGCAAAGAAAAAAGCGGTGGTTTAGTGCAGTTAGATGACGGCTTAAAGAGGTTTCAATTCCAATGCCAAAGTAGCGTCAAATGAGCTAGAAAAAGAAAGATTTCTGAAATTTTTGATTCACATTAAAGTCGAGTTATAAAACTTGGACTTGGTTCAAAAACTTGATTACATTAAGTTTATAGCTTGTGCAAGAATAAATTTACAAAAACCAATTTTATGAGGCACCCTGTATACTATTGAATATGGTAGCAAGAAAATTCATAGAATACCCTAAAACTTTTGTTTAAATTTTTTTTCTTATCTTAAAAAATAACGAAGTTAAGAGGGGGCTCCATTTATAACCAATAACCCTGTACACACACGTTTCTATTTGTTATTTCACGTGTTGTTTCGTATGTTTTGCGACATCGGTCGGTCGAATGGTGAGCGCGTTCTGCCACAAAACAACACTTCATGCCTAAGCGATCGAAACGCGCGGTATCGTTCCCGATACTAAATAATATATATCTTTCGTTAGAATACTCCGATTCTAAAAATTCTTTCACCAACATTAAATTTGAACTTTCTACTACAATACCGCTCACATAACCGATATAGTATCTCTAGAAATAGAAAAAGTACCTCGATGTTACATTTTTCTCTACAATATTTCTGCACCCCTGCGTACTTTATCTTTTTCTTGGAAGATCAATAATCAATACTATTTTAACGCTGCTATCGTAGTCGCCATACATCATATAACCTCCGTCTAAAATTTGATCCCTGTAGGTTTGATAGTTTTGGAGATAGCACGAGTTATATCTGAAAAATTTTAAATATCGTGTATCGCCGAAAAGGGGTGAAAAATTAATATAGGGGATGAACGCAAGCTCATATCGCAAATCGCCCTCCGGAAATGGATTCGGCAGAAAATTTTACATAACATGGACCTAATTTTAAAAGTATGTCCAAAAGTTACATAGCAACAGAGAAATAAGCGGAATTTAGTTTACTGGATCCCTGACTATAACTACTCATTCTCGCGCGCTTACCCATTACGCATAGTGACGTCAGATAGCGTTTCGCGCATTTATACGAATATTAATATTTCTTTTGAGTTTTTTACATAGAATGGATTTATCGATTTTTGAAACTTTAAAGATGTGTTTACGAGCCTATTTTTAATCATTTTATGATGTTTAAACAAGATTTCACTTTTTTGTGAACATCCCTATTGCTGTAAATTTGATCTTATTGGTTCAAATTTTCAAAATCTTGTTATTTCATAGCTTCTTATAACGTGGGGAAAGTAGTCGCTGTAAGTTTGTTCTTATTAGTCCAAACTTTCAAAATGTTGTCATTTCACTGGTTCTTATAATGCGAGGGAAATAGCCTTTAAAATTATTTTCGTTGATGCCGAATACATTAAAACATTTAACTGTTTTTATGTTTTTTTAACAAAATGTCGAATTTTTTTATTATTGCCAGCGATGTTTATCGTTTTTACAAATAAAAGACCTTCTAAATATTTTATTTATTACTTTTTCTTAACAATACCAAAACAATGTGGCGAGGTTGTTGTATTAAATCATTTTTTTAAATCACTTTTTTGAGATTTTGGTAAGGGTGTAGAAAATCGGAATATTCATCAGATCTCGAATGTAGAAAATTTAGTCAATGCAGAGCCGTAGCAATGTTTTTGGCGCCCCTGGCAAAAGTCCAAAATGCTGTCCCTATTTAAATTATTTAACTATAAAAAAAAAAAAAAAAAAATTGTAGTTTTTCGGAATACGATAATTTTTAAAAGAATTTTTCCAGTTAGATGACACTTGGTAAAAAGGATGGAGCTATTAAAATTACTGGACGTTGGAATCGATGGGAAGTACCCTTTACAAGGCCATGCTTGATTTTCAAAACAGTTGAATAATTCACGAATAGAATGCCCGATTTCAAAACGTATATTTTTTTAAAATAGAGCTCTGAGGTGTCTATTAAGAACATTATTTTGAAATTACAACGTGAATTATAGATTGACAAAATTTAGTGTTCTACAGCTTATTATAAGGACCGAATCACATCCAGTACATCAATAGCCCCTCCCCAGTATCTAAGCTTGGAAAATCACAAATAAACTATAATTTATTTTAAGAAGGAATCGAACCCTTTCCAAACAAGCAACTAGGTATCAACGCATCTACTAACTCCTTTTACGTGTCCGTATGGTAACCATTTTTATTTCTGAACCAATTTTCTTGTTCAGTAAATCTGATCTTGACAGTTCTTCCCATTTTTCCTATATACATTTTAGGGTAAGTTAAGTACCACAGGTCACTTTTTCCCCGTTTTTTGGCCTTGATTACCAGGTCACCGTCTTTAACGGTTTTGATTCCGTTGAGACCAACCGCGAGTACCTACAGTAGGATTAACTTATTTTTGAACCAACTCAGATGTTTTCTTACTTCATTGTTCTGAATTCTTTGGTTTTATAATGACTACCTTTTTGGCCACTTTTGCATACGAGAAGCTACTTCTATATGCTACCATTCATTTGTTCTCCTCTTGAACAAGTCTCATACCTTTGTAACATGGTCTAACTAAAGGACAATAAAAATTTTATTATTATTATTATTATTATTTATTTGTTCCTATTTCATAAGGTCCTTACAGTCTTGAAAGTCTTATAAATGACTTCAGCCCATATTTTTAATTACCCTCGTTTCTGCTCCAATTTGCTGGGCTATTCACGCAATTTATTAAATCACCTTTGACAAAAGATAAAATGGTTTAAACGCTCAGAATTCAAAACTCAAACATCTAAGGTGCAACTTTTCTGTATACCGTCCTGAACCGCATACCATCCCTTCATATTTTCTCTATCTGCATTTATTTACCAACTCTTTCTCACAACTATCGCGAGCTACTTTACTGACCACCTGTCAGAAGAATTAATATAAACACAGCTACGGTTTGTACACATTTTTCCCATTACATTTTTATATCAGTCAGTATCCAATATCAAACAAAAGCCTCTGTCAACGATTACTCTAAACTAGCTTAGAATTGATCATGGGCGATGTTATCTCCAGCAGCTACTGTAATCCAAAATTCTTAACACATACTAGTATCATCTTGACCCTTTTCTTTAAATAATTGTTCTAATATGCCGCCACTGATTGCAACCATTTCAATAAATCCTCATAACAACGAATGAAAGATCCTATTCATAAGCGCTGATAAACTTGGTTGAAAACAAATAATTTAGTAGCTCAATTAATTGATAAATCATTCTTAATTACAAATAAGGACAAATTACGTAAATCACATACAATAACGCTAGACCAATATCGCAATATCTAAACGGATTTTTTCCAACGTAGTTTCTGAGAAGGGAATTGTCGTACACTGAATCATAAACAATAGGCAATCAAGGCAGTTTAACCAAGGCTACTTTTACTAAATGCTGTTGCAAAGTTTGATTACGGGCCGTTTATGGGATTACTCACGTGCGTTTAACCCTGTCCTGCAACTATTGTTAAAAATTGCTAAAATTAATGGCAGCTTACACGAATATCATTAAATATCTTGAGGCTGATTTTAAACAATTTTTAAACGTTCGTCAGAACAATGGACTTTTGAGATAAGACAAACAGTAGTTAATGCTTGACAGATTCCAAGGTCAGGTGGTACATAAGAAACGGAGTTCATACCTTAAAAATCACGGAAAGTCTTCAGGATCAGGGGATGGGTTGAAAAGACAAATGATATTGGGCATACTGAAGAACATTCGAAAGTTCGAAACCTGATCTGGTGAGGAAAAGGCAAATAACCTTGGCTACCAATCAGGATTTGCAGGTGTAATCCAATGCAGGTCGGGGTGTTTCCCCGCTGAGTAGTTGTTTCCTGCAATCCTATTTGGCATTCAGTTTCAAGTTTTTGTTGATGTCTTGACACTGCCCACCCCTCTGGTGGATATACTTATCCCTCATCCACTCTATTAGTTTCTATGAGTGTATTTTTGAAAGGAATCATCGCTTTCATCATTTTCAATAATAATAATAATAATAATAAACTCTTTAAGAAACCGTCGCGTCTTTCATAATTTTCCTAATATTTAAAAACCTTAGTATTGACGTTAGTTACTTTATATCATAATATATGTGAGAAAATGCTGCATTTTAAAGTAAAAAATATTCTCTCGCATGCATCTTGCGATTGGAATGTTTACCTCATTATCTCTGTTAAAGTGAGAAACATTAACTACAGTTTTTCGAACTCCGGCATAGGATACGTCAAGTGAAATATTAAACCATTAAATGTATTACAATTATAAAGTGTAAAAACACACTGTGTACTTAAATATACCTTAGCTTAGACGGTGTATATTTATGCAGAGTTACTGTTACACCAGCTGAACAATAATCATGAGAATAATAAAAAAACGTCAAGTGCGTGGGAATATGTGTTCTTTTCCCGTGAAAATAGGTTGCCTTGTAAGGTCGACTGAAGGCCTCCTTTACTATCCGCTCTGAAATTCAATATACGACGTTGTAGCCGCGTATCTCAATATCGAAGTAAATTCCCAATGCCAGTCGTAGTAAAGTGTTACGCAATATCTGCTAGTCCGATCAATTCGTATAAATCCACAGTTTATTTTCTTGTTAACGAAGTAAAGGAAACAAGAATGTACGGTTTTACAATAAAGAAGTTATATTCCTACCTGCAAATTGGACGATTCGTTTAAGGACGAGTAACTGGAGGACCTGCTTCCCAAAGGCTCAGGACTCAAACTTCCATATGACACTGTTGAACTGAGGGACACTGTGTCAGCTCTGCTCCTGTAAGGAGAAAGCTGCACATGTTTCATCATCTGAAATCAAAAGAAAAGGGTTTTAGTAACAAAAAACAAAAAAATTTCATTTACCAAAGAACTAGGGTCTCGAAATTTTTTCTGGTCTATTAATATTAATATTTGACAAAATCTCTGTCAATTGGCAACTAAATTATAGTGGAAGATTCTATTACTAGCTCATAAGTTATAATTTGGATAAAAGCTTTTGACACTGCTATCTTTTTTCAGATTAAGCCAAGGGACGAACTATTATGGAAAGAAACAGATATTCAAGCCTGTAGTAGTTTTGACATCCACACCATGGGCGACAAAGTGCACCTGGAGACGGAGTATAACTACCTATATATAACAGACACTAGTGACATTTATTTGGACATATCTAGTTCACTCGATCGTAGAGAGAACGCCCGGTGTCGTCAAACCAGAGCCGAGATCTCGACGAGTATCTTGTCAATATGTTTGTTATTTCTAAAATAGCTGGCATATTACAAGTGTTAAGGCTTGTAACTGTATTCGGGAATTTTCTGGGGGCTTCGGAGCCCAGAAGGCAGTTAGTAGGCTCTGGTTTTCGCGTGCGAGTGATGGTACTATGGAGACGGACCGCTTTAGGGAAAGGAGATAAAGGCATGTATTATTATATTATTCAATTATTATTTTTACTAATTTGTATTTTTCTATATGTAGGTAGGTTCCGAACGAGATAGGACATGGTGAAGACATCATAAGGTAAATATACATAACCATTGTTTATATCCAATTTATTTTGATTGTGAGAAGGACCACTATTTGCATAGATATCTTATGGTAAAATAAGAAGTCACATTTTACTAATCTTACAGATGCAAAATGCCAATGAAATATTTTAAATATACCCCAGTAACAAAATATTAACAAAGACAAAATTGGATTTCCCTCTTCACTCTACCACATTACAAGATATTTTTTCTGCTTCCGTTTTACAATTCCACGGTATTTAGCTCCAATTAAAAGAATTCTATAATATACAAACACATTAGCAGTTCCCACTGTCAGCATCCTACCCAATCCTCACAGCTGTGGTTAGAGTAATATCCGCACAAAAAGGTGGCGCAAATCTGGTTTAACATTTTGCAAATCATGGGAACTAGTTAGTTAACACCACGATTAATGAATGGGTAATGTTATAATGACACAGTTTTGTTTTTTGGCATGTTTCGTAACGTATTATTGAGAAATCCAGAGCAGCTTTAGTTTTTGTTATTAACACTGCCTCCAGTAACATCACATAGAAGAAAGAGCTAATGAAACAACGACAGGTTGTAAAGAATTTGTAACTTAATATACAGGGTGTCCCAAGAAAGTTTTATATGTGCACTATTACTAACTGGATTTTTTGTTTTTTTTTTGAACTAATTGATGTCATCTTTAAATCTCCAAAAACCAAGTCATCATCAAAAATAGGCCCCGTTCAACCTCAATTTAGTTCGGGCTTTAACTTACTGTATACGCCGAAGTAAAAATTTATAATCTTTTTTTTTTTATTATCGATAATTATCATTAAATCCCAATGCCTGTCGTCGAATATATCGCCACTGGAAACGACTCCAATATAAATATACCTGCTTGGATTTCATCCAAAAATATGAAACTGTTTTCATAACACGAAAGAACCTTCCCACATCAAAGCGACTTACCTAATCAAAACAAGACAATAATTATTTTATTGTCCATCGTAAATTAATTTAACGAGGCTCCTATTTATAAAAAAAATTGCGAAATGTGCCACTGACAACTGAAACTGTTTACATTTTAAATTACACTAAAACTCATAATCTAATTTCGTGTGAGGAATTCGGCATTTAATAAAACTTGATTATCCTAACGCTAACGGATATACATTAGCAAATCAAAATTACGTCACGTACGTAAACTATTATAAACCCATTACAGGATGTTTACCGGTTTCTATCCGCATTAAAGATTGCTGTCATAACTTGCGAACAGGTGACCTTTAGTTTAAATATTTACCGTCGTTAATTGGAACTATTCTAATTAACAAAATGTAACAAAAATGAATCGTAAACGTTTGCTGATGCTCCCGCGCCGCCTTCTGTTCATAACATGCAATATTTAGGATCAGGAAAATTGCTGGTTTTTTTTACAAATATTTGGAAGACTTGGAAACAATATCGAATCATAAATCAGAGGTCAGAGCTCTGTCAAACATGAGCTTGTCACAATGATTGAGATTTCTGTGGTAATTCGGAAACACCAACAAGAGTAACGGGCTAAGGTTGGAACCATGAAGTATCAATTTTTTTACATATTATTATTTTCTTTGGAACTTTTTTTTGGTACATTTTAGGGAAGTTTTGATTTTATCTACATAACTGCTTAGGGAAAAAAAAAGTTTACTACATAATCTAAAAAAAATTATAACCAAAAATGACATATTTTCTCTTCCTTCGGGGGATTTTAGCAAATAATTGATTTGCTAATAACGAAGAACACTTTTAGAACCAAAGACATGCACTAAAATACATAAAAAAATAAATTTATTATTATTATTATTATTATTTTTCATATAGCTGTACCTTGCCTCACGATTTGAGCAAAGTTTTCCCTAGTGAGCAAACCAACACTGATTGGAGCCATTCAAAGTCACTTGCCTACACCTCAATATCCGGTTACTTTCGTCTCATATTGTTAAATATAAATTCCAATATATTCCCATCCGCCGCTCCAGATTCGTTTTTTGTGTACACCACAGCTATGTTCAGAAACCGCAAAGGTCTTATTACATCGAGAATGTGTTTCAGACGCGGTTTCGATTACAACCTGCATATCTTTCTTTACGCTTCTCATTGTTCTAAGCCAGCTTAACCAGCTTGATCCAAGTACAAGCTTCACTTTTTTAATAAAACTCCGACCTCGATGACAATAACAGCAAGCAGTATTAGTTCCGTGTGTTTACTTAACAACAAATCTTTCTCTTATAGTCCAAGTGGCTTAACAACTGTATTGGTTGGATTTAGCAAAATGATGATGGACGGCTATCGGAATTGTTAAGAGTTTCATTAACAGTCTCCAGACAAATGACTGCTGGATGGAGCAAACTTTTAACTTCATTAGAAAACATTCGACCTTTGTGCAAGTCGTCTGAAACCATCAATGGACAAAATTAGTTCAGAACAACTTATGTGTGTTAAAAAAAGTTAGGTTATGTTTTTTGGTTTTTTATGATAATATCCTCAATAAAGGAAACTTTACTGCTTTAGCGTGCATAAATAGACACAATACAGGACCAAGAAGCTTACCCTGAGTATACCTATTTCAGAAATATGAATCTAAAATAACTGATTCAATGATAAAAGATATCCTTACTCAGCCTAAATAGTATTGCATATCTCTCCTTGGAAATAAATAAATATAAATGGCAGTTAATTTAAACCATAAATAATAAATTTATATTGCTAATTATTTAATAAAATAAACAAAAATTGCATATACGTGGGCCAAAAAATTTTGCACTTTTTACATTTGCCCATAACTTTTTTGTTTATTAACCGATTTTAATCAGCTAGATGTCGATGGATTATCGACTAAAAGTTTAAAAATAGCCGATTCTTTAAAATGTAAGATGGCAGCCTCGTTTGAAAATAGCCCCTTGTTTGGGCCAATTCCTTTTGAAAAAAAATGTCGAAATGACACATCCAATAGAAAAAAGCAATAATATGGACCTTTCTCTACATTTTTAGATATCGATGAGAAAAATCGGTCTATCGGGAGTCGGGAGAGGAGCAATACGTCATACAAATCGTCTTTTTGCCATTCTTAAACTGTATTACTTAAATTGCACTTGTTTCATTGTCCAATAACTTTTTTGTTTGTTAAACGATTTTAATGATCTTGGTGTCGTTGCTTACAGAAAAGAATGGACTATCGACGAAAAATTTCAAAATGACCGATTTTCTAAAATGCAAGATGGCGGTCGGTTTGAAAATAGCCCTTTCTTTGCGCCAATTATTCTTGAATAAAAAACGTCGAAATGGCACATCCAATACAAAAAAGCTATAAAATGGACCTTTCTCTACATTTTAAGACCTCGCAGAGAAAAATTCGTCCATCGAGAGCGGAACTATACGTAATCATATAAAGCGTCTTTTTGTCATTCTTAAGTTGCTAAATTGCACTTTTTCTTGGCCAATAGTTTTTAGGGTGTGCTCCCGCCCACATAACTGGGAGTAAGCAGGTCGCTATCTTGGATTTTATGTCGATACCTCATTCTTTCTGTAACCAAAGCGTTATTGGCCAAAGAAAAAAGTGCAATTTAGGTATTACAGCTTAAGAATGACAAAAAGGCGCTTTGTATGATTACGTATAGTTCCGCCCCCGATAGACCGATTTTTCTCATCGAGATATTAAAATGTAGAGGAAGGTCCATTTCATAGCTTTTTTCTATTGGATGTGCCATTTCAGCATTTTTTCTTCAAAAAGAATTGGTCCAAACAAAGGGCTATTTTCAAACCCGACCGCCATCTTGCATTTGAAAAATCGGCCATTTTGAAATTTTTCGTCGATAATCCATTTTTTTCTGTAAGCAACGACACCAAGATCATTAATATCAGTTAACAATAAAAAATGTTATTGGCCAATGGAACAAGTGCAATTTAAGTAATACAGCCCAGGGGTAAACCACGACCAAAACTTGTGTACACTAGACTTCCACTGAGATATGATTTCCGGTGATTTTCGAAAAGCTTTCGGTGATTTCCGGATGAGTTCCGTTGATTTCCAGTGATTTTCGAAAGACTTCCGTTGATTTCCAGTGATTTCCGAAAGACTTTCGATGATTTTCTAAAGACTACCGGTGATTTCCTGTGATTTCCGAAAGACTTTCGTTGACTTCCAGTGATATCTACTGAGATAAGATTTACGTTGATTTCCAAAAGACTTTCGGTGATTTTTGAAAGACTACCGTTGATTTCCAGTGATTTCCTGAAGATCTCTGATGATTTCCGGAAGAGTTCTGTTGATTTCTAATGATTTTCGAAAGACTCCCGTTGATTTCCGAAAGCCTTCCGTTGATTTTCTAAAGACTACCGGTGATTTCCTGTAATTTCCGAAAGACTTCCGTTGATTTCCAGTGATTTCCACTGAGATAAAATTTCCGTTGATTTGCGGTGATTTCCGAAAAACTTTCGGTGATTTCCGAAAGACTTCTGGTGATTTCCGGGAGGGTTCCGTTGATTTCTAGTGATTTTTGAAAAACCCTTTGATTTCCAGTGATTTTCGTTGATTTCCTAAAGACTACCGGTGATTTCCTGCGATTTCCGAAAGACTTCCGTTGATTTCCAATGATTTTCTGAAAATATCTTATGATTTCCAGAAGACTTCCGTTGATTTCCGAAAGACTTCCGTTGCTTTCCTAAAGACTACCGGTGATTTCCTCTGACTACCGAAAGACTTCCGTTGATTTCCGTTGATTTTCGGTGAATTCCAGTGATTTCCAAAAGAATTCCGGTGATTTCCTAGGACTTGTACACCAGGCTTCCGACGTGATTTATCCCTCGAATACAGCTTAAGGATGACAAAAAGACAATGTATGATTATGTATAGCTCCTCTCCCGATGGACAGACTTTTCTCATTCAGGTCTTAAAATGTAGACAAAGGTCTATTTTATGGCTTTTTTCTATTGGATGTGCCATTTCGACATTTCTTCTTCAAAAAAAAATTAGCCCAAACAAAGGGCTATTTTCAAACGAGGCCGCCATCTTGCATTTTAAGGAATCGGCCATTTTGAAACTTTTCGTCGATAGCCCATTCTTTTCTCTAAGCAACTACACCCAGCTGATTAAAACCGGTTAATAAACAAAAAAGTTATGGGCAAATGTAAAAAGCGCAAAATTCTTTGGCCCACCCGGTATGTATTCTTAGCACACTCACTGTTTACCAACTGTTCGCTTTATCTTGGAATGCTTGATATTAAATTATCTATTTTGTTTTCTTAAGAATATTTTCTCTGGTACACAGACTTGCTCCAAGCGACTGTTTATTTGTAAATGCATGATTTTGAGTTAAGTATATTTTCGTATTTACTTCCAACGAACTGTTAGTGTGCATTTAACGAGATTGTGTGGAGTATCACCAATAATTCCAAAAGAATTAAATTTGTTAAAAATTTTTTTCGCAAATGTTTTCGTTGAATTGTCAATTACAATAGAACTTTCTATAATCATATTTACATTTCCATTTCATAACCATATTCGCTACAACGACCTTTAAAACAACTGGACTGATAGAATTTTATTCGAAAATTCTTAAATGAATAAAATTAACAGTTTTAATGACAGCTGTCAACTGTCAAAAATCATTTTTGACATCAAGTTCTTGTTTAGCGACCCCAAAACCATAATATAAGTTTTCAAGTTAGAACAATAGAAATTACAAAAGAAGAAGAAAAGCCTTAAGGGTCCGTCACGCATGCATACGAGCTATAGAGACGCGCAATCAGAATAATTGGAAAAAAATGCACCAAGTCAATCATAAAATTCTCGTTGGTAAGGGTACAGAAGAATTGAGATAAAATAAAGGCGCTTGAACGATTTTAATTTTTTCTTTCACAGTTTTATGTAGTAAGGATCATAAAATTGCGCTACAAAAAGATTTTTTTATTTAAATGCATACTAAACCGTTATATTGTTGATTATTTTTCGTTAAATAGAGTGATTTCTGAAGAATTTTCCGAAGAATTTTCTACTTTTTAAATAACAAAATTAAGAAAATGGCTTTACTGCGGAATGTGAAATTATGTTTTCTTCAATTATATGTAACATTTTTTATCATAAGATAAATATATAAATTACAACTTCGACACTTCTAATACGGTGTTAAAACACTTATTTCGCAGCGAAGCGGGCCCTTAAGTTCTCTAGAAACGCAATAATCCCATTTAAAATACTTTGAAAAATTGATGCTCTTACAGGTGTGGGTTGATTCAGTTATCATGCTTTTATATTTCAAATAATTTACGTTAATTAAACTAGTTGTTGAAAACGGTCTTTAACAGCTTTAAAATGTTTATATTTACCAATCGTTAAACTTTACATTCCCATTTAAATTATATTGATAAATCTTTTATTATCTATCACATTCCACATTATATAAACTTAATAGAGCCGATACGGTATAATAGTTTCCTTTTCCTTGAAATTCTTTAACGTTGACGGATTCTTGCACGGAATTAACTGTCTCCTAGAAGAAAATGAGCACATCATCCGATACTTTTTGCAGAAACATATACATAGAGTGTTGTTAAATTCCATGCGTTCCTCTTAATAAGCGATACAAGCTCTTAAATTCCGAATTTTCTAACTTTTGTCGATTTCTTAAAAATTATTTGAGTGGATATTTTCTAAATTTTACACATTTTCCAAAATAACTATTTTTTGCAACAACTAAGAGTAGTCAAGTTATTTTTTAACATACTGTATGTAAAGTGGACAAAAACTGCAACCAGACATGACCGACACTTTAGACAAAATAATATCACCAGCTTAAAGAAGCCGTCATATGTGCATATCTGCAATAATTCTGCTGAAGACAATGGACGTCCTTGTATAACGCAGAGTAATTTTTCGTATTGTCAAAAGATTGAGATCCCCTATACTGTTGTGTCGTTGGGTTAACGAGGCGATTTGTTGTCAGATAACCCCTCGACGTGTATCAAACCGGGTGTATCTACTGAAAACCACAAAAACGTGTTTGTAACTGTGTCGGTGACAAGCAGATATCAACATAAGTTTGAACTGATTTTAATAAATCGTTTCTCTTCCTTTTCTTTTTTGGGATTTATTACCACATTCCTTGAGATTCCTATCCAAAAAAATTCGATTCATCTAAAAAATATTCAAATTAACCAGTTTAAAACTGGGAAATAATCTCTACGCCTTTGACGTAATGTCAGAGGATCAGTTAGAGGGTGATTTTGACAACTAAACGGAATTAAATTAATACAAAAATGCTGCGCCGACGTTTCGGAAACTACATCCGTTTCCTTTTGCAAAGTTTAGGCTTTAGATTTTTATGTAACGTGTAGAATAACACGGCATAAAATAAAAATTGTTTATATCATTTCCATAGATACTTACCATAGAAATGTTGAAAAATATACTAAATAATATTAATTTTATTGACTTCTTCTCTCAACATTGGTAACCAAGTTGAACAAAATTCTACCGAACAATTAGATACGCATTTATCTTCATTAAGTAAAATTATTGCAGATTCTTTGATTTTCCTTTTTTTGTTGTCTGCTTCTTTGGTCAAAATTTTTGCTGAATCCCATTTTATCCTGTGATCGTTTTCCCAAGCATGTTCACAAATTTTAGATTTTTCAATATCACCTTTTCTAATATAACTTTTGTGCTCGCCCAATCGTACATTAAGTGGTCTAGATGATTCACCCACATAATGTATATTACACTCGCACGGGATACTGTATATATACAATTTTTTTAATTTTGTTCAGGATTTAATGGTTTCGTTTTTGTCAATATGGATCTTAAAGTATTATTTGTTTGAAAAATTGTCCTAACGCCAAATTTTTTACCGACACGACGTAATTTCTCAGATAAACCTTTTATATATGGAATTAATGTCGAATAATGATATTCTGGTTTTGGTTGCACTGGATTGTTAACTCTATTTTCAATGTTCATGAAAGTCTTATCAACAAATTATTTCGGGTATTCATTATTAATTAAAATTTCCCTGACAAATTGCCTTTCATGTTTGATTATTTCATCATTAGAAGACATTATTTTTGCCCTATCATACAAACATTTTATAACACCTCTTTTAACGTCCAAAGACTGGTTTGAGTTAAAATTTAAATATCTGTTAGTGTGAGTCTTATTTCGGTAAACGCTAGTTTGAAAATTATTATTATTGATTTTTTTAATTAAAACATCTAAAAATGGTAATTCATTATTATTTTCTATTTCTAGAGTGAATTTGGTAGATGATTCTTTATTATTAATATTTTCCAAGAAATTGTTTAATAAATCTATTCCATGAGGCCAAATTGCAAAAATATCGTCAACATCTCCACAAAGTTACCGGTTTATGAATATTATTTTCAACATATCTGTTTTCAAAATCCTCCATAAATATAGTACTTAGTATTGGTGACAAAGGGGAACCCATTGCCATCCCGAAGTCTTGTTAATAAAAATCATTTTTTAGTTGGAAATAGGTTGTTTTTATTGATACCGTTAACAGTTCCATTATACTATTTACGCTAAGTTTAGTCCTGTTTGCCAAATTATTGACGTTTATTAATTTGTCTCTAATTATTTTCAAAGTTTTGTCCACAGGGACATTTGTAAAAAGGCTAACTACGTCAAAACTAACCATCAGATGTGTATCATGAATATTATTTTCATAAAGTTTTTCTAGAAAATGCTTACTATTTTTTATATATGAATTGGTATTTCCAGAAGGCGGATTAATAATTTTTAGTAAGAATTTTGCCAAGTTATGGCACGGAGAATTAATAAAATAATTTATGGAGGATTTTGAAAACAGATATGTTGAAAATAATATTCATAAACCGGTAACTTGGTGGAGATATGTTGAGGATATTTTTGCAATTTGGCCTCATGGAATAGATTTATTAAACAATTTCTTGGAAAATATTAATAATAAAGAACCATCTATCAAATTCACTCTAGAAATAGAAAATAATAATGAATTACCATTTTTAGATGTTTTAATTAAAAAAATCAATAATAATAATTTTCAAACTAGCGTTTACCGAAATAAGACTCACACTAACAGATATTTAAATTTTAACTCAAACCAGTCTTTGGACGTTAAAAGAGGTGTTATAAAATGTTTGTATGATAGGGCAAAAATAATGTCTTCTAATGATGAAATATTCAAACATGAAAGGCAATTTGTCAGGGAAATTTTAATTAATAATGAATACCCGAAAGAATTTGTTGATAAGACTTTCATGAACATTGAAAATAGAGTTAACAATCCGATGCAACCAAAACCAGAATATCATTATTCGACATTAATTCCATACCTATATAAAAGGTTTATCTGAGAAATTACGTCGTGTCGGTAAAAAATTTGGCATTAGGACAATTTTTCAAACAAATAATACTTTAAGATCCATATTGACAAAGACGAAACCATTAAATCCTGAACAAAATTCAAAAAATTGTATATACATCCCGTGCGAGTGTAATAAACATTATGTGGGTGAATCATCTAGACCACTTAATGTACGATTGGGCGAGCACAAAAGTTATATTAGAAAAGGTGATATTGAAAAATCTAAAATTTGTGAACATGCTTGGGAAAACGATCACAGGATAAAATGGGATTCCGCAAAAATTTTGACCAAAGAAGCAGACAACAAAAAAAGAAAAATCAAAGAATCTGCAATAATTTTATTTAATGAATATAAATGCGTATCAAATTGTTCGGTAGAATTTTGTTCAACTTGGTTACCAATATTGAGAGAAGAACTCAATAAAATTAATATTATTTAGTATATTTTTCAACATTTCTATGGTAAGTATTTATGGAAATGATATAAACAATTTTTATTTTATGCCGTGTTATTCTACACGTTACATAAAAATCTAAAGCCTAAACTTTGAAAAAGGAAACGGATATAGTTTCCGAAACGTCAGCGCAGTATTTTTGTATTAATTTAATTCCTATAGTTGTCAAAAAACACCCTCTAACTGATCCTCTGACATTACGTCAAAGGCGTAGAGGTTATTTCCCAGTTTTAAACTGGTTAATTTGAATATTTTTGAGATAAATCGAAGTTTTTTGGATAGGAATCTCAAGGAATGTGGTAATAAATCCCAAAAAAGAAAAGGAAGAGAAATAATTTATGAAATGCCACAAATAACGTTTAAACAATATTAATAAATCGTTCCAATAAAATTGTTACGGGATGGTTTGTAAAATAACTGGATTGGTTCGACAGAAAGCGCGACAGTATTATTAATTAATTGTCCAATAAAAGGAGTAGATACCACTGATTCTTCCAGCAAAAACGCCAATTTTTATTTCGCTCAGCTAGTCGTAATTAAATGATAGCCCCAAGGTGTTGTAATTTAAATTATGCCTAATATGTTGTAAATACTATCAACCGTAATTACTCTACACTTACTATCGATCCTTGTTAGGCAACATTGATTTCATCGAATAAAAATTTAAAAGCAGGAAGCAACCAAATCCACATTTGCATACATTAAACGCAAAAATACTCCTCGTACTCACGTCCATATAAAATTGTCATATAAATCGGAATTATATTTAAATGAAATCTACTATTTCTGCCCACTGACTTTATTCCACTCGGCATACTCGCAACATTGTATTCGGAATTTCATTCTTCAATCCACTAACTGCTATTAACGTCTTTTTATTGCAAAGTGGCCACAATAAAGCCTTTTGTATCGCAATAACCTACCGCATACATCAAGATATTTATGATCATAATAGGATTCGTTATTTTTCAGGCCGTTTATCATCGAAATAAGAAAGGAGTGGGCGGCAATCGAAATTGCAGGGTACGCCACATGTGAGAGTACGGCTTGTATTTGGAAAAATCGGGAGTGGCCGCTGGCCAAGTCACGACTTTCTTTTAATCGGTTTGGAGGAACATAAAAGGCTTTGTTGGAAATGATTCGATATGTTCATTAAAAACGTATAATAAGGAAATTATATGGTAATTTGAGAGGTAATGATTTTTTACGAAATGGTTATTCTTCTTATATCTACCAAATGTCACTAAAAGATCTCCAATAAGTAGAATCGGGAAGTTCTTCATTTCGCTGGCAATGGAAGGGATTTTTGTGAGCAAAGATTTTACATATTCGGCACTATTCTTGTTACGCCAAAGTCGTGATAAGATGTCAGGGGAATAGAAACGGAAGCTCCGGTTAAGTTAAAGTCGAATTTTCACCAATATTGTTCAAAATTGCTCAACCAATGCACCATCATCAGTCTGATCATGCACCAGTCTTTTGAAAACTGTTTAGTTATCTACTTAAGATTCAGAGGCATTTTTCCGAGTAATGATAAATTACCTTCGGATCAAGTTCACCGACAGGGAGACTGAGATCAATCAGATGGTCGGCGGTCGGCTAATACCTACTCCTGATTTGGCACTTATTGACTTCGCTATCGAATCGTCTAAAAGAACGATGTTCATAAGATAGACCGATAGAAGATGATTTCTATATTTAACGCTCGCTAGCTATAAAAATATCTTTTGGTGTTGAACAATACGAAACTGAAATAATAAAAAAATGAGGATTTTCATTATAAACGTTGATACTACAGTGTGGGATAGAGTAGGAATTATTTAGGCAAAGTCAAAATTTTTACGATCTCGCCCCAAAATAATAAAAATGCTAAAAAATAAAATATGCAAAATATCAAAGCTTAAAAACTGAATGGTTAATCCAATCCAGTTAATCCTGTAAGAGGATCAATGTATTATAAATGGAATTTTTGCGTTTCAAGAAAACTTAAGGCATAATTTTTTTAATTTATATTGTTCCAACTTGAAAACTAGTAAATTATGGCTTTTGGAGTCGCTGAACAAGAATTTGATGTGACAGTTGACAGCCGTCATTACAGTTGTTGATGAAATAAGCAACTTCACCATATATGAATTTGGAATCAAAAAAACGTTTGATATTTTACAGCTGTCATTAAAACTGTCAGATTGATTTATTTAAGAATGTTCGGATAAAATTCTATCTCAGTATAGATATACAATATTAAATATGAGGCAGTCACTTTCGAAGAAGATCTAATTAGGCATTACTGAGTTATTGGTTATAAATGGGGCCCCCTCTTAACTTCGTTATTTTTTTAGATAAAAAAAATTTTTGAAACAAAAGTTTTAGGGCATTCTATGAATTTTTTTACAACCACATACAATACAGGGTGCCTCATAAAAGCGGCACAAAGCAACCTTTTGTTTTTATTTTTGCATAGTATGAAAGTCCTCGTTTTCCTGATTTCAAAAATGTATAATATGTTGACGTTTACTATTAAATCTATGCATAATAAAATTATTATTGGTTAGATCAATATTTCAGTTATGAAATAGAAAAAAAGAGTACGAAATTTTTATTAATAACAACAATCTATACATACTAAAGATTAAAAAATTATTTTAATAAATTTTCAACATGTCCCCCATTTTAATCACCACATTTTCTATAAACTTTTGTTGAAAATCATGGCATACTCTGTTTTTCATTCGATTTTTATGTAAATAGATGCCGCTGTATATCGAAAATGGCCACAGTAAATGTCAACATATTATACATTTTTGAAATCAGGAAAACGAGGACTTTGATAATATTCAAAAATATATAGGGTGTTCTATTTAAAAAAACTTAAATTTGGTTTGTCCGGCTTTTATAAGGCACCCTGTATAGTATTGAATATGGTAGCAAGAAAATTCTTGTCCTAAAACTTTTGTTTAGAATTTTTTTTAATCTCAAAAAAATCCCTTTATAACCAATAACCCTGTAATACTAATTTAACACAATTTTTTTTTCTTTTGGTATTTTTAATTTGTAAACATAAAATATCTTTCCTGGTTAAACTGTTTAATAAAAATCGCTATAATGAAATTTATCTACGCTCGCTATACAGGGTGTTAAGAAAAAGTAGGTCCAGCCGTTAACCACAGATTCTTTGGACGAAAATAATGCGACTTTTATAGTGTGATTTTTTATTTTGGCAGGTAGTTTTCCTTATACAGGGTGTTAAAGTTTGAATTTTGAAAGTTATTTTTATTAATAAATCTGTTATTTTTTAAGTTTTTTACGTTAAATTTTGCACAGACTTTTATCTTATGCAGATGATACACTTTTTGTGTAATTTTGGTAAAAAAGTCGCATTTTATAAAAACAAAGCACGCAAAACACCGGTTGCTAAGAAAATATCAACAAACAGCTATTGTTATTAACTATATTTACTTGTAGATACTGTGTGATGTTGACAATAAATAATCGTCGGTTTAGAAAACTCACCTTCGGTTCGTTTTGTAAACTTTAAACGCGTGCTATAAAATTCCTCATATGGCACTTATAATATAAATAGCTATTATTTATTTGATTAATATGAACATATCATAAAATGAAGAAATTTTGAAATTTACTTTGTGAAATAAAAAATAAAAATATAGTGACAACTAAAGAACGTCAAAACTTTTTAATTTCTTTTAAATAATTTTAATTAAATTCAATTATGTACAGGGTGATTTTTATAACGTTCTCACTCAAATTTTTTGGTTTGTCTTTGGATATAAAATTATTTATTTAACGTAACATACAGTATTTTTTCCAAGAATTTCGAACATTTCAACAAAAAAAAACAATTGAAAGTCGAATAAAAGTGGGAAAAAACAAAACGATGTTTTTTTTTAATGGAATAATGGAATAATTATTAATGGAATAATTGAAATATGTAATATTAATAATAATTATCAGTATTTTACTAAATATATATAATAATATGTTATGTTATATTTTTGAAAAGAGAATTTAAATCTTTTTTCAAAATTGTAAAATTATACAGGGAGTTAAAAAAACATTGGCATGTTTTTTCTCACTTTTATTTGACTTTCAATTGTTTTTTTGTTATAATTTTCGAAATCCTTGGAAAAAACACTGTCAGTTACGTTAAATATTTTTATTTTATTTCTAGAGACAAACCAAAAAATTGGGGTGAGAACGTTATAGAAATCACCCTGTACATGAAAATATACATCTTATAAAATTAGCAAACCCTAAAAACCTTTATAGTTCTAAAGAATTATACGAAAATGCATGTTTCTATAATATTGACTGTTTTAATGTCATAAAAATTTTTTTGACATCAAATTTGTATTCAACGACTTTAAATAGATTGATAGATTTTTATTAAAAAAATCTTAAATTAATCAAATTTTCACTAACAGCTGTCAACTGTTAAAAATTCTTTGTCGATTTTAAATTCGTATTTAGTGATAATAATAGTATTTTTATAACAAGTTGCTAAATAGTACGAGCCGAAGGCGAGTGCTATAAACCACACTAAAAAAAAAAAACACCTTTTAGTCATGTGTTATATACAAAAATTTTTGTATCGCCATTCGATATTTTATACTGTGAAAAAATAGTAGTTTACTCCACAAGCATATAATGGCCTATATTATTCACGAAGGTAAAACTCGCCTTCGGTTCGTGCCGTAAATTTTAACCACGACTATTAAATATTTTTGACTAAATCTTTTACTAAAGAAATTTATAGGTAAGTACTATTTATTTTTAATATTTTTTATTAGCAGGCTGTTATGTGTCAAAAAAAACGCCCTGTCATAAATTAAATTTTAACGTCAACGTTGTTTACAATTAATTTTGTGCTTTGACTCACATGTCATGACCACTTTAATGAAATTTTTACCAAATATCCAAATACTTTAGAAACTTTATTCATTATTCACTGCAATGAATAATAAAATCATTATTCACCGCAGGGAATAATGGATAGCATTATGCTTGAGGAAATACATACATAATACATACCTATATTATTTAGTAGTCGTGGATAAAAATATTTTTTCCCGCTTTTTTTCGACTTTGTCAATAATTACATTGTTTTAATTCATTGAAACTGTCAAAAAATGACAGTTTAGGATAATAATATGGCGTTACAAAAATCCGTTAAGATGATAAAAATTTCGTCCAAATTGCCTATTTTCATCAAATTGATAGCTATGACAGCTGTCAACTACCAAATGTCATTATTGACATCAGCAAATTGATCCTCTTGTAGGCATGGGTTAATCCAGTTTTGATCATATTTTTTAACATTTTAATTAGTATTTAGGGTGAGATCGCAAAAATTTTGACTTTGCCAAAATAACGCCCACCCTAATTCGGGCACATACCAAACTCTTACAGATCTGCATAAAATGTTTTGTTCGTTATTTTTTTACTCGGATACAATCTATGATAACTCGACAAGGATTAAATATGATTCCGGATGCATCTAAATCGTAAATTCCAATCTTCTGAACAATTCGTTAACAACGGTTGAATAAATCCGTGTATGTGCATTGGCGACATAAACTAATTTAACACATGATTCATGCTTTGTTCTAACTGATAAATGTTAACCTGATAGCAATTTAGAGCTATGTAATAAAAGTGTACGATTAGTAGGTGACGATTTGGCGCGAACTTTTACTAATGCTTAGTATTTACAAGCTTGTCCGGCAGTTAAAACAGTATCAAATCCGGTTGGAAATTGACTCAGTTATTTAGTATAATCGTTGAGGAAATTAAATGCAAATAAATTCAATTTTGCCGCTCGTTCCTCATTCCGTTTTATTTATTATTATTAAATTTGTTTATTTTTCAAATAGTTGATATTGATGAAAAAAACACGTGCCAAGAAAAAAAACTTAAAATGTAATCACTCAAAAATGAAAAACAATTATTCTCCAAATAAAATTAAAAAACATCTAATGGACACGAAAAACACCCATTAATATTTTTGTAAAATAAATTGGTTAAAATTAAGGAACAAAATATTCAAAGAGGTCTCCTGGTTTTTCAATCATTTCAATCGCAGTGCAGGGGTAAACAAGAGTCCGAATTCAAAAGCTACCATTATAAAGAGATCTCCTGTAACCCCCTAAGTAACCTACATTTGCAATCAGAATGACACAATTTCAAAATTGATTTATCAGTCTTGAACACCTCGGGAAAACTGATTTTACATAACCACAATCAATAAACAACGCCGGCAATTAAATAAATTAGTCTGTAATTAAGTAATTTACTTTGCTCTATATATCACCGCATGCCATTAACTGTCCATAACAATTGTTGTTATTACAAGGCAGCCAGTAAATATCTCGAAAGCGAAACTATTTATTCTAGTTGTTGCGATAAATAAACCGGCAGACGTATCGAAATGGAAAAGGAAAACTTTTACACCCACTGAGTAGCAACACCAATTCGTGTTTGGATGGTTGTTGGTGATGAAGACAAAAGAAGTTATCGGTAGATTTAACCACCATTTTGTAGTAAATAATTTTATTGGTGATTTTCATTTGTTTCACTTTTTAGCATTAGTTGGGAAAAGTGGGACTTTACCAAACTGAGATGAATGCGAAGAAGTACGAGGTTTCGACATACCACAAGCTCCCGTTGTTTCAATTGCCACTGTTAAGAAAATTTTGCTAATTTTTTGAGGGGTTGCATTTGTAGAGATCTATTCTAAATTAATCTTATTAACGCAAATTGAATATTAGACAATAAGACTGATATGAAGACAGATTAAATACTTTATCTACTTTTATTAGGTTATATATTAATTAATCAATTGGTTTTGACAATTAATAGTAATGATGAAATAGAATGGTCCATTATTATTAAGGGGAGGAAGAATAGTTTTGACGTTTAATTAAATTGTGCCAAAAATAATGAATGGGGACTTGCAAGTATTTATTGTTATAATCGTAGATAAATTATAGTATTCAACTTGTAGTAATGGTAAATAACTCACTTGATGAATTACAGCACTCGCCTTCGGCTCGTGATGCAAAATTCATCGTGAGTTATTTACCTGATTACCACGCGTCGAATAGAATACTATTGTATCGATCTCATTTCAAAGGACTCTTAAAATTTAAACTCAAAGTGAAAAGTGCCAGTACAAGTTATCGAGTGACTTAGCAATCCAACAGAGAAAAAAATTGAGTTAAAGGACGGCCAGCACCTAAATTCACAATCTTGTAACGTGAGAGCAAGTTTTGTTTGATAGAACCTGGCGATTATTAATTCAATATGTTTATTGTTAACAATTTATACCTATTTGTTTTTAATGCAGAAATCATTAGTTATTTTTAATGGAGAACGAGAGAAATAATTTCGACTTTAATCTCGAAATTTCGAATTTAATCTCGAAATTTCGACTTTAATCCCGAAATTCCGATCTTGATTGAATTGTTCAAAAACATTTCTATGAATCATCAACTTGAAATGAAATGATGCTACCTTGTGGGATGAAGGAAAATGATCTTGATTTGGGAGAAATAGAGATTTCTGGGACAGTATAAAGTACCTTATGTCAGGCATGGCTTTAAAGCAGGTCAAGATCTCCTAAATTTGTATTAAATCAGACTGATCAACAGATTGGAGATTTTCCAAGGTTTTTTATAACAGCTGCATCTCTTAAATTAACATATTCAGCAAAATAATTAAAAAGCTCATTTTCTATTTTACCCAGTTTAGACTGCTCCATAAAACCAGGTGCTATTTTTCAAGGAAAATATTTTACATCGCATAAAATCCTTTTTTTAATATTTTGTCTTCTGTTTCACGTAAGGCATTTTTATACTCAGAGTACACTGCCTATATAAACTGCCCCAGAATTCGCTAAGACAATCTCTAGAGACTCCTAAATCCATTTTCCTTCTTCCCACTCGATAGTATCATTTCAACTTCAAGTTGGTAGATCAAAGAAACGTTTTTGAATTACTCAATGAAATAATGTCGAAATTTCGAGATTTTAAGATTAAAGTCGAAATTTCGAGATTAAAATCGAAATTTCGAGATTAATGTTGAAATTTCGAAATTAAATGAGAAATTTCAAGTAGATAGAGATCAAAGGAATGTTTTTGGATTAGGTACTCAATGTAATAATGTCGAAATTTCCAGACTAAAGTCGAAATTTCGAGATTAATGTCGAAATTTCAAGATTAAAATCGAAATTTCGACGTTAATGTTGAAATTTCGAATTTAAATGAGAAATTTCAAGTTGATAGATCAAAGGAATGTTTTTGAATTAAGTCGTCAATGAAATAATGTCGAAATTTCGAGATTAAAGTCGGAATTTCTAGATTAAAGTCGGAATTTCGAGATTAAAGTCGAAATTTCGAGATTAAAATCGAAATTTCGAGATAAATTCGAAATTTCAAGTTGATAGATCAAAGGAATGTTTTTGAATTAGGTCGTCAATGAAATAATGTCGAAATTTCGACATTAAAGTCGGAATTTCTAGATTAAAGTCGAAATTTCGAGATTAAAATCGAAATTTCGAGATTAAAATCGAAATTTCGAGATAAATTCGAAATTTCAAGTTGATAGATCAAAGGAATGTTTTTGAATTAGGTCGTCAATGAAATAATGTCGAAATTTCGAGATTAAAGTCGGAATTTCTAGATTAAAGTCGGAATTTCTAGATTAAAGTCGAAATTTCGAGATTAAAATCGAAATTTCGAGATTAAAATCGAAATTTCGAGATAAATTCGAAATTTCAAGTTGATAGATCAAAGGAATGTTTTTGAATTAGGTCGTCAATGAAATAATGTCGAAATTTCGAGATTAAAGTCGGAATTTCTAGATTAAAGTCGGAATTTCTAGATTAAAGTCGAAATTTCGAGATTAAAATCGAAATTTCGAGATTAAAATCGAAATTTCGAGATAAATTCGAAATTTCAAGTTGATAGATCAAAGGAATGTTTTTGAATTAGGTCGTCAATGAAATAATGTCGAAATTTCGAGATTAAAGTCGGAATTTCTAGATTAAAGTCGAAATTTCGAGATTAAAGTCGAATTTTCGAGATTAAAATCAAAATTTCGAGATTAAAATCGAAATTTCGAGATAAATTCGAAATTTCAAGTTGATAGATCAAAGGAATGTTTTTGAATTAGGTCGTCAATGAAATAATGTCGAAATTTCGAGATTAAAGTCGGAATTTCTAGATTAAAGTCGAAATTTCGAGATTAAAGTCGAATTTTCGAGATTAAAATCGAAATTTCGAGATTAAAATCGAAATTTCGAGATAAATTCGAAATTTCAAGTTGATAGATCAAAGGAATGTTTTTGAATTAGGTCGTCAATGAAATAATGTCGAAATTTCGAGATTAAAGTCGGAATTTCTAGATTAAAGTCGGAATTTCTAGATTAAAGTCGAAATTTCGAGATTAAAATCGAAATTTCGAGATTAAAATCGAAATTTCGAGATAAATTCGAAATTTCAAGTTGATAGATCAAAGGAATGTTTTTGAATTAGGTCGTCAATGAAATAATGTCGAAATTTCGAAATTAAAGTCGGAATTTCTAGATTAAAGTCGAAATTTCGAGATTAAAGTCGAATTTTCGAGATTAAAATCGAAATTTCGAGATTAAAATCGAAATTTCGAGATAAATTCGAAATTTCAAGTTGATAGATCAAAGGAATGTTTTTGAATTAGGTCGTCAATGAAATAATGTCGAAATTTCGAGATTAAAGTCGGAATTTCTAGATTAAAGTCGGAATTTCTAGATTAAAGTCGAAATTTCGAGATTAAAATCGAAATTTCGAGATTAAAATCGAAATTTCGAGATAAATTCGAAATTTCAAGTTGATAGATCAAAGGAATGTTTTTGAATTAGGTCGTCAATGAAATAATGTCGAAATTTCGAGATTAAAGTCGGAATTTCTAGATTAAAGTCGGAATTTCTAGATTAAAGTCGAAATTTCGAGATTAAAATCGAAATTTCGAGATTAAAATCGAAATTTCGAGATAAATTCGAAATTTCAAGTTGATAGATCAAAGGAATGTTTTTGAATTAGGTCGTCAATGAAATAATGTCGAAATTTCGAGATTAAAGTCGGAATTTCTAGATTAAAGTCGGAATTTCTAGATTAAAGTCGAAATTTCGAGATTAAAATCGAAATTTCGAGATTAAAATCGAAATTTCGAGATAAATTCGAAATTTCAAGTTGATAGATCAAAGGAATGTTTTTGAATTAGGTCGTCAATGAAATAATGTCGAAATTTCGAAATTAAAGTCGGAATTTCTAGATTAAAGTCGGAATTTCTAGATTAAAGTCGAAATTTCGAGATTAAAATCGTAATTTCGAGATTAAAATCGAAATTTCGAGATAAATTCGAAATTTCAAGTTGATAGATCAAAGGAATGTTTTTGAATTAGGTCGTCAATGAAATAATGTCGAAATTTCGAGATTAAAGTCGGAATTTCTAGATTAAAGTCGGAATTTCTAGATTAAAGTCGAAATTTCGAGATTAAAATTGAAATTTCGAGATTAAAATCGAAATTTCGAGATAAATTCGAAATTTCAAGTTGATAGATCAAAGGAATGTTTTTGAATTAGGTCGTCAATGAAATAATGTCGAAATTTCGAGATTAAAGTCGGAATTTCTAGATTTAAGTCGAAATTTCGAGATTAAAGCCGAATTTTCAAGATTAAAATCAAAATTTCGAGATTAAAATCGAAATTTCGAGATAAATGAGAAATTTCAAGTTGATAGATCAAAGGAATGTTTTTGAATTAGGTCGTCAATGAAATAATGTCGAAATTTCGAGATTAAAGTCGGAATTTCTAGATTAAAGTCGAAATTTCGAGATTAAAGTCGAATTTTCGAGATTAAAATCGAAATTTCGAGATTAAAATCGAAATTTCGAGATAAATTCGAAATTTCAAGTTGATAGATCAAAGGAATGTTTTTGAATTAGGTCGTCAATGAAATAATGTCGAAATTTCGAGATTAAAGTCGGAATTTCTAGAGTAAAGTCGAAATTTCGAGATTAAAATCGAAATTTCGAGATTAAAATCGAAATTTCGAGATAAATTCGAAATTTCAAGTTGATAGATCAAAGGAATGTTTTTGAATTAGGTCGTCAATGAAATAATGTCGAAATTTCGAAATTAAAGTCGGAATTTCTAGATTAAAGTCGGAATTTCTAGATTAAAGTCGAAATTTCGAGATTAAAATCGTAATTTCGAGATTAAAATCGAAATTTCGAGATAAATTCGAAATTTCAAGTTGATAGATCAAAGGAATGTTTTTGAATTAGGTCGTCAATGAAATAATGTCGAAATTTCGAGATTAAAGTCGGAATTTCTAGATTAAAGTCGGAATTTCTAGATTAAAGTCGAAATTTCGAGATTAAAATTGAAATTTCGAGATTAAAATCGAAATTTCGAGATAAATTCGAAATTTCAAGTTGATAGATCAAAGGAATGTTTTTGAATTAGGTCGTCAATGAAATAATGTCGAAATTTCGAGATTAAAGTCGGAATTTCTAGATTTAAGTCGAAATTTCGAGATTAAAGCCGAATTTTCAAGATTAAAATCAAAATTTCGAGATTAAAATCGAAATTTCGAGATAAATGAGAAATTTCAAGTTGATAGATCAAAGGAATGTTTTTGAATTAGGTCGTCAATGAAATAATGTCGAAATTTCGAGATTAAAGTCGGAATTTCCAGTTTAAAGTCGGAATTTGTTTCTAAAAATTTTTGTTGAATGAGTCCTTTCTACACGTTATGTTATAACAATTCTCAGTTCAAGTTTGTTGCGTTAGCTTAAGAGATTTGGTTTTATAACGTTACACGATGTATGCCTGCCCAAAAATGTTAATATGTTGAACACGTTTCAGGAGTCTTTAATCAATAATCAGCATAATCATAATACAGGAAGTAGCGTAATTATTTATGCGTTTCATAGTCTCATTCATACAAGATATGAAAACAATTCAAAGTGTGTAATATACGGGTATTAAAATGTAGAAAGCTTGCAACAATTTTGTCATTTTCACTTTACATTGAAAAATCACCGTACAAGTTTTGATCTATTTTTTTAGCCGGCCTACAACTTTGAAATAATTCAAAACTAAAAAAGAATTAAAAGGCCCTTTTAAAATAAGTATCACATGAGTCATGTTGCTATTTCACGAATTAGACGGGTTTGGCATTTAATTTTTACAAAATCGTTCATACTTCAGCAGCCATAACTGTGTAAAGAGAACGCCATATATAGAAATGTTTCAAGAACACAAGTCGCCAAACGCACAATGCACAAAATTGATCTGATATTTCATGTGATTGCTTCAAATTAAAATGACAACTCAATCTCTGCCAGCTAGTTTGCTTAGATATCAGGTATAAAATCTCGGGAGGAAATTGACTAAGATGTGAAAATATCCGGTGCCTGTTTTTTATTTCGTCACATAACTATAGCACAGTTATATTAATATAGAACAACAATTTCTGCAAAAAATAGATATTATATACCGTTACGTCTCGACAAGTACACATTGTCTTTGTGCAGAAACATCTGTTTGGATAGTTCTCACTTGCAACGATTTATGGAATTCAAAATGGTGGTTTTACCACAAATTTGATTTAGGTTGAGCTTAACTACCAAATTTGCTCTGATTTAATTATGTAAGAAAATAATATTATCCTCTATTGAGACCTTGCCCTGCAGACAGCGGACACACTGTATGCGAGTATACTAAAATTCATATTAAGAATGAAAAAAATTTAGTACCAGAAAGTCTCTATCGTCATTTTTTGTTTTTGAGTAAATGCTACTAATTTTGGTTTTTCTTATGGGCGCCATATTGGATTTTTTATGGTTGTCAAAAAAAATTACTTACAAGTGTAAACTATTACTGTGTGACAGCTACGGTATAAAATCAAATCAATGAATTGCCATGAGACTATAATGGCAAATCATTCATTGAAAATTCCAACTTAGTGATACCGCCGCAGTTCAGAAACAAAAAATGTGCCGATGCTGCGCTACGTAAATATACAGTCACGCCGAGGCGTCAATAATCTGATATTTTTCATCGATTCATCAAACCTTAATCTTTCAGCAACCGATCCGTTAACATGTCTTCGGCAAAAGACAAAGCCGAACCTGGCGATGATTAAATTACATTTTAACCTAAATAAACCCCTTTTGTTAGCTTCTACAAATTGCTCGAAGGTCTTACAAATAAACGACAACTTCCGTTTTATATCAGGAAGGGTGCCTACATCCTATTTATCTCAAATTATGAGGGGGTGGGATCCTAAGTGTTACACGTTAGTTTAAATGCTGGAAAAAACGGCTAACGGTACAAAAATTATTAGTTTTGTGGAAGAGCGTAGGCATCTGCAATTTTGGTTATACGAGTTTGATTTCTGACAAAGATAAAACTGTGGGAAACAAACGATGTGAACACGATTTTGAACAAGAGCATCGAGCTAAAGCTTACGTATGTGTCTAGAAATTTGCATATTATTGAATTTTAATTTTTCGGTGAAAGGCAATAAATTTAAAAGTTTATGCGACCTTCCTGGTTCTAAATCAAGCGGTTGTAAGATTTTGCATACTATTCATTGGTTCTTCCTCTTCAATGTTAATGATGGTGAGTTTATCTTACGAGCTTTTAACCATTTTCTTGAAAATTTTCAATGAGGTTCATATCTGGAGATTTGCGTGGCCATCGTAATCTGGTAGATTTCTTCCAAATATCTATCTAGCAAGATGTAATTTTTCAAAGATCAAAATTTTCGCCAGTCCCATGCGCCTGCAAAGTTTGTGAATAATATGCCAACTATGTTTTATGATCTTCGTACGTATTTTGTTTCTGGATTTAGTTCAATTCCCAGAACAACGAATCAAAAACACACATTTACAATCTCAAAAACACTATTTAATTTTTCGTCAACAATTGCTTGCAGGAAAATGTTTGCTTTTCACTGAAACAGAAAACATTCCGTTCTTTGGCGTGCCTATATTCCGCCTGTGACTAATTAGAAAAACACTGCCATCGGTGCCCCATGAAACAAAAAGTATGGACCCGAATGTATTTTTAGCCCCTCACAATACCCGTATTTTTAGAACCAATAATTACTTTTCATTAACCAATAAAAAGGGGATGAGTAGAATCACTGTTTGATGAATCAACATCCAAAACGCTGAACGAATTCGTTTGTTTTTATAGTTGTTTTACCGTCATTAAATGTTACACACCATAAACACTGCCTGTTTGTAAGCAATAGTTTAAATTCACATGTGCGCTGAAGAGATCGCGTTTACTTAAAACGATTCATTCATTCATTGGCTTCTCCAACAGGAAAATTATTGTGCAAATTCAATCTGATCTGAATAAAATTTTTTTGAAGATTCTGTCGTCCGGATCTGGACGCTCCAGTTCAAAAACTGAGTACTAAAACAGAATGAATTCATTTTCATCAAATTGGATGGCGTAACCAATTTTTGGAGAATAGACCTAATATTTTTATATTGATACTTGTACCTGGTGATGCGGATTACGCACGTGTGTGGAACTGCTCATTACATAAACAATTCCGCTGTGCAGCCAACAATGATATAGGTTTCTGCTGGTTTCCACATAGGAAGGAAATGTTTAATAACATCCAATTAAACTCGGCGTCTCTACAATTAATTTTAAATTACCTTCGGCAGGAAACTCAAAATAAATATATGGACTTTTTTTTATTAAATCTCCGGTCGAGATCAAATGAAACGTCATCGCGTTTGTCTCTTGGTAATCGTGGAACATGAGCGTTATTGTGATTCTTGCGCCTCACAGGAAATTCCTGGTGGTATAATGGAACCGACTTAGGGAAGCGCGAAACGCCTACTTGATGACAGGTTAACAATCTCGATGAGCAAAATAAGTGCTCTGGGTCTAGGATGATGAATTCTGGCAGGTAGAGGAAGAGAAATGCGTTGATGGGAAATAAATTAAAATTATTTTAGGAGAAAAAGGGTAGTCGAAATCGATGCTTGCAGAGGGTTTGAAGTAAAATTTGTAGCGAGCATTGGCTTTCCTAATTTTAAAATAATCGAAGGCTTATTACCGATTAAGTCCCACTTTTCTTTTTCCCACAATCGATTAATCTCAGCAAATCACGGTGTAAATTCCACACCTATCTAGAATAATACATTTAAAATTGAAGGAAGAGCTGATGCAAGTGGATAAACTAAAGCAAATAAGATAACCTCATATACCCATTTACCTTCTCAAATATTGATTATATGTCAGTAATATTTATTTATTTATAAAAACAGCCAATAGATAAATGTCTAATAATAGGCCTAAACACAAAATTGGATAAATCCAACAATAAAGTTAAATACCTCGTAATTGATTAAAAGTGTGAATAATAAATACTTAATACACATGACGCGAGTTTTGGCAACCAAACTGACATCATCAGGAGACGCTGTAATTAATGCCTTCTTGCGTAAATATTTAGATATTTCTAACAAAAATATCTACTAAATGATTTAGAAATATATTTTTAAACGAAATAAAAATTTAGTAGATATCTTTAATTCAAATAAAAATTTCTGGTAGATGTTTGAGTGAAAGAATCCATTATCTTTCATTCAAAGTTTAAAATCTTTTAAAAAAATCATTTCAGCTATCGGAATATGATTTGACCCTCTATAATGGATGAATAAATAAAATAAAAATATCCACAAAATATTTTTAATGATTTAGACATATATTTTAATTGAATTAAACATATTTGGCAGATATTTTTAATTGTATTAAATACATTTAGTAGATCCTCTTAAACTTTAATTTATACTGTTGGTTGGGTGAAGGAATCCATTCGTTTATAATCTACTAAAAATTTATTTCAGTTATCGGAATATGGTGCCTTCAGTGATGGATGAATAAAAGAATTAAAAATGTCTAATAGTTTTAGTTAAATTAAAAATATCCACTAGCTATTTCTAATAAAAATAAAAACATCTTCTAAATATTTTTAAATGATTTAGAAATATATTTTTAATTCAATTAAAAACATCTAGTAGGTATTTGAGTGAAAGAATCCATATTCCTTCATTCAATGTTTATAGTCTTTTAAAAAAATCATTTCAGCTATCGGAATATGATACCCTCTATAATGGATGAATAAATAAAATAAAAATATCCACAAAATATTTTTAATGATTTAGACATATATTTTTAAAAGAAATAAACATTTATAAGTAATAGATATTTTTAATTGAATTAAAAATATCTGGTAGATATTTTTAATTGTATTAAATACATTTAGTAGCTGCTCTTAAACTTTAGTTTAAACTGTTGGTTGGGTAAAGGAATCCATACGTTTATAACCTATTAAAGATTAATTTCAGTTATCGGAATGTTGTGTTCCGTAATGGGTGAATAAAAGAATTTAAAATGTCTAATAGTTTTAGTTAAATTAAAAATATCCATTAGATATTTCTAATAGAAATAAAAACATCTAAATATTTTTAAATGATGTAGAAAAATATTTTTAAATGAAATAAAAATTAAGTATATATCTTTAATTCAATTAAAAATATCTGGTAGATATTTGAGTGATAGAATCCTATTCTTTCATTCAAAGTTTATAGTCTTTTAAAAAAGTCATTTCAGCTATCGCTATCCATAATGGATGAATAAATAAAATAAAAATATCCACAAAATATTTTTAATGATTTAGACATATATTTTTAAAAGAAATAAACATTTATAATACATATTTTTAATTGAATTAAAAATATTTTGCAGATATTTTTATTTGTATAAAATACATTTAGTAGATGCTCTTAAACTTTAGTTTATACTGTTGGTTGGGTGAAAGAATCCATACGTTTATAACCTTAAATATTAATTTCAGTTATCGGAATGTGGTGTGGTGCCTTCCGTGATGGATGAATAATAGAATTAAAAATGTCTAATAGTTTTAGTTAAATTAAAAATATCCACTAGATATTTCTAATAGAAATAAAAATATTTACTTAATATTTTTAAATGATTTAGAAAAATATTTTTAAATGAAATAAAAATTTAGTAGATATCTTTAATTCAATTAAAAATATCTGGTAGATATTTGAGTGAAAGAATCCATATTCTTTCAATGCTTACAGTCTTTTAAAAAAGTCAGTTCAGGCTATTGGAATATAATATCCTCTATAATGGATGAATAAATAAAATAAAAATATCCACTAAATATTTTTAATGATTTAGAAATATATTTTTAAATGAAGTAAACATTTGTAGTAGATATTTTTAATTGAATTAAAAATATCTGGCAGATATTTTTAATTGGACTTCTTTAATATTTTGTGAAATTCTTATTTTATTAATTTTACTTTTATGTCTCCTGCCCCTGTATATTGCCTTATGTATCCCTGACTTTCCAATACGAACTGGACTCAGGTTTCTTCTTTTAAGCTACTACTTTTTAAGTAGTTTGTATTCTCTTCTTGTTTATTTCATTTTCTGAGGGAATTTCTATACCGTAAATTTGGAGTTCCACAGGGCCCTATACTTGGACTCCTATTATTTAACACATTTATAAAAGACATTGTCGACGATTTAGATGTAATTTCTTCCTTATACAGACGACTTAAAAATATTATGTTGGAATTATTAGTAGTATGTTCCACATGGCTCTGTTCCAGGGCCCTTAGCCTTTATTATATTTAAAAAACGATATTTTCTGTGTGAGCTATTTTTGTGCAAACGACTTAAAAATATTTCGTATATTATTGTCATTCTGTTGCAGTCTTAATGGCATTATCGATTGTAGATATACACGACAAAACAATTTCGTAAAAATCAAAGATTACAAAACAATCAAAACACATAAATTAACAAATACGATAATACAACATCAAACAAGATGTTTTTTCAAATAACGACATTAATTACATCTAAAGTTTGATAAACATTTATAGTACAAGAGGTTTATCTCCGAACGATTGCGCTTAATCGATATTTTATTTCCACCTAGCTGTTATTATGTCCCCAGGGTTTTTACGTTAACTTTTCAAGATAAGATGCGACAACAATCATAGTCCTACAATACAATGGATAATCATGTGGATGTGGGTAAATACTCAGATGTCAAGTATGCAAATGAGGAAAAAAGCTCAGCCTACGCAAGCTTTCATCTACTAAACCTTTTACTACCACCTGTTAGTGTTTATATATTTTACATTGCTGCAACGTTATGTAAAAATGCTGATCCTATTTACGTTCCTAATTAAACGTAAATGTATACGATAGTTTCAATGATATTAAAAAAATTGTACGTTGACGATCTTTTGGAACCTTAAAAGGAGCCGTAAAATAACGATTTTTTGACATTTGGTTCAGTCCCACGAAATGTTTTATTTATCTTGCACGCCTACTTGTTGGAATAAATATAATTAATAGACATACGATACCGTTGTTAGTTTCCACACAGATTATAGATATTATACTACAGAACTTATTAATAATGCCTCTAAGTAGATCCCAAGGATTGACGTAACACATGTTGCCGTTTTAAACAAATTGTAAGATTATTATAAAAGGAAATATGCAAATCGGTATGTAAACTTTAAGTTTTAAAAAGCATTTTCGGTGACACAATGCTATTACGGTTGTCTTTGGCTTGTGCCGAAATGAACCGCCATAACTCACTTAATACCAAGTGCAAAGATCGTTCATAAAGAGGTCAATTAAATTACTTGCGATCATTTACTTTACTTGTAACTCTATGATAGTTTATTACAGAGTGGACGGTTTCAAGCCGATGTTATGTGGATTTTAACATAACCTAGAAACACTCGTCTGGAGATAGTCTTATTTTAAAATTAAACAATAAAATGTTAGTTTAAGGATGTATATGAGGGGTGAGTCTTAAATGTGTAGCTATATTAGAACCTCTAACAAATTGCAAGTAAAAGGAAAAGGTCATTAACCAAATAATATTCACAAAATTGCACGATTTAACACACTTCATTATAAATAAACCGACAGATAAACAGCTGACAGTAGTCTAGACTGACCTGAATTTAAAAAAATTACAGTTTAGTGTGCGTTTCCATTTACTAAAATCTCGTGCAACGGTTAGAAGAAATCTAGACAAATCATAGGAATTTTAACGAAATTTTCTAAACAATTAAAACCGTAACTCCGACAACATTTTTGAAGTTTCCTCCTTTAGTCGATTCCACCCTATATGACATTATCTCTCCATCTCTTTATCAACTTTACGATGTACGCTTTAATAGGAAAGTCCTTGGTACCAATTAAATATTTCTAAACATAGGGGTTTCCCATTTTAAGCTTAAATGCGTCTCGTGGGTAAATTATACATCAAAGAAGGAGGTTATAAAATATTCTATGTAAATTCTGGCGTATATCTTTCAAATTTGCATCAAGGTACAGTAAGTTTGTGATGTACTTTGCCTTGTTTGTAGAATACCAAATGGGTAAATGTGATTGTTGTACCGTTCTGGTAAATGTTGTTGCCGGCAATGAAGACAGCGGTTTCCATAGACGGTACTGTGCGGTCTAATTTTTCGTAAAAGTACTGAATTGAAACATTCAAATAGGTCGCAGAAAATATAAAGAGGTGTTGGCGAAAAATAAGGTAAAAACTGTTGTTCACCTGATTTTTTACTTGGTCTAAAAAGGTCAGTTAGCAATTTTTGTTTACAAAGAAGCTGCTATATTTTCGAAGTATTTTTAAAATATTTGCCTCCTCGGCCACCCGATCCCAGTCCTCTGGAATTATTTTTCAGGACACACTAAAATCCAGTTTTAAGATAACAGCTCCAGTCAAGACACATTATCTATCTACAAAGTTTTAAGATGAATAAGACACGCCTTTTTATTTAACCATAGATCTATATATGGAACAATTGCGTCACAAAGCAGTTCCGAATTTCGTGTACGTTCACTGCAACACTCAACTGCATATGCTAATACTCGCAGATGTGGTCTTGTTGATCTGAATATAATACGGCTTCATTAAACCCTATCATTGCATAATAAATTAATAAAGCACACTCCTTTAATCTCGATATGTTGTGAAATTTTTATATAAAAAAAAATCCGTCCGTGTTATTCTATCCTTTGATCCGTTCCGTCTAAGACCAAGTTTACTGGCAGTAGGTGTTTTGAACCCAGGTGTTCACAGTACGAGCACCAAGTGCGACGCCAACTCAAACAAGAAACAATAACAAACGAACAAATGGCTTTCAACGTATGCTTGATTAAAAATAAAAATGAAGGCGTTATTGCCTATAGGGCTCCTGTAAACATACTTTGTATGTTAAATGCCACCCAACACCGGGCCAAAATAAACTTTGGTATTGCAGCAATAACTGACTGGTTTTACCCTCCCTAATTATGAGGTGATTCCTGAAAAGGAGACGTAAATACTTAATATTCGAAATACAGGGGCCTTACAGGTTGGCAAAAATTTTCAGAATGAATGAACTGAATTTGTGTACGTACCTTTATTTAAAGTATTTTAATAGTATATTATTTGACGAGTGGTAATGTAGTAAATAACTCACGCAGCACGAGCCGAAGGCTAGTGCTGTAATTCATCAAGTGAGTTATTTACCATTACCCCGAGTGAATACTATACTGTATCTACGATTATAACAATAAATACTAACCTTTGCAAGCCCGAATTCATAATTTTTGGCACAATTATGACTTAACTTAATTAAACGTCAAAACTAATTAAATGTCAAAACACTTTCCTCCCCTCAAGAATAATGGAGCATTCTATTTCACCGTATCGGAAAAGAATTTCTATTGGACAAGCTAGGCATGAAGTTGAGGGAGATTGGTGTAAACAATAAGTCACGCGTGTTATTTTTTACGAATATAACTCACGCTATTTGTGATACTATTAATTGTTCAAAAGCAGTTCATTAATAATTAATATTTGTATAACCTAAAAAGAGTACACAAAATTTTTTATTTTTATAATAGAAATTAAGATAACGTTTTCACTTTTGACAGCTGTCAAATTTTCTGTCAACTGAATAAAAATGCCATATAATTATTATTTCCACAAATGGTTTTAGTACCTACTTAAAAAGACATTTTTCTATGGGTCTTGGGGTACTGAATACGAAATTAATTTCATAAAATTTTTATATCTGTTGGTAGCTTCCAAAATTGCTGTCAAATTTAAAACTGCAAGTTTGTTTACCAAAATTTTGAAACAATTCCGTAGAAATCAAGTGTTTTTTAAAATTGGTAGTTTCATAATTGATATTAAAATTTAGTTTTTACTTCTGACAGCTGTCAAAATTTCTGCTAACTTAATGAAAAAGGTCATTTATTAATTATTTCAAGAAATTAACCCTCTATTGCACAATGTTCCCAAGTGGGAACACACTATTTTAAATATGTCAGGCAGCGCCAGATTACACTTTTTTGTAGACTTTTTATAGATTTCATCATTATCTGATATAGTTTACTACTTTTGATAATATATTTCTCAGGCAGATGGCGCTGCTCGTGTTTGACAGTTATTTGGAAACATACAGTCAAACTGTCAGTTAGCTTCATCAACTTCTTTCAGTTTTAGTGTTGGAAATAGTGTTTTTACGGTAGTTTCAGGTAAGTTTTTATATTTTTATAATCATTCCTATCCAACAGGAGTACATTGATGTAAAATACATTGAAGTTTACTCATTTATGTCAATACAAAAGGTCTATGACCTCACTGTTCCCGATTGGGAACAGTGTGCATACAAAGTACATGGAACATAGTATGTATAGAAAATATACATTTTATATTTTTGTGTTTTGTTCTTTATAGTAATAATGATACCTATCAAATTATTTTGTAGATCATCAATGGATTTTCCAGAAATAGAACCAAGCTCGTTTTATGGAAAAAGGAGGCATGAGGTCATCCGTGATATTCCATCTGAAAGCGAAGACTCAGAATTGTCAGATGGTGAAAATGAGGGTAAATTCCAATTTCTACTCTAAATTAAACAATTATTATCCTTGTTTATTCTTTACAGTGGAATTGCAAGTTTCCAATGATATTGAAATTCTGGAATCATGGCATAATGATGATCCAGACAATATTCCAGATGATGTCCCTCTCGCTCAGTTATATCATCTTCCTCCAAACACAAGATTCTTTTTTTCCGATAAAAATGAAAATATAACCTGGAAACCCTCAAAAACTGAAAGAGATCAAGAGAAGAATATGTTTTTGGGGGAATGTAATCTTCCAGAAGATATTTTAGAATTGGAGGACCCTTATAGTTTATTCAAATTTTTCATATCAGACAATTTCTTGTCCGAAATAGTAGAACAAACATGTTTGTATAGTACTCAACAGAGACCAAATAAGCCACTAAAAACTGATTCTAAAGAACTTGAACAATTTTTGGGTATAATGATATGGATGTCCCTTATCAGACAGCATTCCACACGCAGATATTGGTGTGCTAACACTAGGACTCCACAAATCGCTGACATAATGCCTATTAGCAGATTTGAAGAGCTCAAGCGTTTTTTACACTTCTCAGACAATTCAAAAACTACTGAAAGTATAGATAAAATTATGCCGGTACTGGATCAAATAAAACAAGTGTGCCAAAAAGTTCCATTTGAGGAACATTTGTCCTGTGATGAACAAATCATACCCTTTAAAGGAAGGACAAGTTTGAAAACGTATAATCCTAAAAAGCCGCACAAATGGGGATACAAAATGTACGTTTTATCAGGAGTAAGCGGCTTCAGTTCAAATTTTGAGCTCTGCAGCAGCAAGGCTAATGTGACCTTACTTCCAGGAGAGCCTAATCTAGGTGCAGCTAGTAACATTATAGTACGTTTGTGTAGACCAATACCAAGAAACTTGAATCACAAAGTGTACTATGATAATTATTTTTCCAGCTTATATCTGTTAGCCTATTTGGAGAAACTGGGAATAAAAAGTGTTGCAACAGTCAGAGCAAACCGTCTCAAGGGACTTAAAGGTCTAACTGAAAAAGAAATGAAAGCAAAAGGCCGAGGCTCCCATACTGAGGTAACTGCAACTGTTGACGGTGTAGATGTTCATGCAGTACAGTGGTATGACAACCGTATAGTCTCTCTTATTTCCACATTTTCTGCAACAGACCCACTTACAAAAGTAAAACGATTTTTTAAATCTGAAAATTGCAAAAAAGACGTTGACCGCCCAGATATTGTTTCTATTTATAATATGCACATGGGTGGTGTAGATTTACAGGATTCCCTATTAGGATTGTACCCCATCAAATTGAAGAGTCGTAAATGGTATATGCGCATATTTTGCCATATGATTGACGTTGTTGTGGTCAATGCCTGGTTACTTTCACGGCGAATCAACAAGCAATTAAACAAAAAGGAAAGTTTTTCACTTTTGGCATTCAAAACTACATTAGCTCAAGATTTATGTTTGAAAGGAAAAATATTGGAGAAGAAAAGAGGAAGGCCCAGCAGCAATACACCCACAAATTCTTCAATCTCCTTGACACCTAAAAGAATGTGTATTGAACCACGTCCAACAGACAACATTAGATGTGATAATACCGGACATTGGCCTATGCATACTGAAAACAGAGAAAGGTGTAAAAATCGCAATTGCAAAGGAAAATCAAGAACAATGTGTGAAAAATGTAGGGTACATCTGTGTCTCTACAAAGAAAATAACTGTTTTAAGCAATTTCATTGTTCATTATAAACAGATTGAAATATATTTTTGAAATCATAAAATTGTTTTACTTCCTGTTCTCAATGTTCCCATTTGGGAACAAAAAATTTTTTTTTGTTTAACAAATAAATTTTGCAAAATAACATGTAAAAGCCTTAAAAGTAGTCACAATAAACAAGAAAAATCAGAAAATAAATTTTTCTTGGAGCATAAAAATATATTGTGCAATAGAGGGTTAAGATACCAGATACCAAAAGCAGACATTTCTATAGGCTTTGGAGGAACTGAATATGAAATTTTTGTAAAAAAAAATATTATATTTGTTGGCAGCTGCTAAAATGCTGTCAAATTTGCAAAAATGCAATTGTGCCATTCGTAATTTTGAAAATAACGTCAATTCCCAAATTTGCTAGTTCCATAATAGATAATCAAATAAAGTTTTCATTTTTGACAGCTGTCAAAATTTTTCAACTTAATGAAAATGACATTTTATAATAATAATGTGTATAGTCGCATTGGATTAAAATTGGAAAAAAACCTCAAATTATCATTTAGTCGACGTTTCGACAATATTTATTGTCTTCATCAGGACTACAATATATAACATAAATTAAATCACAAATGTATAAATTCAAATAAATAAAGATGTAAAAATTTAACATTCAAACAATACAGTATATGACTTTTTTTTTATTATTAAAAACATTGATTTCAAATATAGATTAAAATGAGGAATAAATAATTTTAATCCAATCCGACTATACACTACATTAATATATTTGTGGATACGAAACTCCGTTGCTAAAAAATTTTATAATAATTATTTAAACAAATATACGTACTTACCAATCATTCTTTTTATAAGTTTGGAGGTAATGAATACGAAATTGATGTCAAAAAATATTATATTGATTGACAAATGCCAAAATTGCTGTCAAACTTAAAAATTTACAAGTATATCTTTCGTAATTTTGAAAATAATGTTGATTTCCATAGAAGAAGATACATGAAATGTTTACTTCCTATTTCAGTAATTGATATTAAAATAAAGTTGTGACATTTGACAGCTGTCAAAATTTCTGTCAACTTAATAAAAATGACATTTTATTATTGTTTCAACTAATTAAAGTACTTAACAAACATTTTTCTGTAGGATTTGGAGGTACTGAGTACGCAAGTAATACGAAAAAGATATACTTGCATATTTTTAAATTTAGCAACAGTTTTGGCAGCTACTAAAAAGCATAATATTTTTTTGACATCAATTTCGTATTTAGTACCTGCAAATCCTATAGCAAATTGTTTGTTCGGTACTTTGTTACAATTTGTTAAAATAATTATTAAATGGCATTTTTATTAGGTTGACAGCTGGAAAAAGTAAAAAAAATATTTTAATATCAATTATGGACCTAGCAAATTTTTAAAAATACTTAAATACTTTCTTCAATGGAAATCACATTGTTTTCAAAATTAAGCAAGACAGATTTGCATATTTTTAAATTTGACAGAATTTTGACAGTTACCAAAATATAATATTTCTTTAAAATTAATTTCTCATTCAATACCTACGAAGTTTATAGAAAAATATCTGCTTTGTACTTTCATTTGTTCAAATTATTATTAAAAATGACATTTTCATTCGGTTGACAGAAAATTTGACAGCTGTCAAAAGCGAAAACATTATTTTAATTTTAATTATAAAAATAGGAAGATTTAGATTTAAAGAATTTTATATCTCTCTTTTTATAAAAACTCACATTGTTCTCAAAAATGCAAAAAACATACTTGTAAAATTTTAAATATGACACTAGCTGTGTTTGGTGACCCAGTTCAGAACGTCCTGGACTAAAGTCAGCGAATTATATAAACTGAACTCGAATTGCTAGAACTTTAAAAACTATTTTGTTCGGTGTACAAACATGTACACTCGGGATTTTTACGTTTGATAGTTGTTGTCAAAGTGATATTTATTTTAAAACTGCAGTGGGAAGTTGCAACTTTTAGTTCGGGACGTTCTGGACT
Source organism: Rhagium mordax (assembly GCA_963680705.1). Taxonomy (NCBI): domain Eukaryota; kingdom Metazoa; phylum Arthropoda; class Insecta; order Coleoptera; family Cerambycidae; genus Rhagium; species Rhagium mordax. The sequence goes on from OY796658.1 coordinate 88,552,314, forward strand.
GGGTCACCAAACACACCTACTGATTTTGACAGTTGCCAAGAATAAAAAAACAAATGCAAAATTTATTTTGGCAGATCTATTAGGTATTTATTTTTAAAGTAAAAAAAAAATCAATTTTGGATCTAAATTTAAAAAAATTATAACTTAAAAGCATTTAAAAACGAACATTAAAAAAATAAAGGTGATCCAATAAATTCTGAGGTCTACAGCGATTTTTTAACGGTATTTTTTTCCATCCCCACTGTGCGATATACCGGATTTAAAAGTCAGTAGCCTTTAAACGGCTTAACGGAATTTACTTAAAACCGATAAATCGAATTTAAACAAATATTTGGAAGCTGATATCCCAGCTACCCAAGATCTAAATCTAACTTTTTTAAATTTTTGAAAAATCATCCAGAATATTTCTAAAGTTTATTACATGCTTTAGACTTGTCAGTCTTGATCGTGTAGTAAATTTCTTTGGCCGGTTGTCTCTCTTGTTCGCATCTTCTGTTGTATATCTAACAATGTTTTTCTAACATCGCTATTGAACAAGCTTAAGACGATGTTGACGTGTTGATAATCGAAACAGCACAAGTAGAATCATGTAAAAATACACCAGTTATTAGAGTTAAAGAAGACATGGACCTTTTAGTTCTTCTAATAGATTGCACCCCTTTAGATCAAGAGATTCAAAAAGTGGAGAGAAAAATGTATTCATCTGCAAGTTTTGGCCAATATAAAAAAGTAAAGAAACCTTTTATATCATATGTTATGTATAACGACTAAATGAAAGTGCATACAAAAATTTAGGTAACCCAGATTGCACCCTTGTTTGTGACCTGACTCATATATTTTGAAAGTAATAGTTTTGGTAACCTGTGCAAATCCATGTTAGAAAACACGTTATTAAAAAACTGTATTTAATTTCATGTAAATGATGCAAATCTATACCACTCGTGTTTTGATTATGACCTTGTAAAATATTCTCTGCATAATTCATACTATTTAAACCTACCAATTTTTAGGTCTAGACGATTACACATCTATTACTACTATTCTTCCATCGCCAGTAGCTATGAGAATCCAGGCCGGTACACCATCTATTTGTGATTAAAATCACCATCGCAAAATGCGTGGGTCATCTAAATTTTGACATTGACTCATGACGCCACGTGAAATCTGCATATAAAGTTTATCTCGTTTTAAATCTAAATGTTTACCGTAATGTTTTGTAATAACTATTAAAACGAGGCAAATCCGTTTGCGGGCGTAAACAATCCCGACCAGATTTTTATTCATGTTGATAAGTTTACTTGTACGAACCGAAGTGGATTACAACATGTTACAATTCTACAAGGACGATTTGTATTGATAAGTAAATAAATATCTTTGTTTTCCTTTCAGACAGCATAAATATTCTGGTTTGTCGGACATTGAAGATTCCTCTAGAATCTCTACTGATATAGCCATCATTACTCTAGTTCTTTTGGAATGCAAGTGCATTTGGCGGTTCATCTTCTTCTGTCCTTGCTTCCGCTTAAGTTACCTTCTTCTTCATTTTTATCTGAGTATTTTTTAGCACCAACGATGCTTCGTATTGATCCAAACATGAAAGTCAAATTCAATTTCAATATCACAGGAAAGATTTTTTGTTACCGTAAAAATTGACGTCTTGATTTAAAAACTCTTGATGGTTTATTTCTAGCAGAAAAAATTCCACTTGTTAGAGTTGATAAAAAAATTGCAAAAGCTGATAATGATGGAAATCTGGGGCAGATTATTTGCCAACGAATTACTCAAAATGAATGAAATAATTGCGGTCTTATACTGTCGGCGGTTTTTTATCTGTCTAGAGGATATCCGCAAATCAAATTGTCGCAATTATTTAAAAAAATTAAGAGCACTGTTGGTCGGTTGCTTTGCTAACTTTCACTATGCATGTAGTTCAGTGGTTTTATATTACTCAGAGATCAAGAGCATTTGTAAATTTTCAAACTTGATTGGACCATTGCCAATGTGCTTTCGTTGTTATATTAAATTGAATTGTCGGATGCTGTCAAAGTTTTAGTTGAAAGAAATCATACATAAAAAAATTAACATTACCAGGTCCAGAGAGCGTTTTTGGATTTACCATTTCTTGAATTTTACTGAAACAATCCACAAAATCATTGCAACTGCTGAAGAAATCGAGATAATTTCTCCAGCGATATCGCACGTGTTTGAAAATTCATAACTGCCCTTCTGTTGATTATTCGATATATCGAAGTGGTTTCCTCTACTGTTATGCCCATCATATTTTAGGGTAAACGACCGGGGGCCGCACCTCTTTAATTTACTATATATAATATAATGCACATAAGGGCCGCGCCTAGGTCGACGCATATCTACCCTAGAACAACCCCCCAATAATATTGCTACATGTCGAGCAACTAATGTAATTATTGTCAAGTAATTTAGAGAATGGTGTTTTCCAAATAGGCAGGGCACGGTAAGCCTAAGCTGTTTGTTTAAGTACGGTTTCTGCAATGTCTCAAATTGTTTACTTTACGGAAACTCTGCGTGTCAACCTTGGATATCTTATTAAAAATATCCGTGTAATGAAAGTTATTTTGTTCGGTTTACGTTGTTTTTATTATTGTTTATTTTCTTAATGACTAAAAATAGGACTTCTACCAATATCTAGCCCAGGATCATGAAGCTGGCTGATTAGGAAGTATCCTTGACACATTTGCTAAAGTTCCCAACTTCCAACGTACAAGTTTTGCAATTATTTAGTGTTCGTATTGGCAATATTATTGTGGGAAAATCAACTTTTCGCCGCGAATTGCTGCACACGTAGTCATGAATATTCATCTGTTCCTGGTCTATCAATGAGCATAAGTTTCATGCAAATCTACATCGCGGTCACAAGTTTACGCTATATTTATTAAGATGAAATGATAAATAACATGTGGTGCGATAGTACATTATTATTAATTAACCATTTGCATACTTAATAAGCTTCAACCTATATGTTTATTTTATTATAATCTTAGAAACGTCTTGCTTTAAACAAATACATCCAGTTATTAAATGAAATCATTAACTAATGTGAGAATATTATACTATAGCATTCATTTATTATTTATTACAGAGGCTTGCAATTATCATATTATAATAGGTTCAAGTAAATTATCTCCAGAGCACGGTAGAATCCAAGACCCAGTTGGACTTTCCGATATGGTCATTATATAAAGTTTATTTTCACGTAGAATATAAATATTATAAATACTATTAATAATTCATGTTTCTATGAAATCGCCTATAAACAAACATTGGCCTATAAATATTTTTTTAGGTAAAATAAAGTCTAATCAACACTGGCAGTTTTTGTTGATTTGAGTATTTAAAAATATGTACTTAGGTAAAGATGGAATAGGAAAATTGTAACGGGCTCATCCCCAAGTTTTTTTAAATAATAGTTGCATAATTTATTTTTTATTTATAAGAGAATTAATACTGGAATGGCCTGCAAGATCGCCGGACCTTGATCCATTTTTTAAGTGGTCATCTTAAAACTTGAACATCACATTTAAAATTACGTCTATAACACTCTTCGAGCAATTGATAACTGAAGTAAATTTTTTTTCGCAATTAATAAGTACGAGGGAAATTTACATTCTTATAGCATAAAAATTCGTAAATAACCGGCTTACCGAAGATAGATGGAAATAGAGAATTTCTTGGAATGGCCTGTAAGATCGCCAGACCTTAATCCATTGAATTTGTTTTTATGTCGTCATTTTAAAGCAATTTCAAAAATATACTGTCTAGTACGTATACAGGGTGAATCACGACAAAATGTTATAGTAGATAGAGTTCACTTAGGTGAATTAGAAATTACTATTGAAAAAAACCTGATTGATCTACAGGGTGATTTATGAGTTTTGCCCAATTCTTCTTAAGGTAATATCCTTTAAACTAATCACTAGAATCAGCTCGTATCGTGGGTATATAGTATACTATTAATTGTCAATTTACATGCATAATCAAAGATAGAGAATTCCAGGACCGGCTCAACTAATTTTTATTTTTAGGGCTTCTATGAAAAAATTCACCCTGTATTCGTGATTTTTAAATTCTAATACTGAATTATGAAACTACATACAAAAGTGATCGAAAACATGTAGTTTGTTGTTTTGCCACACTTTGGGCGAATTTTAAATAAACGATCAATTTTCGCCAAAATAGAAGGTCTGCACAAAATAAATTTATAAAATTACATTTTCCTCTCTTATTCAAACTAAAATATTTGTTATACAAAATTTTGCGATTTCATGCATGATTAATATGAAATAAATAATCAAAAATAAATAATTTCAACATCAGATTAAGTAATTTTTATTTCTGAGGTTTCTGTGAAAAAAATCAGTCTGTATACATTTTTCTCAAATTCTGATAATAAATTATGGAACTACATTTAAAAATTAACGAAATTATTTATTTTTTATCACAATACATCAATAAACAGAACATTATAAACAACAAATTCACAGAACATAAAACCTTATAACTTATTTTCAAAATGAAAGCCTTCTGCCTCCCTACATTTTCTTTGTCGTAAAATTAAATTTCCTACGGCTTTCCTAATAACGACAGGATTATTAATGTTCTGTTTATTGATGCACTGTGATAAAAAAAATAAACAATTTCGTTAATTACTTCCTCACCAAAAGTGAGCAAGATATTCGTGAAAAAATTTTGAAAATTTTTATTGCATTTCTCGACGAATTATGACGATACACAAAAATTTTCTTTTTTTGAAATAAAGCTTTCAAATTTGGTACACACGTTCTAGAGGTCAAGGAAAAGATTGAGTTCGTTGATGAGCAAAATCGGTCCACTGGAATGGGGTCTACCGGACCCCAACATTTCTACTTCTAACTTTACAAAAAAATGTATTCGTGATGAAAGATTATAAATAGGATCTAATATACAACTCATTATAATATTGTGTCCAAATGTTGAAATACACAAAATACGCCAAAAAAACAAAATAAGTACAAAAAAACAAAATGCGTCAAAAAATAAAATACATCAAAAATTACTTTTGTTATAAACTCCACCACACGGTGAGGAAGTTTTGATCCCATAATTGGCAGCGGTTTTTTTTAATGTAGTTCCATAATTTATTATCAGAATTTGAGAAAAATGTATACAGACTGATTTTTTTCACAGAAACCTCAGAAATAAAAATTACTTAATCTGATGTTGAAATTATTTATTTTTGATTATTTATTTCATATTAATCAACCATGAAATCACAAAATTTTGTATAACAAATATTTTAGTATAAATAAGAGAGAAAAATGTAATTTTATAAATTTATTTTGTGCAGACCTTCGATTTTGGCGAAAATTGATCGTTTATTTAAAATTCGCCCAAAGTGTGGCAAAACAACAAAATACATGTTTTCGATCATTTTTGTATGTAGTTTCATAATTCAGTATTAGAATTTAAAAATCACGTACACAGGGTGAATTTTTTCAAAGGAGCCCTAAAAATAAAAGTTAGTTGAGCCGGCCCTGGAATTTTCTGTCTTTGATTATGCTTGTAAATTGACAATTACTAGTATATTATTACCCACAATACGAGCTGAGTCTAGTGATTAGTTTAAAAGATATTACCTTAAGAAGGATTGGGCAAAACTCATAAATCACCCCGTAGATCAATAAAAAAAAGGCTCAGGCTTTTTTCAATAGTCATTTCTAATTCACCTAAGTGAACTCTATCTATCATAACATTTTGTCCCTTTCCTCGTGTATTTGTTCACACTTGCAGCAACCTTCTTTAAACAATTGCTCACTGATGTATAAAAGATTTTTTTCTCACGATTACTTTTTATTTCTACCAATTTATAGTCTATAGTTGGAGCATTTTTAATAACTAGCATTTCAAAGACAGATGACGATGATCACTGAAACAGCCCCCAAGATCACCAGAACTGAATCCTCTTTCTTCTGCACAATCGTTTTACCCTCTAACGGCACATTTCACCCCCTTGGGGTAAATACATTTTTTTGGCATATTTTTAAAAACGGCAAACACAATTTTATGTGAATAATGCTCATAAGTGACAATGCTGGTGATATCAAAAGACCTGCCAAGCGAGACGACGAGAGGTACTCAACCAGAATAAAACAAGGACGCTGACCGCACGTCTTTTAAATTGGCTAGGAGTTACTTTTTCACGTCGAGTTGCAAAATCGATTCTACTGTCTTATCCAATTATTTTTTCAAAGTCTTACCGTAGATAAAAATATAAATTGAAAACTGGGTTCAGGATGAAAATAACTTGCATAATAAAATAACATCGTAATCACAATTTGTTGCTCACTCTTCAATTCATTCAATCTATTTTTAAGTGGCACAGAATAAAATTTACAACCAAGTAAAAGTTATTATAGTAAGTGCAGAAATAGCCTTTTAACGATTGCTTGAAATCGACGACTTATTTATTTTATTGATGATATTAAACGATTGTAATTTATTATACTATATTTACACCACATGGTTTTGGTTTGGCGTAATTTATTTTCATCTTTAGTATAGTTGTTATTGACGGCAACAATATTTTATGGTTATTTCGAAATGATCCTATCCGTGAAGCAACAAATTTATTATTAGATAGATACTAGTCGAGAATTCGTTTTGTTTGTGTTTTAATGAAACAGCTCTGGTTATTATTTAAAAAATTAGTACAAAAACCAAATATTATGTAAGAAATATTTTTTTTAAATAAAAATAAAAATAATATATCTTTCACCTGTCGATGTTTCAGGAAAATTGAGTTCTATAACCGTTGATTGGTTTTTCTTCGTCTGGTCTAAAAGCAGTAAAACCAAGCAATTTGGGACACCCTGTATACCATCAAATATTCCCAATACACTTTCAATAACCAATACCGTAATTTTCTTAGAATCTGCTAATTTCTTCATGCCACTCACTGTTATTTTGACTTCAAGGAATTACCCATATATTATTTAAAATTGTGCAACAAAAAGTAGCTATTCTCCATTTCGTTGTTGGCTGATTATATTACGTTGACTTTGGATTATAAAATGGCAAAAAATTATCATGATTTAAAATTCGATTTTTAATAATTTGAAACGATTACTGTTGGCATTATATACAGTAAAAATCGTAAAAATTTGGACATAAGAGGCATTTACTTTTTTTCCGCTGTCTACTAACGGAGAGAGATCGCAATCTGACTGCGCCACGAAAACCAGTAATATTTCAACAAATCCTCAAAATTATAATTATAAATAATGAATTAATTTACTACTATTATTTTTGAACAAATCGGTAGGATATAATTTTATGAATTTTTTTAGCGCAATTAATTCTTCTCACTCGACTGGCCAGCTAATTAACATTAGCCGGGCTTTAAACAAACATTTCTCATATGCGAGACTTACTAAACAAACGAAGGTCACTTTTAATTCCTCAGAGAAAATAACCAACCGCCATCAGCCAACAATAATCCACACTTGTAAAATTACATGCACTTACACTACGTTAGGCACAGCAACTTGCCAAGTGCACGCATATTTCGCATATGTAATTACTTTGGCGGAGAGTTTGTGGTATAATAAAGACCTCGATACCATCAGCACATTACTTTTAAGTGTAAGAAGAAAGAAGGTAGTCTTCAGAATCTTAATCTAACTGCATATCGTGACGGACGGGAAGAAAGAAACCTTATTCGAATGCACAAGAGTTTAAGGGAGCGGCTCGGTCTTGAGACCGAGAAAATACAACGCACAACGTAGTATTGAAATCATGAGGGCGTGTTGGATGAGTTCCGAGAAAGTTAGACGTACCCGGTCCCGGTTAACGTTGCTCGATCAATGCCTTTTTTACCCTGCGCTTCTAGGGGAGATCGGAGCGAAAACGTAACCGCGGAAATCCAGCTCGTCCCACCATCATTGCGATCGCCGACGCACATACACCATTATTGTATACTATGAACTGGAAAGTTGGACGTCTTCGTGTCCTGCTACAATAAGAGTCCCGACGACGCGAACCGAATAGGGAAACCGGGGGAGAGACATATCAATACCTTCATCTACGATTAGGGGCAGTTGTCGCTGCGTATTTCATGAAAGTAAAATGAACCGCCTTTGCATCATTATCGTAGGGTACGATGCAGCGAGAAAGTCAAGTTGGTTATCAAAAAATCTAGCTTGTACTCGCTTGCACTTATTAAATTACAAACCGAAAATGAAGAATTTCCGAATCTGTATACTCAGATTAGCCCCAACGTTTATACTTAAGTGTTTGTATATTATGTCAAATGAATAAATTGAGATATTGTTGCCAACATGAATTATGGCATACTCGATAGCGGCTGTCACCATTGATTACTTTTGTGCAATTCAAACTGCAATGGCCTTCTTATTTTTTCCCGTTCGATTTTCTTGTTTGCGATCCCATTCTTGTAATTATGTAATGTCTGTTACCAATCATATAAACTTCCTCCCACGGGAGTATTTTCTGTTTCTGCATGGATTTATTTGATCGAAAACATTTCCTTGACATAATGTGGCAGCCACATGTATATGACATAACCCAGAGAGGCTAGTCACAATCTCGTCATTTGTAATTATAATTTAATAACAGATATAAACTATTTATACAATTCTGCTGCGAGTGGGCTTGTAGGAGGGAACACACCCCATATGTATCAGAGGTGTTTATTGATAATTAGGGCAATGTTTACAGATGTTAAAATTTATATTTTCCATTAATATAAATAAAATAGAACTTATTTTCTCAATAAAATTAATTTAAAATGCGCTTCTGTCAATTTAAGTGTGATTTTTAGCCCCCCAATTTTAATGGCTACAATTTAAACCCAAATCGCAAAGAGAATTCATATATTAGACTTATTTGACCCAATGGAACCAGTCTACTGTTGCAACAAATAAAATAATACAGTAGGTAATTTTTGTATGTATCAGCACCAAGGCCGGCCTTCCAGATCGGTCGTTAATAAAGATAAAAATACAGGAATAGAAACAGAATAAAAAACCTTGTACGGTTTATGCATATAAGACGGGGCCCCCTTAATTAAAACTCGAACTCTTAATAAGCGGATGGACGGACGCCCGAAGAAGTTGATCAACGAGATAGAAAGGAATGCGATATTCTCCGGTAGCGTAGTTGTTCTCGCCTTTTACCTTGCCAAAGGCGAAGGAAGTGTACTGTGGTTTGTCGATCCATGCTTTCGAGGCTTTAAAATAATAATTCAACGTAACTGTAGTTAAATATCAGGCAAATCAAGAACCGAATGAAAAATGTTGTCAAATTAAGTTCGAACTGAAATTTATAGCCTTAGTATTTCGATTTTAATGTCGCTGTTTAAAGGAAACGAACCATAAAATATGTTTTTTTTAATCGGCGCTAATTTGTCGGATGTGGTGCAATTATTACGACTGCATTGGAAATTATTTTTTAATTTGTAAAAATATTCCGAATTCCATTTTGAAAATAAAAACTAAAAATTCAACATCCTTGAAATAAAATTAAGACACTTAATATCGATAACACTAATTGCTGTACAAAATTTTTAACCGCTTAGTCATGGATCTGTTACTAATAATAATAATGAGTCTTTAATTACCAATTTAAATTACAAACAGTTATTTAATTCCCTATGGGTTAATAATAGAAGTCAATTTCCATAAACCCACTGCACTCACTGAGCCCAGGTGTGTAAATAAAGTGAAATTAAATAAATTCGATCAATACTTCAACTAATTTTATGTGTTAGCTTTCAAACTACTTATATTTGTTCGGCATTCAAGGCTTTACCAAATAAATGGGTTACGAGTTCAAATACGAAAATTAATAATAGCAGTCGTCGATATATCCTGGAATGTTTCAAAACCGTTTTATTTTAAAAGACCCACATCCGAGAGAAAGGCAAATATTTTCCTATTTTTCGAGCTATTTGGTTATTTTTTTCTTAATGCCAAAAAAATTATACACTTAATTTATAACTATAAAGGCGTGTACTCACCAGCGAACATAGCGCGAACAGTTTGTATGGGTACATTTTGTTCGCGAACAAGAAACGAACGATTACGATATATTCGAGAACTAGCCCGTTTCAAGAGCTAAATTGAAGGGTATCTCCAGAACTTTAGTCTACGACAGGTTTGTTAACTTGTTCGAGCACTGTTTTAGAACGGTCTTCAAACTTAGTCTGTACGCACCTTTATAAGATCATAATATTGCATTTTAATTTTTATTGTTTAGAAAAATTGGTAAAACAACTGTCGGTGTTTTTTATGAAAATTCATAATTATTGAGATTTTGAATTGAAAAAATTTTTTTGGCATATTTTCGATTACGTATACTCAAAAATAGCAAATATTTCCATTCGGACCTTCTGTCCCTTTCTCTCTGCCGGATATTCTTGACAACTTAGCTCGTATTGTTTTGAGTCATCCTGTATTCTAATCCTGTTTTTAGTCACCAACATATTTTCTGTCTTGTGGTTATGACTCTCAAATTAAGACATAAACAATTTGTTTCCTTTGACATGTACATATTTAACTATCTGTTCAAACAAGTATTATATAAAAAATGCTTAATCATATTTCTTGTGACTAAAAATATTATTTGTTATTCAGCACCTCAGTGGTGTTATAACGGTTCTATGCTAATAAAATACTAATGGATATATGAAACAAAATGAAAACTTGTACCTGGACCTGTAAAAAATTCCTTTGAGAAGTCTGTCTGTCTGTAGACGTGTTCTATTTAATGGGAATTTGGATAAAAATAAAACTATTATCTACATTCAAATTCAAATCGTAGCATATTTATAGTCAGTCCACAAGACTAATTACTTAGAGCAAAAGATGCTGATCGAAAATGATTGACTGAAAAAAATAGATTTGTCTCTTTTCTGGCAAAGGCAAATTAATTTTGCCGACGCAGAGCTGGGATTAAATCATTACTTGTTTCGGTCAATCATTTTCGATCAGTTTTTGAGAATTACTCAAAGCACCTAATATTAATTCGCATAAAAAATATAATGCGTAACCAAGTAAACTTGACTTATTTTCAAATCCATCTCAACAAATAATTAATCAAAAGCTAATAATAATTTAATTTCTAATAAGTATGATAACGATAGGTTCTTCTTATATAAATAACGAAGAGTTTGGCTTCAGAGAATCACATTTGAGCAAATTGATAAAATTGCTTCTAAATTAAAATCTTGCGCCAGAGGCTATGATAATATTGATTTAAAAATAATCCAGTCGATCTCTGGTTACTGACTTTCGTCTTATTAGTATTTTATCCACCCTGTCTAAGATCCTTGAAAAAATTGTCGAGAAGATCTTTAAAAAAATGGGTCTCAACAATAATGTATTCTTAATTAAATTTAAATATTTCTATTTTGAAAGTTATCTTACTGTGCGGCGCATAATGGGGTGGAAAAAAATACCGATCAAAAATCGCTGTAGACCTCACAATTTATTGATTCATCTTATTTATTTTTAAATGTTCGTTATTAAATTCTTCATCAATCTCTCGAGCCAGATTTTTTATTTTAAGTTATAATTTAGATCTAAAATTTATTTTTTATTAAAAAATATACTTTTTTCAATTAAACTCAGCCTACAGGTCACAGAAATATATAAAGAATCGCCCAATTTAGTTTTTTTTTTAAATTTATTGGCTTTGGGTACGTAGCCCGTTAGCCACCCCAATTTAGTTTTAAATCTTTACTTTAAAAATAGTTAATTATACCTATATCTGCGAAAATAGAATTTTCATTTCTTTTTTTTTTCTTGACAGCTGTCAAGTTTAAAATTTTACAAGTGCATTTATTTTTTGTAATTTTGAAAAGTGCGAGTCTTTACAGAAAGTTTTAAATGTGAAAATTTATAATAAAATTGAAATATCGTTTCCGATTTTGACAGCTGTCAAATATTCTGTAATCTTATTTGAACAAATGAAAGTACAAAGCAGACATCTTTCTATAGGTTCTAGAGGTATTGATTACGAAATTAGTTTCAAAAAAATATTATATTTGTTGGTAACTGCCAAAATTGCTGTCAAATGTATGTTATCCTTAATTTTGGAAACAATGTGAATCTTCATTGAACAAAGGGTTTAAGTGTTTTTTTTTAATTTGCTAATTCCGTAATTGATACTAAAATACATTTTTTAGTTTTGGCAGCTGTCAACATTTCTGTCAACCTAATAAAATGCCATTTAATAATTATTTAAACAAATTAAAGTACCGAGCAGACAATTTTCTATAGGTTTTGCAAGTACTAAATACGAAATTAAAGTCAAAAAAAATATTGTGTTTTTTGGTACTTAGCTGCCAAAATTATGTTAAATTTAAAAATATGCAAGTATGTATATCTTTTTCGTATTACTTTCGTATTCAGTACCTCCAAAACATTGGAAAAATGTTTGTTATGTATGTACTTTAATTTATTAAAATAATAATAAAATGGCATTTTTATTAAGTTGGCAGAAATTTTGACAGCTGTCAAAGGTTACAACTTTATAATATCAACTATTGAATTTGCAACTTTTAAAACACTTTATGTATCTTCCTCTATGGAAATCAACATTATTTTCAAAATTACGAAACATATACTTGCGAATTTTAAATTTGGCAGCAATTTTGGCATCTGCCAACCAACAAAATATTTTTTTTACAGCATTATTGTATTGAGTACCTCCAAAACTTGCAAAAAAATGTTTGTTAAGTACGTTTATTTGTTTAAATAATTATAAAATGTTATTATCATTAAGTCGATTTTTAAATTTTGACAGCTGTCAAAAGTGAAAACTTTATTTTATTATCTATTATGGAACTAGCAAATTTCAAAACACTTAATAACACTTCTATGGGAATTCACGTTATTTTCAAAATTACGAAAGGCACACTCGCATTTTTTTAATTTGACAGCTTTTTTGGCAGCTGCCAACAAATATAATATTTTTTTACAACAATTTCGTATTCAGTTCATCAAAAGCCTATAAAGAAATGTCTGCTTAGTACTTGAAATAATTACTAAATGGCATATTCATTAAGTTACCAGAAATTTTGACAGCTATCAAAAGTTAAAACTGTATTTTAATATCAATTATAGAACTAACAAATTTTTAAAACAAATGATTTCTATGGAAATTGACATTGTTTATAAAATTACAACAAACTTGCATAGTTTTAAATTTGATAGCAATTTTGGCAGCTGCAACAAACATAAAAAATTTTTGAAATTAATTTCTTTTATTCAGTTGATAGAAAACTTGACAGCTGTCAAAAGTGCAAACGTTATTTTAAAAATTTTAAATACTTTATATCACTTCTTTTATGAAAAATCACATTGTTTTCAAAATTACGAAAGCCTACTTTTTAATTTTGACAGCTATCAAGGATTAAAAAAAGGAATGAAAATTATATTTTTGACAATGTTTTTCCATAGTAATAGTATGATTTTTTTACACCATCATAAAGTAGAGGTTTCAACGAAAAAAATTCCATCCTGAAATTTTCAAAATTAAAAATCTTGTTAATCAACTTTTTTTATTGAAAATTAAGCCTATTTTTCAAATTAAATTCGCAATAAAATCAAAAGTTAAATATTTCGCTTCAAAAAAATTACAGCTTATTTGAGACACAAAAATGTACATTAAAAGTACATTAAAATCGAATCATTTTTGTGGGAGATAAAAATAAAAAAATTCGTTTTTGGCGTTTTTCTCAATAGTTTTGAGCTCGGTTTTGAGGTTATGTTAAAAAATGGTTAAAATAAAAGTTGTAGATCTTTCAATTATCTACAACTTTTGCATTTAACTTTTTCGATAGGAGGTCTAGTTTTGCTAGAAATCGTAAAAAACCTAAAAACACCCCTTTTCCCACCCCCACCCTACTTCTGGTTATTTGTTGGTATCCAATTGATTTTTCCCCATTTATATATCATTAATCCTAAATTTTCCGACCGTACGTATACTGCTAAAAATTTTGTCGATTTTTGGCCTAGTTCTATAATTTTATCGATTTTACTCGTGGTGTTCCACAGAGTAGCATTCTAGGCTCCTCCTTGATGATCTGTTCTGTGCTCCTAGGGACAGAACGGCTCAGTATCAATTATTACCTATTATTATTATTACAAATTTTGTGGTACGCAGCTCGATTACATTGTGACTCTAGTTATTTGGCGCCATCTTAGCCTTCAGTCTTGTGTTTCACAATGTCAAAAAACGAATCGTGGTAATAATTAAGAAAATAATAAACAGGAAACGGATAAGTCTAGTGACTAGTGAGCTGTGCACAAAGCTATAAATTTAAATTAAAAAATAATCAAATGGTACCATCATCTTACACAGACAATAGTTTGGCCCGTGCTGGTCATTTACGTACGTCCATCCATGCGTGAAGTGACATCCGCTGTGAGGTCCAGATTCACTCTTTAGTTTCAATATAACATAATAATACAGCAGGAACAAACCGAACGATTTCAATCCTGTTTTTTATCAAGCTCAGCTTCTGCTTCCGAGTGGATGCCGTTTCCACGCTTCTAAATTCCGTCACAGTGGCTAAACTTCTTCCGGTTTCACCCCGATACAATGCCAACCCCGTGGGAGAGTTTCGTATAGAAATTTTATTAGTGCCCTGTATTTCCGCGTTATATTTCCTTTTGGTTGCGGAAATCAACCTCATATTTATTTGACTAGTTTAGTTATTGTTCGTAGTTACTTTGTGGAAATCCGCGTATCCACATGCTATTGTCATGCACCGAAATGCGATCATTATGCGTTTGCAAGTGTGCAGTAATTTTGAAGAGGTATCGGTTTTAAGGAAAATAATTAGAACTCTTCCCCAGCCTCACAATGATCTTTTTTACGCTATTTATTTTTACTTCAAATCTTGTTATAGTATTCGACCATAACTAATGTCTAAAAAATAGATGCGTGTAATTAGGCTACTAAAATGGGCAAACAACATGCCAAATGTGACCGCACACAAAAATGAAAGCTCATAATTTGCGGTCTAACTTGACACCTACAATTTGTTAGATTGGCAGGCAAAATATGACGCCTAAACCTTTTTAACCACTTTTGAAACAATGAATCAGCGCCACTTATAACCCAGTGCAGCTTGTTAAATCGTTTCGAGGAATGTAAAAAAATAACTCGGTCTATGCTGCTTTAAAACTGCATACCGTTGGGTGTTATGCAAATCGAATGTAAATTGCGATTTATCGACTTTTCTGAATATTTTTAGCAATAAATGCCAAGTGTGTGTCAACAGGTGCACAAATAGGTTAAGAATTAATTCCAAATCATAATGTAATACTAATTTGTAAGTATTGCGAGGCATGGTAGTAAATTTCTATCACCTTAGGCGCGATTTAGTACTGGGAATTTATCAATGAATTCAGCTTTCATCACCAATGATCAATCGTTTCGAAGGAAACACATTTTACATAACGTTGCAACTTTCTACTGCTGCGATTTAATTAATTAAAATAATAGGTATACCTAATTATATTAATTTTGATTCGATACCTTAAGAGGAACCATCTCGTTCAATAATTGAAAACGTGAACGGATACTAATCATGCAACCTCAGGCGATTGATTGTATCTAAATTCAATTTCACTCACATATTGAAAATCTTACAACATCTGTCACTTAATCTATTGAATACTTGTTTACTTTGCGGGTTTTCTCATGGCTTTGCCCTACTTTAGGTTTTTAGTCCTACATAAATGATTACATAAAATCCCCTCAGCGTCCGATTTCGTTGAATTACCACTTTCAGTTTTTTGGTTGTTTTGATGCGCTGGAAAGATGCAATCCGGGTTACTAATCGCATCAAACGCACAATATGAATAATTTAAGTCATTAGCGCTTCTGGCAAAATTAAGTACAAGGTTTTGCTAAATTATCGCGTGAAATTTTAGGTGAAACAATTTGAATTTAAAATTTGCCAAACGTGAAATAATTCGTAAGGAAAAGTATCGCCTACCAAACGAGGATGATTTTGAGAGCTAGAGTTAGATTTAGTTATGCGAGGAATTAAGGGCAGAAATCTAGAGCACAGTAACTAAATCCGGGATCAAAAGCTATTAATAATAATAGCAACGTAATAAGGTTGATATTATCTACACGGATTTTTCAAAGGCTTGTGATCGCATAGACCAAAGACTCTTGATTTAAGTCTTCCTATTCTACTGCTACTTCAGTTGTTCTACACGGGTCAAATTTAGGACCACTTCTATTTTTACTTTTTATAAATGACTTAGCTGAGGAATTAACCTCTCAAAAATGATTTACTGCTGACTAGCTTTTTGGTATTGAAGAGTTTCTAATTAATAAATTGTTGTTAAAAAAAATCCTCTTATTGAAGCAATACCTAAAATCCATTTTACTTTAGGTAATGGTAGAAATTGTTACAACTGCAATTTTTATGTGTTTTATCCACGACTACTAAATAATGTATTATTTCCTCAAGCATAATGATATCCATTATTTCCTGCAGTGAATAATGATTTCGTTATTCACTGCAGTGAATAATGAACAAAGTTTCTTTGACAACGTATTAGATATTTGTTAAAAATTTCATTGAAGTGTGAATAAAACCCATTAATTTCGAGTAGAATACTATTTTATCCACGACTATTAATTAATTATCTTTTACTGAAGAAATTTATAAGTATGTACTATTTATTTTTAACATATTTTATGAGCAGGCCGTTATGTGTCAAAAGAACGGCCTGTCACAAATTAAATTTAAACGTCAACGTTGTTTACAACTTCGTGCTTTGTCTCACATGTCATGGGCCACTTTTATGAAATTTTTAACAGATATCCGATACGTTGTCGCAGAAACTTTGTTTATTATTCATTGCAGTGAATAACGAAACCATTATTCACTGCAGGGAATATTGGATGGCATTATGCTTGAGGAAATAATATATTATTTAGTAGCGCGAGCCGAAGGCGAGTGTCATAAGTCACTCCAGTGAATAATAGCGATTATATGCGAGTAGAAAACCCACGATTAAATTTTGATGATTCATTCAATGCACGGAATTGTAAACAACGTTGACGTTTAAATTTAATTTAAGACAGGCCGTTCTTTTGACACATAACGGCCTGCTCATAAAAAATGTTAAAAATATATATTACATATAAATTTCTTCAATAAAAGATTTAGTCAAAAGCATTTAATTGTCGTGGATAAAATAGGGTTTCAATTCGCATATAATGGCTATTATTCACTCGGGTGATTTTCGACACTCGCCTTCGGCTCGCGCAACTAAATAATGTATTATTTTTCCTCAAGCATAATACTATCCATTATTCCCTGCAGTGAATAATGATTTCATTATTCACTGCAGTGAATAATGTACAAAATTTCTATGACATCGTATCGGATATTTGTTAAAAATTTCATTAAAGTGGCCATGACATGTGAGTCAAAGCACGAAATTATTTGTAAACAACGTTGACGTTTAAATTTAATTTATGACAGGCGTTCTTTTAACACACACGGCCTGCTCTCAAAAAATGTTAAAAATAAATAACTAGTACTTATAAATTTCTTCAGTAAAAGATATTTAATAGTAGTGGATAAAATAGGGTATTCTACTCGCCTATAATGGCTATTATTCACCCGGGAGATTTACGACACTCGCCTTCGGCTCGCGCCGTAAACACTCACCTTCGTGAATAAAACAGGCCATTATATATGCTTGTGGAATAAACTACTATTATGCACTGGGATTTTTAAAAATGAATATCAAACTAACTTGTTACTCTTTTATACAAAAATTGCGGCAAAATTTGTTAAAAGTTTTAATAATTAACTTACCTCAGCGCTATTTAATAACGACTGTATCTTACTGACGCAAGTAGAAGGGGGGTACGTCTAGGACACTCGGTCAAATCCCCAAATTTCTCAAGATTTCAATTTTATAGCAATTTCTCAAGATTTTTAAAATTTGGTAAATTTTACCAAATTTTAAAATTGATGACGTCATAGGTCAAAGGTCAAATATCACGAATTGATCAAAGGTCATTTACAAAGTTGATCAATTGATTTTGAAAATCTTGAGAAAATACCAAAATTTAGAAATACTGTAAAATTAGAGAAATTTTATCAACTGATCAATTCGTGATTTTGAAAATACCAAAATTTGAAAATAGTGTAAAATTATAGAAATTTTATCAACTGATCAATTCGTGATTTTGAAAATCTTGAGAAAGACAGAAAATTTGAAAATACTGTAAAATTTCAGAAATTTTATCAATTGATCAATTCGTGATTTTGAAAATCTTGAAAATTAGAGAAATTTTATCAACTGACCAACAATTCTGTGAAAGACAGAGAATTTGAGATGACCTTGAGAGATCACCTTGACCTTTGATCGCGTGATCAATTCGTGATTTTGAAATGACCTTTGACCTTGATGACGTCATCAATTTTGAAATTTGGTAAAAATGCAGAAAATTTTAAATCTTGAGAAATTGCTATAAAATTGAGATGACCTTGACCTTTGGACCCCAGATGACTTGATGACGTCATTGTGTTAAACGTACTCCCCTTCTACTGACTCACTAGAAAGAAATGAAACTTTAAAAATCTCCATTAGTTTTACATAAAATTAAACATGCCTTGAATATCGATTGCGGTTATGTTAATCAGTGATTGTCACGAAATAAAAAAAGGTGGAATGTGTAAACCTCTCAAGATGCAGAACAAGCAAGTAGCTTTGATGCATATTAAACGATTTTTGAAATGCGAGTAGTTAAAACATCTGCACTTCCTACTTAGGTACTACAAAGGATTTAAAACAAACAATTTTTCATATTCCGTTTCCTAGAAGCCACAGTCGAAATTTTGGGAAAATTATTCTTATTCTACACGAACAAACAAAAGAAAACAACACACGATAAATCTTGAATGAAAAATAAATACATTAGGTCATTCAGAGATAATCTTTTGTGGTAGACCGGACGTTTACACGTTTCGGATCCGCCCTGTAGTGTCAGCAGCTCCTTAAAATCTGCCACATGGCAGCCAGCCACACAATTGATAAATTATTGTAGAAAGCTTACGATGATGGGTACGCCCAAAAAATTAGAGCTTCTGGAACAATTCTCTTCAATAAAGATGTACTAACGACAAACTTAGCTGTAAAATATTGTTTAACTTCTAAAACTATCTCAAAAATCATGTTTAAGAAGTTTGAGATTAAAATGTTTCAAAATTGTACCAAGAGAAACTTTTGGGTTTTCAGGCGTCACTATGATTAATTTTGATGGAATGCTTGTTAGTAAAAGTCCTGTTCGTTTATTGTAAAGGATACCAGCAAATATATCGAATATTATTCAGCAGTTAAATTAATAGTCCATAGGCATTCGGTATGTGAGGTAATCTATTTAAATAATGACATTTCAATATAAATTATACACCTAACCTGCACCTCAAATTGAGGCGTAGGATAGGAAGCATGGTTAAAGTGGTATTGTTATTATTATTCGTTTACAATAAGATGACCTAAGTTTTGCATCATTTGCGCAAAATGAACCGTGACTCAGTGTCACAGTGCTTGGAACGCCTTTTTTTTAAATATGCAGCGATTCCTGCGATAAAGCTTTCGTTTCTGCTAGAGATGAAATTTTGTAATAAATCTATAATTTTATTACCACCCCGTAAATATTATTTCTTAGAAAGTCTCCCTTTACTTATTATCAATTACACAAATTTAATTAAACCTCTTCTTTAAATTACTGAGTTAAAAAACTGACTGATATTCAAGTCGATTACCACCGACGATTATAAAACCAACTAAATATTAACATATAAATTGCTTTACCTTGATTACTCGGCCAGAAAAGAAAGGATAAGTAGCAATTATTAAATATAATTAATTGTGGAAAGAAACAAAAATAAAAATATTACTAGTCCAGGTCTGGGACACCTACAGCATGCCTGATAATCGAATTTAACGCCCAGGTAATTTCTAATTTGAATAGTCGGTTTTGAAGACTTTATTGTTTTCGATTTAGTACAAAATACATAAATTATTTACGCTTTTTGTTTTAGAATAATTTGTAACTAACAGTCTTCATTATGATTCTTTTTTCAAAAAAAAAAAAAAAAAATGTCAGGAGCCAACTCAAGTAATCCTCCAGGCTGAGAGGCGTCCAGTCTCGCCATTGCATTTATCAGCTAAATCACGATAATTACCCTAGCCTTATGAGTAGTCAATTAAATCCAGCAATTATATTAATTAGCGTAGCAATCAATAATGTTTCAAGTGGATGCCAGAACGTGAGAATGTTATCTGTAACATGTATGCACTACAGCTCGCCGTTTAAACAGTACTTAGGTACTGTTGTTGCTTGACGACTATGTTGACTTGTGAAATTCTTGTTGCTTATCACACCAGATAAACGAAGAAACAATCATCCTCCGAGTTGGTGCAGAATAAATGACAAATTTGGTTTGAAGAATCTTAGCGAGAGGCATTTATGCAATAATCACCTTCAGTTTTGGTGACAAATCCTGTACTTGGAATTATTAACCGGTGGTAGGTACAGGCAGGTTAACCTTAACCAATCATCATTCTTGATACGGTATTTCCATTGGCATTTGCGATTATTGGAATACATTAAAATATCATTTATTACTTTCTACAGAATGTTATCATTGCGAGTAGAAAATTGTCCACGGATTCCGGGTCTTCAGAGTAAAAATGAAACTTGTTTATTTAAATAGTTCTTTGGAAAAACTGCTCGTGGATGTAAAAGTTGCTGTTGGGAGAACACGCGATCTCAATTATTGTTACTTTGAAATCGACAGCTGGCTCTAACAATAGCAATACGAATAAAATGGTGATAATCTAAGTAATTACTTTTTAACGTAAACAGCAAAGAAGTATCCAAATTTTGGGCAACTTTTTCGTTCTGTAATGTGCTAAAAGCGAGGCTAAAAGCTACAGTTATTGAATTAGTAGCATTTATCACTTTAGGTGCAATCCAGTATCCGCGTATTGAATAATCCTTCCCCATTCCAAGCATTAGTTATTTAATCCACTTTAAACTAAAGTGATTAGCTCAGAAAATTTGGCAAATATTTTTTCTTCACGTTTATTCTATTGGCACTGCAATGCTCTTATATAACGGAAAAGTATTAAAATTGATCGACTCTCAGTCCCATGTATCCATTGCATTGAGAATTTTATTAAGACCCAATTTCCTCTATTTAATACGCTGAAAAATACGTCTTTAGAATAGTGCAATCAGATCCGGAGTATCATTTTTTTTTGTTTTCTACAACAGCGCATCTGGCGACTGGCACCCCAGCTACAGATGGTGTACTTATTATTAATACAATATTCAAGTGGGAACTATGATTTTCTTTGTTGCCTAATTTCTGTGGTTTGTCGATTAATCGATATTTTTTTTATTTATTTTTCTTGTCTTTCTTTTGTTGCTTTTGTTATTTTTATTAAAAACAACAAAAACAACAAAAAAATGAAAAGAAAAATAAATAAAGATCGATCATAATCGATATATGTATTTTTTATTTATCTCTCTTTTCGCTTTTTGTTTTTAATTAAAACAACAAAAACAACAAAGGAACGGAAAGAAGAATAAAAAAATATCTAAAATTTATTCTAATTATAATAATAATTGATATTTTTTTATTTATTTTTCTTTTCGTTTTATTTTTTTTTTTTGTTATTTTAATTAAAAGCAACAAAAAAACGAAAAAAATAACATCGATTATAATAGATATAAGTATTTTTTATTTATTTATCGATTTTTCTTGAATTTTTTAATTAAAATAACAAAAACAACAAAACAACGAAAAGAAAAATAAACAAAAAAGTAATGTAACATTTATTCTAATTCACCGTTGCTAACATGAGTTTACTCTTGTGGTAAAAATAATGTTTCGGCATCGCACGAGCACACTGTATATTTTTTTGAAAAAATATGTAGGTCAGAGGATGCGCAATCAGAAGCATAAAAATCTTGAAGAATAATTTTTTTCTGTCCGAGGTTCGATTATTATAATTAGAAAAAAAATATTAGATATTTTTTTAATTTATTTTCCTCTTCGTTGTTTTGTTGTTTTGTTGTTATTTTAATTAAAAACTTTTACAAAAACAACAAAAAAGAAAAATGAAAGAATTAAAATACATCGATTATAATCGATAGGCATATTTTTAATTTTTTTTTTCGATTTTTGTTGAAGTTATTGTTGTTTTTAATTAAAATAACAAAAACAACAAAACAAAGAAAATAAAAATTATTTAAAAAATATGTAATATTTATTCTAAGTCACCGTTGCTAACATGAGTTTATTTTTGTGGTAAAATAAGGATTCGGCCTCGTAAGAGCACCCTGTATATTTTTTTGAAAAAATATGTGTCAGGTTGCGCAATTAGAAGCAAAAAATCTTGAATAATTTTTTCCTGTCCGAGGATCGGTTACTATAATTAGAAAAAGAATATTAGTTATTTTTTTTCTTTGTTGTTTTGTTGTTTTTGTTGTTATTTTCATTTAAAACAACTACAAAACAAAAAAAAAAGAAAAACGAAAAAAATACATCGATTATAATCGATATATTTTTAATATATTTTTTTCGCTTTTTGTTGAATTTATTGTTGTTTTTAAATAAAATAATAAAAACAACAAAACAATAAAAAGAAAAATAAATTAAAAAAATATGTAATATTTATTCTAATTCACCGTTGCGTTTACATTATGGTAAAATAATGTTTCGGCCTCGCACGAGCACCCTGTATATTTAAAAAATAGATATATATAGGTTAGAGGATGCACAATCAGAAGCAAAAAATCCTGAAGTATAATTTTTTTGTGTCCAAGGAATATTAACAACGATGTTTCCAGTTTAAGTGTTACACACTTTATTTTGTATACTAGACTTCACTTTTCTAAGGCAGATAAAAAATTCCCGACAAAGGAGCACGTGCGGCGGCTTCTTTGAACTTTAAAGAGGCCGCCTTTCTGCTTTGTAAATGCGGCATTTTTTTCCTGCCTAAGAAATATGAACTATAGTAGGTACATATATTCATTTTTTTTTTCGCTTTTTGTTGAATTTACTGTTGTTGTTAAAATAATGCAATATTTATTTTATTTACAATAATAATCGATATTTTTTATTTGTTTTTTCGACTTTTTGTTGTTTTTAATTAAAATAACAAAAAACAAAAATTTAAAAGAAAAATCAATAAAAATTATCGATTATTATATTGGAATAAAAATATTAGATTTTTTATATTTTTCTCTTTGTTATTTTGTTGTTTTTATTTTAATTAGATACAACAAAAAACGAAAAGATAAACAAATAAAAAATATATTGATTCAGTTGAAAACAACAAAAACAACAGAAAACGAAAAGAAAAATAAATAAAAAGGATCGATTACTTATAATTATAATAAATATTAGGTACATATTTTTTAAATTTATTTCGTTTTGTTGTTTTTGTTATTTTAATTAAAAACAACAATAAATTCAACAGAAAGCGAGAAGAAAAATAAATAAAAAATATATCGATTATTTAATTTTCTTTTCGCTTTTTTTTAATTTATTGTTGTTTTGAATTATAATAACAAAAACAACAAAGCAACGAAAAGAAAAATAAATAGAAAAATGTGAAGTACTTATTCTAATTAGGTATAATAATAACCGATTTTTTATTAATTTTTCTTTTTTTCTGTTGTTTCTTATTAAAAAACGACAAGAAACCAAAAAATGGAAAGAAAAATAAATAGAAAATCGATTATTATTAGGTATAATTGGGATAAAAATATTAGATATATTTTTATTTATTTTTCTCTTCGTTGTTTTGTTGTTTTTGTTATATTAATTAAAAATAATAATAAATTCAGCAAAAAGCAAAAAGAAAAATAAATAAAAAATATGTCGATTATAATTGATATGATATATTTTTATTTCTCGTTCCTTTGTTTTGTTGTTTATGTTATTTTAATTAAAAACAACAATAAATTCAACAAAAAGCGAAATGAAAATTAAATAACCGATTATAATCGAGATATGTTTTATTTATTTTTCTTTTAGCTTTCTGTTAAGTTTACTGCTGATTTTAATTAAAATAATAAAATAACAAAACAACGAAGCGAAAAAATAAAAACAACAAAAGAAAAACGAAAAGAAAAATAAATAAAAAATATGTGATATTTATTCTAATTATAATAATTGATATTTTTTTATTTATTTTTCTTTTCGTTTTTAAGTTGCTTTTGTTGAATTTAATTAGACTAAAATGTAAATGAGAAATGTATCGATATTTTTTATTTATTTTTCTCTTCACTTCCTGTTGAATTTATTGTTTTATTGTTATGTGTTTATTTTTAATTAAAATAACAAAAACAACAAAACAGAGAAGAGAAAAAATTTTAAAAATCTAATATTTTTGTTCTAATTACAATAATCGATAATTTTTTAATTTTTATTTTCATTTTATGTTTATTTTTGTTATTTTAATTAAAAACAACAAAAAAGAAAAATAAATAAAAAAAATATTGATTATTATTATCGATTATTTTCATTTGCCTAAAATGAAATGGGATAAATATTAAGATTATAGTACGTAATGGCACACTTAAAAAATGTTCCCGACGTTTTCAGCTAAATAAGTATTTTTTACATTGTTCTTTAGTCTACAATAATTTTAAAACGCACAAGTGTGTATTGCAAAGAATTCATTATTATAGCCTAAATAAATACATCAAATGCAGGAAACGTAATTCTTCCCAGATAACCAATGGTGCGTGGTCCTTGGCATTGAACCAATTGCCCAAAAAAACCTTAAAACTGTAGATTTGGAATTGAGTCATTTTTATTTGTCGCGAGTAGAAGGAAGTGCAATTAGAAAAAAAAAAGTTTTAAAATTTTTGTCGTGACAGCTTGGCGTGACGAACAATGCTGTTATTCTCTTGATCTGTATACGCACAATAAATACGGTGTGAAAATGCTCAGGCCATGTCCATTGCGATTACACAAACTTGAAAAATATCCAAGTCAATATTTACCTATAGATTTGTATAGATTAGCGTAAAAAATGGACAATGGGACTCAGATCAGGTCAGTATAGGTTACGAAAACTTGACATTATGGTACAAGTTTACGGGGATGGTTAAGTTTCGAAACCAGGTAAACAAGAAATTATCAAGTGGGTTCTGATCTTGCCAGATGATAGTCTGCAAAATGGTGTCCGTTGATATGATTTGATAAAATTTAAAATGTCTATATATAAAGGAATTTTAAGCAAATATGACGAGTTTTAATAGTATTTTGGTGTAAAACTTAATAAAACAGTATTTTACATACAAAGACAACAAGAGAGGGCCTAATATGGATCCTTGTATTCCTTCAAAATATTTATTTATTACATTTAAGAACCGAGGTTATTTTGCCTGACAAACTCTTGGAACCTATAAAGATTTTACGAATACGAACACGTACTCATACGTACCTTATCGCGCCTAATGTCGAACAAGGCAATTAAGGAGTGCGTTTTATGGTACAATTTGGGAAAAATTCTTAGAAGCAACCCAAGCAATTTCGAACGCGTGAAAAAATGCGTTGTATATAATATGCTTATAAATAAAATAATACCTGTTCAGCTAAGTCGGCTATAATAATTTTATACACGCATGTTATACTAGGTACAGGATATGTTATCGCTATGTCATGGTATATCTGCATTGTTTGTTAGGACGGTAAACTCTAGCCAGTACAGCAAAGCAAAGATAGTGAAAATATTTACATGAACTTTAGGTATAGGAATAGGAGGGATTTTATGAGACCTTTGAGGAGGGCAAATTTTTTTAAATTCTTTCCAAATTCGGTGGATATTCCAACCAAGTAAGTTAACGTTAAAATTTCAGTAAACTGATGATGAATTTAACACGGATGGAAAAGCTGCCATGTTGGCAGACAAGCTGATTTTTTTTACTGTCATCTCATGTTAAAAATTAAAGATGATTTAACGACTGCACAATATTATTATTTCTATTATTTATTATTAAAAGTATGTGGCAAAAGCAGTTTGTAGTTACAGGATGACAGGCAATGATGCTAAAACATTTGCTTAATTACCCATTTAAATAAACAGGGAAATGCAAAGAGAAAATATTGTGCACGTTAGCTGTAGGTGTTAGTTAATTCTTGTTTGTTTTTTATTAATATCAACGCCTTTAATCCGAGCGTTAAACCAAAACATAATTGGAAACGTCTCTATTCGGACAAGGACCAATAGCAAGGCTTTTTAATTACTGTTTACACACATCGAACGGTATTTGAAGATATTGTAAAATTTATATTAATTTGCTTGGTGGAATTAATTAATTAATAATATATTAAACTTATACAGTTCCCCTGAATACTTAAGAATTCCGCATGGTGAGTCACGGTGTTTCACACATTTTACCTTTTTGATCTTTGCACCGTGGTCATTTCTTATTAATAGCAAGTACTTTAACCTCCGAAGTTTGTAAAATTACCCGCGTCATCAAAAAACTTGGCATTGTACGGAATTTAATATTGGATCAAGGTTAGCATCGCCACCGATCTGAAGACGAAAGAAATATGTAAATTTCTACACACGTACTTACATATCCTGTTATAATCCTATTCCGAGCTAATTGCTGTAACGCTAAACGCTGTTGGTTTTTGCATTTACACGTCTCCTGTCTGTTTGCTTTAATTTTGAAAATATGTAAATTGCGAGCAGTAATGCGCTGTATACATACCTTTATCGAATTAACACGGAGACGGTACAGTTTAACGGGCCTAACAGAATTGTTGTTCTTTTTTATTATGTGAGTAACAATTGTTTAAAATACTAATTCGTAAACAACAGGCGCGTGTGTGGAATAATTTGGTTACTCAAATATCCTTGCAAACTTTTTCGTTTACAATGAAAATATGTGTGTGGTTTTAGGAGAATGTTCTCTTTGTTGTATAAAAATGGAAGGATATTTGAAAACGGAACGCAATTGAGTCAGTAAGGTCAAAAACGTTGCAAGGGATGAAATAAAATTTGAACTATCAAGGTATTTACTTGAACAAAACAAGGAAAGAATTTGCAAGAGTTTGAAA
Source organism: Rhagium mordax (assembly GCA_963680705.1). NCBI lineage: Eukaryota > Metazoa > Arthropoda > Insecta > Coleoptera > Cerambycidae > Rhagium > Rhagium mordax. The sequence goes on from OY796658.1 coordinate 88,579,501, forward strand.
ACTTTCCAATTTAATTTTCTTTGAGCAACACGAAAGGACTCTGTCACGTTTTCCTACTAGTCAACAAATACTTCCTTGGAAGGATTTTTATTTCCAAAAAATATATTTAGAAGAATGTTTCAATGATTGTTATTTGAAACTGAAAGAGGGAAATTTTGATCTCCTTTGATTTTTCTAAGCGAACCGTTCCCAGGAAGTTTGGGCTACCAAAAGATTTATTCGAACCAAATAGGGCAGGAATTTGTAAGAGTTTGAAGTCTTCGAGGAACACGAAAGAACAGTTGTGGGCAATTATTTGTCACTTTTACTACTGGATCCACAAACATTCCCTTGCAAGGATTCTCATTTCCAAAAAATATATTTAAAATAATGTTCTGGTGTTTGTTATTTAAAAATGGAAGACTGAGTTTTGAAAACGGAACGCAATTGATTTACTAAAGCCAGTAAAACTGAAATTTTGATCTTCTTTGATGTTTCCAAGTGTACCGTGTCCAAAGAGCTTGGGTTATTAAAAGATTTACTTGAATAAAATAAGGCAAGAATTTGGAGCAGTTTGAAAATCTCATTTTGATCAAGTGAAATTGCTTCCAATTTGATAAATCCCTTCTAGCAGCACGAAAGAACAGTTGTGGGGAGTTCCTTGTCACTTTTACTATTAGATCCATAAACACTTCCTTGCAAGCATTCTTATATACAAAATATATACTTATCTAGAAGAACGTGTTTGTTTAAAATAAAAGACTAACATTTGAAAACAAAATTGATTCAGTGGAGTCAGTAAAAACCGGAAGTGAAATTTTGATCTTCTTTGATGTTTCCAAACCCAGAAGGCTTGGGCTATCAAAAGATTTATTCGTATAAAATCAGACAAGAATTTGTTGGAGTTTAAAAACCTCATTTTAATTCCAGCAAAATTGCTTCCAATTTGATAAATTGCTTCGTGCAACAGTTGTGGAAACTCTTTTTCACTTTTACTACTAGATCCACAAACAGGGAGTGTTTGTGGATCTGCAAGTATTTTTATTAACAAAAAATATATTTAGAAACATGGATTGGTGTTTGTTAGTTGAAAGAAGAAGATTAACATTTTAAAACAGAACATAATTGATTCAGTGAAATCAGCAAGAAATGGAAGTGAAATTTTGATCTCCTTTGACGTTTCCAAGCGTACTGTTCCCAAAAAGTTTGGGCTATCAAGAATTTTACTCGAATAAAACAGGGCAAGAATTTGTAAGAGTTTGGACATTTCATATTGATTAAGAAATTGCTTCCAATTTGATAAATTTCTTCGAGCAGCACGAACGAACAGTTGTGGACAATTCTTTGTCACTTTCACTACTAGATCCACAAACACTACCTTGCAACCATTTTTATTTACAAAAAATATATTTAGAACAACCTTTTGGTGTTTGTTATTTGAAAATGAAAGACTAGCATTGGAAAACAGAAGAACTGATTCAGTGAAGTCAGTAAGAAACGTCAGTGAAGTCAGTAAGAAACGGACGTGAAATTTTGATCTCCTTTGATGATTCCCAGTACCTTTCCCAGGAAGCTTGGGCCATCAAAAGATTTACTCTCGGATTTACTCGAATCAAATAGGGCAAGAATTTGTTTGAAAATCTCATTTTGATAAATTTTGATTGTGGGCAATTATTTGTCACTTTTACTACTAGATCTATAAACACTCCCTTGCAAGCATTTTTATTTACAAAATATATATCTAAAAGAACGCTTTGGTGGTATTTGAAAATAGAAGACTAATATCTGAAAACAAAAAGTCAGTAAGAAACGGAAGTGAAATTTTTATCTTCTTTGATGTTTCTAAGCGGGCCGTTCCCAGAAAGCATGGGCTATCAAAAGATTCATTCGTATAAAATCAGACAAGAATTTGTTGGAGTTTAAAAACCTCATTTTAATTCCAGCAAAATTGCTTCCAATTTGATAAATTGCTTCGTGCAACACGAAAGAACAGTTGTGGGAATCTCTTTGTCACTTTTACTCGACTTTTACTACTAGATCCACAAACACTCCCTTGCAAGCATTTTTATTTACAAAAAATATATTTAGAAGCATGGATTGGTGTTTGTTAGTTGAAAATTAAACCTTAACATTTGAAAACATTCAGTGAAGTCAGTAAGAAACGAACGTGAAATTTTGATTTCCTTTGATGTTTCTCAGCATCGTTCCCAGGAAGCTTCTATATTGATATTTTGATTCGAGTGAATCTTTTAAGATTCACTCGAATAAGAAATGAATTTGTTACACCTCATTTTGTATCAAGCAAAATTGCTTCCAATTTAATAAATTTCTTGGACAACTCTTTGTCATTTCACTACAAGATCCATAAACGCTTCTTTGAAACCATTTTTATTTACAAAAGAAAAGAATATTCCGGTGTTTGTTGCTTGAAAATGAAAGGCTAATATTTGGAAAGGGAACATAATTGATTCAGTAAAGTCAGTAAGACATGAAAGTGAAATTTTGATCACCTTTGATGTTTCCAAATGAACCATTCCTGGATAGCTTGTAAGAGTTTGATAATCTCATTTTAATTCAAACGAAATTGCCCCCAATTTAATAAATTTCGTCGACCAACAAGAAGGTAACTCTTTGTCACCTCATACTACTAGTTCTACAAATAATGCTCCCTTGCAAGAATTTTTATTTGCAAAAAATATATTTGGAAAAATGTTCAGATGTTTGTTACTTGAAAATGAAAGAAGAAATATTAGAATACCTACTAAATATGCAGCAATCGTAAGGGGATGAAAAATTTTTCTCTTCAAGTGTTTTCAAACGTAACTGGGATCGTTACGTTTGAACTTTTGGAAGGTTCAACTGTCTTAAGGATTCACTTGAATAAAATAATCTTAGGTCAGAAATATATTACTCTGACTTTAAATGGGGCGAAATTAATTCCAATGTAATCAGATCTTTGAGCAACATGAAGTGACTACAATTTTATTATTGATGATTCTTTCTGGTACGAATTTTTCCCTACAAGCAACTTTATTTCTAAAACAAATATATAGTTTTTGAAGAATGCTCTTTTTTTTTAGAAAATCAAGGTCAAAAATAATTACAATCTAATCAATTTTTCGAACAACATAAATGGAAAACCTGTACAGATTTCCTCTAGCTAGATCAAGATTCCGCAGTCATTATTAAGAGTTCAGATTTAAGAAACATGCAATGCATCTTCCATCAGTTGGCTGTGTTGGTGTGTATTTGCAGTAATTATGAATACAGCACTGAATTTGGTTCCTCTAGAATTTAGATTTTCTAGATTCTTTATTTCTCTTGTTCTGTATAGATGTTCAAGATAAGGCTTACATCTTGTTCCTTTAAGAATTTTAGCATTTTAGTCTCAACTGCAGAAAATTTTGTTTCACATCAATCCCTAGAATATCAATTTAATTCTTGCATTAACCAACCTAGCCTGCGGGAGTTGATAATAAGAACATTTTTGTTTCCTGGATCTAAACTGTAAAGGAAAATATTGCCCCAGTTGCGAATTTGGTTGCATCTTTCTACTTTTCAGAATGCACGAGATAGACTTTTAGATAATTTAAGGTAGATTGACTATAAGGATTAATCGACTAGGAGAAACGAACTGATTTACCACCTTCACCTATAAAGGGAATGTTTTCTTAAAATGTTTTCTTAACCGCCTCTCAAGTTACCGAAGTAACTCCCGAAAAATCCTAGGATTTTGTGTGAGAGACGAGGCCCTACAGTTTATTGTGGAGTCCGAACCGAACCGAACCGAATGTTAAAATAAATTGGGAGCAGTTTACAAATTGTGTCATATAAAAGGTTTTTCCAGAAACTTTTGAAATATTACAAGAATTTTCGTGAAAGATGTGGAAAAATTGCAGGAAATTAAAGTGAAAATGAGAGAATTTCATTTCATATTGTGAAAACGAGAAAGAACCTCTCAAAAACTTCGACTAGATGCAGTTTATAATTTACTCCAAAGGTCGATCCAAAAGTGGAATACTGGCTGAAAGACCAAAAGATTTTAGCGAGGATTGAAAATGATTCCATTGAAGGATAAAAAAATATCGATGATTTTCTTGTCGTAATTGATAAAAACAATTGCAATCACTGGAAAGCATATTTTATATTTTAAACATTTGTCAGAAAATTGTGATAGAAAAATTCCCAGTGACAACGAAAATCAAACAATGATAAATTCTTTACAATTAATTTTTATAGATTAGTTATAGTTTCGGAATATTCATCGTTAAACAAAAAGCCAAAAGCAAACATTGTCACATTTCCTCGAGGCAGTTCGTATGTTAATTGGAAATAATCAAATATAACTAATTTAACTAACTTGGTATATATAAACAGTTCTTAGCCCACTAGTTGAAGATTACTACATTCCAAAATCCCGCGCAAAACGAATATGGCAATTTCTAATGGAAAGGAACGAATAGCCCACACACTAGTCCAAAAAATATTTATTTGTTTACATACCGGGGAGGGACAGTGGCCATTTTAATCACATTTGCTCCATACTTAATCCTGTGAATTTTTGCGAAAGTGAGCAAGTAGTCTTCATCTTCCACTGGTGAAACTGAAAGTCCTGGGCGAGGTCCTAGGAGTAGGTGTGAAGGAAATGGTTCATTTTCCATATTTCTCGGAGGGGAATTTTATACCCAAATTACTTATTATCATAATATGGATGTATTCAAAACAACTTATTGGATTCAATATTACATGCCCCAAGGTTTTGCTCTAGTACTAAACAAAATGCAACTAATAATATAAACATAACAAATGAATAACGTTTAAAAGTATAAATATTAACTAGTTTAACAAGTCAATTTATTTGTCATTATCTATAATCTTGTTCCTTTGGTATATTTATTGTTTTAAACAATCTCAGAACTAACAACTAGGTAATTAATTTAAAAAACAATAAATACCTAACATGCAAAACTGTTGAAAACAGAGCAACATTTTGCTAAATTATCGCTTATAACGATAATGGTAAAGAAACACATAATAAATATTTTAACGGAACTGAATAAGTTTCAAATTTAAATGCAGGCGGTGTTGATTATTCGTTATTCGCAAAACAATTAAGTAGCATGGAATAATCGTTACAAAACGTAGCACCTTACCTTGGAAACTCCAAGCGATAAATCAGGTAATCCCAAAGAAAAATTAAATAATAACGAGAGTTCACGCGCACGAGAAAAACACCAAACTAAAACGTGCACTAGCACATGGGCGCATAGAAGCTTTGACGCTCGCTACGCTAAACTACTCCGTGGTTCGAACGCGACTAAAAACAACATTCGAGGCTAGCATCCAAGCCAGCCAAGCTTGCAGCGTTTGCAGCAGCCGCTAGCACCAATGACAGACAGTGGAAGAGCGCCATGCACACTAAGTGCTGATGGCAGGTTGTATTAGGTGATATTTCCTAAGTCTTCTATTGTTGTTATTGTTTGGGTGTTTTCTCACACTTTCCTAGAGCTTATTTTATTATAGTTAATATGCCCTGGTTGTGTAACGTTGGTGGGTGTTTCTGATCTCTAGGTCTTTCACTCCCCTAATTACATATTTTATAATATTTTCTTAGTTCCAGACGATTCCAATTGTGTCAAATGTTACATAGTGGACAAGGAAGTAGAAATATCTGTGACGAAAAATTTTTGGTGTTCACACAACTGGATGATCATAATTACAGTCTAAGTACGTCCGGCTTTGTTTTGTAACAAGAAATGGATTTAATTCAGTCAGCAGCTTATCAGTTCTTCCAATTTTATAGGAGAGGATTGATATAGTCAGGATTGAAAGTGTTGATGTCTGCGTCTGAAGTAGTTTCCAAGATATCAAGACGCCAATGTTCCAAAGGCCTGTCGCCAAATAAATTTGCTTCTCAGAGAGTATGTCACGTCACTTATAATTTGATTTGGAGGCCCAATACATTGAAATATTGTTTGTAGAGCACGTAGCACTTCTTTGGTATGAGTTGGTTTAGTTGGAGTCAGCAAGATGCATTGATAGTGCCTGTCACCAACTAACAACTTGTCTAATGGTCCTAGATGATCAAAGTGAAGAGTTCTAAACATTATATAGACGACCTAATGGTTTTTCAGTTTCTGGATTAAAGTTTAAGCTCTCAGGGCAATGTTAGATACATTTGCGAGTATACCTTCGGAGTTTAGGGAACCAACATGGAGGGCTAATTGTACAATATTGCTCGCATAGCTCGTGGTCTTATGAACAGGATTTTATCGTTTTGAGTTGGTAATATAAATTATCACTGCAAAGGTTGCAGTTTCGATTTGGTGGTTCTTTCCCGGTGGAAACCAGACCAAAAATTGCACAAACTTTAGTGTCCTTACTCTGGGAAAATTGTTATATCGATGTTTTTAATATCCCGAGTATATCGAAAAAACTGATACAAATGTTCAAATTTCAGTTTGAGAGGCCCAGAGAACGGGTCTCCTTAAATTATTCAACCTTCAAAAAATTAATTAATATGGCAACGATCTTATTTCCTACCTTCAGATTAAATTATCTGCTTAAAGTTCTTCAAGCTGAAAATTTATTTGTCGCAATTCTTTCATAATTTTTTTTGATACGTAAAATGAAAAATTTTATAATAACTTTTTGCCACCAATGATTTACATATTTGATCTGCCTTTACAATAAGTGCAAAAACGCCCTATACAGGGTGATTCACGAGGAAAGGGGCAAAATGTTATGGTAGATAGAGTTCACTTAGGTGAATTAGAAATGACTATTGAAAAAAGCCTGAGCCTTTCTTTTATTGATCTACAGGGTGATTTATGAGTTTTGCCCAATAATTCTTAAGGTAATATCTTTTAAACTAATCACTATAATTAGCTCGTATTGTGGGTATATAGTATACTATTAATTGTCAATTTACATGCATAATCAAAGACAGAAAATTCCAGGGCCGGCTTAACTAATTTTTATTTTTAGGGCTCCTATGAAAAAATTCACCCTGTGTACGTGATTTTTAAATTATAATACTGAATTATGAAACTACATACAAAAGTGATCGAAACCATGTACTTTGTTGTTTTGCCACAGTTTGGGCGAATTTTAAATAAACGATCAATTTTCGCCAAAATCGAAGGTCTGCACAAAATAAATTTATAAAATTACATTTTCCTCTCTTATTCAAACTAAAATATTTGTTATACAAAATTTTGTGATTTCATGCATGATTAATATGAAATAAATAATCAAAAATAAATAATTTCAACATCAGATTAAGTAATTTTTATTTCTGAGGTTTCTGTGAAAAATCAGTCTGTATACATTTTTCTCAAATTCTGATAATAAATTGTGGAACTACATTTTAAAAATTAACGTAATTATTTATTTTTATCACAATTCATCAATAAACAGAACATTATAAACAACAAATTCACAGAACCTAAAACCTTATAACTTATTTTCAAAATGAAAGCCTTCTTCCTCCCTACATTTTCTTTGTCGTAAAATTAAATTTCCTACGGCTTTCCTAATAATGACAGGATTATTAATGTTCTGTTTATTGATGTACTGTGATAAAAAAATAAACAATTTCGTTGATTACTTCCTCACCAAAAGTGAGGAAGATATGTATTCGTGAAAAAATTTTGAAAATTTTTATTGCATTTCTGGACGATTCTCGACGAATTATGACAATACACAAAAATTTTCTTTTTTTGAAATAAAGCTTTCAAATTTGGTACACGCGTTCTAGAGGTCAAGGAAAAGATTGAGTTCGTTGATGAGCAAACTCGGTCCACTGGAATGGGGTCTACCGGACCCCAACATTTCTATTTCTATAACTTTACAAAAAAATTTATTCGTGATGAAAGATTATAAATAGGATCTGATATACAACTCATAATATTGTGTCCAAATGTTGAAATACACAAAATACGCCAAAAAAACAAAATACGTAGGTACAAAAAAACAAAATGCGTCAAAAAACAAAATACGTCAAAAATTACTTTTGTTAAAAACTCCACCACACGGTGAATAAGTTTTGATCCCATAATTGGCAGCGGTTTTTTTAATGTAGTTCCATAATTTATTATCAGAATTTGAGAAAAATGTATACAGACTGATATTTTTCACAGAAACCTCAGAAATAAAAATTACTTAATCTGATGTTGAAATTATTTATTTTTGATTATTTATTTCATATTAATCAACCATGAAATCTCAAAATTTTGTATAGCAAATATTTTAGTTTAAATAAGAGAGGAAAATGTAATTTTATAAATTTATTTTGTGCAGGACCTTCGATTTTGGCGAAAATTGATCGTTTATTTAAAATTCGCCCAAACTGTGGCAAAACAACAAAGTACACTTTTGTATGTAGTTTCATAATTCAGTATTAGAATTTAAAAATCACGTACACAGGGTGAATTTTTTCAAAGGAGCCCTAAAAATAAAAATTAGTTAAGCCGGCCCTGGAATTTTCTGTCTTTGATTATGCATGTAAATTGACAATTAATAGTATACTATATACCCACAATACGAGCTAATTTTAGTGATTAGTTTAAAAGATATGACCTTAAGAAGTATTGGGCAAAACTCATAAATCACCCTGTAGATCAATAAAAAAAAGGCTCAGGCATTTTTCAATAGTCATTTCTAATTCACCTAAGTGAACTCTATCTACCATAACAGTTTGTCCCTTTCCTCGTGAATCACCCTGTATAAGAGCAATTATACAGGATGGGGCGATAGCGCGTCTAACATCGATGTCTATGATAGGAACTTGATTTAAAAAAATAGCAAATTATTTTCGAATATACAAGACCTGCCGAGAGGATTCTATATGGTCAAGTGCTTTTTTGTGTATCAATACATCTTGTCATGAAAAGTAGTCAATATAAATAGGTATATATATCAAATTGGATATTTTTGTTATTATCACTTGTATAAAACCTAAATAAAGTTGTATATAATTCCTTCACTCAACGGCTAGACTCACTAACCCCACCCAATTGGTGTTTACCAAAATATACGTACCATGTCAGAATTCTGAAACTGATAAGAAATTCGTCGCCCAAATCTATTATAATACTATTTGCTTAGCACAGGTAAGACCCTATTTAAAATAGTTCCCGTCTATTTCGTCTGTAATCTGTATTATATGTATACAAACACTTATATAAATTTTATTGGGTCGTTTAAGACCAACAAGAAGAAGGCGCCACTTTATTACATGCCCTTATAAAAGTAACTAAACAAATTGTTGCTTTAAACGTTTAATTGAAATAATTGGTCAAGACCTAATATCAAACTCTAGGACCTGCCTAAAACATTATATACACAATATATGAGCAGAAAACTAGATAAACAAATGTTTTTCCAAATCTATTTTTAGATATCCTTAGAGAGTGTTGTATATTCCTTCCCACACGTTTAAAAATCGTAAAAATAAGCAAAAACGTAATTTCACATCAATATACATACATCGAAGCAGGAAGCAGGAAATTAAAAGGGAAGGCTCCAAGTTAACTGCCGTGTCCCAGATTTTGCGTATGATAGGGAAGGACGAGTCAGGATGTAGGGCTACCGAATAATTTTAAGTAGCGGCAGACATCTTACAGAAGTTAATTAAAATATTGATTTATGTATATTTTCCTTGCGTTTCTCATTGTCAAAATATTAACAAGTTACAGATATCAGTTGCTCTGTTGGAATTATTCTACAGCTCATAATATAAAGCAAAATATTCAGATTAAATTTTATTTTCACACCAAACAAGCGTGCAAGGATATTGAGACTAATCAACATATTTGTTTGATAAAAATAGGCAAATTTATACACTGATATGCAGGCGGAAGCAAACATAAGAATCCTTGCTGAATTAGAAAAATTTGCAATTCTTAAAAACAGTAAATGCTATTTATATATATTTGTTCCGCTTCTCACGAAAATTATAATAAACTTTTTCCTGAAATAATAATTTGTCTCCTCCCACATATCATAGAATATCCACCACTGACCCCACCAATTTGGGAAAATTTAACTTTATTCTATCTGGATGTCTTAGAGTAAAAATGGACTATCGCATTATTTGTCTTAATGAAACAATCAAAATTATTTCTGCGAATATTCTGCACCATTATCTGTTTAGTTTAATATAATTTATCTTCACTTGAGGCTGTTGATGTGGCACATGTATCATAAAAGTATGTCACTTTTTATATCTTCACAAACAATCGTGGTGCAGTCTTTCAACCTTATCATCAAGCGTGTTCAGTTTTGTTTTCAATTCATCGATATAGCTTTTATCTTATTTGAAAAGTTTTAGTTTTCATTGCATTAATGGCATTATTGTTTGTATTTTGATAGGGCTGTGCAATATCAGGCACGTTTTTTGAATAAATATTGATGGCGGTAACGCTGTATTTACGTAATTTTTGTTGTTTCGTATTGGTGTACTGCAACAGTGCAATTTTATGCTGAAATGGAGCAAATTTCTGCTATATTTACACAATTAGAAAATTGTAAATACACACAATTAGTAAACATGATATTAAGCGTACATTGACCGATTTAAGTTCTTAGTTTCACTTGCACTAATACCTTTAGCTTTTTAAAGTAAAAAAATGTCATGTGTAAATTACAAGCGATTAGTATAAATTTGAATTTTTGGGTTATCAAACTGTTCCTTTTTGGGCATCCCAAACGGTAGTAGTATCTTCAATTCGACCTAATTTGTTTAATAGAACATCTAATACTTCTAGGAGTAGCCATTTTAAAATGAAGGACTATTTTAAGTTTAAAATCATTCCTACAAATACAGAAATATTTCGAATGATTTAGGTAGTGTCTATTTTTATAGATGAATATTATTTAAAAAAGGTTACACCAATCAACCATTAAACTATTTTTTTTTTCTTAATGTTGTTAAAGCACTTTACTGAGAATTGTATCCATTTAACTACTTTAGTTATTGAAAGTTCATAATTTGTGGTCTAAAAATGTGCGTCCTTCGGCAACAAACTTAAGTAAGGTTGATTCATTTCTGCTATCAATTTTAAAACATTGATTTGACTTTCTTTATGTAATATTCAATCAATAGTCTAGTGCAGAAATGGTTTTCAGAGGCCAAAAATCGGCAAAATTCTTAGCAGTATATGGATGGTCGGAAAATTTAGGATTAATGGTATATAAATGAGAAAAAATCGATTAGACTCCAACAAATAACCAGAAGTAGGGTGTGGGTTGGGACAAGGGGTGTTTTTAGGGGTGAAACGTGTTTTTTACGATTTCCGGCAAAACTGGACCTCTTATCGAAAAAGTTGTAGATAATTGAAAGATCTACAACTTTTATTTCAACCATTTTTCAACATAACCTCAAAACTATTGAGAAAAACGTCAAAAACGAATTTTTTGATTTTTTATTTTTATCTCCCTCAAAAATGATTCAATTTTAATGAAATTTGGTGAACATGTACATTTTTGTGTCACAAATAAGCTGTAATTTTTTTGAAGCAAAATACTTATTTTTAGATTTTATTGAGAATTTAATTTGAAAGTTCATAAACAAAATTTTGATTTTTGAAAATTTCAGGACGGAGTTTTTTTCGTTGAAACCCCTACATTTTCAAAAATTGGAAAACCGAAGTAAGTCTAATGAAATAATAAAAAGTTTTTATGGAAATGGTCGGTCCATAAATGTAACTCATCGCAGAATTCGTGGTTTTCTCGGAGCTTTCAATCGTCCTTCTGAAGACGCAATTCGAAATTTAGTTAAGAAATTTGAAGCAACTGCGGGTCTCTTCAAGACAGACAACATTCAGAAAGACCAAAAACTGCACGATCTGCTGAAAACATTGAAGCTCCAATGCTCGAAAATATCCTCAAGAATTTCAATGCTCGTATCGATGCCTGCCATCGTAGCCGTGGTGGACATCTAATCGATATAATCTTTCACGTTTAAATTCGATGTTACTTTAATTTAAAATAAAGAAACCCAAAATATTCCGAACGGTTTGGTTTTTGTACAACAACATCCCAGAGTTATTTTTGGAAAACCCCTTTTATTTAAATGTATGTATTTCCTAGCTTATTTCTTTAGTAATATGTTCCTGCACGTTTTAATAGTAAAATTAATTCGAGCTCAGTAGCTTTTGTATATGTATACATCTACCTCTCGCACCTATAGATTTAATATTTATAGCTGAACATCGTGCAGCATACAAAAATAAAATAAATTTAAATACGTTTATCTTACTCTCCACGTACTCAAGACAACCTTTGTGCCCATCATAAAGGATCCTGCAGGCAGGCTGCAATGGGTGACGTCTAGCTCTCCAGTTTACGATGGAGTCAATTGACATTAAAATATTTAATACAGTCACTTGGTGCCAAAAAGTACCTCAAGTACTTCGAACTAATTCTATAGCTGCTTGTAAATTTTTTTGCGGAATCTTAATCTTCGGGGTATCAACTTCAAATATTAAAAATCCAGGTGAAGGATATTTATTTTTTCTGATTTATTTAACTACTGATACTTTGTTAATGAAACCATGGAATATTGGATGAGGTTCAAACTAAGTCATTTCAGAATTTTCCTTGACTCAATTTTATGCTACGTTACGTAATAGGAAGTCAGACATTTATGTCCCTTTTGCCATTTTAATAGCAAAAATCTAATTTTGGAAACTAGCATACTTAAATTTTACACCCTCTAAAAATTTTTACTGAAATAATTATTACCAATAAAGTGAATTCATTCATAAAATGACATCTTAAATCTTCTCAATGACTCTACTATTAGTTTTATGTCAAAAAGTTTTATTGGGCTATATACAGTTGTAAATATATTCGTTGATACTTTACTTCGTTTTAACCAAATAATATAAACTCGTATAATATAACCTTACACATGTATATATGGGAAACAAGCTTACTCCACTTATTTTCACAAAGCGTTATTTTACTACGAGTCTCAAAGTTACGGGATTCATTTTTATAGAGTTATAAAGAGCCATTGTTGAGCCAGTTCAATATATAAACGGTCATTGTGAATCCCAAAATCACATGTTGAGCCCGGGTTTCGGTTCAACAATGCATACAGTTGTACCATCACCATTTGGTTAGATATGGTCTTAGGACACCGTACGCAAATTTTAAGGAGGGTTCGACAACGTATTATTCCCATCTTCGTGTATTAGTTCTCACGTAAGCTGCAACTACTATATTTGTGGTCCAGATATGATGGCTGACTGTTCTAGAATTTATTGCACCGTTTACTGGATTTGTGTAAACCAAATAGGCCTTGGATGCAATTTTGGATTTCGACCAATCAGGTGGCTGCTCATTAATTAGGATAATTTTTACCTTTATTCCTGGTAAGTTAAAGCTGCTTTTCCGTTACTTTTTCGCATTTGACCTTGACCCCTCATTTGAAGGTCCTGGGAATATGAATTTCCAGTTTAAATTATAATTTTCTCAATTTATTTCAGGAGCGATCTGGACGTGGGTTTGCATCTTTCACTATCAAATAACAACTCAACTTTTGTTTAATTTCAAAGTAACATACAGAAAATTTGCCAAACCATGGATTTCTTGATTCCCATCTGTCATTATCGTTTGTATTTTTGCCTTTTTTAACTTTATTATACAGAGAGGCCCTAAAGTCACCCCCTCCCCTGCTATCTCTTGAACCGTTTTGAATTTTTTATTGCAATTCTGGGGCGATATTCCCAGGCAGGTTAGGTACCTCGTGAGCATAAACTCGAATATTAATAATCCAATATGGCGTCTGGCCGCCATATTGGATTTTCCTACAGCGTGGTACAAGAGTGTGTTACATATCAAATTAAAGGTCTTTATGTCGCCAATGTCACTCTAAAATTTCATGATGATTCCTCTAAGCCTATAGAATTGGTGGACTAATCATTATTTTTAGATGCAATAATTTGGCACAACATTTAAATAGTGCATAGTTGCGTGTGAAAACAAAAAACAATGTTTACCTGTCACTGATTTAATAATTTGACGGTGTGAATAGCGTTAAATAGTTTATTTGACTAATATTTAATTATTAATTGTATTTTCTATCATGCCACGGCGTACAAATGAAGAAAAAAAGGAAGCCCTATTGATTTTTGCCGAAGTAGGGCGGAATTATCGTTTAGCTGTGAGAACTTTTAATGATCGTCATCGAGAAAGATATCCTATGTGCAGAAAATATTTGCGAGAGTTGGTAAGAAAGTTAGATTTAACTGGAAATTTAAATGATAAGAAAAGAAGTGGAAGACCTTCAATACCTTTGAACACTGTCAATAATGTCGTTAATTTATTTAGAGAAAATGCTCAAATTCCTACCAGAGTAGCTGCTGAAATGTGTCACATCTCAAAATCATCTGTACTCAGATTATTGAAAAAAAATCGCTTCTTTCCATACAAAACAAAGTTAGTGCAACAACTTTGTGACCGTGATCCACACTCTAGGCTACAATTTTGTAGAGAAATATCAGATATTATTGCTAGGTGTCCGAATTTTTTACGCCATGTCTGTTTTACCGATGAAGCCACATTTATTCTGCACGGTAAACCCAACAAACAGAACACTAGATTCTGGAGTAACCACAACCCTGGATTAATAAGAGAAAATCACACACAATATCCACGTAAAATAAATGTATGGTTAGGTATTTTAGGTAACCATATTATAGGCCCAATATTTATTGAAGAAAATTTAACTGGACCATTGTATTTGCAAATATTACAAGAGCAAATTCTACCCAAGATAAACCAGATCGCAAATGATCACCCAGAGGAATTTAGCGAAAACATAACTTTCCAACAGGATGGTGCTACACCGCACTTTTTTAGACCAGTAAGGGAATTTTTGGATGAAAATTTTCCCCAATCGTGGATAGGTCGTGGAGGTCCAATAGGATGGCCCGCGCGCTCTCCCGACTTGACGCCGCTGGACTATTTTATTTGGGGTTATGTTAAAACCAAAGTTTATGCCACTCAACCCGAAAATATTGAAGAACTGAAAAGGAGAATACAACACACTATAGGCAATATTACTGCAGGTATGCTTCGTAATGTTCGCGAAGGATTTAAAAAAAGAATTCGACTCTGTCAACAGCAAAATGGGGGTCATTTTGCACAATTGTTGTAATAATAAGAATTAGATAAGTGTTTTATATTGTACTCACATTAAACAATGCCTTTTCCTAAATACAGTTGTTTTGGTTAATTGAGTTTTAATAAAAGAATATTACTACAATGTGTATATCACGAATATCACTCCTAGTTTAAATAACTCGATAGTAAATAAGAACAATTTATTGAGATGTGTGATCTCAATTTGCAGCTTTCTGCATAATGATTGCTCTTCTAAAAACTCTGTTTACTGCTCAAATGTTGTGCCAAATTATTGCATCTAAAAATAATGATTAGTCCACCAATTCCATAGGCTTAGAGGAATCATCATGAAATTTTAGAGTGACATTGGCGACATAAAGACCTTTAATTTGATATGTAACACACTCCTGTACCACGCTGTAGGAAAATCCAATATGGCGGCCAGACGCCATATTGGATTATTAATATTCGAGTTTATGCTCACGAGGTACCTAACCTGCCTGGGAATATCGCCCCAGAATTGCAATAAAAAATTCAAAACGGTTCAAGAGATAGCAGGGGAGGGGGTGACTTTAGGACCTCTCTGTATAATTTTCCTATGAAATTATGTCATTTTCAGCATCCTTATCCCCTGACGAATTTGTGGATACCCATTTGTTGATATTACGTGAATTATTGCCTTTAGTTCACTTTTACGAAACATCACTGAACCTTTCGAAGATCACTACACAACACTTCTTAGAATCTAATTTACATTGTGTCTAGTCATTTGACTAGACTGGAGGTTTCACAGGTAAGTCTTATACTATTTAATTACAATTTTAATAGAAATTTACAGAAATAATGTCCATCTTTGTTTAACTGTTGTGTTGAAAATCGTTCAAACTTTGTTTAAAGCATGTAACTAACAGCTGTTCTGTTATTGATTATATTAAAGAAACATAGTACAATGCATTTACTTTATTTAAGCCTTTAATTTGTTTACGTTTGGTTTGTTTTAGCATGGCTGACCCTTTGTTTACGTGTGGCTCGTTGACCTCTTTCGCCTCAACAGGTGTTCTACAGCAGATTTATCAAGATGGTTCTCCGACATGATATCCTTTTTTTAAACTTATCTATTGAGTGGTCATACGTAAGTTTCTCGTTATTTGTTTTATTAAGAGGATTATTTTATTTTATCCTTGTTGTAACTGAATTTGTTTTTAGTTTTATTTATTTAATAGTCGGGTTTAGTTTAAAATACATGACAATATACATATGTAATGTCTCAAGTGTAATGTCGTCTAAATCAATTTTCTAATTTTTGTTTAAATTTCTCTAAGCAATAATTTTGTTCGTTCTCTCAAACGTCCTTGTTAAGCATTATCCTTCGAACTCTTTGTTGCCTTGTGTAACTAAAATTAATTAACCATTAAACCGCTATATTAAAACATTTTATGAGTCTTACGATTTCTAAATTACTATCTGGTTAGTTGTCTAATAGCCAAAATTAGAGGCATTTATGAAACGATTAATAAGTGAGCATTGGAGAAAAAAATAAAATATAAAAACAAGTGCTGTTAACACTTAAAAGTTTATTAATATTTAGATAGGATCTAATTTTCATTTAATGTCAAGAAAAAAATTACCGGATGTACTTATGATAATTATCCTTCACGAAATCAATTTCCGATGTAATTAAAATGTATTAAATATCAAATTCTTACATGGTCTCAGCTACGCACTTTCTGCTCAATAATCTCCGTGCAAATATAAATACAAATTAAGAAAAGTCCAAATTTTTCGCCTGCTATGTGTTTTATTTCGCATTTTACTTTTGAATTTAATTAAGGAAGGTCGAAATATTTTGCCTGTGAACATCCAGTTTTCTCCAAATCTGTTATTAACGATGATTTTTTTAATTTAAATCTTTTGTTAATTATTATAAAACGAATAAAACAAACGATATTTTAGACTTGCCTACCATTTTGAAACAATCGGTTTTGACGTCATGACTGCCTTAAATCCGATATTTACTTATAATTTTAGGGTTTACAAATGTATTTTAAAACAAGAATCTCAATTCACGAACCGTCAGCACACTTAAGCTTTCATTTTTTATTCGCAGTGTTTCCATCACGATTGGAGAAATGATTAATTATAGGAAATGGTCCAGTTAGTAACCAGAAGATTTAATTAAGTCGCCTACGAAGAATGTGCAATTTTTCTTTACATGTGAATTTCCGCTTCCTTAAAAATCACTGCAAGTGATTGGTTTCTCACGCTAAAAATCTATACATCTAACCATTGTTCTTTCATATATATATTTTTTTATTTACCTTACCTAACATTGTGAACTAATTAAACATATGATTCATTTCTCAGGACTTTCGAATCCATTTTGCATTGTGCATTTTTAATTTGTGGGAAAGAGAGACTTGGTTTTATTTTCATATTTTCAAATAAAGTGGATCGTTACACACAGTTATTGTTCATAAGCTTCAACCTTTCAGATACATTTCTAGAATGAATTCCTCGGGTATGGAGGACAAGAAACGCATACCTAGTTAATTAACATTTGTGGGAAAAATTAAACAAAGTCTGCCATTCAACAAGGATTGCCAATTTCAATTCATAAATAACATAAACGTGTCAGCTGTGGAACATGCAGATAACACTGATAAAGGAGTCCTTCAACCTTGCTTGCATTATTTAAAATTATTTTAATTCAGGAAGCGGATTCAGAATAAGGTGACTGGTTTTTGTTTTGTTTTTATATTTATATTGCGGGAAAAACGTTTTTAAAGGTCGTTTGAGTGTGATATAGAGTAGAGATAGAGGATATTCAAATTGGTGCCTACATGGTCGTTAAAATTCGTCTGCATTTACATATTTAAGGATATTGGCAATTCAATTTTGGATGTAATATCCAGTAGCCAAAGCCCAAATGCTTAATTATTAAGTTGACTAATTATTGACACACATTTACAGGTTTTTACTGTTCTTAAAGTTGCTGGTGTTATACTTATAAAAGCATTCATTGGCATTTCCTTCATTATTGCTGTTTGTACACGCAATTTCCTTCAGGCATCCTCCTTAGATTGTATCAAAGATTATTCTGGTATTTTAAAAAAATCAAATATATAAAATTTTAGGACTTTCCAGGTGAGGCTAGAGATTTTCGGAATTTTTTGTTTTCCAATTTCTTTTCCCTCCAATATTTTTATAATTTGGTAGAGGTTCCATGTCTCTAAATAAAAAAATCGAACATCGAAAATTCACCAGCCGCCACTCGAACTGTCCTGTATGCATTTTTAAAGTAAAACACGAACAATGTTTAGTCTACAATCCACAAAACCGCACATGGCACATCAGCTAAACTAAAGTCTAAAATGGGTTAAAATACGACCAAACTGCAACCCTGTCTCCTAATTGACTGCCCTTTTCCCTTTTCGGCATGAGCACTAACGAGCAGCTTTTCGTCTCTTTGAAGACTGCAAATATACATATTTATAAATACCTGTCATACACATTCTTAATTCATGATGTGACAGTATGGAATGTTCAGATGTTTATAATATGAAATATCGCATCTTTTAGGTTTCAACATGGTAATAGGGGATCATATTACTAGAAAGGGACAAAACAGCACATTTTTTATTAGTGCTGAGTAGAGACTTGGACTTGGTGACATATTGCGAGCATGTGTTGGATTTTCAAGAAGATAATCATAAGTTTATTGCGAATTGCGACTTACATGAGCCATCGAGGACATGGATGGAGAAACATACATACATATGTCTTATTAAAGTTGCAATAAATTATTATCAATGGTAATCGCTAGTAGTAATAATTACGATATCAAATATAATAATAATAATAATAATAATAATAATAATAATAAACATCTCAATGTTATACGGGCTAACGCGGGGAAGAGCAATCGCCTAGGGCGAGCAGGTGGCTGTCCGCTAGGACACGAAATTATCAGAGCGCGTTCAATCAGCTACAAATATTCTAATATCTTTCTAATTAAGAAATGCGGAGAACTACTGCCACAAACGTAGAGTTATTTTAACAAGGAAAATATTTTCCTGCTGGACCAAAGAAAACTGACTTAGAGTATAAGCTGGGGGCGGAAGGCTGCCACCACAACCGGGAAATGCAGGGTTTCGCCGGCGTATAATATTCACTAGGACTGTGTTGACCACCCAAGCGGGAAATGTCGACTCCGGTGAATGTTTTATAGAACAAAATGCAAACAGCGAAGTGAACTACTAGCTCTGGTTTGGTTTAGTGGTACATAGCTTCGGTACTTACAAATGACATGAATTCCAAATATCTATACTTAATTGAAGGTGGCACGGCAACTAATAGTGGATTATGTTGTATTCTTTATACCAAGATAATTTTCAGAGGAATTAATAATCGGAGCGGCAGTTATTTTGTAGTTGTTGACGGTTTTGTGATGCGTTGACTGCTAGATCAAACAGATCCTGTTCTGGATACTCCTCGCGAATTTATTACCAGTTTTTTTGATGACGTACCTATCTCGAATGCGCGTTAAAGTTGCAGATTGAATTTGAACGCGTGGCTCGTACTAGAGACGTTACTTACCGAGTCCGAGCGTGTTATGTAATTTACAACAGTTACTCGGAGCATCTGACGGAAATTGGCTGCTCTCAATTTTTAAACTATAATGCAAAAGGAACCAATATGCTGTTATTTCCTGTGGTAGAATGAGTCGTTTCTGCGGCTGAGTCTTTGCTAACGGTATGGGGATGTTTTCTAAGAAGAAAGAGAAGACTTGTGTTTCTTAATTCTAGAAGCTCAATCAAAAAAATAATATAAATTAATTTGGCAGTTTTTTTATTTGTCATGTAAAACTTATATATTAACATATACAGAAAATAAACATGTAATCGTAAAACTAAATAATAAGATTGGTAACGTTTTAATTTTTTGTTCTACATCCTACTGAGAATAACATTTAGTAGAACTCTAGAACTAGAACTAAATAATAATACGTAATGTAATGTGGCTTATTAGGTTGAAATTATTTTCTTCAGTTCCTGTGCTAAACGGCATAATGGCATACCAATAACATTATTTCCATCGCCGTCTATTCGGGATACAAACGTGCTCGCTATTCCCTGGATTCCGTAGCCTCCTGCTTTGCCCCTACAATTCAATATCATAAGTTATGCAAACTTATATACAGCTTATCCAAGGTATGATGAATTGTGGTTATGCAGACATATATACATTTTATGATACATTTCATAGACATGTCTATGATACATTTGTATTTGTTTTAACGCACAAAATATTTGAAATATACAGAGTGTATTAAGTAAAAGTACCCTTATTTTAACAGGCCTAAAGGAAACAAAGAAGTCTTATAGAGTATGTGTCGAAAATTGAACGATTTTCCCCCAAAAAAAAATGTAACTTTGAATTTTGAAAGTTAATTACATGGAAAATAATAGAAAATAAGTTAAAAAAGTTGCAGCTCGAATATGCAAATAGAAAATTGTAATGCGAATTTTTTGTCCGGTGGAGGGTTTTGGTGAAACAATTTAGTGTAATTTAATGAATATTTAAAGAGCGCTCTGTATATTTTCTCAAGGACAATTTGTAGCCGAAACAGTTTTGGAAAAAATAAAAACTGATGTTTGATATCGCATATATTATTCCCATATTTTATTAAATCGATTACTTAGTGAACATCTATAGTTGTCCTTTTATAAATATACAAGGCACTCATACGTTAACTTACATTGGTTCTCCAGTTTCCACGTAAGCCAAAATTTCTTCTTTCTTCAACTTGGCCATATAAACGGTCGTTACCTCAGTGAATTTATGTATTTGTTCTTTATATTTAATAGCAACTCCAGTATACACCAAATTTGGTATGCCTGACTGTGTCAATCTAAAAGAAAAATAAAATTTAATTAATTATAGTTTCTTCAAATAAACCAGAGAATTGTGAAAAATGTTAAATTACTGATAATTTCAAAATAGTACCGCCCTTACAAAAAAAATCGCAAAATTCACACCACTTAGGTTTTTAAAAGTCCTGAATCTATTTTTGGTATTAATTTTTCTCTAAAAAAATCGCTAATAACTTTTCTCGAAATTTCGCTAAAAAGAATACGTCTCAGTAGGTCATGATGTACCTTTTTAAAAAAATGTAAGGTATAGCTTAAATGCAGTTTTCTAAGCCCTATCCAACAAAAAAAAGATTTCGAAAATCGGTTCACAATTAAAGATTTTAGGAGCCGAGTGGGACACCCTATATACTAAGATAAGTTATATAACAAGCCTATAAATTCTTAAATTTACAGTAATGGGACATAAATAGTGACGCAGAGCCAGGCAATAATAATAATTATTGTTTTTTTTTTTTAGTTTATCTGAATTATATATTTCTTTCTATAAATAGTTACGGTTGCTTCCTCAGCTCAGTATTGATTGAAATAATGACCGTATGCATGGGAATGTGGTTCTGCATAGTGTGAATAAAGGTGGTTATTTGATTTCTGTTTTTTGTTTTTACTGAACATCACATTTAAAAATTTGGTTTTCAAATTAATTCATTCTTATTCGTAAACATCAAAAAAAACAAAATATTCAATATGGAAGAGAACTCAAACATTCCCAATATCTTTGTTAAATAATCTTGAATTTTTGGCGTTTAGTACTAGTTCTTATTTTTTATGTAGGTATATCAGTATTCTAAATTTCCCAATTTATTGTTTATCTTGCCCAATCATGAGTTGAAAATTGAGAGAAAATTGTGATAACATACTCCGTGATAGTTCGTATTGCCTCTTCTTTTGTTTTTGGCTTTCCGTACATCCTCCCATTGTAAGCCACCATTGTGTCAACTCCGATAATTATATCGGGTTTCCTTTCGTCATTTTTAAGTTGCTCGTAGACATCGTTTAGCTTTCCAACGGCAGTTGTCTCCACGAAATCTGAACAAGTGTGATCTTTCGGATCCAAATTTTCTTCGAAATTCGATGGGTGTATTTCAAATTTGAGTTTCTAAAAAAACAAACTAATTAGTCTTTTACTTGATTTTTCTACACAGGATTGGACTTCACATTTAAGTTAATGCAAATAATAATAAGTCTGTATATTAAGCTAATAAAAACGTGATACGTCGAGAGTTAATTAAGCGAAAGATAGTTCCATTTGCAAAATCTTTAATGATTCCGTGAGGCCTAGTTCTTAAAGGATTTTCTACGTTAAGCAGTAATAGACATTGTATGTAGTCTTATATAATTTTTTAAACTGATTACTCCCCTAATTTCAATGTCAGGGAATGTCGGTTTAAAATTGTAATCAGTAAGAATTATGTAGAAAAAAATTTTTTTTGTTTTTATAAAAAATTCTACTTTTTTTCTATCAACAATGCAATTTGCACCCAATAATTCTTAAAACTAGATTTTACGTCTTCTTCGTAGCTTGAATAATTTCTCTACAGCTCATTTACTTGAATGAAATAGTTAAAAAAGGGCGCGTTGCTAGGGGCGCCAAAAACTCTGCTACGGCTCTGACGGAGTACATTATGATGATGTGATTTAATCGAGTCAGACAATATACATGTAATGAAATAATGTCGAATAATGCAAATCGTTAAATGCGGGAATATCTTATCTCTCACTCAACGTTCAAATTCAAATAAAATTGGGTTTTTAATAAATTCAGAGCTGCTGGCGCCCCCTCTTGATATCTTACCGTACTACTCAACAGCGACGCACGTTGCGGCGAACTGCTCGCTAGAATTATTCTCATTTCATTTAATTGGCTTAATAGCGGTTCCAACATTTTTAATCTCATCCAAACCGTTCAGAACGCAAGCTGTTTCACTTTTCACTACACGCACTACTGTGGGTAGAAAAAAACAAGCGTCATTTATCAATTGGCAATGGGTTTCTTTTGTTCGGTTTTCAATGGCGCACGTGAACTTGTCGCCCGTTTCCGGCAAGTCAAAAGTGGGTCGCTGTAGAAACCATCTATATACGCAATTTAGATGACTTGACTTGCATAGGCGATATTTTAATTATTTGTTTATTGTTTATCAAAAATGTTTAGTAAGCTTGTAGGAACAAACAAAACCAGAGATATAAACAAGAGCACTATGAAGGAGGTAAAGGGCAATGAAAATGATGAGTTCAGTATGATTTTAGGTACCGGGTGGCAAACAGAACAAAAGAAGCCTTTGCAGTTTTCGTTTATTATTTGAAGTGAGTCAGACTTATAGGCAAGAAGTATTTTTTATTTTATTTATTTATAGAACTTAATTTCATTTTTCATATTCCATGACTGTACCACACCTTAATACGTTGTGACTATAACATATGTGACGCAGGAAATTTTTCATGAGGAAATTTACTAATTGAATACATGACAACTCACATTTTAGACATGATCGATGCATCAGGGCTAGTCGAAACTGTCGGATAGCGTCAATTATCCCTTTAAATATTTGAATGAATTAAAAATCAAAGTAAAATTATACAGGGTGATTCGTGAGGAGAGGGTCGTACTTTACCAACAGATAGGGAACATTGAGGTGATCTTAAATCCCCATATAGTAATGGCCATAGCGGCTTCGTTTCCGAAATACAGGGTGTTTTATATTTTTTGGAAGAATTTTCTTTTCGCCATATATCTGTAATGCGTAAATGGAATTCAATGAAATTTTGTATTTTTGTTACAGTAGTAATTCACCATCAAATGCGTGGGATATTAATACAATATTAGGGCCGGACCCAGAATAAAATTATTTTTAAATTATTCCTAGAAAATAACACTCTGTATACTGTTTATGAAATTCTTGATATTGAAATATTAATTTACATCTAGAATGATACAAGATCCCATAAAAAATATTTTGGCACCATTTCATTGTTTAAGTAAAAAAATTAAATTAAATTTTTTTTGAAAAATTGAGAGAAAATAGTCTCTTCAGATCAGTAACATATATTTTTTTTCTTCTCTGTTTGCACTATCTTTTATTCGTATCACATGATGGTACCTAGTAAAATAATAAAAATATATTGTAATGATTGTGTAATTAATAATCTTAAAAAAATAACACATAATAAAAATTAACAATTTAACAGTCAAATTTACTAAATACAATTAAATTTTTTGAATCACAGTCTGTTTTCAAAATGACCACCGCCAAATTCGATACATTTTCTTGATCGATTTGTCATTTGATTTATACTTTTTCTAACAATTTCTAAATTGTTATTAATTTAATTGCAAAAGTGCTCAATTCTTGCAATCAGCTGTTCTCTGGTGTTTATTTTTTCTTTGTATACCTCAGTTTTAAATAACCCCACAAAAAATAGTCAAGGGGTGTGAGATCTGGTGATCTCGGGGGCCATGCAACAGGACTGAAGTGTCTATTTTCTCTCAATTTTTCAAAAAAATTGATTCCTCAACAATTTAATTTTTTTACTTAAACAATGAAATGGTGCCAAAATATTTTTTTATGGGATCTTGTATCTTTCTAGATGTAAATTAATATTTCAATATCAAGAATTTCATAAACAGTATACAGAGTGTTATTTTCTAGGAATAATTTAAAAATAATTTTATTCTGGGTCCGGCCCTGATATGCTATTAATATCCCACGCATTTGATGGTGAATTACTACTGTAACAAAAATACAAAATTTCATTGAATTCCGTTTACGCATTACAGATATATGGCGAAAAGAAAATTCTTCCAAAAAATATAAAACACCCTGTATTTCGGAAACGAAGCCGCTATAGCCATTACTATATGGGGATTTAAGATCACCTCAATGTTCCCTATCTGTTGGTAAAGTACGACCCTCTCCTCACGAATCACCCTGTATAAAAAAATTTCAAAACGGTTGACAAATGACGAAGATATAAGCTATTGTTCAGCTTCATCTCAAAGATCTTCATAAATGTTCATAGACCTCGTGATCAAAAATAGGCAGCCATATATACACGCAATGGTATTTGCAGAAAAAACAAAATGTGTATACCTGGTTGCCTATTTTTGGGCACGTGATGTACGAATATTTATAAAGATTCTGTGCTTGGTCACACAGTAGTTTTTTAAAAGGAAAGGATTGACAAGACAAGTAGCCTTGGAATTCATAAAATTAATTTCAAGTAATATAATTTGGAACTAATTAAAAAAGTTAATCAGTTCCAAAAAAATTGCACTTTAATAAAACCAATCCATACTTCACAACTTTAAAGAGTAGTTACATAACGTATGTTTTTTATTTTAATAACTAAAAAAAGTAATTGACAGGTTTCAGTTCAATTTGGAAACTGTCGAGAGGAGTCCTTTTGGATTAATCCATCTGGTGGGGCTTATTGCAATATTATAAAATTAGTTGCTTTCTACATTCGTAGTATCGTAGTACTTGATTTTCATCGGTTAAATGTAGAATTTGCAAATAAGCTCTGTAAAGAGTTTTATGTCTTTTTAAGACGTTATTTAGAGGATATAGACCCATATTTTGATGTTTGTAAATAGTAAAATTTATTTTTTTATTTTATTTTATATTCATATTAATTAAAAATTTTGGCGATGTTGTTATCTATAATATTTCGATCTGATTAACAGTTATTATACTCGTAGATAGATATCTGTTTGTTTCATAACTTTTATGAGTATTTATAAATTTCAATTTAAATTACTGTCAGGGTCAAATCAGCTGCGATTGCAGTTCAACATTAGATAAGCGCAGTTACGTATAATTTTTAGTCAATCGCTATTTTCGGAACTATACTTACTCTCCATACCTACTATTCTTTACGGTACCTATAACATGTAAAGGAATTGGTATGCGGTGACAAATTTTGAAGGTTCGTCATGTAGGTATTAGTCAGATTTATCGATATAGTAATCTAGTACTATGTAAGTTATTTCGTCGTCTTTTACTCGTTCGAAAATTTCCATTGTAATGTAATTTCAATTTTCATTGCTAAACAAAACCTGTTTAGGGCAGTCGATAATGTAACAATTTATTTACTGTCTAAAGTATATTATGTGTGGCGTGTACGTTTATCAAATGTTTGATACAATTCGATAGCTAAGTGTAATGAAAAATAAATTGAATTTCTCATTACTTTCCAAGACGAGTAGCAAAGTTGGAAATACATCGTTAAAATCATTTTGCTCATTTTTTTCACATTTTTAAACATATCGATCGTCACATTTTATTTCTGGAATGTTTAGTTGTTGCAGAACAGGTTTGTCTTTACACCTGCAATCCTAACACAAATTGGAATTATGCTTGTATTGTCTCAATGTTATTTTTAACTTTCTCTAAATTTGCTTGAATTTTAGATTTACTCTAACCAAGGAAGCGTTCTTGGACCCTTACTCTTTTCCATATATCATATATACCACCGATTTTAATACTTACCTTACAGATTGTAATATATGCATCAAATATGCGGATGATGCCCAAATTTATTTTCGTTTTTCCCCTCACGAATTCAAAAGAGCTGTTGCTACAATAAATCTGTACTATATTCAAACCTCATGGTTTGATTTTAAATGAGGTGTGACCAAATACTGAAATTTAGTAGTCGCTATAAAATTCTTGGTGTCTATGTAGACGTTAACTAACATCCAAAAAACGGTCTAGTGGCCTCATACAAAAATCTTACGGCAAATATAAACTTTTGAAAATTTTAACGACAGTTTTAAAATTCAAATTCTGTGATACTTTGATTTTGACTCCCCTTTTAATTGTAATACGGTTTATTAGCCACCTCTTTAAAAAAGGATTAGGGATAGTCTGCAGAAGGTACAAAACCCTTGTTTACGATTTAGTCTAACTATTCATAAATTTGAACACGAAACCAACTGATTCAGTTTAAATGACCTTTTTTACAATTTAAATAAAAACGATGAACCAATATAAACTGGTCAACAAAAAGTTCGGCAAAGGCAATTTTTCGCACCATTTTCAATTAGCTGTAACTTTTTTAAAAGTTGACATTTTTTTGTGCGGATTGCAAAGTGCAAAATATCATTTGCTCCAGATTACATGAACGAATAAATTTTTTTGAAAAAGTTTAAATACTCTTATTATATAGGGTGTAAAACAATGTAGTGCAAAAATTTCAAAATTTTGATAGTCTGCCATTTTATTAAAACAACATTTTTCACTTCCATTATGGATGGCAAATGAGTTACTATCAATATCTCCAGATGTTTTTGCCAGTTTTTTTATTAAGGCCCTTTGGCACGTTATACAGATCGAAACAAGGTTAAGTACCAAAATCTTGGTGGCGATATTTTAAAAGCATCGCAATTTGGAAACACATGTTGATGGATAAAAAAGATTAATTAGATTTATATGTATTTAAATGCCACTGATGCAATAATGAAATAATAAGAACGCAAATTATAAAAATAATTTGATCGGTTTAATAACGTATTTTTTTCACAACATTTATTAAAACACTTTTTTATCTAATATTTTCTACATTTTTATATAAATCATTTACATTTTATAATAATAATATGGAACGTAGGTAATAATTATATAGTACTTTAAATATTAAAATTATGCTGAAACTGTTTCTACCATAGATTTCTTTATAATCTCTCCGAAATTTTCGTCGCAGTCATCAGACGTATTTGCAATGATATTATTGGTCAAGTTTACGTTGGCTTTCTCTATCCTTTCATTGGCGTTAGTGGCAGAAGCTTCAGTGTGATCCAAGCCGGGAAAATTGTTGGTCTCTTCGTACCCCGCGTAATTGTAGCGGCCATTTAACAATTCAGAAAATGATTCGATCTTATTATTGACCCCGATGGGGTTTAAACTGGTGTACTGGTTCTCCTTGGATTCTACGCTGGCGGCTGGGAAATTGTCATTAGAGAAGTGTTCGTACCCGGAGGAGGGCTGCTGAAAGGTCCCTTCCAGCGGCTTCGTGCCAAACTCAGGGGCGTACATCCCTCCGTAAGGGTTGAAGACTGGGGAGAAATCAGCGAAACTCGTCTGGTACGGCTGCGAATATTGATTGGATGATGAGGGGTAGGGAGCGGCACCGGCCGGGAAACCGACATCAGAAAACCTGGGGTCGGGGAAGTGAAACCCTTGTGTGGGCGGAAAGGGCTGCTGCTGTTTTCTTTCCATCGCGGGGCCCTCCCGGCCTGTCTCATCTCCGTAACAATTTTCGCGAAAAGTATACAAATCTAAGGAGTCTCCGCGGTCTGGCAGGTTCGAGAATCCGGGCGAGCTGTGAGAGAGAGTCCCTGGGCCCTCGCCCGGAGCGCCGTAATGCAGATTTGTAAAGCTGCCGTTGTGCACGCAGTTCTCCACTTCCACGTGTGCGTTTAGGCTAACGTCCCTTAATAGATTACTGTTATATTTATTTACACCTACTTTACTATTCGACGTTGTTTCTGTGTGGTCCTCTTTATTTTGATAATTTGCATTGAGTCTCTCACTGTCCATCCAATTGACCGTATCTTTCTTATCGGTTTTCATCTCCTCCTCCTTCTCCTGTTTCTTTTCCAGTTCCAGTCTCATAAGAGTATGAATAAAATGTGTGCGGACGCGAACGGGGTTAAATTCTATGCGGCCGCTGGAGTTTCCGCAGTTATCGCGTGAGCAACCGCATGGGAAGTTTAGCCGGTCAACTTGGCATTTGATGCCAGCTTGGCTACACGAACAAGTGTCCGGATCACAGTAACCTTTACATCCACAGCCACAAAATTCTCGGGACGACCGAATGTCTCGGCATTCGTCTTTCTCCACAGAGTCTATCTTACGTACACCTGCTGCTCTCAATAACGCTCTCCGCTGTCTAGTCGGAACAGGTTGCAGGAAGTAATAATTATCCAGATCCATTTCGGACTCGGAGGCGTCGCTGGGCTCGTCCTCGCTGTCGCTCTCGTCACTGGAGGATCCTGCGTTTCCGCCTGTTACGTTCCTTTCCGATCTTAGTTGTTGCAGGAGTTGTCGATGGATCCTGCGTTGTTCTACAGCGTGCTCTGCAAGGGAGAATTTCTTTACGTGCGAATGTTGAGCGCCCATGCCAAGTGTCGAGCCTCCTTGGGAGGGAACGCAAGTGAAACCTTGCGCTCTGGGGAAATAGAAAACTGTAACGCTGTCGAAGGTTATGCCTCGTCTCTTCTTAACCTTAGGCTGATCTGTGTCATTGTCGGAAGATAATTTTCGTTTTAAACTACTTTTGATAGGCTTTTTTGATTGTGCTGCACTCAGAATGTCCCCAATGTCTTTAGCTATTTCTTTAGCGCTCGCTTCTAGCCCTTTAAGCTCGCTATCTTTTGAAGATTCCTGCGAGCTAGTGGAGGGCAGATCGAAGTCGGAGTGCGCTTTTTGACTAGTGAAGTCATGAAAGTGATTATTCGTGATCGTCTCGTCGTGTATTCTATACAAGAATGACGTTTCGCAGTCACTTTCTATGTGTGTGGCGTTTTCCTGTGGCCTTTCCTCACACAACTCAGATCCGAGTCCAGAATCTGAGCCGTCGGATCTATCGTGGGGTTCTTCGGTGAGTTCTTCTGCAGCAGGCAAACTTTCCGTGGCAGAATCCTCGCCGTCATTTAGGTTTTCGTCTTTTAGATTCGGCGAATCGGTTCCTAATCTCTCATCACTGTGTTCGATTGCTTCGTTTGATTTCGGCTCCATATTTGCTTCAGGATTATCACGCGCCTCGTTGCAGACGCTCAAGTCTGCGCTGTTTGTACTTGGAGGCTTCTCAACGATAACGGATTCGAAAATGCTCGGATTTTCGAATAATGGTACGGGTGTCGGCGGTAGTACGGTTTGATTTTCGACTTGCATCATGGGGACTGATGAAGGCTCCATCGTTGACTCGTTAGACCCCATCGGTAGGGATGATGAAACTTCCTTTATTGTATTCTTCCTCGCAAGCCATTACTATCTGCAACAAAATAATTGCATATTAGAATTGTTTTATGATCAACCAAATGGATATTTTCAGGTTAGGCACAATCAGCAGATTCAATTGTTGAGGCTAAATTTAAATCATTCTCAATTTGGAAATAATCAATAACTGTAATACGCCCATTACTTCTTCTAACTACAAATATCTGGTAGTTGTAATTAATATGTACATAATAAATTTAAGGACATGAACTTGACAATATTCTATTATGATTTTAAATACTTTTTACCAAATACAATGTAGACGGTCATTTATATGCAAATTTACGGATGAGTAAGATAGGTTGGTCACACGACAGCAGAACAGCAAAACGTTGATTAGTCATTTCGTTTGTGAGACGAAACTGCGAACTTGATTCGTACCGTGCAATGCACAATACAAGGCTGGCAGTCGTGTGCGAATTGCTGTTATTACTTATGATACATTCATACCATGCACTGCATTGGTTTAAGGATAATCCTTTATTTCTGAAATAAATAAAAACCTTTAACATTATCCTACTGTTTCTTTAAATGGGAAAAATGGAGAAAGTGAGATTGATTGATTTTCGAATTTCATTTGGCATATTTTGAAGAAGATCTAAGGAAGCCCCAGAGGTTGAGAAACAGGATTCGAATTAATGGGTCCAAGCAGATTGCAAGATTTCAGTATTCCTTATTTGTCAATAGCTTCAAGACTGTTACCAGTTTTTGCTACGGGAAGGTATTTGTAAGACACTCCTCAAACTATTGGCGAAAAAATACAATACTAAAGTCTCAAAACGTTCCTGGTTGCGCTTCTTTGTTATTCTTTCCTCGATGGGATATACATAAAAATAATACTCTCACTGGGAAGCTCTAAAAATCCATTTTCGAAAATTCGATCTAAATCAAATCCCGCAACTCGTAATTCATCCTAGCCACATTTTTCCAAAGCCACATCAACCACCTTGTATACGTTTTACTTTGATTATATAATTAAAACGACATCTCAATTGGAACAGCCTTGAACAATTAATGCAAAATATTTACTCGTTTACCAGTTCAAAACAACTTTTATCATAACAAAAACCATGCAACAGTTCTCTTTCTGCCATACGTGAATATAAAAGTGATCACTGAAATTATGACATCAATCAAGGCCCACCGTTAAGATTACTGCTTTGGAATGCATCATTTATTTACCATACAGTTTCTACTATTGTTTCGGCCAGCGAAATTAGTACATCGCAACCCCACCCACGTTTACCAAACTCGTTTTATAATAATTACAAATGTAGAGAACGGAATAAAAATAGTCGACTACAAGTTTCAAGGTTGTAGAAAACATTGGCAGTTATGCAATTCTTATTCGTTTGGAGTTTAAGGAACACGCAAATGTACCTACAAACAAATATCACGAGTTGCAGGGGACTAGTTTGTTTTTATTTGTTGGTCAAACTTTTAGAGACAAACTTTGGAAGGTCGCAGGATCCAATCGAGTAACTCGGGCGAAGTTGGTACGAAACCGTGGACGGAATTAATAATTTTGCATCAAAATCTACAAGGTCAGTGAGTGTTCAAAATTTTACCAAACACAATATTGGTATGTACAAGGATAGTGAATTACGACAATTTTGATTGTGAAAATTCTGGAGCAAGTAGATGGGTTGGGTTCAAAATACTATCAGTACTGCCTATACTATCTGTTGGAAATCAATTACCTTATGGCACCTGTTCTACCTTGTAGTTTCTATATAAAAAGAAAAAAAAAACAATATAACGAACTTTGACATATAATTAATAAATTCAATTTATGTTTCATGTCAATATAGATTTTGTATTTATATTAATAAAGTAGTGTTATCAAGGTTTTGAGATCGTGTATATAACTTTTCCATCCAATATTGTGGATCTACACCGGGTAGGTGGATAATTCTTTACATTTGTGGCGACCGTGACAGGACCATTGGCATGGAAAAGGTGAAGAAAGCACTACAAGTTCACAGGTCAGCGTTTCAGCGAATTTATGAAGATACAGTCAAGGTCCTGCTTATTCCTGATCCGGATATGATAGTTGTTCGAGGTAATATTTATCTTCTAGAACAGAAGGTAGAACTTATTAGTGAACTAGATAGGCAGAACTTGGATCTAATGTTAGAATCTGTTTTACCAGAAGAAGATATTGATGCTGAAGTGGCAAAAGCTGATGAAATTGTGAGTAAATTTAACAGACTTAGGTTGAAAGTAGAACAAAAATTGAATAAAGATAGAGATGTTGAAACTTGTAGCCAAAACAGTTTACGTCAATCTAATCAGGCCATTAGAAGATTGAAATTGCCGCGTATCGAGTTTATAAAATTTGGAGGAGACATTAAAGATTGGTTGCCTTTTTGGAGTCAGTTTAAGAGAATTAATGATGATGAACAAATTGAAAATGAAGACAAGTTTCAGTATCTAATTCAAGCCACTATTCCGAAATCACGAGCTCGTCAGCTTGTAGAAAGTTACCCTCCTAGTGATGAAAATTATAAAAAAGTCATTGAAAGTCTGACAGCTCGTTTTGGTCGTGAAGATTTATTAGTTGAAGTCTATGTACGAGAATTACTGAAACTTATTTTTAACAATTTGAATAGTAGGACTAAGCTGAGTACCCTCTTTGATAAAATGGAATCCCAATTGCGTGCTTTGGAAACACTAGGAGTTACATCGGAGAAATGTGCTGCTATGCTTTATCCTTTAGTTGAATCATGTCTTCCTGAAGAAATTTTGAGAGTTTGGCAACGAACTACTACATATAGTGCAGATTCTTCATTAAAATCAAAACTGGACAATCTTATGCAATTTCTAAGAAAAGAGGTCGAAAATGAAGAAAGAATATCATTAGCTGTATCAGGTTTCGACATTCAGAAGAAAAAGAAAATTGACGGATATAAAGAAGATGCAGTTCCTACCTGTTCTGGCTTGATCAATTATAAGAAAATTATAAAATGTGTTTTTTGTAAAAAGGAGCATGCTAGTGAGGAATGTGATGAAGCAAAGAAGTGGTCTCTTGCTGATAAGAAAAAGGTACTGAATGAAAAAGGATGCTGTCACTTATGCCTAAAATATGGTCATATTGCCCGTAGATGTGCTGTAAAAATTTACTGTCGAGAATGTAAAGGACGACACGTTACTTTAATGTGTTTTAAGAAGAATAATGCGGAAGTGGAGAACACATCAAGTGAACATCAGCACACAGATAAAGCTTCAGTAACTGTGGAAAATTTATCTAATACCACACACGATCAAGTATTTTTACAAACTTTAGTAGTATTTTTAGATGGTAATAATAAGTCACGTTATGTACGCGCCATTATTGACACAGGTAGTCAGAGATCCTATATTAATAAGGCTACTGTTTTGGAGATGGGATATGTGTCGGAAAGAGAAGAAAAAATTACACATGCCCTTTTTGGAGGTTTACAGTCTGAAACGGTAAATCATACGTGCTTTAAAATCAAGGTTGGAAATCTTAATAAAAAATACTTCTGTAACTTTGAAGCACTTGATCAATCTGTAATTTGTAGTAGTGTAATCTCAATTAAAGAAGGACCGTGGATGGCTGAACTCAAAGAACTGGGTATTGAAATCACTGATACAAAAGGAGGACCTATAGAAATTTTGATCGGGGCTGATATCGCTGGAAAACTTTTTACAGGCCGAAAATACAAGTTACAATGTGGTTTAGTAGCTATAGAGACCTTATTAGGATGGACATTAATAGGGAAGATACCAGTTTCACAACAGAATATCGCCAAATCTTCTGCAATGATCGTTACATCGCTGTTTTGTCATAATACTATATCCAACATATCCAGTTTATGGGATCTAGAAGTTCTTGGAATATCAGATCCACTAGATAGAAAATCTAAGAAAGATGCAGAGTTGGCAGTAATGGATCATTTTATGAAGACTGTTACAATAAATGAACACGGAAGATACGAAGCAAATATGCCGTGGATCGAAGGACATCCTCCACTACCGAGTAATTACAAAATGGCAAAGAGACGATTGGATAATCTTATGAAGAAATTGGAAAAAGATGGTTATTACAACGACTACAATCAAGTATTTTCCGAATGGTTGGCAGAAGGTGTTATAGAAGAAGTTTCCGAGGATCAGCTGCATGATGAAGGTCATTATTTGCCACATCGCCATGTGTTGAAGTTGAGTAGCGCCACAACAAAGCTACGACCGGTTTTTGATGCGTCTGCTAAGGAGAAAAGTCAACCATGTTTAAATCAATGTCTTGAAAAGGGGGTAAACCTCATTGAACTAATACCATCTCTCTTGATACGTTTTAGACTTTATAGAATAGGTGTTATAGCAGATATTAGAAAAGCTTTTCTACAGATTAGTTTAAAGACAAGCGACAGAGATTTTCTACGTTTTTTGTGGTACGATAAAGAAGGCCATCTTAAGATTTATCGTCATGCAAGAGTGGTTTTTGGAGTGACCTGTAGCCCATTTTTATTAGGAGCAGTAATTGAGTATCATTTACAAAAGGCTCTTGAAAAATCTTTGTCTGGTAAATCCAGTTATTCAAGTGCAATAATTTTAAAATTACTAAAGAACTTTTATGTTGATAATTGTATTGTCAGTCTAAATAGCGAAGAAGAACTTCAGTCTTTTATTCAACAATCTCAAGAATTGATGGCTGAAGCTAAATTTGATTTGCGAGCATGGGAGTATACGTTATCAAGTGACAAATCAGAGAGTATAAATCTATCGCCTGTACTAGGTTTAAATTGGAATCGATGTAATGATTCACTGGAAATTAGTTTTGAAAGCTTTAAGAATATAGATACCAGTGTAATTACGAAGAGGACTATTCTGTCAGTAGCAAGTAGAGTTTTTGACCCTATTGGTTTTACTTGTCCGATTTTACTTTGTCCAAAGTTATTGTTGCGGAGAATATGGATTCTTAAATTAGGCTGGGATACAGAAATACCAGAACAATTTAAACAAGAAATGTTAGATTGGTTAAGAAAATTAAATGTTTTGGTAAATATAAAAATTCCGAGGTGGTTATTAAAAGAAGTCAATGCGAAAATTGAACATTGGAGCGTTCATGTATTTTGTGATGCTAGTCAAAATGCTTATTCTACTGCTATATTTTTGAGGACTGAGTGCAATCAAGATGTCAATATTCAGTTGCTACAAGCTAAAGCAAGAGTTTCCCCAATGAAAGAACTGAGTATTCCTCGAATGGAGTTATTAGCTACAACAATAGGTTCTAGACTCTTGAAAGTCGTCTTGGAAAATATAGAGAAGAAGGATATTTCAATTTATTGTTGGACAGATTCTACAACAGTTCTATCGTGGATTAAACAGGAATGTCAGTGGAAACCTTTTGTATGGAATCGAGTGCAAGAAATACTGTCTTTAACCACACCAGATGTTTGGCATTATGTACCAAGTAATTTGAACCCAGCAGATCTGCCGTCCAGAGGTTGTTCACCTGAGTACCTGCTCAAATCTAGATGGTGGGAGGGTCCAAAGTGGTTACTCAAATCTCCGTATGAATGGCCTATTCAAGATTATGAAATTGACCAGCAATCGGTTATACAGGAAATGAAAAAATCCGTAAGTTCCTCGTTATTATGTAGTAAAGAAGATTTTTCTTGGTATTATAGATACTTTTCAAAATACCAAAAAATATTAAACCTCGTGGGTTGGATGAGAAGATTTATTTTCAACTGTCGTCATCCAAAAGAATGCAAAAGGGGAACTTTATCTTTGATAGAAATTGAAGAGGCTGAAAATTGTGTCATTAGGAGTATTCAAGAAGAAGCTTTTGTAATTCCCGATAAAAGACTCTCTTCCTTGTGTCCATACAAAGATGAGAATGGTATTTTGAGGATTAAAACAAAAATATTCGATAGAGAGGATGCAAAAGAATTTCGGTGCCCTGCAATATTGCCATCAAAACATCCTGTGGTAACAAGATTGGTATATGATGTTCATGTTAGAAATTTACACGTTGGTGTTCAAGGGCTTCTCAGTATTTTGAGAGAACGATTCTGGATAGTTGGTGGAAGAAAAACTGTTAAATCTGCAACTTTTAAGTGTGCAACTTGTAGAAGACATAATTCCAAGAAATTTGAAACTTTTCCGGCGCCTTTACCAATAAACCGTGTAAGAGATGCAAATATTTTCGAAGTAATTGGAATAGATTTAGCTGGCCCACTCTTTTTAAGAAGAGGACACAAGGTATGGATTTGCTTGTTCACTTGTGCCGTTTATAGAGCTGTCCATTTAGAACTTGTATCGTCTTTATCAACAGATAGCTTCTTGCAAGCTCTAAGACGTTTCGTTGCAAGAAGAGGTAGGCCATCTATAGTCTATAGTGATAATGGTACGAACTTTATTGGTGCTGAGAATGCATTCGCAAGTTTAGAATGGAAACAAATTATGGAATATAGTAATGGCCAACGGATATCTTGGAAGTTTAATCCTCCTACTGCAGCCTGGTGGGGAGGATGGTGGGAAAGACTAATTCGTGTAATGAAACAACTACTAAGAAAAATTTTGGGAAAAGCATGTTTAACATATGAAGAATTATTATCAGTAGTTTGTGAGTGTGAATCAATTATAAATTCAAGGCCTTTGACGTATATGTCAGAAAACTGTCAAGATTTAATTCCATTAACCCCAGCAATGTTTCTTCATGATGTGAAAGAAACGGGAGTACCAGACATTGATAAAATTGAAGCTAATGACTTAAGAAGACATATTCGACACAGACAGAAGGTAATTGAGGATCTTAGGAAGAGATTTCGTAACGAATATTTAAGTCAACTGATCAATCATTCAAAGAGAAGAAAAACTCGTGACATAAATGTTGGAGAAGTGGTTCTTATTGAAAAGGAAAATTTAAAACGAATCGATTGGCCTTTAGCTCGAGTAGAAGAAGTGTTTCCAGGCAAAGATGGAAAAATTCGTTTAGTCAGATTGAAAACTTCTTCAGGACAATTAATGAGACCAATTCAACGCTTGTTTCCTTTGGAACTACATTTGAGTCAAGATTATTCGGTATTGCAGTCGAAGTTTACTGAAGCTTCGAAAGACAGTAAAGTGACGTCTGTGAATGAAGTTGTAGGGGGTTCAAATACGTCTGAAGTGGTAACGCGTTATGGAAGAGTAGTGAAACCTCCTTCTAGATTAAAAATGTAGTCGAGTCACTATATGATCAGAATGTCTAATGTGACTCAAGGTGGGAGAATGTTGGAAATCAATTACCTTATGGCACCTGTTCTACCTTGTAGTTTCTATATAAAAAGAAAAAAAAAACAATATAACGAACTTTGACATATAATTAATAAATTCAATTTATGTTTCATGTCAATATAGATTTTGTATTTATATTAATAAAGTAGTGTTATCAAGGTTTTGAGATCGTGTATATAACTTTTCCATCCAATATTGTGGATCTACACCGGGTAGGTGGATAATTCTTTACACTATCTATTACAATTATTCATCATAAAAAAAGTATCTCGAAAAGTATTATCTAAAATTTTTAAGACTGACGCCCGCTCCTGGGAATCCTAGGACCTGTGCCCTAGACCAGTTAAGTGTTCATCCTGCATTGGATGCGGCTCTGATGTGCGTATTTTCACGTATTATTCGAGTATTTCAATATTTATTTATCTATTTAACGTACAATACAAGATAATATATATTACATTGACGTTAATAACAATGTTAATAGGAATAAAGAGATAAGGATATAAAAATAAAAATTCTAATAATAACATAACAGCAACCAGTTTGGGGGGAACAACAATAAAGAAAACAGCAAATATTACAGATCATCAAGAGATTTACCAAATAAATTGAGAACATTACAGTTGAACTTATTCTATTGAAGGACTAAACATTGCACCAAGGTACAGAGATTCTCGCAAGACTAACAATTATTATCGTTAATTTCATTTGCTTGATTCTCTTATAGAGATATCTCTGGATCCAGGATAACAGAAGAGGACCAACTTCGATTTTAAGCAGAGAGGATGTTTCGAAGGCTTTCCATCCCTCTATTCCCTCTACCAGATATTTAACAATTAAATTGATAAATTAAACAGGTTTGAATCAACAGAACGACCTTGGAGAAGTCCATGCTGCTCAGCAACAGAATCCGAAATATTTTTCTCAACCAGTGGCCAGTAAATCATAGACAGGATGCACAAAGCTCTGCAGAAGCTGATATGAGATTTATTATCAAATTTGAAGACGAACCTTTCCAACAAGACGAAAATACGCCAGCTCATAAAGAGTCAAAATATTAGGAGAGTTACAGGAGGAACGATTTTGCACTAGTTTTTAGTAACAGCGGAATTCTATCAAGACCTGCGACTTTATCAACGCGTAAATTGAATCAGGGGCAGTCTCGGGAATGAACTGTTGCGTTCACACGGCAGACCATGCAAATGTCTATCCTCGACCCTCAAACACGCCAAACCAGATCTGAAAAAAATTCCTATTGCACTAGTTTCGAAAGCAAACGGCATTCATAACCAACAAAAGTCACATAATCGGTTTCCGTTTAAAGGTCAATTAGAATCGCACCATCTGCAATCAAGTTAGATTTATTCTTAAGCGGAAACGATGTTTATGCGGATTAGACGAGTAAATAAATTCGATTGTAATATAATTGATTGCTCTGGCTGTATTTACGTAAAAATGAATGCTTAACCGATGCACCTTATTAGGTTCGAGTTGACTCTATGATTTTCATTATTATGTAGAAACTTCGTTAACGAGCGTTGCACGCAAGCCAGCGTGGGTAATGCCCTATGCACCATGCCATGCCGTAAGTCGTAAGTGCATCTCGATTAACGGCAAGGTTGCCAAGCCAAGTCCCAAGCGGTTTTGTAATGACCGCTTCGATACCAGCTAACTGTAGCTATGTTCCATTTTTTTTTAGGATTATAAGTTGCAAGTAAAGCAGGCAAAAAAACGTAAGTGTAAATATTTGTGTACAATTTGTTAAAACAATTAATTTTTTTATGTTTTCTTAATATAAATAATTACAATTTTACGTGAGTTTTTAAGGTGTTCGTTTATGTATGCTTTCCAAAGAAATCGAGAAAGAAATGCATACAGATATCGCGCCAACTTTCTCAAAAACCACGACTAAAAATTTTTTTTTTTTTTAGATATCGGGTAAAAAATCCGACAAAGTTTCAGGGTAGAGAGAGATAAAGAAAATTTAGGGTTTCTTCTTTAAAATTGAAAAAATGAAAAAAAATACAGCGGCTGTCTTTTTTGAAAGAAGAAATTTAATTTCTGCAGGGGTCTTTTTTAATAGACGAAATTTAGGGTTTCATCTTTAAAATTAAAAAAAATTAAAAATTAAAGTGGAAGAAGAAATTTAGGGTTTCTTCTTTAAAATTGAAAAAATTCAAAAAAATAAAGCGGTTGTTTTTTTTAAAGAAGAAATTTAGTTTCTGCGGGCTGTCTCCTTTAAAAGAAGAAGAAGAAGAAGAAAAAATAAAGCGGAAAACCTCTTTTTTGAAAGAAAAAAATTAGGATTTCTTTAAAATTGAAAAAATAAAAAAATAAAGCTAACTTAAAGAAAAAAATGTAGGGTTTCTTCTTTAAAATTGAAAAAATTTTAAAAATAAAACAGACAACCCCTGCGGGACTGTCTTTTTTTAAAGAAGAAATTTAGAGTTTCTTCTTTAAAATTGATAAATTGAACAAAAAATAAAGCTGTCTATTTTGAAAGAAGAAATTTAGTTTCTGTGGGGCTGTCTTCTTTAAACAAAGAAGTTTAGGGTTTCTTCCTTAAATTAAAATTAAGAAAAATAAAAAATAAAGCGAAAAACCTCTGCGGGCTGTCTTCTTTGAAAAAAAAAAAAGTTGTAAGGTTTCTTCTTTAAAATTGAAAAAATTGAAAAAATAAAGCGGCTGTCTTTTTTTAAAGAAGAAATTTAGTTTCTGCGGGCTGTCTTCTTTAAAAGAAGAGATTTAGGGTTTCTTCCTTAAAATTAAGAGAAATTAAAAAATAAAGGAGAAAACCTCTTTTTTGAAAGAAAAAATTTAGGGATTCTTTAAAATTGAAAAAATTAAAAAATAAAGCTAACTTAAAGAAAAAAATTTAGGGTTTCTTCTTTAAAATTGAAAAAATTAAAAAAATAAAGGGGACAACTCCTGCGGGGCTGCCTTCTTTAGAAGAAGAGATTTAGGGTTTTTTCTTTAAAATTGATAAAATGAAAAAAAAATAAAGCAGCCGTCTTTCTTGAAAGACGAAATTTAGTTTCTGTGGGGCCGTCTTCTTTAAACAAAGAAGTTTAGGATTTCTTCCTTGAAATTAAGAAAAATTAAAAAATAAAGCGAAAATTCCCAGCCGTCTTTTTTGGAAGAAGAAATTTAAGGTTTCTTCTTAAAAATTGAAAGAAAATAAAGCTAACAGCCCCTGAGGTGCTGTCTTTTTTTAGAAAAGAAATTTATAGTTTCTTTAAAATTCAAAAAATAAAAAAATAGACAACCCCTGCAGGGCCTTTTTTCTAGGGGTTTCTTCTTTGAAAAAAAAAATAAAGCGGCTGACTTTCTTGAAAGAAGAAATTTAGGGTTTCTTCCTTATAGTTAAGAAAAATTAAAAAATAAAGTAGAAAACCTCTGCGGGGCTGTCTTTTTTTAAAGAAATTTAGGGTTTCTTCATTAAAATGGAAAAAAATAAAGCTAACAGCCCTTTTTGAAAGAAGAAACTTGGGGTTTCTTCTTTAAATATGAAAAAATTAAAAAAATAAAGCTGACAGCCCCTGCGGAGCTGTCCGCCCCGATAAGTGAATCGAGGAATATGTATTTTTTTTCTTCAGATTTAGGTGGAACTAAGGCCAATAAGCAAAACAAACTGTTTTCTAATAAAGTCGGCGTTTCGAAATTTTGTTTATTTAATTTTCAGGACAATTTAAAATAGTTTGTTGTTGTAAATGTATTAAAAATATTATACAGGGTCGTTGGTATGGAAACGGTCAATTATTTCCTAAAATAAGATAGCTATCGAAAAATGTTAAATACAAAAGTTTTAAGGTTTCTTAAAGTCTATTACAATAATGAAAAATTAAGTATACGGGGATCAATCAAAGAGTCATGACAAAACAGAATTGCTTTTTCTTTGACGAAACACCCTGTATGTTACTCAATAAATCAATTCCTCTGAAAATTTCAAAAAAAATCGTATAGCTCACCATATGCCTAAACTTAACCGTTTTCGAGATATCGAATTTTGAAAGTCATTTTCTAATAAATTATACAAAAATAAAGGCCACGAAATTTCAATCAAAATATAAAAACAACAGAGTATTTATCCTACCACTATAAAACTCGCCGGCTGTTTTTTGTCAGGTCTCGCTTTAACGGTAAGCAACACGGCTGTAGCGTCGGTAATAGAGATTTAACGGTCCTTTGAATTTAACGTTTACCTTACATAATAGATAGTTCATTTATTTACAGCAATAATTTGAAAAAAAAAACTACACTAGTGTTATTTTATTCAATTTCAGTTTGTAAAACTGTTCATAATTGCTCGATTAATAACTGTTTCAATTTACAGGCTTCGTTACTCTTCTAGGCAAAGACAAACTTTATGTCCCACTTTCTGGCGCACAGTTCTAGCAGATGGATATTATTTTGATCATAATATATATAAAACAAATATGAGTTGGTTTTGGCAATTCAAACTAGTTCGTAAGTTTTATAATCGATATTTTCACGGAGACTGTTCAGCAAAAGTTGCGTCACTTATACCACCTTGAATTAGTTGTCAAAACTTCACATAGTGCTTTTTCTTGAAAAATCATACGCATTACTCTGCGCTTTTTGCACTCCACGTATGTCTGTTTTAACTGAGCTCAAGCACACTTGGCAACTCTGTTAAAGTCGTATTAAAACCGGCTACAAGATAACCAACAAAAATTACGACAATAATAATTCGACCTCTACCTGCATAGGATTTCATCTTCTTCGGACTCCCGCGGCACGTTTTATGCAATTCAATAAAAGGGAAGATTGCTGTGATGTGTTATTGAGGGTTGCAGATTTTGTCTCTCCCTTTATTAGTCGGAGAACTCGAACGGATGTTGTAGCTAACCGGGGTGGTTATTTTTATTTTTACCTTTCTTGTATTTAAGGGCGAGGCGAGACTCATTTGGTTTGTGATATGTTAAGGAATTACTGAATAGTGAGGGTAGTTTTCTAAACTGATGTTTAATACACTACTTATATTAGGAGTCAATCTAAAAATCTTAAAGACTTTTTTGTTACAAGGCTATTCCATTGCAAGTCGTCTAAGGTTGAAAATAAATTTTATTTCAAAAATTTTGACAAAATTTTAATTTAAAAATTATAAAATAAATTTGAATTGAAAAATTTGGAAAAAATTGAATTGAAAAATGTCAAAAAAATTTCATTTAAAAAATTTTGAAAAAAAAATTGAATTGAAAAATTTCATTTCAAGAATTTTGAGAAAAATTTGATTTCAAAATTATAAAAAAAATTTTAGTATTTTCTATCAAAAGAAAGTCTGTTTTATCTTCATTAAGAACTGTGAATAAACCGTTTACAGGAAACATTATTTTTCTAAACCCCAGCAAAATTGATCAATAATATTTCAACGGAGTATTTACTAAGTTGGGATTAGTATATCGGAATTATTAGACCATGGGATCTAGATTAAAAAACAAATAAAAAAGAGAGTCCGCCATTCGCCAATCATAGGCTGCACCACACTTTTAATATAGAAATCACAAGATAATGTTAATCAAGTTAATTGTCCTGACAAATTGTGTGAACCGGATCTAAATTCTTTTTATTTTCCACACACAAGAAAGATACAATCTCGGCATCATCCACGGATTAATTATGAAACTGAGTAACTGTAATATGATTGCCGCTGTACTGGAAATGCGTCAAATCCAGTCACAATATTTGACTAGTGGTTCCTTATTAAATCAAATTAAGGCTGCTAAATATAGTTGGTTAATATGTAACAGTCGCAGAGTATTTCCAAAGTTGATTCGCGTCACGATACGTGGAAATATTATTTAAGAAATTAATGTTAAACTGAAGTTTATTTTTTTGATATACTCCAGTTGCGTCGCATGAGCGTAAGAATTGCCACCATTAATCAAGGAATCAAAAGAACATGTTATTTTGAAAAACGTTCACATTGCTATAAACCTAGCGGGTGGTTGAAAAGGGTGCAATAAAGTTGTATTACTAAGGGATTATCGAGCAAACGGGGCTACCGTTCAGGTAAGCACCTTACTTTTGTAAGAAATTTGGGGCTTGTGGGTATTTTTGGGTAAACGGGGAAGTAAATTATAATATATATATAGTTTCTCAAAATTTTGGATTTTGGATAAAAAAAAAGAAAAACGATAAATTTGGTTTAAATTTTGTGGTGGTTTTTGCCAAATAATATTAATTTTAAATTGTTTTATTTTCAATATATTTTGTATATTT
This sequence comes from Rhagium mordax, assembly GCA_963680705.1. Lineage (NCBI taxonomy): Eukaryota > Metazoa > Arthropoda > Insecta > Coleoptera > Cerambycidae > Rhagium > Rhagium mordax. The sequence continues at coordinate 88,623,032 of OY796658.1, forward strand.
ATGAATTTTTCTTTTATAACGTGTAATCTTTAGCCTGTATGGGTATAAAGCTTCGTAATAGTGTAAGAGAAGGATCTTTCATAGAAAACAATAGTGGGTACTGTTGGTACATAGTAGGTATTTATTGTATGTACTACAATCTTATCAAATAAATATTGTGGAATTTTGGAATTTTATTTTGTAGTATTTTGTGATTAAAACAAGTGTGGAGCATTCTTCTTTGATACATCATCATTCATTGCGGTTCCAATATCTTATTAGATACAGAATCATATGTTTTTATTCCGTATATAAATCTTACACAAGAATTTGGCACATGTATATTAAAAGGAGATAACAAAAATCGATTAAACAGTTTTCCCCGTCTACAGTGGTCTGTAAATCTGGGTAAAACAGATTGTTTAAATTTTTTTAAATTTCTGTATATGACAATTCAAATCTAATTTACATGTTAATAAATCATATTACTTCGCCCCTTTTTAGAAACGCCTCTGCTCTATTTCGTGGAAAGCGAACCGCTTAGCTTCTATTAATAAAACAAAGAGAAGCATCACATTTGATATCCAAAATTACGATAACTACGATAAAGAGTTCTCCAGAGCATTAAAATTCTAGCACAAATTAAGAATTAAATTATGGCAACAGTGATTTTTTCCAAAACAGGCCATTTTACAACAAAAAAATTGTAATAGTGTTTATACTTTATAGTGCATAAAGATTATAGATGTGACATTTTTGATGCACTACATACTCGATTACCCATTTGCCAAATTTTCTTGCAAATTTCAATAATTACCTCGGTCGCCAATTAATTATATCAGCGACAAATTGATAGTTTTTAATAATAATGCTTGTAACGTAAGATCAAATTTCCTCTCTGGATTTTTGTATTTGACTCAAACCCTAAGATTCAAATTGATGCCGTCTTCTTCAACACCAAGAGATCTCATTTAGAAATCTTGAGGGTTGGTCTTTGGTCTACATTGGTAAAAGAGGACTTCACCATTTTCATTCGGAGGATGCACAAACTATAATGTATGCTGGCGGTCTATCCAGAAAGTCCTCAGGACAGTAAATTTCATTTATATACGATGCAAATTGTTCATGGACTGACGGAAAATGATCCAGACAAACAAATGGAGCTGAAATCATGACTGAAATATCTGAGCAATCACCTCACAGATTTTTTGAGAAAACTTAATGGGTTCTTATACCTTAACATACTGGAGAATATTATTGATATTAAAATAACCCAAACAATCCAAAATATTGCCCAGGAATATTAGGGGACCAAAAACCTTCCACCAGAAAGTGCTCCATTATATATTAAATATCTTGGCAAGTTGTTTCCTGACAGATGGATCAGATGTCGTGGTGCAATTGATTGACCTGCTCTTTTGCTAGATTTTACACCGTTGGACTTATTTTTGTGGGATTATAAAGTATTCAACAATTCTTCTTGATTTGCAAAAGAAGAAAAAGCAAAAAAACGCATTAGAAGGAATGTAATAAGTACGAGGTAAAAGATGATCTTTTCAACAAAATATTTGATTTTTCCTGTGAAAATATGTTTCTTGTTTCACTAAAACTCTTCCTGGAAATTTTAACGGAATTACAAATTTCATTTATTATTATTCTCGAGTCCAAAAAAACAAAAAACATGTTTTTAAAGATATTTGTTTGTCGACCTACCTATAACACATGTCCATTATCTTTAGTTGTTTTCTTTTTCTTTAGTTTCAAGCTTTTTGCGTGAATTTTTAGAAAAGTATTAGAACTAGCTTATTTTATTACTTTATATAATAAATAAATTGGAATCAAAATATAAAATGTGCTATACCATTGAAATCAGAACAAAAGATGCTATCCATTTCGTTAAAAATATATAGGGTGTTCCATTTAAAAAAAACACAAGTTAAGTATATGTAGGTATATCTTTGACAATTGATAGTCTTTTGTTTTTTCTGACGACAAAATAAAAAACTTGGTAAGCGACCCTGCAATTTGGTTATTGGTTCATAGTAATAACTTAAAAATAAAAAAATTATACAGATCAAAATATTATCAAGATAAAATGACTATCCTGTACATAATAGTGACTAGAGCGGCGGGAGCGGTAAAATGGCTTTAAATTCATAAATTTGAAAAATAAGCCGTTTTAGAAATATTCTTCTTGCTTGCTGTGTGCAAAGTTCTTATAAGTAGTAGCGTTTTTTTACAAAACAATTGCTTCGTTTTATAGAATCAGTTTTAAATTCACTAAAAATCTCAACTCTCTAGTCAATTGTTTGATTCCGATAGAATTTACCTTTACCGGTATCATATTCCACAAATAAACTTTCACCAGAATTGGATGTTTCGTTACTTAGTCATCATTTTATTCCATAATTATTATAATCAACATGCTGCGTTACAAAATATAATATTTTTTTTATATATATAAATGTAAATTTAAACGCATGCTTGTTACTTGCCCAATTTTTTATATTTTACTACGTCCAGACTAGTCTTAGACTACGACTTTAAATTAAACTATAAAATCCAACAACCTCAATGCTCACCCCTCAATTTAAGGGTCGTGCATTTTTACTGCTGTCTTAAATTTGTGGTAACTTTATAATGGTACATTTTACAAAAAATGAAATTAATTAAAACCTCATCTAATCACCCGAGTAATCACCTAATCAAATTTTTGAGTTTTTAACTAGTGTTTAGAAATAAAAAATGTTTGCAGAGGTAACGTAAAACGTAATAATAACGCATAATATGAGTAAACCGGCATTTTTGCAAATAAGAAATACATTTTGTGGAAATTTTTTAACGAATCTATTTTTTCTAAAGTAAAAAAAAATAATGGTTAAAATAACGCAATAATGCAGTGACCCAAACAGCAAGGAGTTTGGAACAGGTAATCGAAGGCTACCATCCCAGGATTTTTCCTTCTATTCAAAACCAGTTTATTTTATTTTAGAAGAATAAGGTACACAACGTTACATTTTCTTTTATTTATCGAAATATTAGCTAAAAACGCCGTGGGGTGCATAAATTATCCCATTACTTCGTGATTTTTAAGACCAATTCCTGCAAACTTTTTTTTTCCTATAATAATAATAAAAAAATGTATTTAGCAAATGTTATACTACAAAATACTAATTTCTAATATACTTTATAACAATTTAAAATTAATTTTAAAAATAGTAAATAGTAAATAATTACTTAAATCTAATCATTAGTAATAAAAATCTATATTATTTTCTATATACATATTTGTACATTCTTTCCTAAAATTAATGTCAATAGAAATTTTCAGTTCGCTAGGTAAACTATTAAATAATTTTAAAACATAAAAAATTTGATTTTGTCTAGATGTTCTAAAATTTTCCAATAAAATCACAATTAACTACTACGTGTACTAAGGTTATGATTTTCATTTCCTCCTCACAAAAGTGACTAGGTAACATATATGATTTTTAATTTTAAATATAAATAACAATGTATTGACATATATTCTTTGATGAACACTTAAAATTTCTAATCTTTTATGCATATTTAAAGTACTCGTATATGTGTGTATATCACGGTATATCATATATCACAACATAAAATAACTCTCATGGCTCTATTTTGTAGTTTCTAACTATACTAAACTGACTTTTATTCAATGAAAACAAAACAGTGGAATAATATGTAAAATGTGGTAAAATAATTGACTGAAAAATTTTAAATTTTGTGAATGAAAAATTCTTTGATATTCTTGACCATTATCCTATTTTTCTTCGTAATTTTTCCTGATATGTATATAATTATGTAATACGTTTATTAAAATCTAAATGAGAATAAAAAAAATGCCTAAATATTTAATTTCTTTAACCAGTTCTATTTTATCATTTTTAATTTTTAATCTCTGAGAATTGTTAAGATTGACACTATTATATTAGAGATTATCATAATCTCTAATAAATATCTAATCCAAAAAATGTATTATATTTTGTTTTATTACTATTTAATTTCAATGTGTTTCTCAACCAATCTACCATATTATTTAAATTATATTGTAATTTTTGAATAATCTCCAATTCTGTTTTTCCCGTGCAAAAAATTAAGGTATCATCAGCAAACAATTGAATTTTACATTTTTTTACACAGTTTATAATATAATTAATATATTATATAAAAAGCAACGGTCCCAGAACAGAATCTTGAGGTACACTATTAATTATCTTTTCTTAGAAATCGCTCCATTAAATTTTGTCACTTGAAATCTTATCATTAAGATAATTCTCTAACTATTTTAGAACAATTTCATGAAAGCCCATCCTCTTTAATTTTAATAATAAGATTTGTCTATTTTGTAGTTTCAAATGCTCTTTTTAAATCAAGAAAGATTACACCAATAAGTTCATTATCATGAACAGATTCGTCAATTTTATTTTTATAAAAATGTTGTTTAAGTATTTTTTCTTATTTGGTATACCACAATGTTCCTTTGTATTTTATATGCAATCCATTCTTCATTATTATTTATAATTGCCTTTTTATAAAAGCTGTCTCTAATTTTCATAGACATAATTGTATTGATTCAGTCCACCATTTTGTCGCTGGCCACTTATTATTTACATTAATTTTTTTGTTTTAAACTATTTTAAAAAAAGAAAAAAAAAATTACCTTTTTCAAATTTTATGTTTTTTATTATTTATTTTATGTTTGAATTACAGTTGTTTGTCTTTTTGCATTTTTAATTATACATTTTTTGCTGATTGTATCATGTTATGTTATTGTAGTCCTAAAGAAGACAATAAATAATTGTTGAAACGTCGACTTGAAAATTTGAGGTTTTCTTTTTTTTGATCCTATCCAATTACCGACTAAGAATCTTACATATTTTTTAATGTAGATTCCTTTTATCGGTTCTTAAGTACGACATAAATACAAAATTGCAGAAACAGAACGCATTATATGTGACGCGTGGCAAATAATTGTTTTCAATTCCAATAAATCATGTATGTATATATTTTAGCTTTTTCAGGAATAAAGTTGTGTTTTTTTTCTTCTCCTTGGCACTATTTGACTCGACTTGACTCTGCCTGTTTTCATGCTGCCCCGTTCAGTATCGCTCACTCTCAATTTAGAAACTAAAAGTCTGAGCAGGAGACTTAAAAATAGTAAGCAGGGGTGCCAAAATTAAATATCGTTTAAATGCGTCTAATGTAGGATTCTATATAGAGGATCAATAGGCATAATGGCTAGAATATTGATTCGGCTTATAAGGACGGGGCTTTAGATAAATTATTATTAATTTATGACATAGGCTACCATTCATATTTAACTCGGGCAGGTATATTAATCATGCCAAATTTATAGGCAGATAACCTTGGCTTAAACTCATATAGGTATGGTATAATGTATAATAATAATTGAAGTTGGAATATTGGGATAAAATTTTGCAATGAACGACGGTGTTAGCAATAATAATTGATTAAAGTTATTACATTATTTTTGATAGGTGCAACTCTTGGGTTTGGTTTTGGATTTGGAGGCTGTCTAATAATGTATGTGGTGTCTTTGGTTTTTTATCATCACGTCATTATTTGGTTTTAGTCAGCGTATGTTTGGCATTAGTCGCTATTGTTTGTTGTAGTCATTACTGTCTGGTTTTACTCACCTGTGCCTGGCTCTAATAATCACCAGCGTTTGGCCTTAGCGGTTGGTCTTAGTCACCAGTGTTTGACCCTAATGTTTGGTCTTAGTCACTAGTCAACCTGTTTAGCCTTGGTCGCCAGTGTTTGGTTTTAGGCACCAGAATTTGGATTTAGTCACCAGTATTTGGATTTAGTCACCAGTATTTGGTTTTAGTCACTCACTAGTCACTAGTGGCCGCTAAGGCTAGACACTTTTGGCCTTAGCAGTTGGTCCTAGTCGCCAGTGTTTGATTTTAGTCACCCCACTCACCAATGCTTGGCTTTAATCACCAGTTTTGGATTTAGTCGTCAGTGTTTGGTTTTAGTCACCACTCACCTATGCCTGGCTTTAATCGCCAGTTTTGGATTTAGTCACCAGTATTTGGTTTTAGTCACTCACTAGTGGCCACTAAGGCCAAACACTTTTGGCCTTGGCAGTTGGTCTTAGTCGCCAGTGTTTGGTTTTAGTCGCCACTCACCAGTGCTTGGCTTTAATAGCTAGTTTTTGGATTTAGTCACCAGTATTTGGTTTTAGTCACCAGTGCTTATCTTTAATCATACATGTGCTTAATTAATGATTAATCAATTAATTTTTAAATTAATTAAATCACTTACTAATAAACTAAATAATTTAATAGTGATTTATTGATATTGTATGTAAACGTAAGTATATATTATTTAAACACAAATATATTAGAATTATTAAATTACAACAATTCTTTGTAAAAGCGTAATTAAATTAAATTACTTTAGTGCATTTTTAATTAATTACTTAATCTGAATAATTGAATGTGACTTTTAAATGCCAATAAATTATGTCTAAAATATTTAGTAGACCTTTACCTATGCATACTTATATTATTAATTATTCACCTCGAATTTGTTTATTGCTAGTTTTATTTACAAATTTTATCTAATCCTGTAATGGCTTAATCCAAATTACCACATATATTTCAAATTTTATTACTACTGATTTTTACAATGCATATTTTGTGTTATTTGCTTTAACCAATAAAACACACTCATTTGTTTTCGGTTTTACTTGAAATTTACGAGCATTACTATATCGATTGAAACGTAAATAAATGACACAGATTGGTGTAATTAAATGTTTAGACTGATATATAATACTTATAAAAATCAGTTACTTAGGCGTATTTAATAATTATTGATGCAATTCTTATACGGTATGTCACAAATATCTTTGTTATTGTAGGATGGATGGGCAAATTTTGATGATGTAGGGTAAATATAAGAAAGGACATTACTGGTACAATTGAAATTTTAACATAAAATTCCGAGTTGAAACTCATAGAAGAAAATGGAATAACACGTTTGCACACTTGAAATTCAATCCGATTTATACTTTCTGTGGGAACTTATACAACATACTTCTGATCAAAACTGTAGTGTAGATACGTACGTTGGCGACGTGATTCAGTAAATAAATAATCACTTATCAGGTACAGATTAGGTAATAAGTTTAAAAGTGCCTATTGTAAGATGAAAATCTCGATATTCCCGAGGAAAACGCGTAAAACGCGGCGTATTTAGAGTCTGCTGAATTTTAATAAAATCACTCATAAAATTTGACGGATGCGACGTCCCTATTCATTATGTATTTCAGGATGATAAACGAACTATAAATCCCAACGATCGCGAACCGTTTTGCACTGCTTGAACACTAGATTAATAAATAATTAAAACTGTATTTCGGGCTTCCGAATACATTACCGGATTTGTATTTGAAAAAGAATCGTGAAACGTCCTGGCATGGAAACGGCATTGAGGCGTGTTGGAGATAATTAAAAAACTTTTCTCATAAATAAACGAAAATAACTGTTCTATCTTTTGCTACGTCAAATGTGATTAAAATTAAATTACCTAAAATAGGTTTTTAAAATAAAAAAAAATTACAATTTTTATTATCATGTCATGATTAGTTTAACTCTCTTCGCCTCCATGGGGTATGTTTTGGATTTGGGGGCTGTCTAATTTATGTGGCGTCTTACGTTTTTTACTACTCGTATACCAAGTCGGTATGCAATTTGAAATATAAAAAAAACTTGCTTAATTTCTGTGAAAAATAATCAATTATTGTTTGGCCTTAGACGCCAGGGTTTGAAAAATATTGTACATTGTACAATCGGGAAACGTCCTGGCATGGAAACGGCGTGTTGAAGTTAATTAAAAAACTTTTCTCATAAATACACAAAAATAACTGTTCTATCTTTTGCTACGTTAAATATATTTAAATTTAAATTACCTAAAAGTTAAAAAAAAAACAACTGTAATGATTCGTAAAAAAAAGTTGTCGTTTTGCCTGATTATATTATGATTTTTTTTGGAAAATGTAGGTATCACCATTGGTTTCGACAAGAAATGAAGAAAGCAGGAGTAGAGATACATCAAGAACAGGACAGGACGTTCATACACTGATGATTATCAAAGCATTGACTTGATAAACTGTAGAAACGAAAATTGGACAAACTTGAACAAAATGAAACAAAAGCATTGCCAACAACATTATTTGCTCCATTATCATTTGGAAACCGTTTTGAACAACTGGAAGAAAGACATAAGTAAGCAATTTTAATTTTTTAAAAGGAGATAGGTACGAACAAACTTGAACACCACCATTTCATCTGGGAAGTATAATAGATTCTACTTCAGACATAAAAATTAACTTGGAGGCTAAATCAGACCTCTTGGACAATTATCTTCAAAGAACTTAATGAAATGAAGATCTAGAAATGGGATGTAAAATTTTGGATCTCTAATACCAATTGTGAATTCGAAATTTAGAAATATACTGGGCACTGTGAAGGATTCTAAATTAGTATTTCTGTATAATACTCGGTAGGAGAGCCCTTGACCAAAATTTCGAGTTATCACGACACGGGTAATTTCATGAAAAATGTTTAGTTCGAGTCAAAAGAAGGAGAAGTCTCAGGATGTTGTGGAGAGGATGAAAATAAATTTTTAGTCAGAACGGCGGCCCGGCGGCGATTTTTCGTTTGGAAATAGCGTTTAAAGATTTCGCGTTTTTACAATTTTTAAAAAATACGCGTCCGGGCCGAACTTAATAACTCGGCGCCCCCTTCGAGATGGACCGGCGGCGTAATTGTTTTTTTTTTTTTTGAAAATTAGATGTAATCTCGGATGAAATTTAGACAATCTTGAGGCGCAATCGTTTTTCTCGATTTTGCCTCCTAAGAAAGTTATGAATTTTTGAAAAGAGGCGATTTTGTCGGATTTTAGCGAACTTTCAAACATGTACCCTTTAGAAACGTGCCACAGCATTTCCTTTTGGATCTAGAGGATCCGGACCCGGACGGAGGGCAAGAACGGAAATTGAAGAATTCTTTCATCTCCGATATTTAGTCTAGTGCCGAACCGGTTTTTAGTGGTCAAAAATCCTCAAAATTCTTAGCAGTAATGGATGGTCGGAAAATTTAGGATTAATGGTACTTATATAAATGGGGAAAAATCGATTGGACCCTAACAAATAACCAGAAGTAGGGCGGGGGTGGGAAAAGGGGTGTTTTTAGGGGTGAAACGTGGTTTTTTATGATTTCCGGCAAAACTAGACCTTCTATCGAAAAAGTTAAATGCAAAAGTCGTAGATAATTGAAAGATCTACAACTTTTAGTTCAACCATTTGTCAACCTCAAAACTATTAAGAAAAACGCCAAAATTCCATTTTTTGATTTTTTATTTTTATCTCCCACAAAAATGATTCGATTTTAATGAAATTTGGTATTAATAAGCTATATTTTTTTTGAAGCGAAATATTAATTTTTTGATTTTATTGCGAATTTAATTTGAAAAAAAGTCCTAATTTTCAATAAAAAAAGTTGATTAAAAAAATTTAGAATTTTGAAAATTTACCAAAACAAAGATCTTTTCAAGATCGATTTTTTCGTACTTAAATGTCACGAATTCTTCATTGTTTATTGAATAAAGTGTTGAGAGCGATGCAAAGTGGTAATTTAAACGTAATATCAAATGAGGGAACTTTCATTAACCGATTAACCAACCGTTTAAGGTTCGGGATGGTGAAAAACAAATTGTTTAAACAGGAATTTTACCAAAAAAATATTGCTAAAAATTACCGTTTTTGTGCAAGAAAAAAATTTTTTATGCTTCATGGACAAAAATAAATTAAAAATAAGTTTATTAATACAAATATTTAAGATTATTTCAATTTATAAAGTAGGAATACCCGAAATTAGCTAGAAAGGTTTTGCTATCAGTTTCTACGTCCAAAAATAGTAAAATAAGTTCGTATAAACATGGGTCCAGAAATGGCTCCTAAGAGGGCTAAAGCCCTCTAAAGAAGAGCTTCTGATGCTGGTTTTCTGTAAATATTTTGGAAACTTTTTGTGAGAAAGCAGCGTTTGCTAATTCTTTTGTTCTCGATTCAAAAATGTAAAAATTATTCTAAAATTTTATTCAGAGACGTAGTTAATCGGAAGGGGCTAGGGGTGTATAGCCCCAACTTTTTTGCCTGTTGAATCTCGGAATTTTTCACAATTTAACTACAGAAAATGAAAATTTGAAGTTTTCTACCTGAAAATGGAACTCTTGTCTAACTTCGATAGAATGCATGGTTTTCGAATTAAATTGATTTGAAAATTTTGGTCGGCCCCATTAGTCGGTTTTTGAATTCATACTTTTTTACATTTTCACATAGTAGACTATTATTATTATTATTATTATTATTGACAGGTAATTAGACTATTATTAGACAGGTAATAAAAATTTGAAATTGTTTACCTACTTAAAAATGGAACTCGATAACTAACAACAATAACTTCGATACCTACCATGCTAAATAATAATAGTATGTATTGGTATTAATAACCACTAATGTAACAATTGCTCAAATAAATCTCCATTTTGTTCTATGCATTTGGCGGCTCGACGTCTTATCGCTTAAATGGTTCCATATCTTGGCCACCTAGGTCACCTGACTTGAATCCTCCGGATTTTTACTTATGGGGATATTTGAAAAGTTTAGTTTATGTCACAGAGATAGATACAATAGAAGATTTACTTCAACGAATTAATGTTGCTGCCAACCAAATAAGAAACAACCATTTTGAAATTTCTCGAGCCACTCAACCGATAAGACGTCGAGCCGCCAAATGCATAGAACAAAATCGAGAACAAAATGGAGATTTATTTGAGCAATTGTTACATTAGTTGTTATTAATACCAATAACTATTATTATTTAGCATGGTATCGAAGTTATTGTTGTTAGTTATAGATATTGTTTAAATGTTATTTGTGGCATTTCATAAATTATTTCTTTCCTTTTCTTTTTTGGGATTTATTACCACATTCCTCGAGATTCCTATCCAAAAAATTCGATTTATCTAAAAAATATTCAAATTAACCAGTTAGTTATAGAGTTCCATTTTTAAGTAGGTAAACAATTTCAAATTTTTATTTATTACCCGTCTAATAATAGTCTAATTACTTGTCAATAATAATAATAATAATAATCTACTATGTGAAAATGTAAAAAAAATATGGATTCAAAATCCGACTACCTAATGGGGCGGACCCGAGGGCGGACCAAAATTTTCAAATCAATTTAATTCGAAAACCTATCGAAGTTAGACAGGAGTTCCATTTTCAGGTAGAAAACTTCAAATTTTCATTTTCTGTAGTTAAATTGTGAAAAATTCCATAGGCAAAAAAGTTGGGGCCGAGGTTGGAGCTAATACACCCCTAGCCCCCTCCGATTACTACGTCTCTGAATAAAATTTTAGAATTATTTTTACATTTTTGAATCGAGAACAAAAGAATTAGTAAACGCAGAAAATTTCATTGCTTTCTCACAAAAAGTTTCCAAAATATTTACAAAAAATCAGCATCAGAGGCTAATTTCCTCTAATGGTTGTTTTTCAGCGTTAGAACAGCTTCCGGACTCATGAAAATTGGAGCACAGCTGCAGCAGATAGTTTTCAGCAAACTTCATTAATTAATTCTTTTTCTGTCAATTTAGGCAACAACACTTTATTTCAATAAACAAAATAAATTTGTGAAATTTACGGAAAAATCCGAGGAAAAATCTATACTGAAAAGATCTTTGTTTTGGTTTTTCTCATTTCTGATAATGTTTTTCCATAGTAACAGTATGATTTGTTTACACCATCTTAAAATAGAGATTTCAACGAAAAAAATTCCGTCCTGAAATTTCCAAAAATCAAAATTTTGTTAATCAACTTTTTTGATTGAAAATTAGGCCTTTTTTCGAATTAAATTCGCAATAAAATCAAAAAATAAATATTTCGCTCCAAAAAAATTACAGCTTATTTGAAACAAAAATACACTTTCACCAAATTTCATTAAAATCGAATAATTTTTGTGGGAGATAAAAATAAAAATCAAAAAATTGGTTTTTGGCGTTTTTCTCAATAGTTTTGAGGTTATGATGAAAAATAGTTGAAATAAAAGTTGGAGATCTTTCAATTAACTACAACTTTTAACTTTTTCGATAGGAGGTCTAGTTTTGCCGGAAATCGTAAAAAACGACGTTTCACCCCTAAAAACACCCCTTTTCCCACCACCACCCTACTTCTGATTAATTGTTGGGGTCCAATCGATTTTTCCCCATTTATATACCATTAATCCTAAATTTTCCAACCATCCATATACTGCTAATTTTTTTTGAAAAAAAAATTATTGGCACTGGACTAATTAGCCGAGAAATGAATTTTTTAAAAAGGTCGATTTTGCCGAAGAACTACTTTTCCGGGGACTGTTGCGCCCCTTCCCGGAGGATTTTCTCGACCCAACTTTCAGAGGGGAGCTAGAACCAACCTTCCTCTCGGATCCCTGAAAATTTCGTTGCTTAATATCCGTCCGCGGCCGAGCTCGGATAATCGAATAACTATTATGACCCATTTTTTACATCTTCGATAATTTTTTTCACCCCTTTAGCAACAAGATAGAGTCGCAATAGAATTTTTTTTCAATTTTCAACGCTCCCTCAAACCACAAATAAAACTGACGGTGAAAATGAATTTTTTTTCCAAAGGTTCAATAAACGTTTAATTTAATACAAAATCAACGGATATGGATACTGAATTATGACTGTAGGTCGAAACCCAAATCTGCCACTTACCGATACGCCACTGCCAACTTTAACCGGTGCGAAATTCGGCTCGATTTTCTACATTCCCTTGTACGCTCGGATACTAGCCACTTACACTTAACACTTTGAAAAATGTTTTCGTTTGTAACTGTCAACTGACACGCCCTTTTAATAAATCTGTCAAAAACTATTTTTTCAAATCGTTTCCAAGACAACACTATTTCGGCAAGTCAATAGTACCAACAAACTAAAATATGCCTGTATAAGCTTGTCACATTAAAAAGGGGGGAAATATTTGAGTAATGTATTTTTATCCGTTGATTATTAGCTATAAATAATGAATAAGCGTGACGACTAAAGTTTATTTATATTTTTACTTCGTTTTATATTTATCTACATGAAAACTCAATGATAAGGCACATTGTATAAGATTCATCTAACCGCTGCAAATGCATTATCACAAATAATATTTAATAAACAGGTGAAACAAGTTAAGATGCATTAAAAATAGGTCTTGGTTTATGATAAACTGTATATCAAGCGCTATTAAAGGCTGTGTTCGAACGGCAGGTGAATGTTTTTACCTACTTTCAATTTGCAACAAGCAAAACAATCTTGCTATCGTTATCCTACCTACTTCTACAATATTTATTAATTTAAAATCTAATTTTTATAGCGGCTCAGATATGACAGCACTTTTACCTATCTACTTGATTTTAAAGTAAAACATATTCACCTGTATAAAACGGTTGAAGTGATTGGTAGAACACCTTGTTGCATCTTGCACCGATTCAAATTTGAATTACGTTAGGGTTGGATCACTCAACGACGTTCAATTTCGTGACACAGTCAGAAACACTTCAACCACAATATTTGTTTATAATAAACTGTTTATCAGTTGGCAGATGGGTATATAAACATTTCAAAAATAGTCGACACCAACCGCCACTAGGAAAGGCCGCGAATTTCCAAACCCCCGGTCTTATTTAACGATATAATTTAAATCAATCAACTGTTTATGTTTTTTGATTTGGTTTATTGTATCGTCTAAAGATTTTAAGTTCATTGTACCAAATGTTCCACAACTTTAAGCGGCACTTTTAACTTGTGTACTAACAACCAGTGTGCATTGAGAAACCTATCTTTCGACGCATGCGCACTAGTAGAAGTTCACCGTATGACGTATCGCTCGGTCGACAAGGAATTTTGTAGTAGAGATGGGCGCGGATTAATTTGCCAACGCTCCAGCTAAACATCTCTCAGATTCAGATTTCTACCTCGAAGAGGTGGCCCGACGTAGGGATTTGTTTTATTGTTCAGTTTGTTTTCCTACTCCTACTAGCTTGTGCGCTAGCTTAGTTATGACCTCGTTTGTCATTAGTTGTTATTTTTGTCTACTAAGTAGATACGTATAAGGATTTGAATGTACTGCGCTGTAATTAAATTTTTCAGCAATTCCTCAGGTTTTGGTCATTTAAACAAATTCACTTCAGATTTCTTTTGTTTTGGTTTATTCAATCACCGTCACCAGTCATGATACGCCCAGTGCGAGCCAACTGCTTTTGCGCCCCCGAGGCCCTACCCCTAGCTCAACTTTTTCCGAGCTTTCGCAATAAAAAAAAACATTAAAGAAACTTAAATGGCACGTAAACGGCACCACCCTTGTGACGGCACTGCGTCACAGATCCTTATATAATTCGAAAAAATCATTTATTTCATCCCGTCCGGAAAGTACTTTACAGTACTCATATGCGGCCGGTAAGTGAGGTATTACGGTACTAGATACTAGTAGATACTGTAATGTACCGAAAGCCACCGGAAATTCATTACGAACCAATCACAAACTGTTATTAAATCTTTTGACAGTTATTTGACATATAAAAATTAACCTTAAATTAAAAAATAGTGTCAAAACTGCCAAATGTCAAATGATCTAAGAAAATCTACTAGTTTCAAATTATACAAATAGACAATTATTGTCGGGATTAAATAAAATATAGTTCAAATCACGAAAGAAGACCGTTACGTCATCATTATAATTCGTGTACTGCGTTAGTCAAGTTCATGCTTGTTGAAATGGCATACGGATGTAAACAAACTTAAACGTCAAAACATAACCTACAATTTGTCTGTTAAATGTCAGAATAATTTAACGAGCTCGCCTGTCTTTAAATTTGATCTAATTTTATGTTCTTATTGAGGTTTTTTTATGTACCTACTATATATAATTTGGCAAAATGCAGATGTTTTGAAGATTAACTATCGTTAGTTCTATAAAGAACTGTTTTTAATATTCAAAAATCAATGGAATAAAAGAAGCCATTTTTTTTAAATAGCATAAAAGTGGAAAACCAAATAAAAACAATTTGAAACTCAGTAAACTCACCTATTCGGATATATAAAATTCGAAGCACGTCGAAGCAGATTAATTAATGCCTGTTGGACGAAATAAATATATGGGCGGCCAACATAACGTTCTTGGTTTAATCTGCTCGTTGCAGCAGCATTATCAGCAGATTAACATGTTCATAACTTCATTTTTGTTGTAAAACTTAGTATTTCAAACCCTTTGTATTAATAATTATGAAAGTTTGTAAGCTAACCTGGTTTAAAACTAACGTTGAGTTTAAAATACAAAGAGCCGCAATCGCCATTGTCTTGGCCTATGCTGAACCGAGTTAAAAATAGTTATTTATGTATCTAGGGCGTAAAGTAAGCGTTTTTGGTCCGCGGCGTGACGATAATAGCCTGAGACTTTAGCCGAGGGCTATTGCACACCAAGGGCCATAATAGTTATTTATGTATCAAGGGCGGAAAGTAAGCCTTTAGGCCCGCGATGTGAAGATCGAGGCTTTAGCCGAGAGTTATTACAAGCCACGGGCCATAATAGTTACTTATGTATCGAGGGCGTAAAGTAAGCGTTTATGGCCCGCGAAGTGATGATAATAGCTCGAAGTTTCAGCCGAGGGTTATTACACGCCAAGGGCCATAAACGCTTATTTCTTACGCCTGTGATACGCCTGTGACGCACGAACGGTTTATACGGTCAGTTACAAACTTTTCGTAGTCATTACCAAGCAACGGTTAAACAAAGCCAATCTCGTGGTCGTTATATTTGTATATTTTTTAAGTTGCAAAACGGTCGTGCATAAAATAAAATACTAACTGTAACAACGAAATAGACTGAGTTGCACGGAATCAAAAAACATTTTTTTGGCCCTCTAGTAATGACCGACAAAATGATCGAATTACAGCTCAAATCACAACTCAAATTGAACACGACAGACAAACAATAGCCTTTACAAAAGGGGGACTCAAAATTTAAAATATGTCGCGAAATATATTCAATCTTAATATTTCTCTAATAAAACTGAGTGATTATCAGTCAAACAGCGAATATCCAGTAAAATCAGTAATCTTTAATTTTGACACTCGCACTACTCCAATTTAGTTGAATTTAACCGATTCATAAATATATTAATGTAATTATCACATCCGGATAAAGCTGGATGATTTTTAAAATCGCAGTACAGGCACTCAAAAATGTATAAAATGAAGATGAAAGTTAAATAAATCATTATTTTTTATCTTTAATCTTACAATGTGTTACCCTCTAATTCCCTCCCTATAGCACAATTATTAAAGTCTATTAGCTCCACCCAAATAGCTATCAATCACAGTAGCATCTCTTGTATAATTACTTGCCACCCTAGCTCCGCCCTCCTCACCCTTAGATCTAGAATCTTAGTGAAGAGCCATTGGCCCACATCTTCCCCGCCCTTAAACTTAGGTCCTCCCTCCTTAGGCCCTCCCTCCTTAGGCCCGAAAGCTTTACGAAGCCATTGGCCCACATCTCTCCACTCCTAGGATCCCGGTCCGCGCATCTAGCACCGCCCACGTGGTCTCCCCATCCACCCATACGGATGACCTTGAAGTGAGCTAGAACCCGCACTACTTAACTACTGTATAGGTTTGTCAGCAGTGTTAAGTAAGTATTTAAGAATGGTCAATATGACGACAAACGTTTTATAAATATTAGAAATGTAAAAATATTTTGCCAATATATTTTTTTTTAATAAATAAGGATTATAGGAAACAACTACTGGACGGGCAAAGGCCCCTACTCCCATTGAATATTTTTTTTAATAAAATTAATCTATTCGAAAATGTTTATGATATTCGCTTGTTGTGTGCCAATTTTTTAATAATCTTTAAGATACTTACAAATGGTGATTATTTAAACTACTCTTTTGTAGTCAAAACTATGAATTAAAAATTTCAATCATGCTTTAAAAAAAATGGATTTTTTAAAAATTAATAGATTCAGTTCTAACAAATTTTTATAATAATTATGTTTGATTTTGAAAGACTATAATAAACAATACATTGTATATGTAATTGGAGATTTTAAGATAAATAAATTTGGAAACTGTGCAATAATATATAACTTTATAGCTTTTCAAAAATTCGATAATTCGAAAACCGTTAAAGATATCAACTGATTTTTTTTTTTAAACTTGTTCAATATCTAGGCTACATTTCATTCACTGCATGTATATACAAATTTTGGAAATTTCTACGAGGTTAACATTATAATAATAGATATTTTTAAAAATTTCTATTAATTTGTCCATTTGTTAAGATGACAGAGTTTTATAAATATTTGTTTAACTACGCAGGAAAGTGCTTGATTTTTCCCGAAACCACAGCAAACTATACAACTCCCCAGTTATGCATGACTTTTTCTACGACCATTTTAACCGAAAATATTAAAAATATACAAATCAACAGGACCGACACAATAAAAAATATTATGACATTTACACACCGCCGTCAAAAGCAACGGAACAACATTTATCTCCAGTTGGAAAGTTTTATTTTACATTGTTTTTGTAGCATTTCTTTAATTAATATTATCTCTCTTTACATTTAATTACCTTATAATTAAAGCAACCTACAAAATTACCCACAGAGAACAAATCAAAAACATAAATAATTTATCATTAATTTTGTAGCTAGATATCGAACTTGTGGAAGAGGAGGCGATGTAAAACACATCGGCAAAGAGAATAAACTTTTGTAGCTTCTTCAAAATAAATTGCTTTCTTTTTAAAAAGCGTCTGTTGTGGAAGGTCCTATAGACTTTTTTAAATTTAAGGAACCACCACCTGTTAAATTATGCAGAGGAACATAAAAGGCCGTTCCCTTTCAGAAGATGGCAAGGAATATTTTTAATTTAGAATCTAAGTGACTTAACGAAAACCAGTTGCGGTCGAAGGAGGGGTAAAGGAGTCCAAATCTCCTCCCATATATTTAATATTTTTGACCACTTTTTTTTTAAATTTTAAATTTTTTTACATTATTATTTGCAAAAGACAAAAACTTCTCTAAATTAAAAATCATTGTTTGAGAATATTGATATGCACAAGCACAACTGAGATAAGTCATGGAATGGTAATTTTGTTAATTAAGTGTGTAGTGCAAGACAAGGCAAGTGTACAATTTGGATCTGCTTTTTCCGTCTAGTTGGCCGGAAAAATTTCTTATTTATAGTAAAGATCGAGGAGTCGAGTTCAGGACTTTCAGGATTTTAATATTTAGATTTTCGAGAGCGCCGGTGTCTGGCCAGAATTTCTGGCACGTGTCAACGAGGTTACGCTGCGACTGCTGCGATGAATATCAAACATTCTCGTTCGGTTCTCATATACCAAAGAGTTAGAAGAATGATTCTAATCACGTCGCGAACTAATAGGAAATCAGTAGAAGTTTTATGGATATTTTAGAATATATTTTAAAATTGATTTTAACACTTCTCCTCACAATTTATTTTACTTTGTTTCTGGTATGGTAATCTTTTCGGTTTCTCCGCAACAGTGAGCTCCTATTTCTAATTTATCTACATCCATTATCCTACTGATCTGCACTATGGCAATAGATTCGGGTAAGATTGACTTTTAAACAATCCTTGTAGCGACAGCTAACGCCAGCGTGCCGCATTGTGTTCAATAGTGTGGATTTTGGGAGCAGGATATGGTCCTTACTTAATTGCATAGGATAGAGAAGCAAGGTTGAGTGGAGCGAGTAAACATTTAGGACGGCACAGATTTCAAATACAATGCTGCATCACGCACAGCCGAGGATTTTCGTGTACTGTACCTTAGATAATAACTTCTCCAAAAATTATCAAATGTACAGGGTTTATTAGGCAACGAGATAACATGCCTAAGTTTTTATGTGCAAAACCGGTTTATTTATTCTGGAGAGAGCGCCACTGTTCGTGATTTTACACATTCTGGTTTTGGCAGGATCTAATGGTCTTCAGTGCGAAAGCAACGACGAGGTCTTGACCTAGTAGTTTGGGTGCAGTATCTGTTTATCCTTGTAAGGAGGATCTTAGTATTTAGTCCGTTTGTTCTTCTCCTTCAATGAAATAGTGTGACGACGCTTACTTATATCGACGTTTTCTTACGTAATCTTTTTAAAGGGAAATCTCGGGAGCCAGTCCTTTAATTTTTAAGTGCAAAGAGCTACACTTTTTTGGCTCTCCTATTGGAAGAACAACCCTGAATAGCGAAACAGCGGAGACACGGAATAGCCAGAGGTCGGAGCTAGAGATCTATCTAATGGATTTCGATCATGCTGCTCAAACGGGTTAATCAGAAATAAATGACAGAAATAATAACTCGTGAATTTTACCTCTTTAAAATAACGTATTTATTCAGAAATATTTAGAAACAGTATAATTAATTCTACTACCTCCACGACTGTACAGTCGAGTATGTATAAAACTATTTCAAAATGATTAAAAACAAGTCAAGCTGGCCATCAAGAGTCTTTACGCGATTTTACGTCGGAATTTTTGGATACGTGTGATTAATGAATTTCTATGTACGACAAGCAAACGGACCTTTCCACTAGGATGTATTATGCACGGCGGGCAATCGGGTAGCTATAGATACTGTAGGCTATACGGAATTTTTAAATACACGGCAAACTACTGCCACAAACGTAGAGCTATTTGTGAATGATTATGTTAATGAACATAAGTTTCCCGAGTCAACTCTATGCAGATCACCTATATGGATGGCCCCAGCGAACAAATCCAACCAGTTGATGCATATAATGACTATCTGGTTTATCGTAGGTTTTCCGGTAACCTATTATGCAGGGAGGCTTTTGAGGTGGCCCCAGCGAACAAACCTCAGCAGCTGTTGCATATATTAGCAAACAAAAGACCAACTATTACTATATTACTAATTAGCTCTGGTTTGATTGGGTAGTCTAATACAACGATAAGTATCTATACTTGAACTGAAAGCAGTACCTGCAAAATGCAGTGGACTATGTTGTATTCTTACCAAAATTATTTTCAAATAATTTTCTGACTGACTTTACTATTTAACTCGGAGCAGCGACGCGAAACTGTGGACGGCTTTGGTTTGATCTGGCACTTCTGGAGGTGGATCGGATCTTCTCGCGGACTATTTCGGAATGCACCTGGACTGCGGACGACTTTCACGGAATGAGCTGAATTGCTGCCGGTTTTCTTGGAATGAGGAACGAAGTGACCGTTCCTCTCCCTTTTGTAACCTTTATGACGTATTTAGGTCGCGTGATAGAGGTCACCGACTTGAAACGTCGGACTCGGATACACAACCCGGCGTAACTTGCAGAGGTCCAGCGGATTATGCAATTTGGCGCATCAATTCAGAACGTATATAACCGGAAATGAGTTACTGGCAATTTATACACTATATTTAAAAAAGAAACGGATTAAAACGTAACGAATGATTTTTATTTCCGACTCGGCCATTATTTATAATAATTCACGGATTTTGCTTATACGAGGGATTGTCGAAAATTAATCAATTAATTACTTGATTGCTTGTTTACCAGCGGACTTTTTAACAACTCATTTATAACTTAACTAGAACAGGACTTACTTACTAAAACTAGCGGCAGGGTGTACCCAAGTGACGGTAATATTTAAAGCTAAAATGAACATTCCTTGATTGGAAAAATCAGTTCGTTACAATAGTTGTCTCAGTAGTTGCTGAGAACTGAGATGAAGTGATTTTCGTCTGATAATAAAAAAGCACTATGTCAGACTTAGTGGATTAATTCAGTTTCACTGCCGAGAATAAATAGTTCCAAAACAATTAATATTTTCAGTTCTCGATTGATTTATTTGGCAGACGCCGCTTCATCAGCTCCGTTTCGAAAGTCTTCTCGTTCAATGGCGAGTTTATATTCTACTCTTTGCTGTCTTAAGTCCTGTGCTGTGCCTACTTCTACGTTTTCATTTTTGTTACTTATCATACCTAATGCATTTGTGAGAAATGTCATGCAAACGAATTTTATTGCTTTTTAGAATTAGGGGCGAAATGCCTGGTTACGCAGCAGTAAATTGCAGTAACTCTGCAAAAAGGGTAATTTGCAAATAAGCTCTGTGAAGAGTTTTATATCTTTTTAAGACGTTATTTAGAGGAATATAGACTCGCATTTTGTCGTAAATAGAAACATTTACTAATTCAAGGAACACCTGAAAATTTGGTCACAATTTCTCACTGTATATCTTCGGTTAAAGTTGACCGATTTAGATACGGTTTGCAACATCTCGACGGAAAATTCATTGGAAATTTATACAGGGCTTGGCAATTGTTATGCCATTTGTATCCTAAGATGTACAGGACGATTTTCAGACCCCTTGCATTTTCCAAGAAATTTAGCAACCTACCAATTCCTCCCAAATTTTTTAGGAATATTTTTAACTACTTGGTTTTAATCCTTGGACTAATACCCCGAAACGGTTTTGCCATTTTTGGCCTAACTTTGTTCTTTATGGAGATTTTTCTTCGAAAAACTTGACGTGACGCTTCTTCTTCTTTTATAATTGCTTAAATGCGTTTTTATCGAGCTATTTTTAGATTTCGCCAACCTCTTGGATTAAACTTTTATTGTAGCATGCCGTTTACAACTGCAATCGGTAGTACACAATCTTTATTTACCTACGTGGTTTTTATAGCATTATAAAATCTGGCTAATCTAATTGTCAGGATCATTGTTTTCTTGTCCCTCAACTCCGGAAAGAATCAATGCTACCATTACCCAATAACCATGTTTGGTAAATTGGGAGTGTCCAATGTCCATGTCGTCCATCAGATTAAATCCGATTTAAGTAATTAAACATTGCTCCACGCGAAAAATACTAATAGTAAATGTACCATTTATTAATAGGGGTGAAAGCATTCCACCGCGTCCGGTACTTATTTTATTTAACGCTAATCTGCTAATCACTTCAGCATTGGAAGGAATGAAAAGGATAATCTACAGGTTACCTTGCAAACACCGATCACGCGCCCATCTCTAATTCTCTATAATTCTCCCCTTCGCAACAGTCTTATGACTACAGGAAAATAAAAAGCGATTTTTATACATCACCTTTTCATCCCGGCACAAACGTCCAGACATTTAGGGCGATTTATTTTCTATATGGGCAGTATAATAGTGATATCACAATAAACGATTACCTTGAGTATGAAATGTTGCTGTAATTTTCCGTTATTATATTTAGAACGCTTACGTACTGCGTACTTATTAATACAGATATTGCTGCGAGTTGTACGGATTCGTATGATTTTCGGCCGATGCTTTGATGGCAGAAACGTGGAATAATGCCTAAACCTCCTACAGAAGGTACTGTCTATGTTTAATTAACTAGTTTCTACCTGATTTGATTAATACTGAATGATCATATTAATGCATCCTCCCACGCTGATACAGCAAGATTGTTTTACAGTTTACCTTTTTTGTAAGGACTGGAGGGAATAAAGATGGCGCAGGTGCCAGGGCCTGCTGGTAATAATGAGAAAATAATATAACATGTTTTTTAAAGTACCCAAGAACACTACTTAAGGACCAGAAAGAGAGAAATATTTATTTTTTCATTTTGTTTCAACATTTAAGAGCACAACTGTAAAATAATAATTTCACAACGAAATATAATGTCGGTTCAATCCAGACCAAGTTCACAGAAAGAAGGAAATATAAGATTTCAGTTTTAGTATTTTAGTACTTTTCAGTTAAAAAGAAAAAGTTTTAAGCATATTTTCTGAAGCGCCCTGGCCAGCACGTTCACCCGATATAACCCCGCCAGATTTTTTCTTTCGGGCATATGTCAAGAATTATGTTGATACGCAAAACTTGTTTAAGAAATCGGTTTTTGAAGCCTTTGAAGCCACTAATTACTATTTTTAACCACTAGTAGATATTCACTACTAGTCACTGTTCGTTTTCTGTTCCACTTTCCATTATTCAACTGTCTACAGTGGACCATCTTGGTCTTTATATAAGATGCCCGTTTTTTGACCCGCAACATAAAATAAATTATTGACAAAATTTTTGTTTTAACTCACCACAAAATTCATTAATTTTTGGTTGGTGACCATAATGAATGAATTTTGTGAAATTAATGAATTTTGTGGTGGGTGCAGTATCTGTTTATCCTTGTAAGGAGGATCTTAGTATTTAGTCCGTTTGTTCTTCTCCTTCAATGAAATAGTTGTCTCAGTAGTTACTGAGAACTGAGATGACAATACTTTCGTCTGATAATAAAAAATACTATGTCAGACTTAGTGGGTTAATTTAGTTTAACTGCCGAGAATAAATAGTTCCAAAACAATTAATATTTTCAGTTCTCGATTTGTTTATTTGGCAGACGCCTCTTCATCAGCTCCCTTTCGAAAGTCTTCTCGTTCAAAGGCGAGTTTATATTCTGCTCTTTGCTGCCTTATGTCCTGTGCTGTGTCTACTTCTACGGTTTTATTTTTGTTACTTATCATACCTAATGCATTCGTGAGAAATATCATGCAAACGAATTTTATTGCTTTTTAGAATTAGGGGCGAAATGCCTGGTTGTGCAGCAGTAAATTGCAGTAACTCCGCAAAAAGGGTATTTTAATGAAACGCAGTGCATTTTTTTGCTAAAAATAAATTATTGCCAAAATTTTTTTTTTAACTCACCACAAAATTCATTAATTTTTGGTTGGTGACCATAATGAATGAATTTTGTGAAACGAATGAATTTTGTGGTGAGTTAAAAAAAAAATTTTTTCAATAATTTATTTTCAGACGTTTTGAATTTTTTAATCCAGTTTTTATCATGCATTAAAGAAAATCCAATAAACTTAATAATTGTATGTTTAGATGAGATGAAACATCAATGTGAGTATATCAAATTGGATATGTTTTTTGTTATTATGCTTGTATAAAGCCTAAATAAAGTCAATTATAAATAAATACACTCCATTAGGAACAAAATTAATTAATTAAACTTTTTTTCATGGAATTAATTAATTAAATGTTTTTTCAACCCGATGTGACCTAAAAATTTAACTTTGTTATAAAAATTTCAGCCTTTCGTTATCTTCACAATCACAACAAAATAAAGTTAATATCTGGTTGGCCCCCCTCTGGCAGTTATAACTGATATGATATCTCTAAAAATAACAAAGCTATAAAAAAAAATTCAAATTAGTTCTTTAGAATTACTTATAAATCGTAACGAACATGCCTTTAAAAATCTCACAATTTTTTTAGGGATTTGGGAGAAGACAAACTTTAACATAAATGTAAGGGTCTAGATAATCACCCTGTAGACAAGAGAAACACCCACAATTTAAAAAATCTATTTACGATGGACGAAAGCCAATGATGAGGTTCAAATATTGCCCATATTTTCCCAATATCCATTTCAATTGTGCACCAGTTTATATAAAAATATAAAGTTGATGATGGTTACTCGAAGATGAAACGTCGAATAAAAAAATTAGTAACGTCTTTAAGTTCATTAAAAGCTGCTAAAAAAATATTTTTATCAGTATAGCTTTAACTTCCTATTAACGCTAGAATACTCGGATAATGAGTGTGTGTCCGTTGCTTTTAAATGGGTAGCTCTTAGTTCTTTTTCAAAATAGAAGCGTCAGTGTTTTCGAAAAAAACACATAATCAATAATTCGTAGATCGAGGACATATGGTAAGAGTTACAAAAAGGCGAGTGTCAATGGCACTATCGCTCCCTGAAAGCATCCAATTCAGTGAAGGTCTAATGCCCCGTGTCTAGTATATCCATATGACACTTTTAAACTAGCTTAATTTGTGCAATTAAGGGGAGATAATTGAGTACACTCGACAGGGAATTTAATTATACAGAGCAGGGCAATTGCGTCCGACTTCGATATTTCAGGTCCTAGAAATTTGATTTAGAAACTTCACAAAACTAGATAAACGAGTCTATAACCGGTAACTATCGATTCTACAGGGTAAGCCAAGATGATTCTATAGAGTCATATGCGTTTTTTAAATGAAATGAGGTACATTTTTATAACACTTCCTCAACCAGGACATGGTTCCAGTTTCAGGAAGAATTAATGTTTCGCCCAAGCATTATAAACGTTGTGGTCAAACAACTTACCATTTTATTTAGAACTTATCAAGCTTGGCGATTTCGCACACAATTAGCGGTAGCTCTTCAGTAAATATTCTGGCTCTGAAAGGAGACCATCGTTTAATTAATCGATTTTAACTAGAGATTCATAACATATTTCAAAGCAAACTAATTAATTATAAAATCATTAATTAGAAACGTTCTATTACAAATTTAATTATCCGCTGATGTAGAAAAGAAATCGTAATATAAAAATTCAGTATTTTTAGGACATTCGTTTATTTATTTGTTAGTTCGTTTGTAACAAAATGAGGGCCATAAGAAATGTTTTCTAATAATTTTCCTCAATTAAATTTAATCGTTCATCAACCAGGACCCACTAATTGCAGGTGTAAGAATTAATGTTTCATCCGAAGTAAGATTTTCTGAACGGTCCCAAATGGGCATTCGTTATTTTAATTTTGAAATTGGCGAAGGTTCCTTTCCTTGTAACATATTTTATTTTAAAATTACTAACAAGCTGGAACGAAATTGTTCATATTTACAGGAAGTGTGAAAGATATAATTGGCAACACCCCAATTAACTGTGATTCATTTCCAAGGCGATGAAAATAATTGTTTTTAATTATTCAGAAAGGAAATATTTGTCCAGTATCTCCCATTGATATATTTACGTTATTATTTACTTTACCTTGAGCTAAAATAGAATTAAACAGTGTGAAACCAATATGGGAGTCAAATCAATAAATACGAGAATTTAGTTGTTATAACAAATATTTCAAAAAGCATTTTTTCTTGTAAATGTTTTCATATACTGCACATGTAGGTGTAAGAATTCCTTTTTCAGATTCTCAGCCTGTTCCGGGTTGACTCTTCAGTTATCGATTAAAAAGATTATCTATCGTGTCTGCAAAGTTCCAAAACTGTGGAATAAACTTACATTAAAATATCTGACTTACTTTTATTTCAACCTGCTCCTTCGCCCATTTATCGATACACTTTATTCAGTTCTATTTACATACCAATTATTTACAGCCGCTATCAAAATTTAACAGCGAAGGTCGTACCATTGTTGACGGAACAAAAAGTTAAATTTTTAAAAGTATTTTAGACTATTGGACCTTGGCAGTTTAAATCGATTTAGCACAAATTGCTTACGGAAAAAATAATTGAATTAGAAACGAAATGACGTTGAATCGATTGTTTTCGTCCAATTATTTCGACTGGATCTTCATTTATCCTAGAAATTTAAGTATTTTATTAAATTGACTTCTCAACATGTGAATATTTCAAAAAAGTACTTGTACGAAAATCAATTATGAATGTAACAACGACAGCGAAAATATAGAACATATAAAAGCCTTCTTAAAGTTTCATTTTCCCAATTTTCTTTTCCCCTTTATTCTTTCGTTCTCCACCAACTTCCTCATTTAATCTTAAGTTCGCACTTGTCGCCCCTTTTTTCATATAAAGAAGACATGTGTGGAATAAAATAATCTAAATGAGTGAGTACTGAATATCGTATGCCTTCCGATACATTATGAAACGTAGGTGCATTATTTATTTATGAAGGCCGCCATACTTTTACTCATTAGAAATACGAGTAGTTTTTGAATAAAACGAAGTCAATTTTCATAATTTTGATTTTGTGAGAATTTTTATTTTATTGGCTGGAATCAGATTTACGAATTCGAGCACTCAAGCAAGTGCTTCGACCCAGCAAACACAGAGTGTATTTGTTTTGTAACGTTAAGTCACAAATAAGTAACTCTAGAAGCATATTTCAAAATGTGAAACAGATTCGTAATTATGGCAATATATCTGTACCTGAAAGATTTGTTTTGAAATTGTTTAATATAGTATAAAACATCTTTGTTGGGTTTGAAAAAAATCGAAACTGTTACCTATCAAATGTTATTCTTAATTCGACAAACGTAAATGTTTCATAACTTACAAAACGCCATACTTTCAATGGTTAAAATTTGAGAATATTACGCAATTGTTGATACGGTATTCCTTTAGTAGCTATAAACTGAAACAATTACGGAATTATTGAAGCAATTAATTTTCAGTTGTGAAGTGTTGAAAAATTTACATAATTAGTAATACGTTACATTTTCGCTATACATTTTCAAACAAATAAGTCGTTTCTATAGGCTAGAATTACTTCTGAGAGAGAGATAAAATTCAAACGACCAATAGAATCCTGGGACACTGCGCCAGCAGCGCAAAGAACTGTTTCCGGCTTCAGTACAAGTTGGTCTGACTGAATGTGTAGAGTGAGTAATTAATTGTGTACTTACATGTGTGGTATAAACAAGTGGTCTTGTGCAAAAACTACTATTGTGAAAAATAATTACACAATATAGGTATACACGGCGTAACTGGTAGGTAAGTTCTAATACTTATAGACCTAAAATTAGATAAGTTTTAATTGTATGTATTGTAAATATTAATTTCCTGGGCAAGATATAACATGGCGTGGGCACATTAACAGCGTGGGTAGCGGATCTTTTTACTAGGTACCTATAAATCGAATAATAAAATAAACGCTTTACTTAAAGAAGTAATTCTTCAGGTGATTTGAAGTGAAGAAAAGTTTATATGAACATATTACGTTCTAAAGATTTTTGTTTCTGAGATAAGCGGGTGTTGAATATTTAATTTCATTTCTGATTTTATCTAATTTTCCACAATTTGTAACATATGAAACTGAAATTTATGGATTCGATTTTTTTAAGTTTTGCAACATTGCACACTTCCGATTTAAACGTGGAGGTCACAGCTGTGACAAAGACATTCCGCCGGTCGTCCACTTTCTTCATTCTTCCTCTGTGCCAAAGATATAAAAAAACATCACATAATTAAATTACCGACAAGGTCTGTTGTCTGTCTGTTTCTTATATAGGTACTTCGAACGATAAATTATTCAAAAAAACTTCACAAAAAGGCGCTAATAAAGTTGGCGCATTTGATGAAATGTGTAAACACTGGTATAAAAAATATGACTTCCGAACATTGATAGTGGTCCGGTAAAAGCTAATGAACAAAAAACAAGATCAACCTTGACCCGAGCCTTGACCTATCTTATATTCAGTTCAGATGAGATAGGTCAGTTAAATTCAAAATGTTGGCGTATTTTATTTCTTTTTCTCGAAAACTACCGCGTGTATTTCTTTAATTTTTTTATTTGGATTTACCATCCCTTTGCAACAAGCTTCTTTCTCTCAGGAATAATAATATGTAATTGTTTAACTTCATTTATTTTATTGAGTGGGCTAGAGTTACATATAGTACATAGGTTTCATAAGTTTTACAATCGAAATCTTTTTCTCATTTCATCAAATAAAAACCTAGTCAAATTTTGACAATCTCCCGCCTTCTCTTCTTATTATTTAAACTAGTTACAGAGTTGGGTTAGCTCACTCACCTTAAGGAGATAAATAAATTGGGGTTCACCCTGTACAGTGTACATTGCTAGTTTGATTAAGAATTGATTTTTATTTGTAGATTCATGCAGGAAATGCTTTCCATTTATGACAGATGCCAATTTTGAAGGTGCGTGTAAGGACTGGTTTAGAGCGGCCAGCCAGAGATTGAAGAAAACAGAGAAAATGAATTATTTTATTGTACAATGGACAATAAATTGTTTTGAACATCTATTTGTCAATATTTTATCTTTTTCCTTTATTTTATAGGATTCCTCCAAACATATTAACAGTGAATATTAAGGATTAAGGATTAATTTCGCCTAGATATAGAAAAGAGCTTATCTTAAAAGGATTTATGGTCTAAGTATAAAGATGAGAGATTGAGAATGTGAATTTTGTTAAATATTGCAAAAAGTGATTTTAAAGATGGGTCCTGAAAAAGTAACGAGCCCCCTACTAGAAAAATGTGACTGAGGTCTCGTCCAAGAAAAATTACTCGTCCAATAACAAACGAAGCCAGGTTTGCTGTACGTGCATAAATCCACCCCCAGCCCCCGATCGCTCACCTGCGCACTCCCGATCATTGAGTCTTTTTTGTTTTTAAATGTATTTAGTATAGCATTTTACAGACGCCTCCAAAAATATAACTGGCTCTATACTGTCAGTACCTACATGTTGTCGAACAAATTACTTATTCACTGTTACTCAACTCGCGAGAACCAAAAAAGTTTCCGCACACTTTTTCGTTTTCGGGTTGTTCAACAGTGAATAGGTAATAAGTGGTTCGGCAAAGATGGACATGTATTGATTGATAGGGCCTGTCATATTTTTGAGCGTCTGTAAAATGCTACTATATGCATTTAAAAAACAAAAAGACTCCAATGATCGGGAATGGGAAGGTGAGGGATCAGGGTGGGAGGCGGATTTGTGCACATATAACAAACCTGCTTTATTATTGCATTATTTGCATAATAAATATAAAACAAAAAAGAAACTGATTTGAAAGTAAATTGTAAAATTTATATTGCCTATGATAAGCAACTTTTCTGAAATTAATGAGCAACCTTACCCAGGCAACACAGTTTGGTTTAAAATACGTTTATATACATATAAAATGGTATAAAAGTTGGTTTAGTATAATAAATATACGTTGTTCGTAAACAAAAAATAAAACAAACGTATAAAATACGTTTAATAAACGTGACAGAAATCAGGCTTGGTTGAATTATGGTATAATATTAGTTTCTTAGTTTATAATATTATATTCGTTTTTTAAATTATGTGTGTATAGACGTTTTTCGTAAACATATTATAAACTAAAGTATAAAATACGTTTAATAAACGTGACAGAAATCAGGCTTGGTTGAATTATGGTATAATATTAGTTTGTTAGTTTATAATATTATATTCGTTTTTTAAATTATGTGTGTATAGACGTTTTTCGTAAACATATTATAAACTAAAGTATAAAATACGTTTAATAAACGTGATAGAAATCAGACTTGGTTGAAATATGGTGTGATATAAGTTTCTTAATTTATAATATTGTATTCGTTTTTTAAATTACTTTTGTATATACGTTTTTCGTAAACCTATTGTACACTAAAGTATAAAATACGTTTAATAAACATAACATAAATCAGCAATTGGTTGTATTATGGTGTAATATAAGTGTCTTAGTTTGTAATATTGTATTTGTTTTTTAATTATTTTTGTATAGACGTTCTATGTAAACATATTATAAACTAAAGTATAAAATACGTTTAATAAACGTGATAGAAATCGACTTGGTTGAATTATGGTGTAATACCTACCTATATCTTAGTTTGTAATATACGTATGTACATACATAAAGTATAAAATACGTTTAATATAGGCTGTCCCCCCTCTTCATTCCCGCGTACACACGTGACATACAGACGCAGTGTAGACTTCTAGTGAGTTCTACTCCTAGTTTAGTGTTTAGTTTCTTTATGACTGTCTTGTGTGTTGCTATTGTGTAGTGTTGGTGGAAATAGTTACTTATTTAAATAAAGGATAATTATTTGTTTTAAATATTTTTTTATTGCCTACTTCTTACAATAATTCTGAACATTTATGTTTAGTATTTTACAACTTTTGCTGCATTAATTTTATTGTTATGTAAGGAGCAAGTATTTACTTCACATTCGATACTAAATCCGGTTGACTATAAGTTTACTTATTTCTGTATTTTAAACCTAAATTTATTTCCATATTAACTACTAAGTAAATAAAAATAAACAGGATTTCGATATGTACAGAATTAACTTTAATTTAAAATATTTACCTAATCTTAATAAATACGTCTATGCTGAACTTATTTTGAACTTATCTTATTCAATTGTATGTGGCCTACGAGGTAAATGTATTTTTGATATACGTATTTAATATTTTAATATAAATATGTATAATATATGTCTATATTCTACGTATTTAATATGCTTTCGCTATACGTATTTTAATTCTAATATAAATACATATAACATACGTCTATAATCTACGTAATATATTTGTTTCCGCCACACGTATTTTAATTTTAATATAAATACGTACAATATATGTTTACAATCAACATAATAAATATGTTTTCGCTATATATATATCCTACATTTATCATACACGTTTTTTAAATGTTAAATAGTAAACGTTTTTTAGACTGACATTCTTCCATATTATATATGTTAATACTAAACCGTATCCATACTTTATGATCTACATAAAAAAAACGTTTTTTCAAGTGAAATGTGTTGCCTGGGTAGTTTCTAATAACTTGCAACTGTTGTGAATCTGTACTTAAACTAAATTTGCATAACGGTTGCGAAGTATTTATATAAGTTTTGTATTTACAAATAACTTGGTGAATGAAACTGTAAGAGCCTAAATGTTTCAAGATATTTTCGGAGTTAGATTTTGGTAAAAACGAATTTATTACAAATGTAAATTGGCATTTGTTACGAATATTTTGTTTCGCAATTATGTAAAGTAATAGTTGCAGTTTAATAACGATGCATTGTTGCGGACAAATAAGCAATTTGTCACCAAAAACACGCATTTTTGTGACTGAAACAAAAGTGTAACACGAAATATAAGTAGCGTTAATGTTCCTTAATAGTTACGAAGCGGTGTTTGCTGGGGATTCTCTGAAAAGTTATGGATTTGATGAAGAATCTGCTAGGCTACTTCAAAATAATCTTATTGAAAGGTTCCAGAGAGTTTTATGTTGCTCACAGTATTTAGTACCACAGGGATCCATACTCAGGCCCTTGCTGCTGTCTATACAGGGTGATTCACGAGGAAAGGGTCAAAATGTTATGGTAGATAGAGTTCACTTAGGTGAATTAGAAATGACTATTGAAAAAAGCCTGAGCCTTTTTTTTATTGATCTACAGGGTGATTTATGAGTTTTGCCCAATACTTCTTAAGGTAATATCTTTTAAACTAATCACTAGAATCAGCTCGTATTGTGGGTATATAGTATACTATTAATTGTCAATTTACGTGCATAATCAAAGACAGAAAATTCCAGGGCCGGCTCAACTAATTTTTATTTTTAGGGCTCCTATGAAAAAATTCACCCTGTGTACGTAATTTTTAAATTCTAATACTGAATTATGAAACTACATACAAGAGTGATCGAAAACATGTATTTTGTTGTTTTGCCACACTTTGCGAATTTTAAATAAACGATCAATTTTCGCCAGAATCGAAAGTCTGCACAAAATAAATTTATAAAATTACATTTTCCTCTCTTATTTAAACTAAAATATTTGTTATACAAAATTTTGTGATTTGATGAATGATTAATATGAAATAAATAATCAAAAATAAATAATTTCAACATCAGATTAAGTAATTTTTATTTCTGAGGTTTCTGTGAAAAATCAGTTTGTGTACATTTTTCTCAAATTCTGATACTAAATTGTGGAACTACATTTAAAAATTATTTATTTTTTGTCACAATACATCAATAAACAGAACATTATAAACAACAAATTCACAGAACATAAAACCTTATAACTTATTTTCAAAACGAAAGCCTTCTGCCTCCCTATTTTCTTTGTCGTAAAATTAAATTTTCTACGGCTTTCCTAATAACGACAGGATTATTAATGTTCTGTTTATTGATGTACTGTGATAAAAAAAATAAACAATTTCGTTAATTACTTCCTCACCAAAAGTGAGGAAGATATGATTCGTGAAAAAAAATTTTGAAAATTTTCATTGCATTTCTGGACGATTCTCGACGAATTATGACGATACACAAAAATTTTCTTTTTTTGAAATAAAGCTTTCAAATTTGGTACACACGTTCTAGAGGTCAAGGAAAAGATTGAGTTCGTTGATGAGCAAAATCGGTCCACTGGAATGGGGTCTACCGGACCCCAACATTTCTATTTCTAACTTTACAAAAAAATTTATTCGTGATGGAAGATTATAAATAGGATCTGATATACAACTCATTATAATATCGTGTCCAAATGTTGAAATATACAAAATAAGCCAAAAAAACAAAATACGTACAAAAAAAACAAAATGCGTCAAAAAACAAAATACGTCAAAAATTACTTTTGTTATAAACTCCACCACACGGTGAGGAAGTTTTGATCCCATAATTGGCAGCGGTTTTTTTTAATGTAGTTTCATAATTTATTATCAGAATTTGAGAAAAATGTGTACAGACTGATTTTTTTCACAGAAACCTCAGAAATAAAAATTACTTAATCTGATGTTGAAATTATTTATTTTTGATTATTTATTTCATATTAATCATGCACGAAATCACAAAATTTTGTATAACAAATATTTTAGTTTAAATAAGAGAGGAAAATGTAATTTTATAAATTTATTTTGTGCAGACCTTCGATTTTGGCGAAAATTGATCGTTTATTTAAAATTCGCCCAAAGTGTGAAAACAACAAAGTACATGTTTTCGATCATTTTTGTATGTAGTTTCATATTTCAGTATTAGAATTTAAAAATCACATACACAGGGTGAATTTTTTCATAGGAGCCCTAAAAATAAAAATTAGTTGAGCCGGCCCTGGAATTTTCTGTCTTTGATTATGCACGTAAATTGACAATTAATAGTATACTATATACCCACAATACGAGCTGATTCTAGTGATTAGTTTAAAAGATATTACCTTAAGAAGTATTGGACAAAACTCATAAATCACCCTGTAGATCAATAAAAAAAAAGCTTAGGCTTTTTTCAATAGTCATTTCTAATTCACCTAAGTGAACTCTATCTACCATAACATTTTGTCCCTTTCCTCGTGAATCACCCTGTATACGTTTCAGACTTTCACTCTACAATAACTGTCAACTTCATCATTATGATGACGATACTCGGTCGGGATAATTTTTCTTTTGATACGTCCTCCTTAATAAGTAAGGATTTGCAATCGTTCGTGGACATATCAACTGCTCATAATCTAAACGGGCCACCCCGTACATGGTTAACAGAAGCGGTATAATTTTTTTTTTCAAGTCCACGCTGTGCATTCAAAAGAAACTGTTTTGGACATCCTTGCATTCTAATTTTAGATTATGCGGTTTCATTAATTATCTAGCAATAACTTGTGTTGAACGTCAGCTCTTTAAATAATACTGTGTCATTAAAATTTGATTTGTACATTGGTCTCTGGTAAAATGACTCACACCTCACTGCACTTGGCGTCTTCAAGAGTCCTTAACCTTCCTGACTTTCGAAGCAAAAGGACCCCGTCACAAACAAAATCAAACGATCCATCCTTCTCCCTTTAAATTGTCAAGGCATGCGAGCCTCCGCCAGTCTTTCAAGTTGTGCAGTTATTTACATTTTATTTTATAAATCCCAGCAAAGATATTGGAATACGAATAACCGGTAAATTTATTTCGTTAAGCGACTGGATAATTGAAATTTGGATCCGTGTCCGACTTCCATAAACGTACTTCTAGTCGAACCAATTTATAAATTTCAATTACGCGATAAATTTAATTAACTTATTGGAATCAGCAATCGACAAGAGTATAAATCCATTTATAAACAAACTAATTGTTTATACATTTAAATGCGACAGAGTGGGTCATAGCCATGAATATATTCTAGCAGGAGCGCAGAACGACCGAGCGGCTTTGGAGAGCTCAGCGCTACGTGGACAGGAGCGCCGTCACAGTTTTGCAGTTGGGAGTAGATTTTAATATCAATCAACGAAAACGATTTTTTTGTCTTCTTATTGTTCACACCTCCTTATGTTTATCCTTAAGATACTTAAAAAAACTCCCTTTAATCCAAACTGCTGAAATATGGTCGGTTTAAGAAAGAAAATCTTAACTGGAATCCAAACCAACCTCAGATATTTAATTTGTGGTGCTGTTAAGGAAGCAAATGGAAAATGATTGTATTGACTAAAATTAATGAAAACCATGTTATAAAATAAAAAGTTTGCAAGGATTTTGTATCGGGTTCAATCTGAAAATTTTTGCAATAATCGGATCTTCTTGGTGTCAAAAGATATTTTTCATTGAACTTATGGGTGCCTTGAAAAGAGTACCTATTTCTATTTTTTAACCATTTGTAGATCGCTTTAGACCTTCCTAGATTAGATCCGTACTGGACTGGTTAATAAATCAAAACCAACATGTCATAGAAGACAAAACAAAATTATTAATTTTCCAGCTACTGATTGTTTTTAGGTATCTATTTGTTTATTCCACTATAATGATTTCTAAATACGTTTGTCAATATACACTTACAACAGAGGTTCATGCAAGGATCAAGAATGAATGAAAAGACAATTAATCAACTTCAGCTAATTCAATATCGTTACTACGAAGTTACAATGCTAAATTACCACATTTCCTCGGTTGTTCATTAAGAATTAGTCACGTGGAGGAATAAAAGAAATCTAGTTTATTTACGGTTTTCCCTTGAGATAGAGTAAAGTTTCGTAGGACATGTTTTTGCTACATAGATACATAGTTTCTTCAAACAAGTAAATTAATTTTGGTGTGAGCTTGTGGGGGACGATAGGTAAAACTTTGACCGTAGACTAGTTACGAGATATTAAATTACAAGAGCCTGACTCGGGCGATAATAGCACTAATAGGGAGTATAATAACATCCAATTTTTCTTCAATCTCGGACAAATGAACTAGTAAAAGTTGCATTCGGGCAGTGTCGAGTGTGAATACCTGCCTCCTTATTATTTTGGTAGGATATGATATGGCACACACAATATACCTGATGTTGCTCTCATTAGGATTGGATACATTGTGTATATAAGGTATGGAATAAATTAATTACTTCTGAATACGAACATATTTTGGAAAAATTCTCGGACAGGTCGATTTCTATTTTGAATTGCGCATCTTCTTCTTCTTCTTCTTCTTCGATTTTTTAGCTATGACGTCATCGCTGCTTCGGTTACGACATCATCTTTTATTAAATGGAACACCTTGTATGTTATTTAATTTTTAGAATCTCTATGGAAAGCTGATTTCAAAGACCTGGGGGTCTAAAGTTCATCAGTTTGGAGCTACAGACATTTGAAAGCATTATTTTTTTAAGTTAAATAATTCTTGTTATTGTCATAAATAATACAATACAATGGCAAATTTTCGAGCCACATCATTGGGATCTCGGAAACCATAAGAGATACAGAGTCCGTTAAATTATGGGAAAGTTGCGTAATTTGATCTTTATCAAATTGCCTGTGTTGGTATTTGAAAAATTCCGAATACTTTCCGAAATATCCGGAAAAACCGAAATTTCATAAAATTTTTTAAATTTTTTTCTAACGCTATTTGAAAACAAATTTTAAAACGAACAACACTTTGTCAATTACTACTTATTATCCTCTATAGTCTATAAGATGGCGCTGTCAAATTTGAATTCCGACCATCATCAACTTATTTATTTTTAAATATGGACCTGGATTTTTTATTTTATTTTTTGTTACCATTGGACACCCTAAAAGCTATGACCTATCACAAATTTTGATTTTCAAACGTTTCGATGACAAAAATTGACATTTTCTGTATTCTTTTTAAATATATAATACGACACTGTTTTTAAAACATTCTAAATTTATTAGTAAGGTAATAGTATTTTAAATAACAAGTTTTGAAAATGAATCTTTTCACACGAGTGAGACGGTTTGGTGGGACGAACTGAAACCGAGGCCCACAAGTCGAATGAGTGTGAAAAGATGTTTTTCTACTACCGATCTTAAAGTACTAACTTTCCGCACGCTGTAGAGTGCGTAAAGTTTAACTTTACGCACTAGTGCGTAAAGAGTTTTTACCTTACGCACTAGTGCGTGAAAAAGTAACATACTAAACAGTTGCATACCTATAATAATCATATCTTATTTTAAAAACGTTAAATGTGGTTATTTAATTTTATGTAGTCCATTAATTTAATATCACGGTATTATTATAAAACATACCACCTAATTTTCAGTATTCTTTAACAATAATGATTGAATTTTGAAGTTTCATTTATATTCTTTACATTGACATTAGACAAAGAAATAATAGACATTGATTAATTTCACTCATTTAAAATTAAGTGGGCTATTGTGTGTATTGTGATTTTTAAATGACATATGAAGTTTTGACGTAATAGGTATGTTTTGATGTTTCACATTATTATTAGAAAATTTAGATGCATTTCGGTAGTAGAAAAAATATTGTATGCAATTCGTGCGAAAAGTGAGCTTTTTTCACTCATGTGATTGTCGCATTCGCCTACGGCTCATGCGACAAAATTCCCATTCGTGAAAAAGTCTCACCTTACGCACTTGTTGCATAAATAACTATTTCAAACGTGTTGTTTACAATATTTTTTCTACGATTGGAAAAAAGATAAACAATTTGATAGATATTTTTATTTATGAAAACCAATTACATTAAAAATTAAAATTACAAGTCGGTTACTATGAAACTGAAAAAGCCTAGCCTACCTAAAAAAATACAAATAATAGATGTCCGTTCTGTTTTTGACAGGACTGTGTAAAAACCATGACAGTACTGTGTTTTCGGATTTTTGCACACATCATGTGAAAAATGATAGTTTCGGGTCGTGGTTGCTGTGGGTTTTTTGTAATTTTCGAGGGCAGTCGTAGAAAAAAAAATTAAATATCTAAAATGTTAGTGATGAGAAGCTCTATTAAAAGCGAATAAAAAGTAATTATAATTATAACTGAGGCACTTATTGTAGGTAACTAATTTA
Source organism: Rhagium mordax (assembly GCA_963680705.1). NCBI lineage: Eukaryota > Metazoa > Arthropoda > Insecta > Coleoptera > Cerambycidae > Rhagium > Rhagium mordax. Next base: position 88,660,934 of record OY796658.1, read on the forward strand.
AGTTACAATAGTAAACGTGAATATAATAATTTTTATTTATTTCCTAATCCTAAATGAGTAAATAGGACTTTAAAAAATAGGATAAGTCAAATACAGCTTATTTCTGCAAAATTAACGGAAATGAAAAAGATGGCCTTGATATTATAAAAGACAAAAATAAAATAAAGTGACATTATACTCTGTCTCACCAACAGATATACATAGACTCCGCCCCAAGTAGTAGGAGTAGTTTGAGGCTATTAATAAGAGAAATTGGCTTTCGGTGAGTAAACGGACTTTTTATTTCTTCGTGTTGTAATGTGATTGTGTTTGACGTTATAGGTTCTCAAAAAGATTTTTTCGGTGGAGAAATAGGAACCGCTTGCCGGTTCTGACAGTTCAGTCTAGATAATAAAAGTGATTTAAAATATATTTTTTTCTACCAAATGTATTGAAATGATGAATAAAGCATTCTATTATTATATTACGAGTATATTGATATCTCTCATAACTTTCTTATACGAGTTGTAATAGAACCTTGTGAAATAAAGAGAAAATAGGTAGGTATGTGTTGTTATTTGGACATGTTAAAACTTATAGTTCAGTTCTCGCCTTCTTACAAATGATAGGGTTTTAAAGATTTTTCTCAATAAAAATAAAACAAGATTGGTATAGTTTTTATTGCTTGAACATTCCACGACTATTCGTAAAAAGAACCGAAAGTAATCTTACGATAGATATTAATAAATAAACATGTACATTTCATCGTGTAAAACTGACTATTGCGTACACCGTTCTGCGCTACTATAAAAGTAATGGGGAGGAGTCTATCTATACCTGTTGGTGAGACAGATTTTAGGAAGTAATATTAAATTTTAGGCTGATGCGGTGATGCGCAGATTTCCCGCGGCGGATTGGCTGAGGGTGAAAGGGGGGGGAGAGCTGTTTCTTATTGGCCAGGGTAAGTGGGGCTCTTTCTGATTGGACAGGGTGGGTGAGGCTCTTTCTGATTAGCTGGGCGGGGCACGCTCCGATTGGCAGGCTGGGCGGGGCTAACTTTCATTGGCTGGATGGGCGGGGTTTAGTGGGTTTGGTGGAGAAAAGGGGAGGAGCTAAAAGTGGAAGTTGAGGGGGTGGTCTCAACCGTCCCATTACCTACTAATATCCCTAAATTGGCTTAAAAATAATTTTTAAAAATAAAAATAAGGCGATATAAAAAATTTTTCTAAATATCCCCCTTGCACCTCTATGCTTTATCCTATGTTTTAAAATTCAATTTACTCATTTCGGATTTATTGGAAATAAATAATAATTATTATAATCGTATTTCCCACTGTAACTAGTGTAACTTATATTAGTTAGCTACAATAAGCGCCTTAGTTATAATTATAATTACTTTTTATTCGCTTTCAATATAGGTTTTCATCAGTATCATAAATTTAGATATTTATTTTTTACCTTACTAATGTTGAAAAAATAATTTGTTTTAAAAACAGTGTCGTATGCAATATTTTTAAAAAATACTGAAAATGTCAACCTTTGTCATCGAAAGGTTTGAAAATCAAAATTTGTGATAGGTCATAGCTCTTTGGGGAGTCCAAAGGTGACGAAAAATGTACGTATTTAAAAAAATAAGTTGATGATGGTTTCTGGAAGACGAAACGTCGGATTTCAAATTTGACAACGCCATTGTTACGTGATGTTTTCTCTTTTCGTGTGTTCTTTATATTTAAAATGCGTGATGATTGTTTTTCTGATTGAGATATATATTTTATATGTTGCTATCAATAATATTACAAAAACATCTTTTTTATATATATAACATGCCAACTTTTTTTAATATATCATAACAATGTTAAAATAAGTGAACAACAATGAAGGACTTAACAGCCATCTTGTAGAGGATAAAAAGTGGCAGTGACGAAGTGAAGTGTTTGTTATTCGCTTTAAAATTTGTTTTCAAATAACACCAGAAAAAAATTTAAAAGAATTTATGAAATTTCGTTTATTTCCGGATATTTCCGAAAGTATTCGGAATTTTCCAAATTTTCCGCATTTTGATATAATTGTCATAATTTAACCAACCGTGTATCTCTTACGGTTTCCGAGATCCCAATGATGAGGCTCGAGTAACATAAATGTTCAAATTGAAAACCTTCCTGTGTCTGACAGTATCCCAAACGATCAATGAATTCTTGCTGAACAGTTTCTAGAAGAATGTTATTACATTCTAGTCTAATTTTGGTTTTCAATTCTTCAATACTGCTAGGTTTACATTTGAACAAAACGTTTTTTAGGTAATCCTTCTAAAGGAAAAAATCTAGTGGGATAAGATGCGATGACCTTGGTGGCCATTCAATACTACCACGTCTTCCAATTCACCGAATTGGAAATACTTGATCAAGATATCTTATGAGAATATACCTACTTCAATTATGATGAAGATTTGAATCCATAAAAGTGACACTAAATTGGTTGGGTATAAAAAAACTCGATGCGCTTCTCCAACCAATTTTGCATTATCGACAGAAATTGACATAAATTTGACACGAATTTTCCTTATGGTGCGCCACGATACGTTTCAATATACGAACTGCGAATATAACGAACCGGTTTTGTACATCTTTCGGGGGGGTAAAAAAAAAGAGTTTTTTTGCCTGGAATTCTTCTACTTAAGATCACCCCGTCACATCAGCTGTCTAAAAAAAATACACGTTACGGATTCTAAATCCCAATAATCAATAAGCCATAAATTTGATGCACCTGTGGAGCGTGATAAAATTATTACAAATAATGGTCTCAGTGTGCTCCAGTTTATTAATGTAATTAGAAAGTACCCTATCAAATAATGCAGCACCGGTTTTAAACGTTGACCTAACAATTTCTTTTCACTTTGAAGAGATTCATTCGTAAGACCGCATTACTTTGGCACGTTAGATATTATAGAAATATGAAAAGTAAATTGTACAGTTGACCGAAGAGTTAATATGGTAGAAATAAAATCCTCGGCACGAATTCAAGAAAATTGCGATGATGATACTGTTTGTATAGAAATGAAATAGGAAGCAGAAAAATATTAACGCAATAAATAAATCGATCATAATTTTTTTTTTGTCAAGACATTTGAAGAGAAATTTTCAATAATAGGCAAACTAGAGAATACCTAGATATATTATTTACAAAACTAAATTCACTCTTTAAACGCGATTTCAAATATTCAAAAATTATAAAAATAGCGTTTAAAATTAAAAGCAAAGAAAACATGTTTTCAATTTTACATGCATTATTATTTTCAAGGCGAAAGGTGCCCGGCTCACCTTGTGTATCTGCTAAAATTATACTGGAACAATATTGATACATGTCTTTTCCGGAGAAAAAATAAAACATTATTTTGAACATATTTTTAATTTCTGATTAGCATAATATCTATTACGTGATTCTCTTTTATCTTGAAATCGTAATATGGAAATATCTACCACATCACTTGCACGCGAGTTTGAATCCATATTTGGTGCTTAATATTATAACCAGATCTGGCGTATTCTCGATGTGATGCACGTTTTTGACTTAATATATAATTGTGTTGCTTGATATTCTATGCTTGGCAGCTCAATTGAGATTTAATTTCGCCTTATAAAGACCAAGTAATGTTGGAGTATGCAACAGTAAGTAAGACACAGTTAACGGTCTATAAGGTGAACTTTGCCGGAATCATTGCAGTACAGCTATTCGCTACAGTGGGCTCCGCGAACATCTTAATTTTTGTAACCTAGTCTCTAGTCTAACTATACTTGCACAGGGCCACATTTAAACAAAACGTCATTTATGTTAAATTTAGTAAAATATATAATTAAATTATATTATTAGACAGTTTTATAAATTTTGTGTGTAAATTCTAGTCCGATATGAAAAAAAAATTATTTAAATATATGTAAATATATCTCTTTTGGCCAGAACTTCCTTACTATTTATCACAATTTGGTCAAATATTATACAATTTGTGTTCTTATCACAGTTTATATAATGCCATTTTTAATATTTAAAAATTCCAGGACCGGACTTTTTTAATTCAAGTTTATTTATTTCAGTAGCGAAAATCACCCTGTATAATATTTTTTTCAAATTATATGGAAAATTATAAAAGTCCATACATCAGTAAATAAAAGCATATATGTGAACAGATTTTTTGTCACACCTTTATTGATTTTTTTGCAAGCGATTGAATTTGGCGAAATGGGGAAATGAAAGATAAAAAAATAATAATTTGCTTAACTAAATCATCTAAATAAGAAATAATTGGGTATAACCTTAGTATCTATGTAATTATTATCTAAAATTCATCTAATAATTAAAAATTCCAGGCCGGACTTTTTTAATTCAAGTTTATTTATTTCTGTATTGAAAATCACCCTGTATATTATTTTTTTCAAATTATATGGAAAATTATGAAAGTAAACAGTAAACAAAAGCATGTGAACAGATTTTTTTTGTCGCACCTTAATTGATTTTTTTTACAAGTGATTGAATTTGGCGAAATGGGGAAATAAAAGATAAAAAATTATAATTTGCTTAACTAAATTATCTAAATAAGAAATAAATGTGTATAGACTTAGTATCTATGTATTTATTATCTAAAATAAATCTTTAACACAAGTTCCTTTTAATAATTTACAAATATTTACAGCAAATTTTCAAAATTTTTGTTGCCACCCTCTACTTTGTTTTTTCAAGTACGGACCTGATATTGTTTTTCCTTAATTTATTAGTATTTTTCATCATGATACCAACGACATATTTTAGTTAAACAAATTATAATTGTTTATCTTTCATTTCCCCATTTCGCCAAATTCAATCGCTAGTAAAAAAATCAATAAGATGCGACAAAAATCTGGTCACATGCTTTTGATTACTGATGTATGGACTATTACAATTTCCCATATAATTTGAAAAAAATATTATACAGAGTGATTTTCTCAACAGAAATAAAAAAACTTGAATTAAAAAAGTCCGGTCCTGGAATTTTTAAATATTAAAAACAGCATTATACCAACTGTGATAAGTATTCTCTATCATTCTTAGAAGTATGTACAGTTCGTCATGAAACACCCTGTATACGTATTAGCCAATTTGTTTGCTCATAGCTCGAAAACTAATAATTTTTAAAAAAATATTAGAAAAAGATTTTTAAACGAATGTCATCTAGCTTACTGTGCAATCAAAATTGAATATCCATGGAAAAAAATGTAAAACGCGTCGCGACGCCTATCGTCGATACACCAGGAACATTATTTACCACCAGATTTGTAGAATAAGTTAAGCTCAAAAGAATGTTTCTTAAGTTTTTTAAATATCTCTTCCCGTTTAGGAAAAAAAAGCCCTGGGCGGGAATTACGGAACACCCGGTACAATATCAAAATGTCTATGATATACTTCTCCTTAGTGATATAGTGGGTTGAAATAATCACGCAAAAAACCTTCAAAGACGCCGCGCTCCGTCCAGTTTGAGAGATTTTGAGAATGGGACAGGACTGGCTTCAGTTGTTACTAAATATTGACGATTAATTTTGGACCAAGTTCAATAATTTATTATATAAAAAATAAAAAATCACAAATTATATTATAAATAACACTAAACAAATCACAAGTATGAACAAAAGATCTATTTCAAATAGTTCACTTTATTGGTTAGTTGACAAAATTTTGTGGCACCGTGACACGCTCTTAAATTAAGGTTAGTTTTAATCGTCTCCGGATGAAGCCAACTTAGTTGGCGAAATGCGCGTCGAGTGTTAGTGTCTTGGTGTCTAAGGCACCTAATTCCGACTAATAAATCGTACTTACCAGTAATCTCAGTAGGTTGATTGATCTGTTGCAATTCGTTTGATTATGTTGCCAAATTTCGTCTACTTCAAATATTTCTTTTGATTCTCTGAAATAAAAAATAGGATTATAGCACACGTAGTAATAGAGTGGATAACAAAATACATTATGACAATAAATTACATTAATCGTAAACATTGGATTGCATGTGTTTGAGTCTAACAATAGAAGAAATCATGAATATTCGACGCTGGTAATGACTTTTGTGTGTAACATATATTTTGTTGAAAAACTGTTGCGAATGAAATACGAAAGGTTAAAGACGGGATACAAGAACAAACAAAAGATTAAGAATGGAAAAATCAAGAAGAAGAAAGAAAGAAAAAGAAAAATGAAGGACCATGTAATAGTAATTATGGAACACCAGGAAGTCATTCTTTCAGACACTGAAATCCGTAATTAGTTTGTAGGAGAGTTTTTGCGTTAAACATTTTGAATTTCTGAGGTTTCGATCATCTTGTCGTGGTCTTGTTCTGAAGCGAAGTGGGATTCCAGATTTGAATGATATCAGTTTCTTCTCGTATGCAGGATTTTGACTCAGTCATCTAAGAGATTTATTACTTTCTGTTATATTCATTTATGCCATATATTTCCTTTATTCGCTGGCAAAGCTGTTGTACAGGTGTTTCCTTTGAGTGCTTCATTCTTTCCTTCTCCTGGTAACTGATAAAAGTATCACTTCTAAAGAAGTTCCAATGTCTTCTGTTCTTATTGATTTTGGAGTGACTGCATCAGAATCTAGAGGTGATGCAGATTATATTCACCTTGTTGCTTTCTTGTTCAGGTCCAGATGGGTGCTGTATACTATGGAGGTCAAGGTTTTTGATGTGTTTCATTTGATTCTACTCCTCTTGCCTTGTTGGGGGAAAGTCAATCAATCGTCGACTACTCCAGATCAAAGTTAATCGAAGGTAAAGATCGTAATGCTGATGGTAAGATAACTCATCTAGCTGGCTCCTGCTGTTCTGGATACTCTTCCTCAATAAGACTTAATGGGCCCTTTTCAAAATTGCTTGTCTTCCCTGTTGGTGTGTGATTTTCAAGAATATTGTACTGGTTTATTTTTCTTTACATCTACATGAAAAGATTAGTTGACTTAAAAGTTTTGGCCTCCTGATTCGAAGTGTCTATATTCTCGTTGCGTGAGAAATTTCCTAAGACTAAGGTAAGAAGGTCAAAACGTCAAGAATTAAAAGGGCTCAGCTCAGAGATTGCCTTAGAATTAAAATATCTCCAATAATTTTTGATATTGTTTGCAAAAATATCAATAACCAGAATAATATTTTTGTTACATATTATTTTGTTTCAGGAATCCAACCAAACGGACAGTACATGTGTACAGTTAGTGCCATAATAATGATTAATGAATGTAATAGATTGAACTCAAACGTGACTCTAGCCACGTATTATTTCCGCATTTTTATTGTTTATCTTAATAATTATGGTGGTAATTTATTATTTAGGGCAGAGGTCACCGAGCTAAGGATTGAAACTGGAGCGAAATATTTCTCCAACTCATATTTGACGCGCCGCGCTGGGGGTCCAACTAGTAGCAAATTTAGACCGCCTTCTTTTAAAAAATACGTAAGTATTCTATGCAAAGAGAAATAACTTAGGGGATGCGATTTGCATTAGTAAAAAATCTGAACGAAAATTGCAAGATTGCAAGCCATCGATCACGGGCGATCCCCCTCCGTTAATAGACAACGAGCAAAGCTTAAAGCTTCCCACATGTTCGCGCCCTGTTTTTTACTGTATACATTTTGATTAATCAATCTAATAATAAAAAATATATGTTTCCGATATGCCGCTATAATACTGCATAAAGTCTCGTTTGCGCCTTTTTTTTTCATTTGTATCCATACCTGCACAATGGTTTTCCCGGCGGCGCGCGGCGTGGTCTTTTTATAAAAATGCTCATTGCAGCGTCGAGAGAGTGTATTGCTTTTCATTTCCAGAGTACATAAAGCAAATAAAAAATGCGCCTCCCGACCGGCACTATTCGCGGTGTTGCGAAAAAATTTAATAGAAATAAAAAACGTGAAAACGAATCGATAAATGATTTCACAGATACGGTTACTGTGGGAGTTTTTGTGTCTGAAAGTTATTTTTCATCCTTCATATCTCTTCGATCTCGTTCAATTTCAATTATCCTGATGCGTATTAATACTGGAACTTATTTTAGAATCTCTAAATATCCCAAGTTAAAAAAATTGTTGAATTTGTTTCCTTGTAACGAAGTGATTTTTTCCAATCAAGGAATGTTCATTTTTGTTTTAAATATTACCGTCACTTGGGTACACCCTGCCGCCGTTTTCTAGTAAGTAAGTTCTGTTTTAGTTAAGTTAGTTAGTTAGTTAGTTAGTGAGTTGTTAAAAAGTCCGCTGGTAAACAAGCAGTCAAGTAATTAATTGATTAATTTTCGACAATCCCTCGTATAAGTAAAATCCGAGAATTATTATAAATAATGACCGAGTCGGAAACTAAAACATTCGTTACTAAAACCCGTTAAAATATTAATCCGTGTCCGTTTTAATCCGTTTCTTTTTGCAATATAGTATAGAAATTGCAAGTAACTCATTTTCGGTTATTGACGGTCCGAATTGATGCTCCTAATTGCATAATCCGCTTGACCTCTGCAAGTAACGCCGGGTTGTGCATCCGAATCCTTCGTTTCAAGTCGGTGACCGCCCCTCTATCACGCCACCTAGATACGTCATAAAGGTAACAAAAGGGAGAGGAGCGTGCACTTCGTGGTCTTTTCCGAGAAAGTCAGCAGTAGTCCAGGGTCAGTCCGAGACATTCCGCCGCATCAGATCCGATCGACAGTCATCAATTGAAGCCGTCACCATTTCCGTCCGTACCGCTGCTCCGAGTTTAATAGTAAATTTATTTGAATATAATATTGGTAAGAATACACCGTAGTCCGCTGCAATCCGTAGGTACTGCCTTCAGTTAAGTATAGATATTCAGATATATTATTGTCTGTGAGTATCGCTGTATTATACTACTAAATCAAACTAGGGCTAATTAGTAATACCTCCGTTGGTCTTTTGTTTTCTAATATATGCATCGGCTGGTTAGATCTGTTCACTTGGGACATCTTTAAAGCCTCAATGCATAATGGGTTACCGGAAAACCTACGTTAAGCCAAATAGTCATTATATGCATTAACTGGTTAGATCTGTTCACTTGGGCCATCCATAAAGCTCCATGCATAGAGTTGACTGGGAAAACTTACGTTAATTAGCATAATCATTAACAAATAGCTCTACGTTTGTGGCAGTAGTTCGCCGTATGTTTAAACATTCCGTATAGACTACAATATCTATAGCTAACCGATTGCCCGCCGTGCATAATACATCCTATTGGAAAGGTCCGTTTGCTTGCCGTACGCAATAATTTATTAATCAAACTTATCCAAAATTCCGTCATAAAATCGCGTAAAGATTCTTGATTGCCAGTTTGCTTGTTTATAATCGTTTTAAAATTTGTACATACTCGACTATACAGTCGCTGAGATATTAGAGGTAATTGATTTGTTCATTTACGTTGCTGAATAAATACGTTGTTTTAAAGAGGTAAAATTCAGGAGTTATTATTTCTGTCATTTATTTCTGATTAACCCGTTTGAGCAGTTTGGTCGAAGTCCATTAGATAGACCTCCAGCTTCCGACCCCCGGACATTCCGTATCTTCAGCTGTTTCGCTATTCAGGTTTGTTCTCCCAATAGGAGAGCCAAAAAGTGTAGTTCTTTGCACTTAAAAATTAAAGAACTGGCGCCCGAGTTTTCCGTACAAAGAGTTTACGTAAGTATATAGAAAAAGAGCACCGTTATAAGTAGGCACGTCCATTATATCCTTCATTTAATTTTATTGGGTTCTAAAAAGACAAAAGTTCTACTTTTATTCCATCTGGTCCAATCCAATCTGGGCAAGTGGTAGCCCTACGATATTCTTACTATGATAATCTCCCATAGTAAATTATTATTGATGGTTAAGAATATAATTTATCAAATTGAATATTTATGTATATACTTTCGCTCGATTTCTTTTGCATGTTCCAATACATTTTTCAACATTGCTACGGGAACATTGTGCATCGTATCGATATCACCGGGTAGCTTTCTAAAAGACTCGTAAACATTCCGGTGACGCTCTCATTGTTTCCATCTCCATCTCATTCTGGACTTTCAAGTTTTCTTCACATAACTCGGACTCTTCATTTGCAAACTCCATAAGGAACATTTAAAAAATTGCGCAAACTTCCCATAAGTTTGATTTAATGTCACGTACTCCATGGGTAATATCGTCTAAAAATATTACTATACTCGAGCGTATTATTCAAAATTATCACTCGTGACATGGATCATGACGTTAATTCACAGGAGCGTCAATCAATTCCTTTATTTTTACATCGTTAACAATTGATCCATTATAATAGAATGTAGGAGGCAGCCTACAACAAACTTTGTTATAAATACCTTTAACCCCATTAAGCAAACCTTATACCACCCAGAGGAAAAGTCTTATAGGTAAAGTTTAAAGTACACCTTCTGTGTATACCAAAGCTAGTTCGGATCATATTCTAACGTATGGAAACACTACTATAATTACTATAAACACGCAACTGGCTTAAATAAAGAAGTTTCCAGTACCGATGAAGGGAATTTCCAAACTGTTGCCTTGCAAAAATTGTCACTGTTCTGGTTGTTTCATATCTAATGGATGACAATTTACGTGCACGAATATTTTCATAAGTTTAAACCTCGGTATCGAATATCTCTAGTATTGCGAACACCACGTGGGCGAGTCGTTGGAAAGGTCACAAGGGGGCACCACGAGCATTTATCCGACACCGTGATTGGCAGGCGAGCGTGACGTCACGGGGTTGCCATGGGAATGATTGTTCAGAGCTAACTATTAAAGACCGGCGCCTGATTGTATTTTGAATTGTCGTTTTTTGCTGATAATTTAGTTTCAGCACTTCTACATCCTTAATTATTCATAGTCGCAGTCGGAGCCATTATTGCACGAGTGAAGTAAAGTTGGCTTTGTTTTACTTGAGGTTTTGTTTTAATTAAAAATACCAGGCGACTGATTCAGATTTTAATAAGTAAACAGATAAACAGTGAATGAGTGAACGCGGTCGCGGATCAGGACTTGTCATTTCCGTTTTCGAGGCGTCGATTTATGTAAATTTTAAGACGGCAAATTTGTGAGGATTTTATTGGGACTTGTTGAATGTGCGCTCGTTCAGTGCCCGCCTCATACCAGTCATACCGGGAGTTGTTTTAAAGAGAAGCACTTAAAGAACTTTCCGAATTAATTGAGCTACCTTTTTGCTCCATAACGAAATTAATTTATAACGTCAGAAGTTATTAAAGTAACAAGAATGGATAAATAGTTTTGCAGAAACTTCCTTCATGTTGAAAGTAGCGCCAAACTTTACCTTATTTGGAGACTGTCTAGCACATTAAGTGATTTGTTTCAAAGTTATCTGCAATAATAAGTGCATGGAGTCTGATGATTTAGGCATCCAGACATTAAGAAAATATTTTATTGATTCAGCAAGCCCCAAAGCGTCAATTACTGAAGAACATAACAATGTTGTAAACCAAGAGTTATTATTATAGCTATATATAAATGGCATAAGTTGTTTTATTGTTATCCCACATACATATTTTGCAATTGTTGATTATTTAAATTATTTTTATCAGTTACAGCTAAATTCCTGACCAGCTCTTTAATATGAACTTGACCTGGTAATAAATTCAATCGAAAAGAGAAGGTTATTTTAAACGATTACACTATCACTAGATAACGATGTTAACGACTGTATTATTAGATAAATGCCTTCTCATAATAAAACTAAGTAGAGACACTTTTGAAAAACAGTACAGAGTATAACGCCCCTCTGTATCTTGCCTTCGTGGACTAACACTAACCGCTTGATGCAATCAACCACTAGGACTAAATGGACTAGGCAGAACAGACCCACAATCAGTATAGATAAATGCATATGCCAAAATGCGACAATAAGCCTTAGATGAAAACCTGATGAAAAGCTGTTGACCAATATAGTGTAAATTGGAAAAGATATCATCAAATGTCTTCACTATAGAGGACATATTCTAAAATTTTGAGTGGGAACCGAATGGCGTGAACATAGACAAAGGTGAATGGAGAATGGACTACCAGAGATCATTAATGGCTTCACACTAGATGATTTATATATTTAGGGCACAGAATCAAATTGGGCAAGGAAAACCAAACGACTGAAATTTAGGCGTAGGTATCAGCTGGAGTGCTTTTAGAAAGCCTGTTTACATCCTGAGACACGCACGTGTCCCAATAAATTTGAAACGAAGTACTGAGTCTTGGGTCCTCCCGGTGACAACGCATGATTTTGAAAGTGTAACTCTAACAAAAAGAAAAATGAAAAGAATATTGCTGAGACGGGACAACTTGTCAGCAAATTAGACAGAGAACCAAAACAACCGACGAAGTGTAGAAAGTCCGACTCCAAGACTGACCCCACGAAGCGTTAGAAGGTGAGTGGAAGATGGTTTCCTGCGGCACACTCTAAAGAAAGATGAAGGGTACTAGAATAAACTTTACATTTGGTAGTAGGTGATTAAAAGCTAGAAGAAACAAAGGAACTTGTCTTTTAAATAAAGAAATGCTATAAAAAACCGACATGTTGCATGCTGGGTGAATTACTTCCAATTACCCATTCCTATTACAGAATAGAGTGATTCTAGTAACAGGGAACCATTGACAAACTCATGAGTCTGGTTTTGTTAAATCCATTAGTTTGGATGGCAGTTTCTTCTATATCGTAGAACAATGGAACGTAGAAATATTAAATTTTCACTCGAATTCTCTAAACCAGTTGGTCCAAACGCCCTAAAGGTTCCCCTAGGAATCACAACTCCCTTCTGGGGGTGCGAAAATTCTGAACTTGCCGAGGTATGAAAATGTACACCCCATGTGGAATCCTAGACCTTCAGTGGTTCCAGGGAACAAGGAAACGATTATACTGTGAACCGAAGAATTTTGTAGCTGAACATTGGGTATTATAAATCAGTAGGTCACGGCAATAGAGATTAAAACATTGTCCATATGGTAATTGCAGATGAAGAACACTACCTTTCTTTGAGGCATTCAGTTGGTTGAGATTTGGATTACTAAGAACTTCGGAGGCAAAACATCAGACTTATGGAGTACCTAACATCTGAAGATTGAGAATGGAGCAATAGCAGAACGTAAAAAGATATCCTTAACAGCATGGTCGAAAGATACCCACTTTTCCAATCCCAAAACTAATTTTGCGCAGATAAGTCTTTTCGGAAGATCAAAGAAATACTTGCACCCATTGGTAGTCAGTGGGTTTTTGGTTGATTTATCCATCGCTAACCAAACTCGTCAGTCTTGTATAGAAGAACTGCCTTTGGATAATATATTAAATCAAGTTATAATAAATCTGATTGATGAAGTTGAAGAATTGAAGATTATTATCATCACACCAAATTTTAATCTTGTGTAGCTGATTTTGAATAAATAAACAATCATCAACATTGTTTACACCAACGACATAAGAATTACTAGACAAGTAATGATTCCGATTTGTTTGCACTCGTCCAACGTACTCAGCGTCTCATTGGTGCGCCACGTGTTTGTAACCAATGAGACGCTGAGTACGTGGACGAGTCCATTTCATTACGTGTCTAGTAATTCTTATGTCGTTGGTCTACACCAATATCGTGATATCATCAGCAAATAATACCTTTTCACGGTAAATAATGTGTGCCAAATCGTTAATAAAAAGCAAGGATAATAGGGGTCCAAGGTTTGATCCTTGAGATACACCAGGAGTAGCAATTAATTGTTAAGAATCAAATCTGTTATAGGATACATAATTAGGGCATAATAAGTAATGTAACACTGTAGTAACACATTCATCAAATCCAAAGTTCCTCAGCAAAATTATTTTATGATTCAAGTTTAAAAATTAAAATTTCTCTTTGATAACGTTAAAAACATGAACTACTTACTTAAAGTTGATTAAAACTGTATAATTACAGATAAATCATAAAGTTGACCGGTACAGAGAACTTAATTGTAGGAAGTACACAAACCAGTGTTGCTGTGTTATTTAATTTCTGTGATGAAAGTTTCTGGCGTAAAATCCAGAACGAGTTCTACAGGGGAGTATCTAATGAAGTATGATATAATTTAATAGCATGATAATCACGCGAGCTTGACATAAGAGATAATGACTGAATATTCCTCGGCAAATGTCGGAAACACATTTTTGGACTGTGCTTCTCGTATATTTTTGCGATCCGTAAACACACTAATTAAAAGACAACCAAACTACATCATATCTATAATTTAAAGTAGAACAAGTTGTGTGACGTGACGTGGTGACGTGCTCACAAATCAGTGAAAATCAAATACAGTCTTAGTGGTGCGCCAAGGATCCGCCCTGGGGCCAATATGATTACTTTCTGTATTAATTATTGAAATTTTATTTAACCTCATGCCTCAGCATATGAAAATTATTTAATCAGCAACGAAATTTTGGCATATAAAAATTATTTTATCCACGACTACTAAATAATGTATGCATTATTATCTATTTCCTCAAGCATTATTCACTGCAGTGAATAATGATTTCATTATTATTTAATAGTCATGGATAAAATAGGGTATTCTACTCGCATACAATGGGCAATGGCTATATTATTCACTCGCCTTCGGCTCGTGCCGTAAACTTTCACCCTCTTGAATAATATATTATCATTATTATTATTATTTATTCACCATAATAGTAGTTTATTCCTCAAGCATATAATGGGCTAAATTATTCACTCGGATGATGTACGACACTCGCCTTCGGCTCGTGCCTTAAACTTTCACCCTCATGAATAATATAGCCCATTATATGCTTGTGGAATAAACTACTATTATTGTGTATTAATAATAATAATAATAATAATAATAATATTAATATAAACAAAGTGGTTTTTGGAACGTTAGGGATTTATGGATTTAGTTGAAAAGATTGTGACTTAGTGTTGTTGGATAAACGCGACGGTCAATTTTAACTATGTTTTAACTAGTCGCCATTTTGAAAATAATCCAGAATGCATCCATTCATAAATTAAGTTATTTCAAATTCATGCTAGTCCCAGGGATCTATTGGTCAGTAGTTTAAGTATAAATACATTGTCAGATTAAGTTTGGTTTCAACCATGCCGCGATGATGCCAACTTAGTTGGCAAAACGTGCGAAGTATTCAGTGCTCATTGGAAACCGCTTCATGGTCAGCCTACGTGAAAGGTTCCAACCCCCCCCCCACACTCCACAGCAACTTAGATTTGATAAAGAAAGCTAGAAAAAAATCCAACCTTGTTGTCTACAATAATCATTGATTAGATTAGGTAAATAAACAATTACCGATACTATATCGAAACTGTTGAATTATTAATAAGACTTTTTACTAGAGCAAAAAAATATGTAGGTTAACGTTTGCCTTGGCACGGCGTGCACAAATAAGTAACGACCCCCCCACTATGTCGGACCTATTGATGCTCACATTCGGTAATCTCCGGTTAAACCCGGTCGCGTCCGCTCAGAAATTATTGATCTCAGCATATAATATTATCCCTAAAACCCTTTTGAAATGGAGATTTTGGAGTGAGAGCTCCCACTCTATGGTTTCGAAAGGTGGGGGAAATAATCGAGTGTAGACAGAAACAAAACAAAATGAGAAAATATACGGTACAAGTTACAAAGTGCGCTGCAGCACAAAGCTTTGGCTAAAGCAGAATAACGAAAATGGAAGATCCAGGACATAGCCGCTTTGATTACCCAACTTTCTTTGTTAAGATCGTTTCGGGAAATATTGCAGGAATTACGGGATTATTACGCTACGAGCGGCGTCTGAATTATCAGTTCCAACCGTCCGAGTGTTTAAGTTTTCTGTCTCTTTAAAACAAGTGATTGACGTGCGCCTCAGGAGTTAGCAAATGCAATATTGAGAATTCGAACCTTGCTAACATTTTTGTGTTTCAAAACCAGGTTCTTATTTTTTTGCAGAAAAACATTTGCAAAGATTTGGATTGATTTAACTTAAAAAAAAAACGCAGGAAATAAAACATTGAAATATTTGACATCTAAATTGGTGCGGTCGGTCATGAGATAGAGAGAGATGTAGGAACACGCGTTGTAACAATAGCGATGCGCCTCCTTATGATACAAAACCATATCAGTTAATGACGCCCACGCGTTTATATTATAGACTAATAATATTTGTCTGCCCTTCATTAATTTCTCTAGATATTAAAATAATGATAATTCGCCTATCTAACATTTCAATAATCAATCAAATAATAAACCGGCATCATACTCGCATAAATATCACTTTATCCTGTATATACCGTTATTCTGTGAACGTTTAACTCGCCACACGTTTCGCTCCAATATTATATTTCATATCTATTATAATCAGCAAACAATGTCACTATATGAATTATTAATTTCAGAATGCAATGACATGCATAATATTATAATGCACATGTATGGCATTTTATATGCCTACTGTGCCGTCCCGGACACTTGTTGACTAGCCCACAAGTGTTCAGTATCCATTATAATTGATTGGTTTAAATCCAGATAATTAAATAGATAACGACTTGATGACCCCAGGAGGAGCTCTTCATCGGATGCAGTGGCGGTGTTGCATAGCGGCAACACGTAACATTTTCAACAATTTCATGAAGTAATTTTTTAAGGCAAATGAAATCACACGTTTAAACGCTGTTATTGTTTTTCAAACGTTAAAATCTTTGTAAATCATTTTTACGTTGAGATTTTCGATTAAAACGGAAGGAATAGCAAAATTCCTGACGTTGAGCTAAAGCAAATTAAATTGGTTTTTATGCCACTCAACACAAGTTCAAAACTATAACCTATAGATCAAGGAGTGATACATTTTCTGAAAAGCCATTAGGGGGGAATTTTACTAATGAAAATGTTAGAGGCAAGGGTAAAAACGTTTTTTTTTAGTGTCCTAGATGCCGTAAGTTTCACCCATAAGGCTTCGCAGGGAAACCATAGGATTTTCTAAAAAGAAACTTGAAATTGACACAGATCAGCTTCCACTTAAATGGTTAGAAAAACATCAACAGGATTCCGAAGGTGCTCATCATCTAACTGAGATACACAAATCAGTGAGGGTATAAGTTAAGAAGCAGTTTAATTTTGAAGAATATGTCGCTGTGAATAATGATACAGATTATAGAATTGATGACCTCAAACATAATTACAAGTGACAACGAAGAAGAAGGAAACGATTATGACGAGGAAATTACCATTTACGTTCCTTCTATTCCTAAAATGATCAAAAAAATTTCAAAAACTCACAGCTTTTTGGAGTCATACACATGCGCGGATTCAAGGGGGGGGGCAATGGGTGCAATTGCCCCCCCCCCCCCTTGGGCCGCCCCTGTGCTGTGCGAAAATCTGAAACATCCGGTCCGACGGCGCCGCTTTGTTTTAGCGTGTTTTTTTACATTTTTATTTGTCAATTTGTGCCATTGCCCCCTCCTTAGGGAGATTCTGGATCCGCCCTTGGTCATACACAGTACCAGAATATGGAATATTTTTTAAACCTTCAAAATTACATTACATTTTCTAAAAGACACACCAGATGTTACTTTCAGGGAAAAATGTGTGGAAAACCAAATTCGTTCTTTAACTCCATGGACCATTACGAGACCATTACTTTGAATGACAATAACACCAATTATTCCTTGCTATATGATTAATGGAAATTAGGTACCTTTGCATGCAATATCTGGAAATAAATCAGCACAAAGGTGTTACTACTTATGTGTATTCCTTCAAAAGATTTTAATAAAATAGACATGATTTTGGACATGAAAATTGACGATCTGGACTATCTTTTCTTCATGCATGTTGAAGATATCCTGTAAATTATTTATAGACCAATGGCGAACTCGAGGAGGTGAAAGCAAAGAAAAATATATGAAACGAGAAAAAAATACAAGCGGAATTCAACTCGATTAGGTCTTTTGGTCGACAAACCGAAACCAGGTTATGGTAGCACAAATGATGACAATACGAGCATCGATGATTTTTTGAAAATGCACCTACATCTTCAGAAATTACTGGAGTAGACAAAGAATAAATAACAAGTTTTCGAAATGTACTTTTAACAATAAATGAAGGCGATTCTGAATAATATTTTCTAACCAGTAAATCATTTTTTCGGTTGTGGTTGTTTTTTTTTTAAGCGGAAAGTTCTTGCATTATATATTTGTTTTTTATACCCCTACAGTTAAAAATTAACCAAGTTATTTGCCGAAATTGTACATAACTGCAAATTTTCATATACAGGGTGTCCCACTTATGTGCCACCATGGGTATCTTGGAAACTGTAAGAGATACAAGGTAGGTTAAATGACATCAATTCAATTGTAAAGCTTATCAACGCTTTTAGTAAAAAAAATATTTTAGTAAAACAACAACCTAATGATATTAAAAATAGAATCACCCTTTAACCTTTTAAGTCTTTTATGCTTAAACAAAATTGAGGTTTTGAATCAACTTTTGCTTTTTATAAACAAAAGCAGTATCATAATTTAGGTTTATCTTTGTTCCTCTGCCTATCCTCAATTGTCAATTTTACCTCCTAACCGTGGCCCCCCTGTTTGTGCATTTTTAAGCGCCTTGATTGGCCCCTAGGCCAGAAGAGTGTGCCCCTGTCTCTCCCAATCGTTTTAATATCTGTTTGATTGTAAGATTAAGTAGTTCTAAATTTTTTCCTTGTTTAGCTCCTTTATTTATGAAAATATTTAAATGCAGTTTTCTTTCTTTCTTAAAGCACCTTTTGATGCAGATTTTGAAAAAATTATAATATTTTTGTTAACTCTTTTAGATTTTCAGATATTAACACCAACTTTGATATATTATTATATATTACAAATGATATATTACAAGAACAATGGTTTATATTACAAAATAATGGAGTTATTGCCATTATTTGATTTTTCTTATTTCCCTCCATTTTTATGAAATAATGCAAAACACACTCAAAACATATTTTGATTTATTGATTAAAAACTTATTAGGATTAGGTGCCTGCGTATCATTCAAATAATATTAGGTTTTTAAAAAACTAAGAAATTAAGAATTATTTTAATCTTCCATGTAAAAAATTGTTTCAAATAGATATCTGTCAAAGTTTTGTTTTCGTTGTAATAATAATTCATCTCGCGTGGCTGTAAACGCTTTGGAAAGCGATTTAGATATTTGTTTGCTGCATTTCTTGAATTTCGTAAATTTCGTATGTAGCAGACAACCATATCATATATGTCTTCGTTATCTATTAAAACTATTCATTTTTACCCAAATGTGCAGAACTAACCACAAAGATAAATTATTATAACAAAAACTAAACTTTGACAGATATCTATTTGAAACAATTTTTTGCATGGCCTACTTGAAGATTAAAAGAAATTTCTTAGTTTTTTAAAAGCCAAATCTTAATATTATTTGAATGATACGTAGGCACCTAATAAGTTTTTAATCAATAAATCAAAATATGTTTGGAGTGTATTTTGTTTTACTTCATAAAAATTAGGCAGAAAAATAAAAAATCAAATAATGGCGACAATTCCATTATTTCTGAAAATAAAGTATGTGGATATATCATTTTAAAGATAATAAAAATTGGGTTTTAACTATGCAGCTATGGCTTATATTTGAAAAAGGAAAGTTGGTGTAAATATCTCAAAATCTAAAAGAATTGGTAAAAATATTATAATTTTTTCAAAATCTGCATCAAAAAGTACTCTAAGAATGAAAAAACCGCATTAAAATAAATATTTTCATAAATAAATAAGTTGCAATGAAAAAATTAAAATGACAAAAATCAGTTTTTTGCCTATGAAACAAAAAACGAGTTGCTTTTCAAAAGATGCTTTGGCCACGTTTTCCTGATTTATCGCCTCTGTGAGAAATGCACAAACGAAGATAACTGATTTACCAAGTAGTCTACGTTTTTCCATCTGCATTTGTAAAATTTTCTTATTTAAATTTTCAGTTTTTAGAAAATATGTTCTATTTTTGTTTGTATGCCCAGAAATACAGACGTTTGTTTTTACTAAATTTACTTATTCAGTTAAGTACTACGCTCGCTTCTATGTTCATATTATGTAAAATAAAAAAAAAACAAAATAAGTACTACGTATTTTTAACTAATTATAACGAACTCCGGATATAACGAACCATTTTTGGTACATCTTTCGGCCTCGTTATAACCAGACTTTATGTTATAATAATGAATGAATTTTGTGGTGAGTTAAAATAATTTTTTTCAATAATTTATTTTTAGACGTTTTGAATTTTGTAATTTTTAATCCAATTTTTATCATGCATTAAAGAAGGTCCAATAATTTTATGCTTAGAGATGAAACATCAATGTGAGTATATCAAATTGGATATGTTATTTGCTATTATGCTTCTGTAAAACCTAAATAAAGTCATTTATAAACAATGCATGTCAAGCAAAGAAAGAGAATTGAAAAAAAAAAAAATTGTATTTTTAATTTCGTAGTCAATTGATTTATAATAATAATAATAATAATAAATAATAAATTGACTTTTATTTAGGTGAGGCTCAGCTTCAGGCTTAGGCCCAACTTGTAAAAATTACAAAATTTAAATAATGCTTTTACCCGTAGTATATAACTAAAAAAGATAAAAAATAATGTAGTAATAGAAGATGAAAAAATGCAAAATTGGTGAAAATAATTTTTATAATGATACTATTCAGTAGATAATTTTACGACCATTTCGATGATGTTTTTAAATTTGACCTAGCTATCTCCGTTTTCAAGATATTTTCAAAAATCTGAAAGCTGGATTTTAAAAAATTTCCAGTATGTGCCTAATTTGATGTTTGGTGTTATTTTATTAAGTGAACACTTTTTTTAGGTGCTTTCATTGCCACCAAAAAATTTCTATCGTCATTTGTTTTTGAATTAATGCCACTAACTTTGGTTCTTATGGGCGCTATTGTTTTTTTTATGCTTCAATAGAGACCCTAATTCCCTTTTCAATTATGTATCACAACGTTCGAAAAAATTCAGTTTTCTAAGTAGGCTGTGAAAAAAATTTAATTTAAAATATTCCATTCTACCTTCAACTTAAAATTAATAAAGACTGTTGTAATCGGAAACGCCCTGTCTCTCTTATGGTCATCCTTCGTTTTATATTTGTGGCAACTCAAGGATTATATTATTTTGTAACACGTATTTCTAATATTTTCAAGAAATGCATTTTTTTCATCAATATTTAAAAATTACTTAAGTTGTGGAAGTTTTAACACGTAAAACTAATATTTAATTAATTTTTACAATGGAAAACTTAAGAAAATGCAGATTTATTCGGAAAATTCAACAGTATTTCTTGACGAGCACTCGTATTTAAAAATGCTTATATATTCATTATTATTAAATACATTATGATAATGGTATATTTATGAACATAAACACCTTAACAAATAACCATTTTTGTACATCTTTAATACTTGACGCTTACCGGATTAATTCCCAACTATAAAACATAAAATTTGTATTTTAATTCGTTACGCCTCTGTCTCCGTCTTTGACCTACCCCAATGTAACAGTTAACAGTAGATATAATGTGCAGTGGAGTACAATAACCTCGTTCTATAACTGCAAACAAAAGCTACGCCGCTGTATTCTGATAGTTTAATTTTGGATTTTCTTTTACCGTACAGTAATCTTCAATGCAAGATACAGGCGAGGTTAATATTCGGGCTGGTATCGAATTAAAGAATACGATAAATATTTTTGATGTTTCATCCACACAGTACTCACTTTACGAAAAACGCCCTGCTTGTCATCGAGGCAAATATTTCTGCTCCTCATTATTTCTGCCCTTTTGTTTTCGTTCGAAAAGTACAAAAATCTTTACTTAACTTAATAAAGGGATGCAGGCCTATTAAAGTGTATTTGCAGATTTACTGCTTTAAAGATTTATGTGTAAGAAAGTAAAAGGGAGTTTCGCGAAATTCCCCTGCTGGACCTTTTTACTTATAATTGAATTTCGTTTTCAAACGGAAAGAAAAGTTGTTGGGGCAACTTTTTTTCAACAACTAAAATGGGTGGCTTAATTCACTCTCTTTATTGAGAATAACGTATTTTCATTACAGACTAGGGAAAATAATGGGTAATGGTCCACTCGAAAATGGATCAAACTTAGATTATTCATATCAGAGACCTACTTGAGTGATTAAAACAGTTTCCACAACTCCACCCGTTTTTGGAAGGAAGAACTCTCATTTTCTGGGGCTATTAACACATTTTCCAAAAATTTTGGGTGCAGAACAATTTTTTGGAGATGAGATATGTATTATTTTCTTTTCGGCAGCCCTTGTGTGCGGTGGCTCTTACTTTACCAAATGCAAATACAAATATTTGTTAAGTAAAATTACTCTTCAACAAAACAAAGGTAAATGTTGACAGACGAGGCTTCACACCCGATGACTATTGCTGACCAAAATTGCATCATCTCGAAATCGTTCATCTGCCGATGAGGCCATGACGCGCACAGTAAACAATGCAAGGACTAAAATGCAGGATATTTAAAATTATACGTGCAAGAATAGCTAGAGGTTACTTTGTTTGTTACTTACTGACATCACTGAAATTAAAAAGATAAATACCAATGTGAATTGTGAATGGGTTAATATACAGAGTGCTTTAGTTATTACATGTACAGTTAATTTAAAAGTAGAGCAATATTAGTACCAATACAGTAAGTATGTAAATTACACTTTCATTGAAAAAAAGGGGACAAATAAATAAATGAACCTCTTCTTGATGTACAAATATTTGCTATTTGTATTGTAAATAGTACAAATAATGACATAAGAATTATATAGAGACGTGGAAAAAATTGTTGTAAATGAAGCCAAAAACTTCCTAAATCTGGGTGTGACTCAACATTTTTATTTTTACATCTTTAATATTGCCCTTTAAGAAACTATTGCATGATCCCTTAAAGAGGTTGCAACAAATGTATTAAATACTTCTAAATGGCAATATCAATGACGGAGATACGTCCAAAATATACCAAAATAAGGAACAAAAAACAAAACAAACATTTAGAATATAACAACAAAATGATCTGATTTAAAGCGTCCTATATTATAACAATAATAAAAAATTCAATAATATTCATATCTGTGTCGATAACTGAACCTTCTAATATTCTTATGGGTACATTTCAATGCTTCCCTCTGACAGCTTGACAACTGACCAATAGAAAGTGAAATTAAAGAAATTATATCAGATCCGTATGGAAAGAGGAAGATGTAACCATTAACATCAGGAATGATCGAATGAAATGATCGAATTTTGCCCCACCGAGAAAGTTAATCGATAGTATAAAAGAGTTATTTTGGTCGCAAAATAACTAAAAAATAGTTATTTAGCGGAAAACAGTCGGGAACATTTTTTAATTTTTAATTAAGTACATAAAATAATAATAGAAAATTTTTTAAATTTATTTTCTTTTCGATTTCTTGTTGTTTTTTACAACAGCAAAACAACAACAGAAAAAAGCAAAGATCAAAATAAAACGATTAAGTTATAATCGATAATTTTTTCATTTATTTTTCTTCTCGTTTTTTGTTGTTATTGTTGTTTTTAATTAAAATAATAACAAAAACAACAAGAAAAACGAAAAGAAAAATCATTAAAAAATATATCGATTATAACCTATTTTTATTTTTTTTCTTTTCGTTATTTGTTGTTTTTGTTGTTTTAATTTAAAATAACAACAAAACAACAAAAATCGAAAAAAATCAATAGAAAATATATCATTCATTGATTTTTCTTTTCGTCTTTTT
The DNA here is from genome assembly GCA_963680705.1 of Rhagium mordax. Classification (NCBI taxonomy): domain Eukaryota; kingdom Metazoa; phylum Arthropoda; class Insecta; order Coleoptera; family Cerambycidae; genus Rhagium; species Rhagium mordax. The sequence continues at coordinate 88,684,766 of OY796658.1, forward strand.
CATTGTTTTTGTTATTTCAATTAAAAACAACTACAAAAACAATAAAAAACAAAAAGTAAAATAGATAAAAAATATATTGATTATACTAAATCGTTTTATTTTAATTTATTTTTCTTTTCATTCTTTTGTTTCTGTTATTGTTGTTGTTGTTGTGTGTGCAAAAAACAAGAAAACGGAAAGAAAAAATAAATAAACACAATTATAGATTATTATTATAATTAGAATAAAATTCTTCGTACAATATCGAATGGATGTATCGAAAATGGTTTGCATAAAAATGTGTTAAAATGTTTGATACATCCATTCAATATTATACGAAGAATTTTATTCTAATTAGAATAATAATCGATAATTTTTTCCATTTATTTTTCTAATGTTTTTTCTTAATTTTTGTTGTTTTTGTTATTCTTATAATTAAAAACAAGAAAAAAAACAAAAAAGCAAATAAGAGAAATTAAAATAAAACAATTAAGTATAATCGATATGTTAGAGAGTTATTGCAAAACGAAAAAAAGACTTTATTAAAAGAAACAACTTTAAATAAAGTATCCTATATTTAAATTTATCATTCATTTTTAAAGAGAGTTATTGCAATTTTCTCCTCATAATTTATGTTGACAAGTGGCTTAGTATTTTACTTTATTTTGACAAGCATCCCTAACTTAAAAAATCCAAGTAGGTACAGGTTAGAATATCCTCTAGAAAATGTTCGTCTGATACAAGTTTCGACATTATATTGACAAAAGTTTACTAAAAATGTCAATATTAAGGTGCTTTAAATAATAGAAAGCTTTACGTGTATATAAATTAAATACGGTAGGCCTATATTTTAGTAAAAAATAATGTTTAAGAATATTCTAAATGCGCATGCGTACATGTCAAATTAAGGGACACTTTATTAAATGATCTGCAAAAACGAAGTTTGCAATATCTCACTATTGTTTATTTTTTTGTTTTTGTTGCTATTTCTAATTTAAATAACTAAAACAACACCAAAAAATGAAAAAATATATATGTATATTTATTTTTCTCGTATTTTTCTTTTCATTTTTTTGTTGTTTTTGTTATTATTCTAATAATTAAAAACAACAAAATAAATGCTAAGGAAAATAAACTAAAATAAAATAAAACGATTAGGTAAGTATAGTCGATATATTTTTATTTATTTTGTTTGTTTTTTGGTGTTTCTTTGCTATTTTTAATTTAAATAACTAAAACAACAAAAAAAAAACGAAAATAAAAATCAATACAAATTATATCGATTATAATCAAAATGTATTTGTATTTTTTGTTTGTTTTGTTTTTGATGTTTTTGTGCTATTCTATATATAAATAACAATACAAACAGCAAAAAACGAAAAGAAAAGTAAATAAAAAATATATCAATTTTAATTAATGGATAGGTATGTAGATATATTTTTATTTATTTTTCTTTATGTTTTTTTGCCGTGTTTATTGTTATTTTAATTATAAAGCAACAACAACAACAAAAAATGAAAAGAAAAATAAATAAAAAATATATAGAATAACGACAAAAACACAAAAAACGAATAAAAAATAAAACGAATTGATTATAATCGATAAATTTTTATTGATTCTTCTTCTCGTTTTTTGTTGTTTTAGTAATTTAAATTAAACATGGCAAGAAAAACAACAAAAAACAAGAGAACGAAAAGGAAACTAAATAGATAGAATAAAATAAATAAATAAAATGTAATAATTAATATTTTTTTAGTTATTTTTCTTTTTATTTTTTTTTTGTTTTTGATGTTTTAATTTAAAAAACAACAATAAACGGAAAGAAAATTAAATAAATAATATATCAATTATAATCAATATCCTTTTTTTTTTCGTTTTTCTTTGTTGATTTTAATTAAAATAACAACCAGAACAACAAAAAATGAAAAGTAAAATAAATAAGAAATATACTGATTACAATATTTGATATCCATATGCACATACTTTTTTATTTATTTCTCTGTTCGTTTTTTTGTTGTATTCAATAAAAATAACAAAAATAACAATAAAATGAAACTAAAAATAAAAAAAAGAATATCTAAAATGTATTCTAATTATAATAATATTTTTTTATTATTTTTTTCTTCGTTTTTTTATTGATTTTGTTGTTGTTTTTAATTAATTAATTCAAATCGCCTATTCATGACTGGGTTCGAACTTCAGTACGGGCATTGGCAATATCGGTGGGTATGGATATTTGTCTCAAGCCAACTTTCTTTATCTAGTCACGACTCATTTATTATTTAAATTTTTTTTCTCTGTTCAAGTGCTTTAGCTCCACCCATTTTGATGTTTAAAGCAAATAATAAATCAACAACTGTTATCAATCAATACTAATTTACAATCTTTCTTTAATCCTTTCTTTAAAAAATACTCATTGCACCGCTTACCGTAATTAAATTTTCATTTACACACGTTATGCGTTCGACAATCCAATCATTTACACTGCATCAAAAATAAAAATAAATAAATAAATTACCCCAACCCAACAATAATAATTAAAATCGCATCAATTAACCTACAAAACGTATTGCTCATAATACACACGCAATAACCGACCCGAACCCAGTCTACCTTGCAAAGATTTTAAATTCGTGTCTATATTCAGTTCTTGAGTAGTAACAGTACCCTGTACGAGCAGATTTTTTAGATTGCTAAACAATTGTTAGATGAGGAAACTATAATGATAGCATAATGATGCAACTCTCGGTTCTTGGCCTTAATAAGACGGCAATTTAGACGGAATAATAACTGGCAAATCAAATAAATGATAATAATGTAGGTACCTATGTTTATACTTAAAAATTAGATCACAGAGGATTATTACAGAGCCAATTTCTAGAAGTAAATCTTGTAGCACATTTTTATGTAATGTAGGTTGTAACGAGTCATTTCAGTCGTTTTTTTCTAAATAACCCGTTTGAGAAATTGTCCAAGTCCAGTTGACAAGACAATCATCTTAAGACCCCTGGACAAATAACCGTATCTCCATCTGTTAGTTACCCCTAAACGTTCTCACCCCTGGAGAACCAAACAAGTGCTGTTCCTTGCACTTAAAAATAAGGAACTGGCGCCCGAGTTCCCGTTTAAAAAGTGTTACAAAGCCAGAAAGTTCTGTTTGTAAGTAGCCAGTTACAAAAATTACAGCTTACCTACGTAAGTTGACGCCATCACAAGGTTAAATGAAGTAAACTAAGATAGCAGAACGTAGAAATACAACAACGGAAGAATCTTGATTAAATAGGTGGCGTTAATTTCCGCTGAATATTACACTCCTAAAATTTAAGTTAATTAAAGAGAATATAATTTACTATTATGCCGCTGACATAGTTTTTACTCACGAGATTTAACCCGGCGCTTGTTTCGACAAAGAAGTTGGCATCATTAGGTCTTCTGCTGCATCTGCTGCTTTCGCTTAAATTTAATCATGTGCAACAGGATTATCCAAGCAAAAAAATTGACTATCATGAATTGTGATATATTTTAATTAAATATTAGCGTTGATTTAAATATGACTTTTACTGCTTAAAACGCACATTGCCATCATAAACTATAAACGTCTCCGCTTAAATTTAAAACATAAAATTAAAGTTTCTTTGATACTTTCACTTTGGCACAACAAGGCTCTTTAAATATTAGTAATGTAATACTAATAATTGCTTTAGTGAAGAGTAAAGAATCCCAGCAAAAAAGGTACTAAACGAGAGTGCCATTACTCGGAGGCGGATTTGTTAGCATAGAAACCCTAGTTGTGTTCCAGCAAGAAGTAAGACTAATAGACAACCTGTTGGATTTTTAATGGTTATAGTTGAACATTATCTATAAATTTCTACGGCATGGCTATGTTAATGTGGGAAGCAGTAAAAACTCTTCCTTGCCATTCTATAAACAACATGCTAAATATACATGGAAGAAAAACGATTACGTTACAAAATATTCCTAGTCATATACATAGAAAATAATAATAAATGTTTTTATTTTATAATATATCTAGTAAGAAAAAAATAAACATTGGTTTGTCAAATTGCAGAGTTAAATATTTCTGTCGAAGGACCAAACGATATTCAACTAAAGCGTTATATAATGTTTACCAGGCCGTTGAACAAAATTAAACTAGAAATTAATACTAGGGCTTTCGTGTAAAAGTCAAAGCTATTTATTAATTAATTGGGTATCGAAAGAAATTCTCAGGGCGATCATTTTCAACCCCACTGACGGACGTCCATTGTGACAACCGTTAGCACTTCCGGTAATTCCCTTCAAGGACATTCCTCGAGTCGTTGAAGGGGTGCGGACAGAAAGTAACGATAAAACGTCAAGTTAAGTAGCGATTGCGTGGCTATGCTACAAGGGTGCAAACTTGGGGCTGTAAATGCCTAACACGGGTTTACATATCTAAAACAACACACAACACATACGTGTATTGTGGGTTATCTACTATCTAGGTGTAAATTTTTATTAACGTACGCCTGCTGCATTTGAAAACTATGTCAGTAGTAAAGTAGCAGTAAAGTTCAGTGACTCTGAAAAGCAAGCAGCTCACAAGTGATATAGGGAAAAGGTCCTATAATCGAATTATGTTTTTAAAATCTTTTTCAATTTGTGTTATAATAATTAGTAACTTAAGGCGAATTTATGCAGCCGACGTTTTCATTTTCTTCTGCATTACAATTTTCATTATGAAAGTTAAAACTGCGTATTTCAAGTAACCTGTTTATGCAATTAAATAAATTTTTCATTTTCACTACCCTCACCTCTCGCTCGTGATTGGGTAAAGATGTAAATGTAAGTGAAAATAAAAAAGTAGACTGCGAAAATCCACCTTAAATGAAGCTGAAATGCCTTTTATTTGACTACATATAACGCATTGGTTTTATACATCTAAGCTTTAACTAAAATGGCAACGCTGTCGACCGGTCAGACGTAAGTGCACCGAAAGTTTGCCCAGTGGCGCCGGAATTACATTCGAAGTGCGAATTTAAAAACTACTAAAAACTGAAAACGAGAACAATTTATTTTAATTATTTAAGACATTCTTAAATGGTCCGTTAATTTATAGTTACTGGAGGGAACGCGAAATTCAATTAAAAAGAACCCCTTTCCCATGGAAGCGGATTACGTATGTTAAACGGCTAACAATTTCTGTCCATCTATTTTGTAGGCACTTAATAAACCGAGATTCAATTTTGAATTTTCAAAAACAATTAAAGAGTTTACAAGCGATAGCGCAAAGGGTTGGTTCAATTAGACATTTTATGCGGGTAAAGTCTGCAAAACTCATTTGCAATAATTCTCTCGAATAAGTACCAAAAACAGTAGGTTTATATTGTTCCAGCTATTTACTCTGTTTCAGTAATTCACTGTGTATCAAAATGTTTTATATACCGTTCTATTTGTTTTCTTCTTTAAACTTTAAATTGCGCACCAATTTATGTAAGTAAAGCACAAAGATTTTTTCCATAGAATTTAATACCTGACTTCCAGATTCAATAAAATCCGTGTGCCTCCTCTGTCTCATCGATTTCTGTTTACTCCCAATGCCATACTGGTAGATTCGCATTTCGTCCCCACTTACAATAATTGGCTTCTTTTTCCGTGCTTTTGCATCCCCTAAGCGCTCTCGAGATTATTGAACTCCTCCGCGTTTGTCGAACAGCCGTTTTAATTTTTGCAACCCATCTACCACAGACTTTTGTGCAATAGTCGTGACATGAATATTAATTAAAATATGCACGTTGGTTGCTTCAGCTGTAGGATTTTCAGTTAAAGATGGACGGCTCAAGGGCGGCAATATATCTTGTATACTCGATAGCTTTTGAGATCTTTTGATGATGTTCCTATGTATATAATGTTGACTATTTCACTCACCTTAACATTATCACATAATCTGACCAATCACAAACCAAAGACAGCTTGGTATTACAGCGAAAACACCGACAGTCTTTCAATTCTAATTGGTCTATCAGCGTGGTGTTTTCAACGACGTAACCATGGATACGGATGGCCGTAACCATGGATACGGATGGCAAAGCAAAGTTTGACAGTTTAATAAAAATTAATTATAGAGACAGACGTCAAAATGAGTCGCTTCGGTGCTACTTCAAGTGAAGTTATCAATTAAATATTTTCGTGAAATAGTCTAATAAAATACCACTCGTGATTGAATTTATCTTATAAGTCTGTCTTTTATTTCTAAACTCAACTGAGTTGCTTGAAAACACCACTCGTCCTACGGACTCGTGGTGTTTCCAAGCAACTCAGTTTCGTTAGAAATAAATCGACAGACTTATCGCGAAAATTCAATCTCTTGTGGTATTACTAGATTATATTTGTTATTATAATTTAAATTTTATCCGTTATACAGCCACTCACTGGTCCCAATTAGCTTCATCATTTTTTAGCAAACATTAAGCATTAATCCACCACATAAATTAGTTAGTAGAAGGAATAATCCCAATTTTATGAAAAAGTCTCTTAAGCTACTGAGATGAATATCATCTATAATGATCTTGCCAAGGCATTTGACAAAGTTGATTAAGAAATGTTTCTATCTCAAATGATCTGGTAATTTTAATGTCTACTTATCTAATAAACTGGAAACAATGTGCACGAATAACCAATTTTGAGTCGGATTACTACTCATCAGATTTAGTACCACAGGGATCAAACCTGGGCCCACGATTATTTTTTATTTTCATCAACGACTGTAGTTGTGATAAATACGCATCGAGTGGTCTCTTTGCTGATGATATGCAGATACATAAAGAAATCAAGCATAATCAGACTTTTTTAGAGTTACAAGCAGAATAATGTAAAAATAGAGAAAAATTTTCGTTTCGCTTGGACCAAATTTTGAATTATTGTGGTCGTTGAATTAAGTCTTTTTATTTATTTACAGATAAAGTGTATCGCATAACAACTATCTTTTTAGTAAAGAAAATGTCGAATTGTAATTTTTGCAGAAACCTAACTCTAGTGGTTTTTTGCACTTCTTGGCACTTTTCGCTCTCCTCTTGCCAAGGCTCTTATTAATATTATAATAATGAATAGCCCATCTTATACAGTAAAGACCGAGGAGGTTCGAACATGGGTATTAAGTTTGCGCGATTTACTTCTGCCCGTTGTAGGCAAGCGGACACCGTGGTGGGAATCGTGGATCTCCGCGCTGTAGCCGATGGCTCTCGCGTCTACTGTTACTTGTTTGGATTCTTTTATAATAATTTTTATTACACCTGCAACACTCGAGGTGCAGCGACAATTAATTTTATGTTGTAGAATCACATTTTTGTTGCGAAAAAACAAACAATGGAAATATTTAAATGTGTTTTGAGATTTTTTTTAAATTACAATAATTAATCCTATCTAGGATGAATTATTGAAGTTAGAAAAATTTCGAAACATTGGTCCAGAATACGTAATACGCACTGCCGCGCCCTTCTCCTAATGTACAAATTTCTAACTGAGGCGAGTTGTCGGCCACTCGTATATTCGTCCCAATCCCTGTCGTGTTCGAACCATCCTGGACTTATCTGTAGATAATTTTATAGGGAACGACTTTTTAACGTAGACTTCTTAAATCCGAGCTACAGAAATACAAAAAAATTTAAAAAGAAAACGATCTCTTCGAAGGTTTTTTTTTATTTCTTTTTTTTTGAAAATGCTCCAGTTAGTTCGATTTGTTAGACTTTTGAAGGTTATCTTCCGAATGTCCCAAGGAACCTATAATAGAATCTGAAATTGTTTGACAAGAACAGAGGAAAATGAAAAAAGAAAAAAGGACTACTTGTTTTTAGATAAATAATTAGAATTACATAAAATGTTACATTTTGACATCCAGCCCTCTCTCACAAAATATTTTAAAGCAGCTCTAACGTGCCAAATTTTTGCCACACTTAGACAATAAACTACAAGCATTCTTAGTCCAAGATAGACGAAATCTACACAAAGACACGAGGAAGTTGGCATCAGTCCGTCCCTGTTACGCTCCTCGATAAAATTTGAAAGTTAGACGTGGACAAACGGCTAAATGGCTCGCGGCAAATGAAATCGTAAAATAATCAGGTCAGGGCAAAACCATCGCGAAAAATTCGCACATTTGCGAAGAACGGCGAGCTGTGGCGATAAGAGGCGACGCGGCTCAGAGTTAGTTATGGCGTCGCAGGGAACGACGCTGGCGTCTGTACAGCGCCGTCGTTACCACGGAAACGCCTCGTTGTCCCTGGCAACCCGCTGAACACATTGATTTCACGTATAGACTGAATATATTGCAGCCATATTCGCGCAAACGTCAGGGGTGGGGGTGGTAATATTGTTAAGTGTCCCATATATTATGGAACCATTGTTGCACTTCACATTTAAATTTCGGATTGCGCCTAACACCGTTGATCACTTTGTGTGTTTATAGATAGGTATTTATTATGTAAATGTGGCTGTTTTAGTTTCGAGGCGGATTTTGAGTATAATTCGAAAATCGCTGGTGACTATGAATGGCCGAGAAAAATTGTGGTGTAACGGAATGACCGATAACTGGACAGGACACTGATAAAAACGTGAATGAATTCTATTATAACTGCGTAGGCGTCGGTATTGGCTGCATTGTTATTATTAGAGGTCGGATTTAGGCGCGTCGTTGCAGGGACGGCTAAACTAAACAGCTTTCTTTCAGCGGATAGAATCAAATTAATTATTAACGAAATAAATGTCTGAAGGAAGATTATAAACGTACTTTAATAAAAGTCGAAATATTTTACCTGCGATGGCACGTGTTACACCACGGTTTCAATTCCCGATTTAATCATTGATAATTTTATTGTTAATTATCGGAACACTTTTTAGTAAATAATATATGATACTGCATTTTCCAACATTCAAAAGACATTTGTTTTTTCCACATCATGATTCTAGCGTTAGCAAATAATTTTGTACGCAAATACAATCTATTGTATTTATGAATCAAGCCATATATTTTTAAATGGTCTGCATACAAGAGAGAAATGCATTGGAGGTCAGATACTATATCGTTGATAAACATTATAAAGGATAAGAGTCCAAGGTTTGAGCCTTGAGGAACACCAAACTTGAAATATTTTTCTCTAGACTTGGTACCATAACTTTTTCGAAAATGTTCAATTGTGACAGTAAAAATATGTTTTTTTTTTTAATTTAATCACGTATTTACAGCATGAGAATACATATTTTCTTCAATTTTCATAAAGATCAGAAGATTTTTACCCCACTTATTGCATTATTAGTAAAAAAAATAAACTGAGAAACTTGAATTTTTTGAGGTTAGGATGCACTTTTAATGTAACTATATCTCAACAGTTTGATAGGCTATTCATTTACGAGTATTTCGGTTTTTTAAAATTTTTCTACGACCAATAGAGCCGGAAATATTTAAAAAATAGTTTAGCGATGCATCAAAGGTGCACTTTTATGCGCATTTCTCGCGAAGCCTCAGCCCGATTTCGCTAATTTTTTCGGTTTTCGACCCATTTGCATGTATAAAACAAAAAACAAAAAAAAAATTCAACTTCCCGATTACATCAAATTCTATTTTCCCTCCACTACTTTCTCAAATTTTTATATTATTAATGTTTTTAATCCAAGTTCCGGATATAGTATAAAACGATTGTAATTCATCTAAATTAAACCTTGTAAAATACAAATTTTTATCTTGCGTCGTGAATACAGATACAGTTTATGTATTTTTAAAGGTACGAATCTGAATTATCTGCTTGATTAAATTTTCAATTCCCGCGAGCACAACGAGGCAACGAGGATGAAGTGATACCTTTAATTTGCACACGGGCCGTGAAACGGGCATATTCCTTCTTTGAGATATCCGAATTTGTATCCTTACCAAGGCGATTTCAACAGACCCCGACCTTAGATGTGGATAGTACATTTTGGTATTGTTCTAGTGATTATTTTAACACTGACTAAACATAATAGAATTTGAAATTTTTCCATGTTTTTTACAAATGTAATTAATTATTTTTTATTGTAAATTTTTAATTTTGAATTTTCGAACACGGAAAACTAGTTTTTAATTGTAAGTGTTATAATTTTAATTTTTGTATCTTTTTTAAATGCTCTTGAAAATGTATTTACCTAAGTTTAATGTGACACATATTGTTTTTGGTGTTTTGAGTATTTTTTTGTTTTTGTTTTATATTTATATGTATAAATTTTTATGGTTATATCTTAAGAATTTTTAAGTATTTTTAATTTTCTATTTTATTATAAGCACTATAGATTTGTAATGTTATATTTATTTATTGTAGGCCCTGAAGGTGTAATAAAACACAGAAACGCCGGCTTTTTAATTGAAGTAAATTTCTAACAGACCTAAATTGAATAAAACCAATCTAAAATAATTTAACAGGTCGAAAAAATATTTTAAGTAGGTAATTCATTATGTTAGGAATTTATGTAAGAATCGTAATCACGTATATATATCATGAGGGACATGCCATTCATGAAATATTTCACTTTTTCGAAAATCAAACATGGAAACATAAACAAAAGAGAGTTGTTATTGGGCAAGTAAAAGAAGCGTCCCCATGTCCACGTCACTCCTAAAAAAGAATACAAATTTAAAGGAAGTCGAGCAGAATATATAAAATAACAATTCAAAAGACGAGGTATGTTCATACCATTTACATTGAACGAGATAATTTGTCGATAATCCCAGGATTTACTGCAATAGACGATGAAAATATCAGGTACCCACCTAGTTTGTAATTTCGAATAAGTATCCACAGCTGGTTTGTTTCCATGTAGTATAATTGGACACTCTAGAACAATCCATTTTAGTTTCAATGTCACTGAACTGATAAATTCAAACCGGTGCGAACACCGTTACAAAGCACGAAAAATACTAAAGATAGAAACTAATGTTTATCAAAATAACAAAAAATATTCAACTTTTATGTTTAATTAAAAGGATAACAACTAACAACAATTATTATAAAATAGATTAAATGTAGTCTTAAGTTATCGCAGGTTCTTCGTTCATTTATTAATCGATTTAACTAATAAATTTAAAAATTTAAATATAAGCAGTGAAAACCAAAATGTGACTAGCCTACTCAAATACTGTGTGTGCGTCCGTTGTCTCTGAATTATTTTTTTACGTATACATTGTTACGTCCTTTTAATTATACCAAAAACAAAATATATTTTATTACGCCAAGGGGTTTAATTAGCATTATCATAATGTTTTCGTAAATTTCTTAAATTTTTTTCATCTTGAAATGTGATTACTACTCTTTCGTGCCCTGGGTTAACTAATCCATAACTTTTTAAAATTAGTTCAAAATTAGCGTAACGTAGGGAATGCCTTATAAATTTTATATCAATTTTCCTCCGTACGTTCCACATGCCTCTTTTATTTTCAGCATAAACAAAGATACGCGTAGAAGTCCGCGCTACGCTGGAGGTGTGACTGCGACGTAGTTATCCGAAGATTTAACGCTTTTTCATCTGCCTCAGAGACTCCTATAAAACATATAAAGCTCTACGCAACCACGTGCTTTTCATGTTGATTTGCCAATGTTGCCTTCCCTAAAAGCTACACACAAATTTTTAGTAAATATATTGTGTCGCAATATAAATAATTCATCGTGGATCAATGAAATAAATAAAATACATTTTCGCCAAATAGAAAATAAAAAAGTACTAAAAAATTGGTTCCGACGAGATTTACAATTTTTCATTTCATACTCATTAAAGTGGTTTTTTCCCGCACCATCAGGAGATTTATACTAAAATATGGAACGATACAATTTATATCAATATCCATTAGTTTTAATTTAATTCTTTAAAAATTTATATAATATTTTATGTAAGAACAAGCGTTTTTAATTAGCAGGATCTGCGAATTAAAAGGCTAATTCCTTGTTGAACAATCCGCCGGAGGAAAAATGAACAGAATATGGTAAAGGATAATAGGAATCATGGTTATAGTGGCAGCCTCAATAGTCACCTAACCTAAATTGTTATAGAGATGAACGGTATTACAGGAACCTAAATAGCCCGCAATGCATTGGAGGCCCTTTTATAGAAACGGCGAATTAAAGTCAATGTTCCTCAAGGGGTGAGAATGAGAAAATCAGGACAGTGTAAATTTGACCTGATCAAAATGTTGTGGAATCAATGTTGTAGAGAGTCAAATTATGTTTTCAGAAAATACAAGAAAGTGCCAAAAAACCTAACCAGTAACTAGATATTAGCCTTTTTCAATTTTCTGACAATAGCTTGTTTACTGACCAACATCTATGGTTGGTTTTCCATTCAATGGTTTTTCCAACCTCCAGTTTTTTACCAATATATGATGTAAACCTATCCTTTTCCTTTTTAGGGCGTTCCAGGGATCTTCTGGTAGAGGAAAGTTACCTTACTCAAAAATCTGTTAATTTTGATTCTTTAAAGATTTATTTAATTCAAATTGAGTTTATTGACTTTACTGTTGTATGTTTTCAAATATAGGTCCTGCCAAATGTGCAACGGCCTGTAATTATAACTACTTGAACGGTTAAAACAGCGATCATGTACACCTGTCGTCTTTCATATGTCACCTTTGTCAGTGAAATAATGCTTTAGATAAGGTAGTGATGCATAACACTTGAATTTCAACTGATCAAACATAGAGGTCTCTCAACTAAACAGCTTTTATTCAATGAATTATCGAAAACGTCACATTAAATCGATTAATAAATAAACTAAGAACTTGCGATAGCTTAAGACTACATTTAACCTATTTCACAAATGGTGTTATCCTTTTAATTAAACATAAAAGTCAAATATTTTTAGTTGTTTTTATAAACATTAGTTTCTATCTTTAGTATACTCCGTGCTTTGTAACGATGTTCGCACCGGTTTGAATTTATCAGTTCAGTGACATTGAAACTAAAATGGCTGCTGGAAGTGGATTGTTCTAGAGTGTCCAATGATACCACATGGAAACAGGCTAGCTGTGGATACTTATTCGAAATTACAAACCAGGTGGGTACCTGATATTTTCATCGTCTATTTTAGTATACTGGGAATATCGGCTAATTATCTCGTTCAATATAAGTGGTATGAACATACCTCGGCTTTTGAATTGTTATTTTATATATTCTGCACGACTTCCTTTAAATTTGTATTCCTTTTTTAGAAGCGACGTGGACATGGGGACGCTTCTTCTGCTTGCCCAATAACAACTCTCTCAAAAAATCTAGAATAATATAATTTTGCAATGGATGAATTGGTTCCAAGACTGACCGATAGCTGGCGAGACTCTCTATTGGTTAATTGCGTATTCCTGAGGGTTTAAGGAAAAGCCTAGTTTGCTCTTAGATTTTTAGTACACACAGTTCAGGAATCGTACAAGACACGCGCAGTCGCCCCAGTTATTAGTCATTACTCTCATTATCGCATTCTATCAGCGCGGTACTCAAATTAAAATTAAAAATGTTTAAACAAAATTCATTTTTCATAGCACGTTTAAAAAAAATGTAGCATCGTGTTTCTATAGTCGAAAGGTGTCACCCCTATAAATATGACCCCTACTTAATGAATCACCCTGTATATCTACATAATATGACGCTCAGGTGAGAGGAGACAATATTAATTTGGAGTTAAACAAATTAGGCTGTAATAAGTGATTTATTTAATAGTAATAAAAAAACGTGTTCGATTTCGATATAATCGCGATGTATGGAAACTTGAAGCATGTACCACTTCAGTATTATCTTATGTTACAAACATTGTGTAGATGTAGATGTACTATCGAAATATAAGCATATTGTTTGCTTTATTATTATGAGGTGAGGCATATAGCACGTCCTCGGTAGTATAGTGGTCAGTATCCCCGCCTGTCACGCGGGAGACCGGGGTTCAATTCCCCGCCGGGGAGAACTTTTTTGTTTAATTTACCAACTTGAGGTACAGTGTAATGCCATACAGAAGATTTCTACTTTGTTTTTTGTAACAAATAATTATATAACAAAACTTTCCAGATCCGTCCCTGTTCAACAAAATAAAAATAACGATACACTTAATCGAGCACCATGAAAATTAAAACGTATCTCAAGCTTATCAACCTCAGCTTATTTATAACCAGTCTCCTTCCACACTTCCTACATGTCATCCGCAGTCTCATCTTCAAGTTGTTATCCCCGTCAAGTTTCCGACATTCTTAGAACGTGTTAAACACACACACGCCTGAGGGTTTACACAACCAACACTCTGATTTAATATAATTAATTGTAACGTGAACGATAATTATTTAATGGGTAATTAAATAGGGAGTGTTTATTTAAACACTAATCAATAGGTGTTAATACTTTAGGCGTAAGGTTTTAGTATTTGCAGAATTTTTGGATATTTAAAAAAATTGAAGTGCGGTCCTGTGTCAGGTTTATAATAAGATAGCAATAATAATAATACCTTTATTGTCCTAATTACACAGCACTTGTATTGATTATCAATAATTGTACTGATTGTTAAAAAACAATTGCACAATAAAACTAACCCTGTATATTTATATTTAAGAATAACGTAGTATATTATTCTACAAGCGATAATATACTAAATAACTCACGCCGATAAATTTTGCAGTACGAGCCGAAGGCGAGTGCTGTAATTCATCGTGAGTTATTTAGTATTACCACGAGTTGAATACTATACTTTATCTACGATTATAGCAATAAATACTAACCTTTGCACGTCTGAATCCATTATTTTTGGCACAATTATTATTTAACTTAATTAAACGTAAAAAATATTTAAATGTCAAATCGCTTTCCTCCCCCCAATAATAATGGACCATTCTATTTCACCGTATCGGAAAAGAATTTCTATTGGACAGGTGACTTTTTACGACTAACTCAACGCTTATTTGTTTATGGATACTATTAATTCCTCAAAACCAGTTGATTAATTAATATGTAAACTAATAAGAGTAGATAAAGACGTTTTACTAAATAGAACTTAATTAAATATCCCATCAAGTCGTTATGAAGAGTCTTCGAGTTACTAGTAAGTTCAAAGTCAATATCAACGTCATGTGCAACTGCACGTTTTAATAGAATTCTTTGAATGTACATTGTTTAGTTCCATGACGGTATCCGTAGTCATAGCAGAATCTAATTAAAAATTCAGCGGATAGATAGCTCCAATATTGAACTGTCATGTCAACAACATAGCGGTCACCGATAAATAATTCCGACCTTCATTAACCGGCCTCATATATTATTCCAAGCAATCTAAGCTACTACTAGCTTTAGGTATTATTTACATAATTATATTATTTTTTTGGGACATAAAAGGTATTACTTTATTAACTATTCATGTAACATCGTATCTATACGTATTTATTTAGTTTATTTGAACGACAATAATTCCCGAAGTATGGTTAGGAACTGCTCAAATTAAAAGTCAATTTTGGAATTAAAGAGCAAGTTCGAGTTATTACCGGTGACTTGTTTACAATTCATCAAAAAGATTCATTGATGACGAGGATTCTTTTAAGTTGACCTATACAACAAAAAAATCATTGGGTTATAAATTTGGTCTGTTTAAAGGCCTGGATTTCACCTCCCAATTCATCTTCAATGATTTACCAGCGTCCTTGAAGATTTAAGAATTGTCTCAGTGGTTCTGTACAATGCATCATCTACCAAATTATAATCTCATTTTGGTGATAGTGGAGAAAATAACACTTGAATCAATACGTTAGTTTCCCAGAGTCTTTGGGATAGCTATTTGATCCAAACCACAAAATGTTGCCTGACAAAAAACGAACTAGATATAAATCTAAAATTCAATCAAACCCCATTCGATTGGAGACTTCGTCAGTTCCTTGTACAATTTTTTGAAGCTCATCGACCTTACAAGCGCATTATCTAATTATTTCTATTACTTAGACAACGTTATTATTAATATCGGTCATTAAGTAATCAGTCCTGCTCAATGCACTTTACCCACCAATCAATACCGATTGCATGAATGACTTGATTGATTAAGTCAGCAATATATATGGATATTAAAGGATAATATACTCTCAATTAATTCACAGGACCTGGCCTGGTAGATGTTAGTGAAGATGAATTTCATGCAAATTCGGATGCGAGCAAATTGTTAGTAAACCATAGCAAGCTGTCCCAAAGATAGTAGGACATAACAGGAACTTTCATTTCCTGTGGACAATTTGAGGTCATACTGTTGTAAATGTATGAACCATCTGGTTAATCGTCCAGTGGAGAAATCAAAGTAGGCTGATTTGTATAAAAATTGAAAGTCTTCCATAACTTTTAATTCTAAACAACTTTTCTTAGTATATTTTTGTTATATCTTCAAAAATAAAGACAATTTACTCTTGACTAATTTTTAGAATTCGGCCTAAAAACACCCTGTATATTAATTGATTTGGCTCATTTTTTCAATATCTTAGTTTGAGACCAAGCAGGATCGATACCCGGAATATGAAAACCCAACTCTAGAACTTTTTGTCATTTACACCTTATATGCACTCAATCCGTGGACACACTGTATAACAAATAGCTAAATAAGTGTTTTTTACGAGTGTGGAGTTTATAGTACGAGCCGAAGGCGAGTGTTATAAAACACACAAGTAAAAAAAGCACATTTTAGTCACGTGTTGTATACAAAATTTTTTGTATGGCCATTCGAAATCACAGAAATCCAATATTATAATTTTTTAAAATAGACAAATAGTCAAATTATAATAATTACCACGTCGTGATACTAAATTCTATTGTTGTTTCCGTAAAAACTAATTTTTTTATTTTAAAAGGTAAGAAAATGTTACTTAGAGAAAGGCAACACAACTTTATTTCTTAAAATATTTTGTTATCTCAATCAATTCAAAACTAAACACCTTGTATATTCACGTTCGGTTACCGGCTTCATATTTCTGTCACAAGAGTTGTGAAAGAATTTTCGGACAGGTAGATATTTTCATTGCGCATCCTTCAATGTTAACGACGACGACGTCATCAACGAGAAAATAATCACATAATTTTCAATTTTAATGGAAAGCTGAGTGACTATTACCAATTGTAACTATTTACGTTGCAATTCGTTACAGCAGGTTATAGTTTCTATTTTGCGTATTAAAATATGACTCCTCACAACTGAATAACCCTGTATTCGCAGTTGATCGGTATGTGGTAGAAAAAATACAACAAAAACGCCATAGCGGATGAACGTTGTGAACGATGCTCGTCCCGGGCTAGAGAGATTGTCTTTTTCGTTTCGAATTTTACCTAGGTAAGTCATACATGTCTTGTAGTCACTTAAATATCGCTATTCATAAAATTTGCTTATTAACTATTGCTTCAGCTTTATTGTGCTATAGTAAAAATAATAATTTGTCAAAATAATTACCGTATTTCGTATTATTTCTATATTTTGGATTATTTTCAGATAATTACCTAGTAGCACTGCTTTTTTTAAGCACGTGGATGGGTATTCCCATTTCCGTTTTACCGTATCTTGTCTAAAGTAGACGTTTTCTTGGTTCAATTACTGTTAATTGACACGTTATACAATATTTAAATTGTATAAATTATCGCTGTAAGTGAAACTTGTTATTGGGTTCGACTGTGGTTCATATAAGCTGGAAAAAGGAAAACTATACTGGTTTTGGATAGTGAAGGAAGTCCACTTGAGACTTAGGTTTTTGCCGAATTTATGTCTGTCCAGAGCTACAGATTTCTGTCCAGGAGCTTCCAAAGCATACGGGGTAAGGGATCTATAGTATTTTTTCTTCTCTTTGAATTAATCAATTTGTAGTACATTTGATCACTTGCTTCGGATGTGACAGAAGTACGATTTTCTGGTTTCCTTTTTTCATCATAATCACGCTATCACAGTTCTATATCGATTTTATTATTGACAAATTATTATTATTAGTTCATTCCTTAATTTTCGTGTAAGTTACAAGAGTGTAGATTTACCTTGGTTTTACGTATTTCCTGCCATTTTGAATTAGGCATAAGTTCATTCATTTTTGTCCGTCGGAAAGCGAAAGACATTATCGGTATATCATATATTAATTTTTGCTATTTTTACCGTTAAACTATTAGTAAAATATTAACTTGAAATCTTCATGTGTGCTAAAATTTCGAATTTATTTCAATATTGTAAGTATTGTTACCAATTATTTTGTTATTAATATTAAATATCTCAATCTTTAGAGTTATTACTTCATTAATGTTTCTGAGTTTAAATTGTCCCGTACAAATCTGACATTAAATTATAGTCCTTTAAAATTACAGTCTCCTCATGGTTTTCAACCTATATGACAAATTCAATCAAGTTAGGTTATTTGTTAGCGAACAGATAGTGAAGTTTTGCAACCTTACTAAATTCTTCTGTTCGAATTTTAGTAGTATTATTTTGTTAATAATTCAATTTTTTTAGTAATTGGTGTCAAATACCGTATTTTTATGTAAATTTGGTAATTTCACAAATTCTAATATCTTGTTGTGTCATTTTGTCAATTTTTTTCTAATGTAATATTAAGAAATATTAATTTTGTGAATTTTATCTAGTAATTTAACTATATTGCCGGAACTTTATTTTTTTTCATCTACCACTAGTTGAAATAATTTTCAACCTAGTTTTATTTCTTTATTTCCTTTTCTCAACTGTTCTGTCTTTATTTCATGACATCTGGCATTCTGGAAATTTGACTCACTGGAAATCGATACTGAATTAACAACATCAGAAGTAAGGAGATATTGGGTGTTCCCGAAAAGTAATAAATTTGGTTGGAACCTGGACACTCTGGATTGAGCAAGAGTGTGGAGACAGGATCTCGCAACCTTTTCATCAACCTCGAGTATTCGCAGGATTCATCGCTACTAGGAGAACCCCTTCCGTCTCAGTTCATTCCTCGTCGAGTAAGCCTTTACAACAGTAAAACAGACAGACAGAGAAATTGGTTAAATTGTAATTTTTATTCATATTTTTTTTTGTTCATATTTTCAATATTTTTAATTATATTTAGTTCTGAGTCATTGTTTATTGTAAAGAATTTGTAAGATTAAACTTGTTAAATTCAGAGCTTTCTTTTCTTTCTAGTTTATGTAGTAAATACCTAATTGTGTTTTCGATAAACTTTTGTGTATTTAGTTATAAATACTCTGGCGCCCATATATTGCTCTCAATATTATCTCAGTAGGTACTCTAAAACAAGGCTTCACCGAATTCACAACCACGCTGTAGCTAGCTGGAGCTAATTGTTTGGCTGCACATGGAATTGGACCAATTCAATTCGCAAGTGTCATTGTACAATAAAGAGAAACTTACGCTTGTATACCATTTTTGTCCATTACTTTTTTCAGGAACTAGTAAATTAGAATCAGATTCTCAAATTTGTGACACTTTCAGTTTCATCGTTGGAAAAAGTTTGCGTTGGTTGAAAAGCAGCACCGGCAAAGCTTCAAAGTTCAAACGATACCGTTCCATTAAAAAAAACACCCACATAGATGACTGTCCGAGATTTTTGTTTCACGACTCCCTCAGTTCAGAAATATGAATTTTACACAACTCGACCCGTTGACATTTATCTTGGTTACTTCATTTTCCAGGCATTTTCCACTTCCAGCGTGGGCGGTTGCTCACCCACGTGATAGATATCTCCAGTTTAAATTAGTTTTAACGAATATTAGACACACGCCTTCTGATTGCAATAATTATAAAATATATTCGTTAGGAAAAATTTAATTATATTAAAGTGCCTCAACAAGTCTAAGAATTTTAAAAAGAGGTCTAAATCTAATGTATGTAGAAGAGGAGATTATTGTTTTAAACCCCATAATCAAGAATTCTATACACATTTAATTAGTGATAAAACGGTTTTATTGGCGCTTTATTACTGTCTCATACCATTCCAATAATTTAGTTCTCCCGCCTTGATCTAGATGCCTCGATAATGTAAAATGCCATGTTGCCAGATTGAAGATAATTTCTACAAATATAATAATAAATATAAAAATAATATGCCCTAATAATTTGTGCCTCAACTTTCTAAGACTAAGATTTATTAAAGAAAACGGTGTAAAACCAATATGTGTAGACGAGGAGAAGATTATTGTTTTAAACCGCATAATCAAGAATTCTAGTGATAAAACGGTTTTATTGGCGCTTTATTACAGTCACATTTCTTTCCAATGATTTAATACTACCTCCTTCATCTAGAGGCGCCGATACTGTAAAATGCCATGTTGCCAGACTGAAGATAATTTCCACAAATATAATAATAATAATAAAAATAATAATAATTACTTCTGTTATTAACGGAGGTTTGGTGAAACTACTATGGGGCTTCGCATTTCGTCACTTTACTAGTTGAAACTTCAAGCCTAAAAAGTGTTATTACCTAAAAATAAGTCACTAAAATCCGTATCCGATACATCCTGTTTATCTGGGCGAACTTCAACACGGAAAAGATAAGAATCTTCCTTTGTTGGTATAAAAAAAACCGCCAGAGCTAAAATTTGGATTGAACTTGACTAGCGCTGAACTTCTTCGTTTACGCGACAGTAAAAGTTTTATATTCTCTTTATAACAACGCGATGGTATAGTTTCCGCAGTCCCAGTTGTTAAGTAAACATCGTAAAAAAGCGTAAACACAAACCGAGCCGAGGCGTTTCACCCGTTTATCGGAGTCGGAACTATGATTGCGAGGAGTATTGTTGAAGTCCTTTTCACTTGGAAAAGTCGTAAATTATTTGGGAGGCGCTAAACGACGATCGGTTTCCCTGCATATGGTTTGGTTTGGAATATATTGCTACGCAACGTATTTTGCGTGAAATCGCGTTAATTTTTAAGCAACCTACACACCGCATTAACATACTGACTGGGCTTTCCAAAATACTGGATATGATTGATTTTCAGTTTTCAGTTTAAAACTGTGTCCTATAAAAGTGCGTGCAGGCAAGGACTGCAAAATTATTTTTGTTTCAGTGTCGTGTCGGTGTGCATTCATCTGTTTGGTGCTAATGACAGCAATGAACCAGAAACTGGTCCAAAATTATCCTTCGTGCAGAAATAAAAATGCCAACAGGGAGGTACTTCTATAATAAATTTAGATACTATTCTTTCGTTTTGTAAATATTTAATTTCTTTCTTCTTGGATTTGAATTATGTAGAATTGTTGCAATATTTCCTATAAAACATTTTTTTATTTCACGATATGCTTGTAGCAAGTTTTCTGTGGGTGCGAAATTTCAGTTATTTAAAGGTTAACTTTTTTTAATGGGATTGTGTATTCTTTTACTTGTCAGTGACCTTTCCCAAAGATGAAGTTCAGAAGGTCATTTTGAAGGTCACCATCTCGAGAGAGTATTAATTTCTATAAGAACAAAATCAACAAGCCTTGAACTTGGAAACGTGAAAATAAGATTTACAAGAAATATTTTTGTTAGCGTTTTGTTAATCCTTCAATAGGAATGTTCACAATTTTTTAATTGTAATAAAAAATAATAGTTCTAAGGCTACAAAAACACGTAGTAACCATTAAAATGCCTAAAAATATTTTTCTCTTAAAAATAAACTAAAAATAAAATCGCCGAAACGAACGAGGCTAGCAAACGATCCCTGCAGCGAGACTAGCGCGTGTGATGTCATAATGCGTACGGGACCACAGTGGCGAAACTCGTTTACCTGCTTGCTATTATATTCTTTGTTTTAGTATTTATTTATATGCGTTTTTGTTAAGATGGAAGACTCAAACAGTGTGAAAGTTAGTAGGAGAAAGTGGTGTTTTGTTCCTGGATGTACAAATACATCAATAAATAACCCGAAAAAGTTTTTTATAAGTGTACCAAATAATTTGCAAAGAAAAAAGCGGTAGTATCGTTCCCGATACTAAATAATTTATATCTTTCGCTAGAATACTCCGATTGCAAAAATTCTTTCACCAAAATTAAATTTGAATTTTCTACTACAATACCGCTTACATAACCGATATAGTATCTCTAGAAATAGAAAAAGTACCTCGATGCTACATTTTTCTCTACAATATTTCTGCACCCCGCGTACTTTATTTTTTTCTTGGAATATCAATAACCAAAATACTATTTTAACGCAGCTATCGTAGTCGCCATACATCATATAACCTCCGTCTAAAATTTGATCCCTGTAGGTTTGATAGTTTTGGAGATAGCACGAGTTATATCTGAAAAATTTTAAATATCGTCGAAAAGGGGTGAAAAATTAATATAGGGGATGAACGCAAGCTCATATCGCAAATCGCCCTCCGGAAATGGATTCGGCAGAAACTTTTACATAACATGGACCTAATTTTAAAAGTATGTCCAAAATACATAGCAACAGAGAAATAAGCGGAATTTAGTTCACTGGATCCCTGTCTATAACTACTCATTCTCGCTTCCCTAGTACGCATGGTGACGTCAGATAGCGTTTCGCGCATTTAAACGAATATTGATATTTCGTTTGGGTTTTTTCCATAGAAATGGATTTATCGATTTTTGTAAAACTTTGAAGATGTTATTATGAGACTATTTTTAATCATTTTATGATGTTTAAACAAGATTTAATTTTTTTGTGAAAATCCCTATTATATAATAATATGAGCGCTCACGAATTGTCAAAGCTACTATGAACATTCTTATTTAGAAGTGGTCACACTATTTTTCTATTTGGACTTGAATGAATTATTAAATTTTTTCGAAAATCAATCGATCGATTTCAACTTCCAACTACAGGTTTCATCTGTGGCCCGAAACCTTCTTCTTAACAGGTTTTGCCTAAATCAAAAAATACTGCCGAAAGTGATCACGAGTGTAGATTTACAAAAAATTAGTTTTTCTCAAAAAAAAATCAGTTTTCTTTGGTTTTTCAAAATGGAGTTTAGTATCTTTTTTATAAAGCTACTCAAGGGGCATATTTTGGTCTTCATCTTCATCTTTAAGTTGAAAAGGTTTTTATGAGAATATGAGTTTAAATACTAGTCTCCACTTCCGGTTGGCCTACAACTTTTTGCCTCCGGAGGAAAGTACAAAACGAAACGACAGACGAAATCTTTCACAATTGACTTGACCTTGAAACCTTACATCCTCCCACTTGCTATTGTCATCTAATGGATTTCTCAAAACCACAAATTTGTATAGAAAACATTTTTTTTTAAAACCTCTAGTATTTGATAAAACAGGTTTTTTTTTACTTTTGGACCGCACTGTGTAACAAGCAACATCAATAATGACACAGATACGGATATGACACAATATGAGTACCTATATAAACTTTTCCCTTAGAGTGTTCGAGATGAAAAAATATTTTTTTTTTAAAAGGAGGATATGGAATTACACGTCAGTTAGACAGTTTCACTTTTTGGAAAACAAATAGACACCACTGAAACCTTATTATACCTATAGACGATTTATAGTAAAAGTTTTCAAAAACTTTTGTAATTTTAGATTGGAAAAATGATATATAGACGTTTATTGTATTTTTTTTTTCCACTTCTATTAGCAGAGACAGTAAAAATAAACAATTACCTCGACAACTATAAAAAATATCATAAAATTTACGATATTTTTTGTTAAACTAAGAAATTCAGAAATGCATTTTTGAAACGGCAATAAACTTGGAAGTTTTTTAAAAAAGACCACTGTGGGTCCCACATCTCCACATATGGGAAAACACTTTATAACTTTCTTGTATTAGGTGTAACTGCAAAAAAGTCTGAATTTATTGATGTAAATCACTAAGTACCCCAAGGTTCACTGCTTATATATATATACATACATATATTATTGATTAATACAATTTTTTGCTGTCAAAGAAATGTATAATGTTTGCAGATGATGCGACAAAATTCTGAAGAATCTTTAGTTAGCACTGTTCGATGGAAATAGTTATATATAAGAGCTGAGAGATTGGTTCACTATTAATAGACTTAAACTGACTCAGCAAAAACCCATGAAATTCTTTTTTCCTCGCACTCTGAAATTACTCACAGGAATAGGTACTAACTTACAGAGTACTGTCCTGGATTACAGGATATTTTATACAGGGTGATTCATTAGCCTGGGGACAAACATCGGCAGTGAAAAGTAGATTTAATTTCATGAAGAAATGTTTATATAAACATAGGTCCTATCTTTCTTTGTTCAGAAGTTATAGCGATTATAAAATTTTTAAGTTGAAAAAACATATTAGCCACGATTCAGTAAAACAAAATTTAGTAACATTTTAAATAATCACCTGTTAAAAATAGTTTGTTGATGTCAATACAGTCTGTCACGATTTGTTAAAATTCGTATTTTAAAGCCCTATAAATTCTGAACAATTTTCTGTAAAATTGCACAAATACGAATTTTAACAAATCGTGACAGAAAATATTGACATTAACAAACTATTTCTGACAGGTGATTATTTAAAATGATAGTTACTATTTTATTTTACTGAATCATGGCTACTATGTTTTTTCAATTTGAAAACGTTAAAATCGCTGTAACTTCTGAACAAAGAAAGATAGGACCTACGTTTATATGAACATTTCTCCATGAAATTATATCTACTTTTCATTGCCGAAGTTTGACCCCAGGCTAGTGAATCACCCTGTATATCATATATTAATGTATATTCACAAAATATTAATGATTATATTACCATGCTTCTCATAATTGCCCAAAAAGATTTTCAATTTTTTGGTTATCAAAGTCAGAGAAAAATTCAATTGATCTAAACATTTACCTCGGCAATTGCTTTTTGGTCTAGTGCCGAACCGGTTCAGAGGCCAAAAATTGACAAAATTCTTAGCAGCATATATGGATGGTCGGAAAATTTAGGATATACGGAAAAATCGATTTTGTTTTGGTGTTTCCCATTTTTGGCAATGTTTTTCCGTAGAAGCAGTGTGATTTTTTACACCATCTTAAAGTAGGAGTTTCATCGAAAAAAATTACTTCCTGAAATTTTCAAAAATCCAAATTTTGTTAATTAACTTTTTTGATTGAAAATTAGGCATTTTTTTAAATTAAATTCGTAAGAAAATCAAAAAATAAATATTTAGCTTCAAAAAAATTACAGCTTATTTGAGGCACAAAAATGTACATTTTCATCAAATTTCAATAAAATCGAATAATTTTTGTGGAAGATAAAAATAAAAAATCAAAAAATTGGTTTTTGGCGTTTGTCTCAATAGTTTTGAGGTTAGGTTAAAAAATGGTTAAAATAAAAGTTGTAGATCTTTTTCGATAGGAGGTCTAGTTCTGCCGGAAATCGTAAAAAACCACGTTTCACCCTCTTTTCCCACCCCCACCCTACGTCTGGATATTTGTTGAGGTCCAATCGATTTTTCCCCATTTATATACCATTAATCTTAAATTTTCCAACCATCCATATACTGCTAAGAATTTTTTTTGAAAAAAATTTTTGGCAATGGACTATTTACCTTGAGACAAGAGGCGGATTTAAGGTAGATTGCGCCCTAAGCCCATTCCGATTTGGCTCCCTGCTGGTTTTTGCCTAATAAAATTAAATGTCAAATTTTATTTACAAAAATTTTTTTGGATATTATAAAAAAATAATTAACACTGTTTTTAACAGCTTCTATAGATTAAATCGTTTCATAATTTATTAGTTTATTAGTATTTATCCTATTTTAATCATATTTTAATAAATAATAAGAAAAATTTAATAAAAAAAAATCCATTCATACGTGGTATGATTAAACATTGTGAATAATTTTTTTCGTATCTACTAAAGAACAGACGAAGTTTTCACTTATATTTTGATTAATAAAAAAAAAAGAAATTGGTTTCACAAATAGATGTTAATGAAACAATATTTTTTTTACATTAAATTTTTACTAGATATTTTATGTGTTTAACTGAATAAAATTATTTAAACAAAAAAAATCATTTATACATGGAAACGAGGGAAAAAGCTCAAAAATTTATTCATAGTCACCGGAGAAAAGAGAAACCAATTGATTTTAATTTTTAATCGGCCTCCAAATTTTGGCGCCCAAAGCTCGGATCTCGTATTTAAATCCAACCCACCCTTTTAGGGATTTAGTATGAAGTTAGCCTTATCTCTCTAATTAATTATTTATGACAATACTTTATTTAAATAAAGTCTAATTTAAAATTTCTCCATTTATATTTATGTCACAGTATTTTATATTTTACCTACAATTTGTTTTTTTTGCCTGCTGTAAATGTACTTTGTATGTAATGTGGTATATCTCCACTCTACTTTAATACATAAACTAAACTCGAATTTGTGAAATATCCGTCCTGAAAAAAACTACATTTTGTGCCTCAAAAAATAACCCTCATGAAATTACCCTCTATTTTCAATAATCGATAAAAACTTCAGTATCAGAATTTAAAGTGAACTCACCCTGTATAAAAATAGTTCAAAATTTCTTCCACCATTTTGAAGCATTTTATACAATAAATTATAGTAATTGCTGATATAAAATTAAATAGAAACATTATATAGTATAATACTAAAAATTAATAAAAATGCGTAGATAATATTTTTACACAAACTTTCATTTACATGATAAATAGTAAGAATTCCCGCCCCTTTATAACACATTTGTTACTATCCCACTGCTTATTTATTTTATCTCGATTAAAATCACGCCTGCGAGCGTTTATATTTTTTTATCAATTATTGTGAATTTGTCTTAACATAGTAGCAATCAGTGAGGCGTTTTTTAAATTTTTAGTAAATATTTAATTTCATAGGCTTTAATAAGATTTTTTTAACTGCTTGGAAAGAAAATAAAAAGGAAACGAGATAGTCAATATTTAGATAAACTATTTGACATCATACATTTATCATTTTATACATATACACATAAAACACATGACAAAGTTTATATAATAAAATTAATTAAACAAATTCATATCGTTCAAAAAATCTAAAGAAACACAGATGGGAATGTTTTAATTTATAAAAATTGTTTTTTTTACAACAAAATATTTTGAAGTAAAAAAACTAGTCATAACAATTTAAAAAAAATTTTATTAGAAGTAATTAATACAGAATATTGGCACTATATAGGACACACTGCAAATTACGACGTCAGTATCGATAATAATAAAGAATCACCTACCTGGCGCTCCGCTGTCACGTTGTGTCACTGGAGGCGGCGGCTCTGGTGGCGCATCCAGCGTCGGTGGCGGCAAGACGACTGAGTAAAGTCATCGGCGGCATAGTACATATCTGATAGCGATTACCGATCCCGAAAAGGTTCGCGCATAAGCACTGGACACCTGCTTTCTTGTCGGTTGCATTTCACCAGGACTCAGGACGATTTTGAGCTACACAAAGGATTTCTGCCTAGTGCCTTTTTTACTCCGTCTATGGGACTGCGCAAACCGATCTCTAATGATTGTTGGAGAATCTTTTAGGTAAACCCAGACATGATAAGTGATTCGGGAAGAATGACGTTCCGTTCGGTCATTAATAAAAAGGTCATTACTAGACACAACTGGGTCACGGCACAAAGGGTAGTTATATTAAGGCATCATGTGAGATTTCGTTTACTTCAATGGGTAAGACAGGCGAATATCGCGTTCGATTAATATTCGTGCAGGTGGCGCAAGCGGATGTTCTTAATCCGTGGGTTTTCCAATAATCATGAGTTACATAAACTAAAGTTTCAGTTTAAATAATTAACCACACACGAAAATTTACAAGGATTAAAACCCGTTTAGCAAATTTTTTACAAACGATAAAAGTAAATCTAGTATCTGTCCAGGAAACTCAGCTAGTACACTTGAATTAATGAAAGGGTCAGGCAATTCGGAGGTCCAGAAATTAATCTCTGGCAGATCCAGACACATAATGAGCATTTTTTATACCGCTCAGTTCGATTCCAATCTTTTGTGTGAACAGTCCCGAAGGTAATATGTCTAAGAGAAAAATTAGAAGCAAATTAAAGAAATTCTAGCTTGGTAAAGCTTTATGTCATCTAATCAATTTAAAGGCGCAACAGTTTCGACCCGTCGAATTTATTCACTTGTAATAACAATAAGAGCTGGCCTATAAGCATCTGGATAAGAATACTGCATTAATTTGTCTCTGAAGGAACTGTGGGAAAACTGTGTACAGTATTGATTGACGCAGGAACTTAGTCGAGAATGAAAACCAAAAAATGGTAAGACGGATCCTTGTGGCACACCAGAGTTGGTACGTCGCGTCTCTGACAATACTCTATCGATCATAACGTGGAGCGAACGGT
This sequence comes from Rhagium mordax, assembly GCA_963680705.1. Lineage (NCBI taxonomy): Eukaryota > Metazoa > Arthropoda > Insecta > Coleoptera > Cerambycidae > Rhagium > Rhagium mordax. The sequence continues at coordinate 88,713,033 of OY796658.1, forward strand.
TAGAAAGAAGACCCACAAACCTAACTGAACTCAAGTCAACTCAAGAAATTTATTGTCAAAAATTTTCACTGACGTAAAAGATGTAATTAACAATCCAATTACCTCAGTCTCAGACCTTATATTCTTTATACAAATTAAATCTTTATACAAACTAAATCATTAATACCCAATTTATTAAAATCTTTGTATATTTTTAGAGCGTTCATTTGTTTTTGTTTTCCAGCCTCTATCGTTTATCATTTGTTTTTTTTGCTAACGAATTGCATCGAATTTTGATTTCCTCGCTTGCTAAGCGAATAAAACTGTACGTACCACATGGCATATTCGCAAAACAATGCGGCTGAGTCTGAATTATAAATAGACTTTTGAGTGGGCGCTTTCCATTACATTCTAACTCTAACAGGTTTTATTTTTATTGCAGCGTGTTCATCAAAGCAGAAATTTGCATTGATATAACGTCTGATAATTCCTGCATATTTATATAGTGGAAACGTTTTACAGGAGGCTGTATGAAGTTTATACACAGGATGTCGTAGTCTTAAACCGCATAATTTAGGAATCGTTAGAACTTAAAAATTTATTATAAATTAAAAAATTAATAATAATATTTCTTAGTTATTCACATTTCAGTACAAAATCATTTTGTATTCCGTGAAACATCATTATTTTATAAAAATAAATTATTATTCCGACTCAGTTCAAAACGTGTCACACCGGACATAATACGGGAGTAAAGTACAAGCAAGGGGCCTTTCAGCCACCGCTCAGTCTACGGTCCGACCGGAATTCACTTATACGCAGGCAACAAATGCAGAACGGACAGATCACTGCATCAGTCATCGCCCGGCTCTCACGCTGCCAACATCATAACGTACCGCTCCGCAGCTGCAAATCAATTCAATTATATCAACTCAACCTAACTTAAATCTAATAGGCAGTAAACAAATAAAAGCTCGCGACGCGACGGACATTAAATTTTAACAAAGAGTGTATCCAGCAATTATCAACCAAATTAAATATTTTAATGTACTTCCTTTTTTAATGCTTCTAATTACAAAAGAGAGTTGACCATATTCACACCGCAATTTTGGCACCCCAAATACTTATTTTTTTTACCTAGGTAACGAGGTGGGTACCATCATTTGTCTTGAAATGCATTGAATAAAATCGTCAAGGCTTTCTTGTCATATGACAGCGCAGTAAAAGCTTGCAATGGCATGCAGTTGCTTCAAAATCAATAAAGAACGATTCCTATAAAGGATAAATTTGCTGATTTGGCTGGCGAAGGAAAGACATATCCTTCCAGGGGCTTTCTAAGCAAAAGCTGCTCTTTAATGGTTTGTATTGATTCTTCGACACTATGATATATTTCAGTTGCTCATGGTAAACTTAAGAAAGATCATCCCATAGAGGTCATCCTTAAAATAGTAACTCCAGTAGTAAAGCAGGTTTTTTGTTGGGACTACGAGATACCTACTATATCAAAGTGAATTATCGTATCAAGTCCATTAATAGAATCTTGAACTTCGCCAGTTGCTTCAAAATTATTAGGGCAGATTCTAGCTACTGCTTCTGCTGTTTATCTTAATCTATTATGAGGGTAAATGTTTCAATATGGCTGGCAACGGAAAAAAAGAATCCTTTTAGAGGTCTTCTAAGTATGGGCTGCTGTTCAATGATTTGTATTGGTTCTTCTAAGACATCAGCATATTATTCTGCTCCATTTAGTTGCATTTGGTAAACTTAAATGAGGGCCTTCCTATAGAGACCGTTCTTGAAACAGTAACTCCACTAGGAAAGGAGGTTTTCGTTGGACTACAAGATACCTACGATCTCAGGATGAACCACCATGGCAAGTCCATTAATAGAATCTGGAATCTTGAATGTTTGTAGTGGTTTCAGAATTGTAAGGGATGATTCTAGATACTACTACTGCTATTTAATGTTCCGGTCTGGCTGGCGAAGGAAAGCACTGTCGCTCTAAGTATGAGCTTCTGTTCAGTGGTTTGCACCGGTTTCAAGACATTGTGGATGTCCTGCTCCATTTCAGTTGGATGAGATGAAAGAAGTATCCTTCCAGTGATCTTGTAAGTAAGAGCTGTTCAATGATTTGGACTGGTTCTAAGACATTGTGGATATCATGATCCATTTCAGTTCAGAAGAGGTCTTCTAACTATGGACTGTTCAATGATTTGTACTGGTTCTAAGACATTAGCATATTCTGCTCCTTTTCAGTTACACTTATATGAGGATCTTCCCAGAGACTCGTCTTTAAAATAGTAACTCTAGTAGGAAAGGAGGTTTTTCGTTGGACTACGAGATACCTACGATCTCAGGATAAACCACCATGGCAAATCCAATAATTGAATCTGGAATCTTGAATTTTCGCAGTCGTTTCAGAATTGTAAAGGAAGATTCTAGCCACTGTTACTGCTATTTAGTGTTCCGATCTGGCTGGCGAAGGAAAGAAGTATGGTTCTAGAGATTTTTTAAGTATGAGCTTCTGTTCAGTGGTTTGCACTGGTTTGAAGACATTGTGGATGTCCTGCTCCGTTTCAGTTGGATCTGGCAAAACTTATATGAGAATTTCTGTTTCTCGATGGATAGTCAAATTGGAATATTTTCGATAGATCATTTAAGTCCATAATAGAATCTATGTTCTACAATTTCTACATTAAGGTCGATTGGTCAGAATGAAGTACTTATGGGTGACACTAAATCTTTGAACTTGCGCAGTTGCTTCAAAATCATTAAGGGATGATTCTAACCATTGCTGCTGCTATTCACCTTATTCTCTTATAGATGATAAAACTTCCGATCCGGCTGGCGAAAGAAGTATTATTCCAGAAGTCAGTCAGCTGATGTTTAATAATTTATGCTGGTTTTAAGATACTGTGGATTCTTGTTTAAACTTAAAAATTCAAATGAAGATCTCTCAACGAAAAACAACAAGCTCTTGAACTTCCACAGTTGCTTCTAAATTATAAGGGATGATTCTAGGCACTACTACTGCTGTTTATCTTATCCTCGCTGATGAAAGAAAGAAATACCCTTCCAGTGATCTTCTAAGAGCTGTTCAATGATTTGGACTGGTTCTAAAACATTTTCCTTCGTTGGATGGTCAAATTGAGATAACTTTGATCTCACAATGGGTCATCATACTAAGTTTATTAATAAAATCTAGATTGATTAGAAAATACAAAGTAATCCCATTAAGATCAATTGGTCAGATTGAAGATCTTCGTATACATATATGAGTAACAGGTAAGATTCAGTTTTGCATAGCTACCACAGAAGTAAACTAAGTTTCTGAAGATTCTTTGAAATCATTATGAGGTGATTCCAGCTATTGCTGATGCTATTCACCTTATTATGTTATGGAGGATAAATCTACCGATCTGGCTAGCGAAGGAGAGAAATTCTTCCAGAGGTTTTCTGTTGGGCGGCCAAATTGAGATAACAACCACCATTTCCTACATACCAAAGAGGTACAGCAAAGACCGCAGTTGCTTCAAAATCATTAAGATATGATTATAGCTATTGCTGCTGCTATTCTTCTTGTTCTCTTACGGGTGATAAGTTTGCTGATCTAGCTGGCAAAGGAATGAAGTATCCTTCAGGGGTCTTCTAAGCAATAATAAAAACGGTTTCTCGTTAGACAGTCAGATTTTGAAATTATATACAATCTCTGGATGAACCATTGTAGTAAGCCCATTAATAGAATCTAGACTCATTAGAAAATATAAGGGAATCTGTCTTCCCAACAGCAAGAATAGAAGTGAAGAAGTAATGAGCTGATCACGGAATACTGAATTCAGTGGTCCAGGTTACCTTGTCGTATGACAAGGCAGCATTGCAGTTACTCTAAAATGTTTTATTAAGGAATTATAGTCAGCAATAATGCTCCTTAGTAACTGATATAAATAAAACCACTTGTCGATTTGTTATCATTGAAAGTTTATTTTCTACATTTCTTTATAAATATTTCTAAATCTGAGTAATACATCACGGACATATAACCTGCTAATTGACTAGATACATCTCTCTTAGTAATATATCAATAATTCACAGTACGTTATTGCTATTGTTTCTCTGTTAATGTCTTTGACATCGCTCTAAAACAATCTGACTAGAAAAGAATCACTGAATCAAGTAGTTCTGTACAAAAATAAATTAAGACTGAGGGCTTAAGCATACGAAAAATATTAACAACTATGTTCTATATTATTGGACAGATACAATTTCTCTAAACATGTATACAATTTTCAAATTTTCATACTTTACGTTTCTTTTTACCAAGAAAATATCACTTGAAGCTGCAGTTAATTTGTGCTGGCGCACATGCGGTTATCTGAAAAAGATAAAATGAATAGAGGACGATCGAAACACATGGTTTCGTTCTTGAATTTTTCTAGCAATGCGGTCAATAAAAACCGATTTCACTGACTTTCAAGGCAATGATAAAAGACCTGATAGTATTTAAACAGAATCCTTAATTTCGTGATGCAAATTTAAATCCGTTTTATCAAGTTATTGGGAGGTAGTCTTGATCTTTATTTGAGAAGTCAAAGCTAAGACCATGATCCACTGAATGACATCAAGACCAAGACCAACACTTGCTTTGGTGTCACACACAGTTTTGAAGATGATAACCAATCACTCTGACAAGCAAACGTTTATTGATTGAATTTAAGATTTGGTGCTAATAAAGACAGTTAACACAGCATTTTACTTTTTTCTTGGTTAGTCAATTATTACTAATCGCGATTGGACAGAAAATACTAGGGTTATATAACTGTTTTAAGATTATGATTGTCATACTGTTCAATCTGAGTTTCTAATATTGATTTCAGGTTACTGAAACTAAGCAACAGACGTAAGGCATCTCTGAAAAACGACCCAATAAATTTGCACCATTACATCCACCTAACTTGAGCAAAGATTAGTTAAACAAAGTTAACACCAAGAACGCTCCTATATCGATGGGCCTGACCCTCCACCGTTTCCCTCGTTATTCCTTACATTTTCCGCCTGCAGAGTCTGCTGTTGCTGCAAAAATTTCGCCGCAGCAGGGAAGCCTTGTAAATCGAAACCAGGTGGTGCCACGATGGCTGCGCCAACAGCTCCGGCGGTTCCCTGCAGGTAAGCTATGAGCCTCTTCATCTCCTCTAGGGCGTTGGCTTGCATCAGGATGTAGTTCTTGGCAAGGAGGAGAGTGGCTATCTTGGACAGCTTCCTCACCGACGGGGAATGGGCGTACGGGATGACTGACCTGCAAATATAGTTGTTGAGAGAAGGTTTACAAAAAAATTATGTTCTACTCAATACTGAGGAAATGGGAGTCATGTACATGTGCAAACTGATATATTTCAGTCAATAAAATCGTGTTACTTCAAATATGTACATGAGCTCCATTTCTCATCTGTCGCTTTGCCATTATCGTTACTCAGCAGAGTCTCAGTTTCCGACGTGGATCATCTTTAAGTGTTGTTGCTTTCTTTTGATTACTGTCTTTAATAAATTGGAAATCGATGGTTACCTTGTCTCTGATGTGGTCTTCAGATGATCTATCTTATTGACCAAATAGCATTCTTCTTAAGCTCATCGAAGCAAGCTCAAAAATTAATGAGATGATCGCATTACAGAAGACATTGTTGAAAAATAAACACCAAAGGAAACAAATGTTTTTATCGCTAATAGTATGTGACGCTAATAACTAGAAGTTGATGGGAACACGTTTTACAGTTCACATTTGTTAAACTAGGCATAATTTAATTTACGTTAACTGATAAAGTTGCTACAAACCTTAATTCGTCTAAAGCATCATTTAAATCGTGCATCCTTCGCCTCTCTCGGGCGTTTATGTTTAAGCGGACAGTTTTCCCTTGTCGATTTTTGCCCTTTGACGAGGATGGATGTGGATTTTGTGCACGAGATTCTTGAGTTCTGAAAAAGGTATAGTTATTAATGCTGAAGGCTACAAATTGAGTAAATAAATCTTACCTATTGCTACTTTGACTAGAGCATCCAGGGTCGGGGTTGTTTTCATCGGACGGCGGACCATGGCTTGCAATGTTTGGTTGGCAACCTTGGAAGTAGAATCCCCCCAGTCCGACAGCTCCTAAAGGAGTTCTCCTTCCGGGGATTTGGCCTTCTTCTGTTGAGTTCGATGAGAACGGTGTAAAGCTTACTGGATCTAAGGCGGCACTCGCTTGAGATGAACTTGGGCCAGTTGCTGAGCTACCCTGTAACGGATTGTTTAGTTCTTGTGATTCTAGAACTCTCGTGAAGTTGATGGTTGGGATAGTTTCCGGGTTCTCATCCGCGTTGATTATTTTGAACGTTTTGTCTTCTTCTGAAGTGATGAAGAAGACCACAAGATGATTGAAATATGAAGCAATCACTTGGATGAGAACCTGGAAACCATTTCAAAGATTGGGCAATTCTGTGTCAACAAATCGTCGTTCAATAAGAGTCATTAGGCATTTTTTGTTCCTTATAGTTTTTCCATGGAGTGGAGCTTTGCTTCTTACCCAATTCAGAAAGCGTACCAGAAGCTTCAATTTTTATAGTTCTATGATTCTAGCTAATCCTACACTCAAACCCTTATTGGGCAACATTAAAATTATCAGCTCTTCCATATTTAAAGCATCTTGTATTTCAGAAATCTGGTAAAAATTTGGGCTACAGTATTTGACCCGTTACCTAACCTAACCATTACATTTTTTTTCAAGGAATTTTCAGACTACTTCGTTACCATGAGTAAATTATTCTCTCAAAGATACTCGTTGAACCCTACATAGAATTACGTACATCTAACTAAATGAAACTTTAGTCACTCAATTAGTTAACCATTACATCGACAACTCAGACTAGCTTGATATGTGTGTCGTGTTAATTTCCTCCGGGTCCCAGGTGGGGACACAAAATTCATTTCAATCGCCCCAAGACCAATATGCAAATATCCGCTGCACTAACTTGTTAATAGAACCTGCATTAATAATGTAGATGTAGAGTTTAACTTCGATCAATACTACTTCGTATATACATGGTTTGCATATTATGTAATGTTATTAAATGATTTCTCTAGAATGTGGTTATCGATTTAAATATATTTAGACTCAAACGTGTACAGGATGAGTTAAAGTAAAGGTAAGAGGCTTAATTTTTACATATTAAATATTGAAGGAGTAAACACAATTTTTGGGGATGAAGAGGTAAGAAAATATTTTATATTCTGGAAAACAGCAAATTTAATAAATGACTTTGTTTGGGCTTTATACAAGCATAATAATAACAAACATATCCAAATTGATATACTTATATTGATGTTTCATCTCTAAACATGCTATTATTAAATTCATTGGACTATCTTTAATACATGATGAATATTGGATTAAAAATTATAAAATTCAAAACGTCTAAAAACAAATTATTAAAATTTTTTTTTTTTAACTCACCACAAATTCATTCATTATGGTCACCAATTAAAAAACGAAGTCCACAAGAAGATGTACATATTCTTTCGCTATTGGTAGCTCATCAGGTGACCATAATGAATGAATTTGTGGTGAGTTAATTATTTGTTTTTAGACGTTTTGAATTTTATAATTTTTAATCCAATATTCATAATGTATTAAAGATAGTCCGATGAATTTAATAATAGCATGTTTAGAGATGAAACATCAATATAAGTATATCAATTTGGATATGTTTGTTATTATTATGCTTGTATAAAGCCCAAACAAAGTCATTTATAAATAATGCAAATCAAGCAAATAAAGAGAATTGTAAAATAAGCGAATATAAAATGGGACCCAGATGGAATTCACAGAGAGTATGTTTCATAAAGAGCAACTTGGGACATATTGGCAGAATTACACGGTGTTCCTCAAAGTAGCCTCTTAGGGCCCTTTTATTTTTAATGCATGAAAATGATTTGCTAATAATAACGTTGACACGATAACTGCAAATTGTCGGCTTCCTAATGAAGGCAAATTAATTTTCTCTGGCATTTTAATGCATAATTTCTGAGATAATTAGAAAAAACTCGAGGTTTCTTTACCTGCAGAAGAAACGTCGTAGTAAAAAAAAAACTTTTTGCTATCTTACCAAAAAAAAATATCCAACAATTTAAATCATTAATCGAATAGTTTTTGTCCACGCATTCTTGTTACTTCATGCGAATCATTACGTAAAACAAAATCTTTATCTGGTAGCCGCCCCCGCGGTTCATTAACCGTTTACGGCCGCTCCCACATACCGTGGGAAAATCACGAGCGAAGCGTCCTGTAAATCCAGAACAATCCAGGAGAAATACTTACAGCTGCCTGCCACCCCCAGCCTGGCGCGGCGTTCCCTCTCAGCCACTGCGGCGGTTCCACCACCCCTCTAGAGATGGCGTGGACGGTCGGTTCGTCACCTTCAGAAGAAGATTCACATTCAAACGATTTCATTTTAACTAATTAAATAAATACTAGTAACTAATTTTGTTAGATTTTATCTGTTTGTTTTATCACCCTTCCCGCACTTTGTCTTCGTTTTAAGCTAAACGTTAACTAATCTCCATGTCTAGATGTTTTAAGATTGTTTATAAGATATAGACGGGTTGATTATTTCACACATTCATTTAACAGTAATTAGGGGGGTTTATACACATTAAAACTTTGTGGGCACTTGGATGGAGTCACACAGGTTCGCTTTGTATCACCTCACAAGATCACTGCGATATAACGTAAATTTTCTTGTAAAAGTTAATGTACACACAACGTTGTTTATAACCTTTAAAACGCGTATTTGTCAGAAGGCCGAAATTAATCTTTAATACAAACTAAACCACCACAACACTAGACGAAACTAGAGTTGAAAAATTGACAGATGCGACCCCATGGAGAACATTATAGGGGTTAGGAAACAGGGGCGTAGGCAACTGAGATGAGGAGAATTTTGTTTGGGTCCGGGGCATCGTTGCGAGAGTAGTTAGTGGAAGCTGAAATTTGATATGGACGAATGACCTCCCCATTCGCCCATATCTGGGCTATGTGGAGTAATTTAGAGAAGTAATTTTTTGTTGGGGTAAAAATAGGAATAAAACTTCTAGTTGGTTATTGTTAAATTTAAAAATTAAATATCCAAATTTTGAGATTGACATAATCCTGTTCATGGTGGTAAGATTCAGTCTCTTCTATTCTCTCTTATTTTTGAAGAATAACCTTATTTAACTGGATATATATTTGTATTTTGTAAAATTTTCAGTGCACTTCGACGACTATATTGAGAACAGTAACAAAATTAGCGTTCCTTATGATTTATTTATATCTGCGTTTGTAAATAAATAAATATATTGGACCTTTTTCTTTATTTGAAACGCCATCGTATTTTTCTTCTAGCAGAGTTCACTGTATTGGATAAATAGAACAAAACCATTACATTCTTAGCTTCTACAAGCAACCTAACACAATTATCTAAGTCAAAAGAACAGCAACAATGGGTTCGACCTGCGATTTACAATCCACCAGGCTGTGCACAATGCTGAATACTCTATAAAAGGAACGATTTTAAACGTAACAAGTACCGATACAAAAATAATTGCAAAGGCTCTAACTAGCAACCATACAAATAGAAATAATAAATAAGCCTGCAGCGCACATGTCCCATTAACGTAAGTTTTGTCGCTACAACAGATCTTGGCTGCGATTCATTATCTGCGTCAAAATAAAAATGAAAATAAATAAAATAACTCCCGCATGTATCACCAGTGAAATAATAGAGATTTGTTTTGGTGCAAGAAATAGGAAACACGATTTCGTTCAGACGATGATTAAAAAAATATTTTAAAACGGTTAAATATATATTTGGTACAGTCATGAGCAGTAAAAATAAATTTAAAGAAGAAATAATACGAAATTTTGATTAAATTCCTACATTATTGGTTATGGCAATGACATCTCAAATATTGAGCCCAAAAATAGGCAACCAGGTATACATTTGTTCTTCTTTTGCATATGTAATACCATATGGTTGCCTAATTTTGAGGTCACTCAGTTTTCGATGATTTGTAAAGGCTCTGGGTGTGTATAGTGTATGTGTCTAGTCACGAGGTCCTTTTTTACAAGACTAATACCCTAATAATCATGGAAAATGTATATCTAAATTATTTTTTGGAGAGGATTTTGGGACCCTTGTCGTCCTGCGAGCACGCCACTGGGGCTTATATGTCAGTTTTATTATGAACACCCCTAACTAAAGCACGAGTGCTAAAGAGAACAAAAGAGGAAGCTGTCGTCATGGCAACGAGGGGTGAAGTTAAACCACTGCAAAGTGCTGCCGTTTAACGGAATTCAATTAAACTAACATTACAACTTCTAAGTGGTTGCAAAAGACAGGGGGGCAATAAATAAGTTATGATAGAATTTGGGCAGGTGTTGATCGTTAACGGTGTCATTTGAAATGGCAAATACGCTCTCCTAATAATGAAAATAATTAAAACGTCTATTTTTCGAAATAACTGGCTTTAACCTAAAAATTCTCGCAATTCACAATAATCGACAACACGGCATTTTTTTGTATAAAACAAAGTCCGTTCATTTTTTAAAGAATAATTAAAGGTCGTAATAAAAACTCAATTTTTTTTATTTTCTAAATAATAAAAAATTTCTGCTTTATCTTTATCCTCAATAGTTTCTCCTTGAAAAAAAAAAAAGGAAAATTTTCAATATGCATTATAAAATAATGGCTTCAAAAATTAGGCACTTCAACCTTTGCCTTTTTTATGTATAAAATTTCAAAGCACCACATAATGTGTATTACTAAAATTGTTAATATATAATATCTAGTGTTTCAGCATAGTAGTTATAAAATTTGTTACCAAAATAAATTAATTTTATTGTTTTTCCATATTTTTTCGCTCCAGTCAAGTCTAAGACAATAACCGAATATAAAAACCAATCCTACTTGAGTAGAAAACGACAATAAAATAATTACAAATAAAAAAAAAAGTTTGTCAGAAGTGGGATTCGAACCCACGCCCACAGAGTGGACCAGAACGCTCGCAACCTACAGAGTAGGCAAGGAAACCTTGAGTCTGGCGCCTTAGACCGCTCGGCCATCCTGACAATTGATGGAGTGATCGAATCGTTGTTACATAAGCAAAATTATGTCGTCATAGTCCATTTATATACCTTTTTGTTTAATATGCTGCAGAAACAAATTATAATATCTTTTTGGTTATGAATGTATTCAAATATGAAAACTATTAGGATAATGAAAGTTATTTATAAACTTCTATAATACACATACGAATCGCTGGCGCCATCTCTGGGGAAATTGTTGAACTAGTGAGTATAGGCAATGCGTCATAGATGGCAGGATAGGTACCAATTATTTTCTTTCGTGGATGCTGCAACCAGAAATATAGTACTTTGATAACAAACAATATTAGGTAACCGAAAAATTTTTGTTGACGTAATCTGGTAACCAAATACGTGAAAGAATTAATTACGTTTTTTAACTTCTAAATATGTTATAAGATATACCCCAGCAAGAGATTTGTGATGACGATCACATCTTTGGATATTTCGTTATAGTGAGATATTTAAATTAAAATGTTATTTCAGTTCTGCTATCAGATTTGCACGAAAACTCGTAAAAGTAAAAAATTATACCGGATGACACAAGAAGTAGTACCCCCCCCCATTTTTGTTAGCATTTTCATAGATGAAAATTTCAAAATTCTATGGCGTAAAATCCGCCATCTTGAAAGCAAATGTCAATGCGTTATATGTCATTAGAAAGGGAATTTTATGTAGATTTTAAATATTGAAAAAAAATTGGGTGTTCTCATTTAAAATAAGAAAGTTGATACCACTTCCGGGTAAACCGGAAGTGGTTTTAACACATGATTTATGTCAAAATATGAGAATCTGTGTATTAATTTCACCATAGAATTTTGAAATTTTTATCTATGAAAATGCTAACAAAAATAGGGGGGGTAACTACTTCTTGTGTCACCCGGTATATACAAAAACTTGAAACTGATAGCGACAGCATAAATATAATAATTTTTTTCTCGAAAAACCTCAATTTGCATTTCTTGTATATCACGAGACTCCTACGGGTTTTTCAGAAAAACTGATAGCAGGACTGAAAATTGGCCGCCTCTTATAATCGGCGCGCAGACCGATACTATCCAGAATCGTTGCTAACTCATAAACGCTTCTAACTTCACACACATGTATTTTAAAATGATCTTAAAGCAAAAATATACAGAGTGTTATATCTAAAATAAAAACATTGGTGTCGCTTCCGGTTAAGACGGAAGTTATCTCTTCCGGTTAAACCGGCAATCAGATTCTTATTTTAATAATCTTAATGTAACAGCGTCTGTGGACATCCTTTTGGCTCCTTCTGAAAAGGAATCTACAAAACTAAGAGGCCATTCAATATCGGAGCTCCAGTAAAAGCAAATTTAAGGGTTCTGTGTTAGACCCATAGCAGAATCAAACGAAGTGAGTCCAGCACTGGAAAACCTGATAGACTTCAGTTCCACGCAGCAGGATTCAGGATTATGTGCAATACTGCAGAATTTATTATTAGCATTCTACTCGTGATATGGATGAAGCAGAATACACGATTGACTAAAGTCGATAGGCAACCTGTTTTTTTTGAAAAGGTGTCTTTTGATTTTGGGCTATTATGTTTCTCTTTTCAACACTCGCACTGATTCCAGCAAAACTGTATTTCCTGAATTCAGAAAATTTCCTCTGTTATATGTCATAGTGTTTACAACATGTATTTTTCTCTCAAGAGATGACGATATGTCCAGTTCCCAGATAGAATTATGTTTCGATGTTATAAAGGCACAATACCCTGGCTGGCTAAACCGGATGTGAGGCCTCGTATCGACTCCAGCACTAAATGGTCTTGAGTTTAGAAAATTTGCTCAGCATTTGTATATAAAACTATGTATTTTTGTAGTGCAAGTATCTCTCAAAAGATGGCGATATGCCTAACTCGCAGACAGATTCTGTCCCAGGTATATAGGTACATGAGCCCCGCACGGTGGGTAAACCAAAGCACTGTGCCTAGCACAAAGCAAACTGCATGTGTTAAGCTTACACAAAGGTTGCTTTGCATTTGCAAAATGTATCTACATGTGTATGTATTTTTGTAGTGCAAGAATCTCTCACGAGATGGCGATATGCCTAACTCGCAGACAGTTTCTGTCTCAGGTATATATGTACACGATCCCCTGTACGGTGGGTAAACCAACAATAGATTGTGCTAGCGCTAACGCCGGCCCCAAGGAAGCTGCATGTTACACTTTACTGAAGTTTGCATGTTGCATTTGCAAATATATATATACATCATGTATACATATTTTTGTAGTGCAAATAACTCTCACGAGATGGCGATATGCCCAACTCGCGGACAGCTACTGTCCCAGATATATAGAGGTACACGACCGTACGGTGGGTGGTGTTACCAAGGGATTGTGCCAAGCAGAAACGCCACTAGTAGCAGCTGCATGTCGTAGACTTCCGAAAGTTGCTTTGCATATGCAATGTGCCGTACGTGTACGTACACACACATGTAGTACACGTATCTCTCACGAGATGGCGATATGCCCAACTCGCAGATATATGGTGTAGGTGTATACACGACACACGGTGAATAACCCCATGGAGGCGGCTCGCTTTGAACGCCAGGCACCTCTCCACATGGGCTGCATAAATTTACAAAATTTGCTGTGCGTGTATGTATGTAGTAGTACACACACACGAGCATAAAACTACGAATTTTTGTAGTACAAAGGGATCTATCTCCATCCCTCTCAAGAGATGGGCCCCTTCTATATAGTGCGATCCCTCCCTGTGGAGAGGCACCAACCCAGCACACCACACTACAACGTCACTACTTACCCAACCCGTCCTGTATATTGGGGTGGAGGCGGCTCGCTTTGAACGCCAGGCACAGAGCTCTCCACATGGGCTGCATAAATTTACAAAATTTGCTGTGCGTGTATGTATGTAGTAGTACACACACACGAGCATAAAACTACGAATTTTTGTAGTACAAAGGGATCTATCTCCATCCCTCTCAAGAGATGGGCCCCTTCTATATAGTGCGATCCCTCCCTGTGGAGAGGCACCAACCCAGCACACCACACTACAACGTCACTACTTACCCAACCCGTCCTGTATATTGGGGGTAGGGACGTTGAGCCTCCAATTTGCCTGTAGGAATGTAATTCTCTACTGCAAGGAGCTATTGAAGAATATTTATATCGTTGTGGTATTTGTATATTTTGGACAAACATTTGTCAGCGATATATAAGTGGCGCCACCTCCCGGACAAATTGCCTAACTCGCAGACCATCCTCTCGATGGTATATTGGTGGGCGTGGGTAAACCAAACGGTTTGGTTTGGACTCGCACAGACTACGACATAATATTGCCCACACCACATTGTAGACTTTATATTGCCTGTTGAATGTAATTCCACATTGCAAAGGAGCTATTGAAAAATGTATTGAATTGTTGTGGTATTGGTATATTTTGGTCAAACATTTGTCGGTGATATAAAAGTGGCGCCACCTACCGGAAAACAAAACTATCATCTAAAATTAAGAAATAATATTTCACTAGCTGTTTTACTCTGCGATAAACTGTAGGTAAGCTCCCTTATGAAGGTACTGAAAAATGTCATCTAATAATTAAGGTGGTCTACACTTTTAGACTCTAACAGTATAAAATAATCCTAACATAGTTTCATGCTGATGGAGTTGGAAAATTAAATTGTTAGCTTACCATATTATACATTTATACGTTGTTACGATTTGTTTCCATTTGTATCCATATCCCTTCTTCTTCACCTTATATGGTCAACGATAAATTTACAAAAGCACAAAAGTCCGAAGTCCAAGGACAACTTAATTTAAAAATACAAGTTGCCCAACAACTTCGGTCGCTCGTGTCTTTAGTTCGTTGATTAAGGGATTATCCATTAGGAGTGCCGCCATATGAAAAAAATACAAAATGACGCTCGCGACAACACGAAACTAAATAATTTTTTTCTCGAAAATTATAGAATGTGCCACCCTGTAATTTTTACTTTTTACTAAACAAAAGGCGTTCTTTCCAGTCCTGCTATCAGTTTTTCTGAAAAACCCGTAGGAGTGTCGTGATACGCAAAAAATGCAAATTGAGGGTTTCGAGAAAAAAAATATTTAATTTTATGTTGTCGCGAACCTCAATTTGCATTTGTTGCAAATCACTAGACTCCTACGGGTTTTCGAAAAAAACTGATAGCAGGACTGGAAAGAACGCCTTTTCTTTAGTATAATGTAGTATAATGTAAAAATTACAGGGTGGCACACTTTATACTTTTCGAGAAAAAAAATATTATATTTAAATGTAGTCGCGTCCGCCGGTAGGTGGGAGTGTCGAAAAGTTTTTGCTTTTTATAATTGATTTCTTGAAGCGCCTGTAGCATAATGAATTTAATAATTTTTCCTACGAGCGTGCGGAAAGTATCACTTTTCCGCACGCATTTTCGTTTCGAAAGTTGTACTTTTCCGCACTAGTGCGGAAAAACGTATTTTTCCACACTAGTGCCGAAAAACGTATTTTTCCGTGAAAGTAATTATACAGGGTGTTAAGAAAAAGTAGGTCATGCCTTTAACCACAGATTCTTTGGGCGAAAATAATGTGATTTTTATAATGTGATTATTTATTTTGGAGCGTAGTTTTTTTTTATACAGGGTGTTGAAGTTTACATTTTGAAAATTATTTTTATTAATAATTCTGTTACTGTTTAAGATTTTTACCTGAATTTTTGCACAGACTTTCATCTTATACAGATACACTTTTTGTGTAATTTTGGTCAAAAAAGTCAAAGCGCAAACGGGAAAAAGGGGGGTTGTGTTACCCATTAACCCCCCAACTTTTTCATGCGTACGCCTATGGTCTATAGATATTTATTTTTAGATTAAACACTTATTTCCCCAATTTTTTTTACTCCTACAAAATTTTGATTTAGGACTTGATTAACAAGATATTCCAGTAAATTCAGAATCATTTTCAATATTTCAGTTTCGGAATTTATTGTTTTTACTATCGTTGTTCGTAGTAATCCTGGGTTTTCTTTAAATCGACTACTTTTAGACAAAAAATGCTAGAGACTTTTTTTGTTGTGCATAGTCAGAAAAGTTCAATAAAATAAAAATCTTAAAAAAAAACAGTGGCGTACACATTTTTGCTTAGGAAACCTAAATTAATACTTAGTTATCTAAGCCACTGAGGTAGGTAAAATAAGCAAATAGACCTAACCTAACAAAAACAAAAATGGCAGCCTCTCCAACAAATAAATATATATGTATATATCTCAACGTATCTACTGATTATTGTAACTGTGAGATCAGAAAATATCAACCAAGTCGGCAGGTGACCGGAAACGGGGCTAAGCTCCTTGCCTAAACGGCCGCACAAAGCCAATTTAGATTATACGCGGGTGGCCATTATTTATAAATCTAATCTCCTGGACCAAACCCTGATGTGAAAACGGCAATATATTTCCCGTCTCCGAATTGCGGCTTCTAATCCTCCAAGACTGAGAACCCTTTAATTTAGGCAAGTTTTCTTTTCACACTCCAGACCTGCAGTGTATAATTTTTCTCTTAGATCAATTGATGGGGAATTGAGGGGTCGCTTAAATAAACAGCCCTTAAGACCTGCCATTTATTCTGCCGATTCTGGGTCGCCGAATCGAGGGTGTTTAAGAATCAGGGCGTAGTCGTTTTGCTGCGCGTTTGATTGTTATATTGATCTTGTGTTGCTAGGGAACGTACAGCATCCACCAGTAGCTTTGCCAGGTACTCCGTGTATTTGTACATACATGTTATATGGCCTTTGTGTCCCAGGATTCGGACAAAAAGAACCAGGATAGATAAATGTAAATTCACCTGATTCTCCGGAGTGTCTTTACTCACATCTGACTGCCCCACAGGACCCCGCTAAAGCTGGTTTCGTTCGGCTAGGACTTCAATTAATTTTTTTTACCTTTTTCAGACTGAAATAAATTATTCAGGTAGGTATGTGTCTGCCAGGGCGTTTTTTGTTTGTTACTGGATATTTTTCGCAAGGCAATTTATAAAGATTTTTTTGAGGTTATGTAAAAATTCTAACGTGATGGGTCAATGCTGATCTCGGATTCGGTATCAGCGCCCCAAAAATTGTCTGTTGGGTAGAGCAAAACTTTTCTTTGCTTAGGTGTTTTTTTTTTTGTAAGAATCTGTCATTTCTTCACCAATGCTAATAAAAAATCCCTCAGTACTAACTTACTGATATCAACAATCCTGTGCGCTATTCTTCACGATAATTATTATTTATTATTATTTTACCAATTTACCTTATGGTATTTAGGGCACATAATACTTACATTACCCCCCTGTTGCAGTTGTCATAATTCCCTAAAGCAAGGGAATGAGCGAACTCTGCGTCGTATTAAATAACATCATATTTTAGGAAACTTTTGTAGTCGTTATGAAACGATAACATGACATAAACGGAACAGATTAAAATAATTTATCATAATTTATCACTGTGAGTTGTAGGAAATCCACGTCTAAAAGTTTTATCCGCTTGCTTATCCCTATAGGTGCCTGCCTATAACGCGAAATAAGGGTTATACGTAGCATGGGCAGCGCTGCAGGAAGATTTATGAAGTAAGTATACGTCGTATTTTTTTTTTACTGCAAATTATCCACATAGTCTGCCAGGACGTTGTTCTATGCAACTATTGGAGCAAAGTGGTGTAGCTTTTTGTTGTATACGTAAAATTGAGCCACGTCCCCAAAGATATACCGTGTCGCAAGGAATATCCTCCTTGGTTTACCTCCTATACGATTAGACTATCAATTTTGGCATATCGATTTTTTATTTAGAGACAGACAACCGCTAATCTATCTGGGAGTATAACCCCTAAGTCTCCAAAAAATAGTTGAAACTATTCAAAGGTAAGTAGGGGGGATAACTGACTCTAAGACCCTACTGTATATACAAAACTAAAAATTAATGATGGTTACAACAATTTTAGGAATCCTAGAAAAAATTCAATAAAAACTAACCCAAATAAATTTTGGGAACCTCTTAATTCAAGAAATAGTTTGACACGAATTACCTAGCACTACAAAAGACTATAAAAATACGAATCTTGAAAACCCACAAGACATTGTGACCTTTTTTTCCGACTGTATTAAAAATTAAAGCAAATATTACTACTCGGCCTGACATTGATTAAGAAATGAAGAAGATACGCAATGCAAAGGGTAAAATGCGAGGCCAATTCTGGCCGCGAGATTATCAGTCAGTTGCTGGCGCACTCTTGTAATTCTTTAATCAATGAAGCTGCTCTACATAATTTTTTTAACTTAATATTAAGAGCTTTCTGATATACTTTTATGCCAGATTTTCATATAAGTTTTTGTATAAAACGAAAATCGATTAAATTATGAAGATTATATGACAATTAAAATAATTATTTGAAAAGGATAAACCTGGTGTGACGTTATCGAATGGACATTAAAGGAGCTTTCGTAAGATGTATTATTATTATTTACTTTTGTTTTACTATACATATAAAATACAAAGTATATACGTATAATCCCACTAAACAACATATACAACCACCATATTATGTAATGTTAGACCTAGGTAACAATTTTAATGTTTTCATGAAATATTATATTTCTGTTATGATATCTAACATTGATATATCTGAGAAATATTAAAACGTAAAATATCTAATAAATGTTTATACAATATTAACCCGATGTTAACTAGAAAATATTTCTATAATATCATACGATACACATTGTAAATGTATTGTAATACATTTTCTTAAATGTATCTTTAACATTTTTACTTAAATGTTTACAAAATGTTATACAAATATAATTTGTAACGTTAAACTGAAATATTTTATATAAATGTAACATTAAATAGCACTTTATACATTATAAATAATATCCATTTGATTGTAGATTAACATTATTAGTAATATTTATTTAATATCACCATGAAAATACATATTTTCTCCAATTTTCGTAAATATTAGAAGATTTTTACCCCAATTATTGCATTATTAGTAAAAAAAAGTAATAAACTGAGCAACTTGGATTTTTGAGGTTAGGATGTACTTTTAACCCCAACAGTTTGATAGGCTATTCATTTACGAGTATTTGTTTTTAATTTTTCTACTACCAATAGAGCTGGAGACATTTAAAAAATAGTGTAGCGATGCACTCGAAATACATCAGAAATGCATTTTTATGCGCTTTTCTCGCGAAGCCCAAGCCTGATTTTGATAATTTTTTCGGTATTCGACTCATTTGTATGTATAAAAAGAAGACAAAGAAAAAAATTTAACGTCCCAATTATATCACTATTTACTTTTGTCTGTAGTGGATCATCTTGGCCTTTATATACCTAGAGATATCCATTCTAGAATAATCCAGGTAGTTTTTTAGAATATTTCACAATAATTCTCTTGTTTTTCTAATTCGTTTTCCTACCACTGGCGCCATCTATAGGACGACTGTTCTACCACCACCTATTTAGGGCTCTGATTTGAACGGGCATACTACAGATTTCTGTAAAATGGGAGTAAATTCATCACACGTGTTTAAAGTTTCTAAGATTTACTACTTTGCGTAAAAATGGATTTAGCAGTTATTAATAACACAAGACAAAGAAACGCCTTTCTTTTGATACAACATGCAATATTGTCTACATTTAGACATTTTATGCAAATTTTTAAAATTAACGTTTGTTCACCGAACAACATGCGAAGGTTACATTTTGCATACGTATAATTCAAAGTGCACCTCCATTTCCACGTAAATAATGAGCGGATTATTTAATTATGTTATTGGTATCCGTTTTACAATTAAAGTCATGTATGGAAATTTTTTATTAAATATTAAATAGTTTAATTTAAACAATCAGTGGTTTGAATATGTATTCCAAAAATGATCGTTGGCCAAAATTTACATATTTCCGTAGTGTTCAAAATTGTCCAATAAAAAAATTAATATTTGCTACTCTACTTTTTTACTTCCTAAAATTATTTTAACGTAAAATAAAAATATGCTAGCTACGTGCAATGACGAAATCATTTAGGGATTTGGTTTTATTCCCATTTGAAATCGATTAGCGAAGTTTTTAGTTGACTGAGTAAATTTCTGGAGCGTAAGTTGAAAGGGCTAGTCCGCTATAAGATGCTAATTAAAAATAAATGCACCACCACTGGTTAGACGGGGGAGTAAATCCCCTCGAATGTAATAACCCCTTAGAATGCTAATCGGACTAGTTATGAATGCAGGACAATATTTGAACAGAGAAATCCGAGTGTAAGCCGTCAGGGATTCTGAAAAACGAAAATATTTGTTTTATTATAAATCCGTTCAAATCTAGAAATGTTGCCGCTAGAGATTTATGCGTCAGCAATGGAAAAATTCTTTTTTTTTTTTATAGTCACTGTTATATTACCATTTATTTCAATTACTATTCATCTACTTTTAAAAAACATTGCCATGTTTTTTCTTACTTTTATTTGACTTTCAATTGTTTTTTTGTTGAAATTTTCGAAATATACGTACATATTTCTTTATTTCTCGGACAGACAATTTTTCCTTTCAAAATAAATATTAGGATTAAGATTACTCGTTAAAAATACCTACCAAGTTGTATTTTAATTTTTAATGAGTTGCCTAGGTCTAAAACAACTATTGCATACATTTTTTAATCAACAATTAGCATATTTTAGGATTAATCTCCATAAAAATTAAAAAAAAAATAATTCCGATACCGGGAATCGAACCCGAGCCTCCTGGGTGAAAGCCAGGTATCCTAGCCACTAGACCATATCGGATATGACTAGCGACGAGCTGACACGTTTGGAGTACGGCCACCTAAATTTACAAAATTTAGTATTTCCATTGAGTAAAGAAATAATGTTATTCTTCAGTCAATGGTATTTCAGTGCACGACCTTTGTCAACCAATAAATAGAGCTTAGATCACGAACTCCTTAAATAAAAGTAGACCACATATTAGTTTGGAAAACGGACACCCGCCATGATAAGCTGATAAGCCAGATCCGTCTTCCAATTTTCGTTGCCCGAAGCCAGGGTCGGATTAAGAACATTTAATTATTTACCAATGAATAATAAGGCGAATATCAAAGAAGTCTGCATTTTTCACATAATTAAAATGTTGTTTTTTTTATTTTTATAATATTATTATTTATAGTAAAAAAATTATAAATATATGACTTTTTTCTAACAAAACATTTGGGGGTCATTTACGAAAGTGTACACTTTCTTTTAATAACTATTTAATCATTTCGAAATGATTTTTTCAAAGGAATTCAAAAATTTGGTAAAGAAAATTGAAAGTCAAATTATTAAGTTTGTTTTGAGTCATGACCTACCCACAAAAATTAATGAATTATTCAACAATGTAATTTTTAAATATTAATAACTCAAAAACGGTTAAAAATAACATAGACAAATGATACATTTTTGAAATCAGAATATTTAAAAATATAAGGGTGTCCCATTTAAAAAAAATATACCTACGTTTCAGCTATAACTTTTTTTATTTGACTTTCAATTTTTTTTCTACCATATTTTTGGATTTTGGAAAATCATTTCGAAATGATTAAATAGTTATTGGAATATTTTTTTATATAAGGCCGAAATTATGCCCCAAAGTACGAAGCTCTGGAAGGGACACCTAAAATAAAATTTTGAAATTCCGAGTTATAATTCGAAATTTTATTTCAAAATTCAGAGTTATAACTCGGAATTTTGAAATAAAATTTTGAATTATAACTCGGAATTTCAATATTTCGACTTATAACTGGGAATTTTGAAATGAAATTTCGAGTTATAAGTACAAATTTTAAAATTCCGACTCGACATTT
Organism: Rhagium mordax; assembly: GCA_963680705.1. Lineage (NCBI taxonomy): Eukaryota > Metazoa > Arthropoda > Insecta > Coleoptera > Cerambycidae > Rhagium > Rhagium mordax. Next base: position 88,735,016 of record OY796658.1, read on the forward strand.
TATTGGAAAATTCCGAGTTATAAGTCGAAATTTCAAAATTCCGAGTTATAACTCGAAATTTTAAAATTCCGAGTTATAACTCTGAATATTGAAATAAAATTTAGAGTTATAACTCGGAATTTTGAAATTTCGACATATCTCGGAATTTTGAAATAAAATTTCGATTTATAACTCGGAATTTTAAAATTTCGACTTATAACTGGGAATTTTGAAATAAAATTTCGAGTTAAAAGTAGAAATTTTAAAATTCCGAGTTATAATTCGACATTTTATTAGAAAATTCCGAGTTATAACTCGACTTATAAGTCGAAATTTCGTAATTCCGAGTTATAACTCAAAATTTAGAAATTCCGAAATTTTATTAGAAAATTCCGAGTTAAAAGTCGAAATTTCAAAATTCCGAGTTATAACTCGAAATATTTCAAAATTCCCAGTTAGAAGTCGGAACTTTGAAATTCCGAGTTATAATTCAAAATTCCGAGTTATAACTCTGAATATTGAAATAAAATTTAGAGTTATAACTCGGAATTTTAAAATTTCGACTTATATCACGGAATTTTGAAATAAAATTTCGATTTATAACTCGAAATTTTAAAATTTTGAATTATAACTAGGAATTTCAAAATTTCGACCTATAACAGGGACTTTTGAAATGAAATTTCGAGTTATAACTCAGAATTTTAAAATTTCGACTTATAACTGGGAATTTTGAAATAAAATTTCGGGTTATAAGTAGATATTTTAAAATTCCGAGTTATAATTCGACATTTTATTAGAAAATTCCGAGTTATTAGTCGAAATTTCGAAATTCCGAGTTATAACTCGAAATTTTAAAATTCCGAGTTATAAATCGTAATTTTATTAGAAAATCCGAGTTACAAGTCGAATTTTCAAAATTCTGAGTTATAACTCGAAATTTTATTTTAAAATTCCCAGTTATAAGTCGAAATTTGATTTCAAAATTCCCAGTTATAAGTTGAAACTTTGAAATTCCGAGTTATAATTCAAAATTCCAAGTTATAACTCTGAATATTGAAATAAAATTTAGAGTTATAACTCGGAATTTTGAAATTTCGACTTACCTATAACTGACAATTTTTAAATAAAATTTTTAGTTATAACTCGGAATTTTGAAATTTCGACTTATAACTCGGAATTTTGTAATAAAATTTCGAATTATAACTCGGAATTTTAAAATTTTATATTTCAAAATTCAGAGTTATAACTTGGAATTTTGAAATAAAATTTCAAATCATAACTCGGAATCTCAAAATTTTATTTTAGGTGTCCCTTCCAGAGCTTCGTAGTATGGTCTAAAAGTGTAGTATGTGGACTACAAATTTCTCCCTTAATGAAATGTAGGTATGTATTTCATCACTATTGAAAAAATATGGGCCGTCAGTAAATTCTTAAATTATTAGGGTTGTTTTCCTCATTTACAGAGTGACTAGCAGACTCTAACATTTTTGTTATATTTCATCATTAAAACTAAAAATATTTATTATTATTATTAAAATCACCGTTATTTTACCGTTATTTTCATCCCATTGCAGAATTAATTTTCTGTCGAAACAAGTAATTTCTACCTCCTTATAAAGCCGTCGATAACTTAATACACAAGGAAGAATAATTTATAAACTCTAAGTGGTTTTTTGCCCATTAATCGATTCACCAAATTGGGAACGAAATTGGCCGGCATGCGTACCTACCATACAGCATTCTGTGGAAGCTTCAGCCTTGTGAATGTGGAGTATCTGTCAGGACCAATAAACAGGTATATTTGTTTAATCTTCCAGTTCCTGAAAGCATTGCATTACAGCTGTCGCATTTAATGAAATACCTGCTGCCTATCACGAACGAAATACAAGCTGTCAAGGGATTCTTTTGTTCAAATTGCACATTTAATTCCTACAAATGTGACAATAGATTGTATTAGGAAATTAGTCAATGATATGGCGAGCTGGCAGATTGTTTGTAAACGTCAAAAAAGAAGGAATTTTAGTCATGACCAATCCTGCTAAATAGCAGGACAAACTTCGATAGCTCCATTTTGTATGTTTTTTAACATTCATTTGGTAACGTACAACTTTTGAAATAATGTAGAAAAGCACTCCAATATAAAATTCTACGCTCACGTTTCCACTTAGAGACTTCCTTCGCCTTTGCCCCTTTTGAAATGAAATAAAAATGAAACTATATTTATAAACCAATTTATAGAAGTCTAAACCAAAGGGAAAATGGCACAACAAAAAATCCACATAAACGTAACATTCTGGCTGGCGGCCACTGTAACGATATTAATTCAATTAACAATACTAATTAAAATTTTCAATTTCGTATCTTTCTATATAACGTTACAAGCACTTTGTCGAAAATAAATTATGGATTGAAAACATAATAAGAGAGAGCCGACGAACGGGGGACCGTAAGTGGAAGAGGGAGAGCGAAATAAAATAAATTACAGGAAAGAGAGCGAGAATAGGAAGGAACAAGATGGATTGCAGCATCCCTAGATGGTTTCCATGGTGACGCTCCAGGACTGTGACGTCAGCACATGTATCCTGCCAACAGAAGGTGCAAACCAGTGGTGTAGAATGGGACTGTTTCGGGTTTCTGCCGATCCAATCCAAAAATTTTGATCAAGCAACTAAGACTGCAAAAAAAATTATAATCAGATAGTCGCAATTTTGTTTAAATAGAAGTCGCATTTTAAAGGATGATGTTAAAAAAGTCGACCAATTGGTCCATAGATCCAAAATCGGCACTCTCTACATAAGTATTCGGGTGTGCTAAATTCGAATCATCATTAAATTTTCCAGAAATGCGAGGAAAACGTAAAAATTGTAGATTTTTCTGATATTGTTCATACAGGAAAATGTCTACAAATCGCTATTTGATTTTGAATGAAATACTTGACCCTGAATCCTTAAATTCATTAATCAAAACCCATGAAACTTATGAGATTTTTTCTTGGCACAAAATGTAGCCATAATCCAATCTTCAACTTCAATTATCACGAAATCGTTATTCATGGTCTTCAGAATGGAATTCTCTTCTTCAAAATCTTTGATTTCATCTTCTAAGTCGAAAACGTCAGAAGAATCAATGGATAAGTTTTGATATCCATTCTCTTCTTGAATTGTCACATTTCTATTTTTCCATTTCTTCCAATTTTGCAATCTTAACGATTGCCGAGTAGAAACTGAAAATTTATAGTCATACGTCCCATTACTCGTGCGTCAGAGGTCCCCATATGGTTTTCTAGTAAAACATAATTTTTCAATACGAACAAAACAAATGGAAGGGCATGGAGGAACTAATTTTTCTGCCTTAAAACAAGATTTATCTCGATAATTTGATCAACTTGATTTTCTCTTTGAAACAAAATGTAGATCTGATCGTTATTCATGGTCTTTAGAGAGACATTTTCTTCTTTAAATTCTTTGGTTTTATCCTCTAAAGCAAATTCGTCAGAAGAATCATTTGGTATGTTTTTATATCCTTCCTCATCATCCTCTTCTTGAATTGTTTGTAGGCCACTTCTCACACTTTAGGCCAGTAGAATTAGACGATGTGAACGGGAATCTGTAACTAATTCGTTTCAGATAGCCGTAGGTAAAAACAGGTGTATTTAGTTATAAGGAATATACCTCTGCGATTCCTCCCAAATCAAATATACAGAACATTGTTTATAAGTCACTTGTATGTGAAAAAATCATGAAATTTGGAGTTTTTTAAAAATTGCAGTAAGACTGCAGTAGATTAGTTTTTTTGAATGCTTCTGTTTACTAGGTACCCAGGCAACACATTTCACTTGAAAAAACGTTTTTTTTATGTAGATCATAAAGTATGGATACGGTTTAGTATTAACATATATAATATGGAAAAATGTCAGTCTAAAAAACGTTTACTATTTAACATTTAAAAAACGTGTATGATAAATGTAGGATATATGTATAGCGAAAACATATTTATTATGTTGATTGTAAACATATATTGTACGTATTTATATTAAAATTAAAATACGTGTGGCGGAAACAAATATATTACGTAGATTATAGACGTATGTTATATGTATTTATATTAGAATTAAAATACGTATAGCGAAAGCATATTAAATACGTAGAATATAGACATATTATATTATACGTATTTATATTAAAATATTAAATACGTATATCAAAAATACATTTACCTCGTAGGCCACATACAATTGAATAAGATAAGTTCAAAATAAGTTCAGCATAGACGTATTTATTAAGATTAGGTAAATATTTTAAATTAAAGTTAATTCTGTACATATCGAAATCCTGTTTATTTTTATTTACTTAGTAGTTAATATGGAAATAAATTTAGGTTTAAAATACAGAAATAAGTAAACTTATAGTCAACCGGATTTAGTATCGAATGTGAAGTAAATACTTGCTCCTTACATAACAATAAAATTAATGCAGCAAAAGTTGTAAAATACTAAACATAAATGTTCAGAATTATTGTAAGAAGTAGGCAATAAAAAATATTTAAAACAAATAATTATCCTTTATTTAAATAAGTAACTATTTCCACCAACACTACACAATAGCAACACACAAGACAGTCATAGAGAAACTAAACACTAAACTAGGAGTAGAACTCACTAGAAGTCTACACTGCGTCTGTATGTCACGTGTGTACGCGGGAATGAAGAGGGGGGACAGCCTATATTAAACGTATTTTATACTTTATGTATGTACATGTATATTACAAACTAAGATATAGGTAGGTATTACACCATAATTCAACCAAGTCGATTTCTATCACGTTTATTAAACGTATTTTATACTTTAGTTTATAATATGTTTACGAAAAACGTCTATACACACATAATTTAAAAAACGAATATAATATTATAAACTAACAAACTAATATTATACCATAATTCAACCAAGCCTGATTTCTGTCACGTTTATTAAACGTATTTTATACTTTAGTTTATAATATGTTTACGAAAAACGTCTATACACACATAATTTAAAAAACGAATATAATATTATAAACTAAGAAACTAATATTATACCATAATTCAACCAAGCCTGATTTCTGACACGTTTATTAAACGTATTTTATACGTTCGTTTTATTTTTTGTTTACGAACAACGTATATTTATTATACTAAACCAACTTTTATACCATTTTATATGTATATAAACGTATTTTAAACCAAACTGTGTTGCCTGGGTAATTCCAAACCGGTTAATTTAAGCCCCGGTTGATTTCATTTCATTGATTATTTATTTAAATAATTGCCGAAAACCATCGAAATTTTCGAAAATTTCAAGTATTTTTTACTCTGAAAGGAAAAATGCTAGACTCTTGAAACTTTGGTGGAATATGTGTCTCATTACCCTCAACTTACAAAAAAAATTTCGTTTCAAAATGTTTATTAGTTTTCGAGAAATTCTATTTGTTTATTAAAAACGTCCCAAATGTTTAATGAAAAATTGACCTATTAACGTTATCAAAAATAATTCAACCACAGCTCATTTTTTTCGTCAAGAAGTCAATTTTACGAATCTGTTATGGGCGTATCGATTTTCAATAATTTTGACCGTCAAAATGGCGTTAACAATATTGCTACTTTTCGGAGCAGCGTTTTTTGCAAATAACTTTACAACAAATTAACGTATCTGCACAAATCTTTCATATTTGAGTTGCTGGTATTTTTCTACAAATTTATAAAAAAAAATTGTTGCTCTGGGACATGTAGGAGCCGAGATAATTTTTTAAATTGTTTAATGCGCCAAACGTTTATTTATTAATATTTATGGCCAAAATTGAAACTGGTTGTTAATAAGATCTTGAATTTTGTGAATTCATCAAGTCCTATTGAAAACGGGCCCTTTTTGAGGTCAAAATATAATTTTTAATAATTAGTGATTTTAGAGCGTCTTCAATTTGTTTGGCTCAAAGGACAGGTGAATTTTTTATCAAACGATTTTCAAATTGGGGTAGCGAGAAAAATTCGTCATATGTTTAATACATTAGCACATTATAAGTTGCATAAGCCCAAAAAATAAAAAATTTAAAAAAATAATAATAAATTGTTTATAACAATTATTTGTTTATTATTTGGATATTGCAAATGTGCCCATTGTTATTATTTTCGTGAGCTACCCCAAATTTAAAAAAAAAACGTCGAAATTGGCCGGAAAATAACGGAGATATGACGAATTTTTCTCGCTACCCCAATTTGAAACTCGTTTGATAAAAAATTCACCTGTCCCTTGAGCCAAACAAATTGAAGACGCTCTAAAATCACTAATTATTAAAAATTATATTTTGACCTCAAAAAGGGCCCGTTTTCAATAGGACTTGATGAATTCACAAAATTCAAGATCTTATTAACAACCAGTTTCAATTTTGACCATAAATATTAATAAATAAACGTTTGGCGCATTAAACAATTTAAAAAATTATCTCGGCTCCTACATGTCCCAGAACAACAATTTTTTTTTATAAATTTGTAGAAAAATACCAGCAACTCAAATATGAAAGATTTGTGCAGATACGTTAATTTGTTGTAAAGTTATTTGCAAAAAACGCTGCTAAGAAAAGTAGCAATATTGTTAACGCCATTTTGACGGTCAAAATTATTGAAAATCGATACGCCCATAACAGATTCGTAAAATTGACGTCTTGACGAAAAAAATAAGCTGTGGTTGAATTATTTTTGATAACGTTAATAGGTCAATTTTTCATTAAACATTTGGGACGTTTTTAATAAACAAATAGAATTTCTCGAGAACTAATAAACATTTTAAAACGAAATTTTTTTTGTAAGTTGAGGGTAATGAGACACATATTCCACCAAAGTTTCAAGAGTCTAGCATTTTTCCTTTCAGAGTAAAAAATACTTGAAATTTTCGAAAATTTCGATGGTTTTCGGCAATTATTTAAATAAATAATCAATGAAATGAAATCAACCGGGGCTTAAATTAACCGGTTTGGAATTACCTAGTAAACAGAAGCATTTAAAAAAATTAATCTACTGCAGTCTTACTGCAATTTTTAAAAAACTCCAAATTTCATGATTTTTTCACATACAAGTGACTTATAAACAATGTTCTGTATATTTTATTTTGGGAGGAATCGCAGAGGTATATTCCTTATAACTAAATACACCTGTTTTTACCTACGGCTATCTGAAATGAATTAGTTACAGATTCCCGTTCACATCGTCTAATTCCACTGGCCTATTTGTACTTTTTTAATTTCCTCCAATGTTGCTATCGCTAAATTGAGCAGAAACAGAAAATCAAAATCATCAAATGAAACGAAAGATTCACTTTTCTGGCAAATTTTGCCTTAAGCCATGATCTGACTTAAAAATTTGTAGAAATAATTCTATCTTCAACTACAATTCAATTTTCCTCTTCAAATTCTTTGATTTCAAACCCTTAGTCATATTTCGTCAGAAGAATCATTCGATCTGTTTTTAGATCAATTCTCTTCTTGAATTGTTTGCAGATCATTTCTCACGCTTTTAATCTAATTATCTCAATTTTATAATCGCCCCTGCAGATATAACGACTTCACTCCGGAGCTCCAGGAGCTACTAGCTCAGTCAATGATGCACCAAACTCTTCTTAGTAAGTTATATTAAAAGAAATTCAAATCGATTTGATTTTGTTCTTCCTCGGTAGTTCATCGACCAAATTGTCAAATTTACACTATTATGTGCCACCCAGCTGAGAATTTGGGCAAGTAACTCAACTTTCTAACTTGCCTGAAACTGAGTTAGATTTTTTGGTCCAGGATTCGGACAGGATCGATTCGACAACTGCTACGCCCCTGCCGGAAATCGCTTGCACATCGGAGACTTGTAAAATGGAAATTGGTTATATCATGCGAATGCTACACGTACTTGATTGTCACCGCTTATATAACGTTACAAATATAACTGTTCCGTTGTTAGGCGAAGTTAAATAATGTGTTATGAAATTTGAGATTCTGTATTCACTGAAGTTGAAGGAAATTTCACTTTCCTTTGTACACAGCTTTATTTATGATTCACCTTCGCAGACGCAAAACACTTTTCCCTCTGAAGTTTTAAAATTTTAATTTTCTTCCAAAGATAATTGAATTCTTTGAGTATATTAAGCAGAGTTTTACTTTTATGAGAATTTAATACCCCAAGCTCTTTAATAATAAACAAGTATTTTTTTCCTCAAATTCGCAAATGTAGGCCTCACAAGCAGTAAGTGCCTCGGGCATTTGCCAGACCAAAGGAATTATCGTTAATTAATCTGCAGTGAGTCAACCGTAAAAAATAATTAATTTTTCATTATTTTCTTATGTGCGGCTTTACACAAGGGCTGCCTATTGTAACCACTGAGAAGATTGCAGAGGATATCTTTTTTCACTATACTATTGCATGTTTAGGAAGACCCGCTATGGACGTGGATAGATCTCTCCCTTTTTTGATAACCTCATAAAATATTGGACGTTTCTGTCGTTTCTGATTTTAAGGCTTTGCGAAACTAATGGTTTGTAGAAAAGCTTCCGGATTTCTTTCCGCATTGATTATTTTGAATGCTTATCGTTTCTGATTTTAAGGCTTTGCGAAACTAATGGTTTGTAGAAAAGCTTCCGGATTTCTTTCCGCATTGATTATTTTGAATGCTTATCGTTTCGATTATCCAGTCGTGTTTGCTCTCTTTCAGAAAAAAGTGGTTAAAACGTCAGTCATTCAAAATTATCAACCTGGAAGTAAGCTCAAGAAGATGCTCAAAACACCACTCGAGTTTAACTAATGAGATTGTTAGAGAAAATTGTTAAATTCAAAAACAAGGAGAGCTGGGCCAGAGGAATTTCATTTTCCTCATCCAAATCTTCGTCTTGCTGGACATTTTCCAAGAATCCTGCTTTTGCAAAACATTTTGGAATTGAAGCTGATGAAATAGCCAAATCTTCAGTTTTGGGAAATTTTCTCTTTTGTTCTGGATTGGAACCTTCATCAAAGAGTTTCTTCAAGTCGGATTTGTTTTCTATAATTTCGTTAACTTGTGTCCTTCCAATAGCATATTTTTCAGCTGAAGACGATTTTTAGGTTAGATTGTAAATCCAAGATGGCGGACGAAATTTGACATTATTGTTATCGGATTCGGTTAAATTCGGTATCCGGGGGTTTTCGGGTCGGCTGACGACGATTCTTTGGTTAGATTGGAAATCCAAGATGGCGGCTCCAAGATGGCGGACGAAATTCGACTTCTGTTATTGGATTCGGTTACAAATCGGTATCCGGGGATTTTCGGATCGGCTGAAGATGATTTTTAGGTTAGATTGGAAATCCAAGATGGCGGCTCCAAGATGGCGGACGAAATTCGACTTTTGCTATTGGATTCGGTTAGAAATCGGTATCCGCAGGTTTTCGGGTCGGCTGAAGACGATTTTTAGGTTAGATTCGAAATTCAAGATGGCGGCTCCAAGATGGCGGCTCCAAGATGGCGGACGAAATTCGGCGCTTGTTATCGGATTCGGTTAGAAATCGGTATCCGAGGGTTTTCGGGTCGGCTGAAGACGATTTTTAGGTTAGATTGGAAATCCAAGATGGCGGCTCCAAGATGGCGGACGAAATTCGACTTTTGTTATTGGATTCGGTTAGAAATCGGTATCCGGGAGTTTTCGGGTCGGCTGAAGACGATTTTTAGGTTAGATTGTAAATCCAAGATGGCGGACGAAATTTGACATTATTGTTATCGGATTCGGTTAAATTCGGTATCCGGGGGTTTTCGGGTCGGCTGACGACGATTCTTTGGTTAGATTGGAAATCCAAGATGGCGGCTCCAAGATGGCGGACGAAATTCGACTTCTGTTATTGGATTCGGTTACAAATCGGTATCCGGGGATTTTCGGATCGGCTGAAGATGATTTTTAGGTTAGATTGGAAATCCAAGATGGCGGCTCCAAGATGGCGGACGAAATTCGACTTTTGCTATTGGATTCGGTTAGAAATCGGTATCCGCAGGTTTTCGGGTCGGCTGAAGACGATTTTTAGGTTAGATTCGAAATTCAAGATGGCGGCTCCAAGATGGCGGCTCCAAGATGGCGGACGAAATTCGGCGCTTGTTATCGGATTCGGTTAGAAATCGGTATCCGAGGGTTTTCGGGTCGGCTGAAGACGATTTTTAGGTTAGATTGGAAATCCAAGATGGCGGCTCCAAGATGGCGGACGAAATTCGACTTTTGTTATTGGATTCGGTTAGAAATCGGTATCCGGGAGTTTTCGGGTCGGCTGAAGACGATTTTTAGGTTAGATTGGAAATCCAAGATGGCGGACGAAATTCGACGTTTGTTATCGGATTCGGTTAGAAATCGGTATCCGGGGGTTTTCGGGTCGGCTGAAGACGATTTTTAGGTTAGATGATACCTCTTGTAAAAAAATTTGAATTTTTAACTTTTTGGACACCCTATACAAAATTTTTATTTTTCTTCATCAACAATCGTATTTTTTCAGCAAACAAATTTTTTTATAACGAATAACTTTTCCTCAAAAGATGAAATTTTTGGTCCGTTTGCCCTCTTGTCTACCACATCGCCGGACTTAGTGTATACAGTCAGTACCTATTATATACATAAGATATTACTAAAAAAAAATTAACTGTGAAGTGCCGCCGATTACCACCAAACTGCCTAGAAACAGAAAATCCATATTCATACGCCCAATTACTCGTGCGTTAGAGATCCGCCTGTGGCTTTCTGGCAAAGGAAAGAATTTTAATTAAATTTTACTCTACATCTAAAATTTACAAGATGTCTGTGTAGCTACAGCTCATTTGAAGGTTTCCCCTTGTGGGATGCCCTATTTCTATTTGGAAGTACCAACGGCTCCTATGTGAATAGATAATGAAATTATTACGGTTTTATGTGTTTGGATGATAAATAACGATGCGAATACTATACGAGTACAAATTTTCGAAGGGTTTTGGTGTAGTAAATCGAATTAACAATTCTAACGTAAATATATTTAGGCTTTTGAAAAAAATCCCAAACGGATTTAGGTCCGACGTCCAGTTCTATTTGCACGCGCAGTCATCTGTTCCGTTTAGTTGAGCGTTACTAAAATATTATTGAAACATGATAATCAGCATCATGAGAGCGGATCAAAATTACTTTAGACTTCGATATCGATTGATAAGTCTAGACAGCCGGCGTAGTAATAAGTGTGCTTTTGTAGGGAACACATATTAATTCGAAACAAATGAAATTTTGAATTTAAAGGGGCTGGGACGGGCGTTGTCAGGGTAGCGCAGGGGTTGGAATGGCTAATTGGCAAACTGGTCGACGTAAGCTCCATGCATGAGCAAACAAAATCACTGATTGAACGCAGAGCAAAAAAGAATATTGCCCTGATTTATGCTTGATATTACAAAGTTCATAAATACATTATTTTCAGCCATAAATTTCGCAGATAATTTCTGATTTACTGATTTTTGCGTTTCTGTATTTTTTGTTCAAACATTGTTATCTGTCTATTGAAGTGTGGTGATGGAAGGTTTTCACTGGAGAGTTCTGCAAAATATGATTAAAATTGTCACAAAAACTCATGTCATGAATGAAGATGTGTAAAGAGGTACACGAGCAGAATTCAGAATATTCATCACTGTCTGTCCCTCACCTACACATTGGAATATGCTAAATTTCTACAGGGTGATTCACACAAGATTCTCACAATTGGAGAATATTTACATGAGAAAAACGAATTTATTTGGAACCAGGCACGTCAAAAATGCCTTAAAAATTGAAAGGAGTGTGGCGCTCTTTACTTACGTAACCTGAAATTTGACGCCGCTCCATTTTTTTCGGGGCTCCCGCAGCCAACGAAGCGAAAATTTGCGACGTTCGCAAACATTTTCCGGCTCTTTATTTTTTCGGGGGGCCCGGGGGGCCGAACACTCGGTATGAGGGTCGAGAAGGCAGTCCAGAGACGCTGGCTACCGATCCCCCGCCGAAAACCGCGCGAAAATCGCTTCGAAAACGGCCATTCCAGCGAAATTATAAGGAAACCGCTTCTGATTGGTCGAAAAAAAAATTCCAATATTTAACTGTCAAAATCGATTTCGGAAGGAGAGGCCCGATCGAAAATCCGAACAAAGGTTTCGGAATCGTGGAGTTGTCCCGAGTCCGAAAATGCCATCGTTTTTCACCTAGCATCGAAAATGAAGGAGCTTAATTTTCGCCTAAAGACATACGTCTTCGAAAACGTATGTCGTCCTTATAAGTTCGGACGGACTACGCGCAGGTGGAGAGCGCCGCGTATCGATCCGCAAAAAAATTCATAACTCGGCCGCGGATGAATATTTTTCGACGAAATTTTCAGGGATCCGAAAGAAAGGATGGGTCTAGCTCTCCTGAAAATCTGGTCGAAAGAATCCTCCGGGGAACGGAGCCAGGGCGCACGGAAAAGTGCAGTTTTTCGCGAAAATCGACCTTTTTAAAAAATTCGTATCTCGGCTAATATCGGAGATGGGCGAAAAAACAAAAAAACGGCTCGGCGTCTATCCTTCCTCTCGCCTTCGGCTCGGGCGCGGATCCTCTGGATCCGACGGTAAGGGCTGTGTCGCGTTTCGAAGGGGTGCACGTTCGAAAAATGGCAGAAATCCGAAAAAATGGCCCATCTTCAAAAAATTAAAACTCGCTTAGGAAGCAAAATTCGAGAAAACTATTTACACCCAAAGAATTTCTAAATTTCGTCTAGTTTTCGAAAAAAAAATACGTCAATGTTATGTTAATATTTATCAAAAATGGAAAACGTCTGAAAATGGTGGAAACAAATGACAAAAGAGTTAATTAAGTATTAAAGTTATTATATTTTTATCGATTTATTAAAATTAACCCAAGATAGATTTCAAAATAAGAAAAAAATTATTTAATTTTTAACTCGATTTTTAATTTCTTCTTCCGCTACTTCTTCCATAGCCACTGCCTGAATTAAGGCAACTACCTATTTCCGCCACACTTTTAAACTAATATTTTTAATAATTTTTGAATGGACGATAAAAAAAATAAATATTTGTAAATGACACGACTTTATTGGCAATTATTGTTTTGAAACAACTAGATATAACTTTAGGAACCGTACGTGAACATTATTAAATTCACATTTATTTTTTGTTACACAGTAAATTTATCGCAAATATAAATACATATACCAGACCAGTTCGGTTTTAAATACACATCTTACACATAACAAGCATAGTAACATTACTGGATGACTTTTACGAGCGTTACTATCCATGGATGCGAAAATAATATTTTTAAAATAGCACAAGTATGCCCAGTGAATAAAATAAGTTTGTCACACACCTTTTTACGATTCGTTTTCAAGTCCTCGGTAGTATAGTGGTAAGTATCCCCGCCTGTCACGCGGGAGACCGGGGTTCGATTCCCCGCCGGGGAGGACTTTTTTCTTGCACGTTTCACAATAAAACAACGAAAACATCTAAAATACGTATTAAAAAAATATTTATTTTATACATTTAGGCGACGCTTATATATTTTCTTTGAAATAAATCCATTGGTTTTTTTAAATTAAAACCGCTTTGAGAACGTACCCCGGCTCTTGCATCTTTGTGAGTTTTCCTCAGAAGAAAACACAATGCGCCTAGAGGTCCAATTTAAGTCACGTGTAATTAATCATACTGTTAAGAAAATAAGGATAATCTTTGTTTTCAAAATTGCTATACATCTGCATTAAACCTGCCTTCCAGGTCCGCAAATACATAATTAATGCTAAACATCAAAGGCAGGTTGAATAGGCCTCCCTGTTATGTATCTCTGGCGCAGACATTCCCCACATACAAAGCATTTCCTTAGTCGTACGTCACATTTAGATGTTCCTATTATGTTATTATTAATATTAGATGCCTTAATCTACCAACAACTGCAATATAAATTTCCGGGAATTATACAGCGGGATAAATATTGTAGTATTGATTATGAACAAAGTACGAGACTGCTAAAATAATAAGAGGGTGAGAAAACGATTTTTGCCTTTTGCCCCCTTACAGAAAAAAAAAACTTTTCAATTGGCTATGGATTCACAATCGTAAGTCCTTTATTATTCATTATGTCACGAAATTATAAACCACGAATGTAACTAATTAAAGACACAAGGTTTAAATCCACAGATATAGTTTATAAAATCAGTTTCTTGTAACGTTTGTGGCAAACTATATATGGAAGCGCAGTATTAAAATTTTTTCATGAAGTAAAATCTTCTTAATGTAAATTTTTGGAATATGCAAGTAAATATTTAATCATTATTTAATAAAATAAAAAATAGTATATTGTTTCATTAGGAGTAAAAGTGATACTTTTGGGACGAGTCTGTAGGTTTGCCGAACGAACGAAGTGAGTTCAGCAATTACAGATGTGTTACAACATTTACATCGAATTAAACATGCTATTTTTTCTTTAAATATCGATTAGCAATAAAAATAAAAAATATAGATAAAAAATCGCGAATTTCACCACCAAAAACGAAGTGCTATTTTATAATATATTTAATGTTACATGTATGAAATATTTCAGTTTAACATTACAAATTATATTTGTATAACATTTTCTAAACATTTAAGAAAAAATGTTAAAAATACATTTAAGAGAATGTATTACAATACATTTACAAGGTGTATCGCATGATATAGAAATATTTTCTAGTAACATCGAGTTAATATTGTATAAACATTCAATATTTTACATTTTAAAATTTCTCAGATATATCAAAGTTAGTTATCATAACAGAAATATAATATTCCATGAAAGCAATTGTTACCTCGGTCTAACATTACATAATATGGTGGCTAGGTATATATGCTTAGTGGGATTATACATAATATATACTTTGTATTTTATATGTATAGTAAAACAAAAGTAAATATGAGTATACACGTTACGAAAGCTTTTTTAATATCCATTCGATAGTGTCAAACAAAGTTGCCCTTAAACATTTTTCCTTTTCAAATAATTATTTTAAATGTCACATAATCTTCGTAATTTAATTGAATTTTGTTTTATACACAACTTATATAAAAATCTGGCATAAAAGATATGAGAAAATGTCAAAAAAGTAAAATTTTTTTTTTTAAATAAAAAAACATTTTAACTTAAACATATTCTGGTATATGTTCACAAAAAAGTATATAAAAAGACCTACTCTTTAAGTAGATAAGATAAGCTGTTATGGGCGCAGTTTCAAGGCCATCGCTCAGGATGGAGGGGTTAGACTTGTAGCTACACTCTGGAAGAGGTCTTAAGATGCTGCAGGCAATGACCGGAAGCTCTAGGGCGGTGGGTGGAGCATTCTATATCTTCTTATACTTTCATGGTCATTCATGACCATGTCATGGTCATTCATGGCCGTTCATGAACTTCTATGGATCTATGCAACAAGCTGTTACCTGTAATATCCATGACATGGCCATGAATGGCCATGGATGTCTATGAAAATATAGAACGCTGTAACTACCTCTAAGCTCTAACTAAAGGAAAGATAGAGTGAGGACTAATCATATCTGTATATTGATAAATCTTAAACTTTAAAATAAAACATCTAGATATGCATATAAGTACATTTATTTAAACCCTTAAAACATGTTTCTATATAAAGCATTATGTGTATTATAAAATAAGCATAAAAATTATGTAAATCACAGCTATAACATAACATATTTAAATGATAATTCCGGCTTCCTTTAATTCATTTAAAATAGCTATGATTTCGTTGTCATGGGAATCAGTATTTCCTATTGCTTTGTATGTGTTTAAAAGCCTTAACCGGTCAATTAATTCGTTTATGTCAGTCTAATGAATATATTCTATAGGTTTTTCATTGTAAACCATATCCAGACCCGCCCCACTATGAGGTGGAGTAGATTTTATTTTCGGTTTACGCTTAAATAATGGCTTTATCACTTTAGAATACTTAAAAGAACGATTTCCATTTAATTGACTATCAGGATCATAATTTCGTTTATGTACGTTAGAGGTTTCTAGGATTTCCTTATAATCATCCAGATCTTGTTCGCTGTAACCTTGAGGCTTCTTCATAGATAGCAGTTCGTATAAACCCTGTCTTCCCGCAAACATTTTATTACTAATACTTATGCCAGCATTAGAACCGATATTTAGATCCATATTACCAGTTTGAAATTTATTCAATTCATCTTTAAATCTAACTCCATATGTTTCATCTAAATCTTTACATTTAATATAGAGTCTAGTTAAATAACGTCTACTTAAAGACATTCATTGGGATCGATCATACTACTTGAATCTTCAAATATTTCTTCTTTCTCTTCTTCTTCTTGGTTGTCATCTTCTTCTTCTTCGTCTTCTTTTTCTTTTATTTTTAATTCAGCTTTACTTGTATCCTCTACTGTTGGAGTGTGTTGCCTATGTGAATTCTTAACAGCACTGAGAGCTTTCAATGGATCAATGACCGGTTTCAAAATACGTCTAATTGTGGCGTCTTCTTCAGCTCGACCTAATTTTAAGGCTAAGTACTTTCTACTGATGGAGTTCGAAAGATCTCTAATCTTTTTCCTAAGCGCTAAATCTTTTGCCAAGTCATATACCTTCTCCCTGGGTCGTATATATGCTGCGAGAGTAAATTTTTTCCTCGACTCCGAAGGCAGAGGCCTCGAAGCGTTAGGCCCTCGCCCTGAAGCATTAACCCGCCGCCCTAGAGCTTCCGGTCATTGTCTGCAGCATCTTAAGACCTCTACCTACAAGTCTATCCCCTCCAGCCGCGGTCCTAGGCGCCATACTGAGCGATGGCCTTGAAACTGCGCCCGTAACAGCTTATCTTATCTACTTCTTTAAAAAAAAGTTTACCCTACGACCATTTTGCATTAAATGGCAAGCGTTTTTTTTAACATGATTATTTTTTTTTTTGGCGCGTTGTAACTGATTTATTTTGTTTTTGTGTATGTAACTCATGGATTGTATCTTTGTAATAACACGCATCAGTTAATATACGCAAACATCATTTTAATTAGTATTCAGTCAATGGTAAATAATTACCCCACTGAAAATGTTTGTCTGGTTCAAAGAATGTATTAATTTTTGATTAAGCTGCAGAACGTTGCCATAACAAAGTTATCGAGTTTTGTCTGTACACTGTGCAATCCTGGATACCAGGGTTTATAGGCAGTGGTGGATTTAGATAAAATGTTACATATGTTAAAATGCGGGAAAAAAATTAGGATGCTGATAATAAATTTTTAGCAACAAATAATCTTTCACAATTTGTTACTACCGCAGCGTATAATTTAATACGTCTTATTACTATTATTATGTAACCACTAGGGTGGTCGTTATTTTGGCTAAGTCATAATTTTTATGATCTCTCCCCAAAATATTATTCAAAATGCTAAAAAAGTGAAAAATTTCAAAATTTATAAACTAGGTTAGTCCGTCCCTGTCTAAGGATCAAGTTTTTGGGTTTCTCGAGAACTTAAGGTACAACTTTTTAATTTCTATTGTTTTAACTTAAAATAATTTTTATCGTTTTAATGGATTTTGTCATCACTAAATAAGAATTTGAAATCTAAATGATTTAACAGTTGACAGCTGTCATAACTGTCAATTTAATTAAAAAAGTTTCGAATAAAATTCTATCAATCTACTTGTTTTTAAGGTCGCCGAATACAAATTTGACGGAAATTTTCAGGTAATATTTAATTATAATAATAATAATAATAATAAAGACAATTTATTATTATTATTATGTTAAGAAATTTTTACATTTTCTAGGTCATAATTTTTTCATTTTTATATTTCACATATAAATTTTGAAATTTATTTTTAAAGAGAACCTTCGTTACATGTATAAATCGAGTTACTGCAGAAGAAAGTAAAATTATAGTCCATATTATGGCGCATAAACTTTCATTCCCTATAATACAATCCTGGATAGCGAGGCTGCAAACATCACTCTCTCTGGTCGATATAATTCGGAAGCGTAGAGATGGGGTCAGGAAATTAAAATATTCTCGTGATATCGAGTGGCTGGCGGACAAAAAATAGATTTTAAAGCACGAAGCGGTAAACATATACCTATCCTTCGTATGCGTACAGGGTGGCGCAACCAAATAAAATTATTTCTACTAAACCCAGTCCATTATTAGACGGTGATTTAGTCAAATATTCCCAGTGCGGATTTGAATGTTCTAGTGGCGACAAATCAGGAAATTTGGCTGGCCATGTGCACTTCTCCTTTCCCTGCTACCTATAAACAAAGGCGGGATTCGTCACTCTGTATCCTATTGACCTCGTTCAGTTCATTACACTAAGCTTTGCGCACAATGGTGAGGGGTAAGCACCATGCGGAAAGTCAAGAACAGATTTCGAATTCCAATGAAATTAGCCGTCTATAATTTCATAAATTCACAATTTGGTCCCATATAGAAGTCTTCCTGCGTAATATTTCGCACACAATATCGGCATATAAATTTTTTTTACGTCAAAAGCAGATCTAATATCGTTCACTTGAAAATATCGAGAGATAGGCATACAAAAGGAGTGAACTCTGAAAGGGCATTATTTACTTCTTCCAAATGATGCAATATTTACGCGTAGTGGGCTTTTATTGGTCACCGGAGGCAGCACAAGTTCAGGCGTAAGGTCCGGACTCCAAAGCAGCGCTAGACGGACCCTGTTGCCAAATTTCAAGTAAATACTTTTCACAAAAAGATACCTTGGACAGTCTAATATTTAGTTATATGCCGTGATTAATTTTCAATATTTCGTACTTTGAAGTACAATCGAAGACCTGTCAATCGATGCAACACTGCACCGCGTCGCTCTGTTAAAAATTGCCTACGTAAACAAAGTAATTAAAAATTTACGAAATTGTATAACGTTCCCCTAACATCGTTGTTATGACGAAGGATCGTTCCGCCTATTTTTTAAAATGTCCCCAGAACGATGCCCCTCAAGCTCACCTGGCAACGTCGCATTGTGTCGGTAACCTTGATTGCTGCTTCAGGCGAGGAATTCGGTATCGTTGCCTGGCAACCCACACCAGTCTCCCAATCCAGACTCCCTTTTAAAGACGGGAACGATAGAAACGTATTCATCATTTCAATAATGAAGAGGTGGTTCCCGGATTCATTAACCATCGTTACAGGTTGTAAGTGCAAACTATTCAATATTTTTTTTTTGTATATATAAGGGCGTCTGTAGGGCTCTCGGAATAATCCTTGTATGGAATGAATGATGATTTATCAAGTAATTATCAACAAATACAAAACAGTAGAAAAATGAAAGATGAAATTTCTAGTGGAAATTTTTAATTGAATTAAAAATATTTGGTAGACAATTTTAAGTGCATTAAAAATATTTATCAGATACCTATTTTTAAACTTTAAAACTTATAATTTTTTAAAATATCTCCTAGACATCTTTGATAAATGTCAGTCACATGAATTATTTAAAAATATCTAGTCAAAATTTTTAAATAAATTCTTAACTGAGTTTGGCAGATATTTTTAATGAAATAAAAATATCTAGCTAGACATTTTTAATTGCATTAAAAATATTTAATAAAACTTTTAAACTTTAGAACTTATAGCTTTTAAAGATATCTTTTAGATACCTTTATTTAATTTCAGTCACATGAATTATTTAAAAATATCTAGTCAATATTTTTTAAATGAAATAGATACATATTTTTAATTATTTTAAAAATAGTTGGCAGATATTTTTAATTAAAATAAAAATATTTGGTAGACATTTTTAATTTCATTAAAAATATTTAATAGATATTTTTAAACTTTAGAACTTAAAACTTTTTAAAATATCTACTAGATACCTTTAATTCATTATAGTCACATGAATTAGTTAAAAACATCTAGTCCATATTTTTAAATTGAAAAAATGTCTAGTAGATATTTTTAATTGCATTAAAAATATTTGGTAGACATTGTTAATTGCATTAAAAATATTTAATAGATACTTTTAAACTTTAAAACCTATAACTTTTTAAAATATCTAGCCAATATTTTTAAATGAATATTTATGCACTGCCAGCTCATTATGTGCCGCCATTTGAATGTTTGTTCCCTATTTATCAACAAGTGCTATGAACTATTTAAAAATATCTAATGGATATTATTAAATAAAATAAAAGTTTCTAGTAGATATTTTTAATTGAATTGAAAATATTTGGCAGACATTTTCAATTAAATTAAAAGTAGTTATATTTTTAATTGAAATAAGAATATGTAGCTAGACATTTTTAATTAATTGAATCAAAAATATTTAATAGATACTTTTAAACTATAGAACTAATAGTTTTTTAAGATATCTGCTAGATACCTTTAATTAAATTAAGTCACATGAATTATTTAAAAATATCAAGTCAATATTTTTAAATGAAATCTTAATTGAATTAAAAATATTTGGCAGATATTTTTAATTAAATTAAAAGTAGTTGGCAGATATTTTTAATTGAAACATACATATCTAGCTAATTTTAACTGCGTTAAAATATTTAGATACTTTTAAACTTTAGAACTTATAGATTTTTAAAATATTTGCTAGATACCTTTAATTAATTTCAATCACATGAATTATTTGAAAATATCTAGTCAATATTTTTAAATGAAATAGATACATATTTTTAATTAAATTAAAAATAGTTGGCAGATATATTTAATTGAAATAAAATATCTGGTAGACATTTTTAATCTCATTAAAGATATTTAATAGATATTTTTAAACTTTAGAACTTAAAACTTTTTAAAATATCTACTAGATATCTTTAATTAATTTCAGTCGCATGAATTATTTACAAATATCTAGTCGATAATTTTAAATGAAATAAACATTTCTAATAGATATTTTTAATTGAACTAAAAATTTTTGGTAGATACAAAATAAACTAATGCATCTAAAAATATTTTCAATATTGCTAATAATATCTACTAGATATTTTCAGTTCATTTAATTTATTCATTCATAGGGCACCTAACTAAAATTAATTTTTAAAAGAGTATAAACGTTAAGTAAAAGATTCTTGCTCACAACGGTAAAAACAATAGTTTTAAAATATCTTAAATATATTTAATACAATTGCAAATATGTAGCTGATATTTTTAATTCATTTAAAAATATATTTCTACATAATTTAGAAATATTCATTAGACATTTTTATTTCAATTAGAAATATCTAGTAGATATTTTTAATTTAATTAAAACTATCTACCAGATATTTTTAATTAATTAATTAATTAACTTTATTATTTATTTATCTATCACAAAGGGTACCATACTCCGAGAACTCATATTAATTAAAAATATTAAATGGATATTTTCAAGTGAAATAAAAAAATTATAGTAGATACTATATTAAATTAAAAATTGAATTAAACGTATTTGGTAGACATTTTTATTTTGCATTAAAAATATACAGGGTGGTCTGGTTTCCATGGCGGAAACTTCAGGGAACAATAGAGCATCGAAATCTATTATTTGTTCATTTCCTTGTCCACTACAGAGGATACCATATTTATATAACTGAAATTAATTAAAAATATCCCAGATATACTTTTTAATGAATTACAAATATCTAGTAAATATTTTTATTTTAATCAGAAATATCTAGTAGTTACTTTTAATTCAATTAAAACTATCTACTAAATACCTATATTTAAAGCAATTATTAAAAATATTAACCAGATATTTTTAAATCAATTAAAAATACTTCACTGATACCAAACCCTGTATAGGACATCACCATTTATTAACTTCTTGCAACTTATCTTTAATGCACATTTCCAATTATTACCTCCGTTATTCCAGGTCCGTTGTTTGAGAATTGGCAATATAAAATATATACCCAGCCTTCTTCGATGCAATTTCAGGATTGCCGATTTAAATCATACATAAACGGCTCTAGAGACAGTTTAATTTATTACGTTCAGTCTCCGGCTTTAGAAATCTTAGAACTGATTGATTTACTTCCACAGAAGCGTTGGAAAAGTAATTTATTTCTCCAAATGAACACGCGTGATTTTATCAACATACCTCCAATTTCGCTGTACTTATCTATTCTATTATAATTAAAGTTGTTTGTTAGGAAGAGCAGATTAAATTGTTCTATATCTCCCAAGAGGGGATAATGCCGTAGTAAGTATCGTCGCCATAGGGACAGAAAACAGGGCTTCCAATCTCAGTAATAATGAAACACTCTGCTACTTGGTTTTATCATAGGTAAGCACTTTAACCCAAAGAAAATAAAAAACCTCACAATAATCAATTGTCTTGGGCAAAGTGAAACTGCCCTTTGTAATGGATGAATAAATGATTAAAAAATATCTAGCAGACAGTTTTAATTAAATTAAAAGTATCTACTAAATATTTCTAATTGAGAGAAAAATATCTGGTTCATATTTTTAATTGCATTAAATATATTCGTATTTAATAGATATTATCGGTGAGTAAAAGAATCCATGTTGTTTCACTTAACGTTTATAATCTTCAAAGAATGTATTTCAGTTACTTTGTGATTAAAAATATATACTCATAGATAGTTTTAATTAAAAGTATCTAGTAGATATTTATAACTGAAATAAAAATATCTACTAAATATTCTTAAATGATACAGGAATACATTTTTAAATAAAATAAAAATTTAGATATTTTTAATTGAATAAAAAATATCTGGCAGATATTTGAGAGAAAGGAACAAGCGATCTATGATTCCCTCTGTAATGGATGAATAAATAAAATAAAAATATCCACCAAATATTTTTAATGATTTAGAAATATATTTTTATAAGAAATAAATATTTATATTGGATATTTTTAATTGAATTAAAAATATCTTGCAGATATTTTTAATTGTATTAAATACATTTAGTAAATGTGCTTAAACTTTAGTTTATACTGTTGTTTGGGTGAAAGAATTCACACGTTTCTAATCCATTAAAAATAATTTCAGTTACCGGAATATCGTGCCTCCCGTGATGGATGAATAAAAGAATTAAAAATGTCTAATAGTTTTAATTAAATTAAAAATATCCACTAGATATTTCTAATAAAAATAAATATATCTAGTAAATATTTTTAAATGATTTAGAATTATATTTTTAAATGAAATAAAAATTTAGTAGATATCTTTAATTCGATTAAAAATATCTGGTAGATATTTGAGTGAAAAATATCCATATTCTTTCATTCAACGTTTATAGTCTTTTAAAAAAATCATCTCAGCTATCGGAATATGATACTACTCTCTAAAGGGATGAATAAATAAAATAAAAATATCTACTAAACATTTTTAACGATTTAGAAATATATTTTTGAATAAAATAAAAATTTATAGTAGATATTTTTAATTGAACTAAAAAATTGCTGGCACATATTTTTCTTTAACTCAACGTTTATAATCTTTTAAAAATTAATTTCACTTATCGAAATGTGCCTGCTATTATGGATGAATAAAATAATTAAAAATGTCTAATAGTCTTAGTCGAGTCTTAGTTAAATTGAAAATATTCAAAAATAAAAATATCTACTAAATATTTTTAATGATTTAGAAATATATTTTTAAATGAAGCAAACATTTATAATAGATATTTTTAATTGAATTAAAAATATCTGGCAGATATTTTTAATTGCATATTTTTAATTGTATTAAACATATTTAGTAGCTGCGTTTAAACGTTAGTGGAGCCTTTTGTGATGGATGAATAAAAAATTTAAAATGCCTAGTAGTTTTAATTAAATTAAAAATAATAAAAAACATCTACCAAGGATATATTTTTAAATGATTTAGAAATATATTTTAAATGAAATAAAATTTAGTAGATATTTTTAATTGGATTAAAAATATCTAGTAGATATTTGAGTGAAATAATACGTATTTTTTATTGCCTTGACCATCCCTGAAGTACACAATTTAAGATTTAGAGCCTACTCTCTCTTACGTCCCAAAATACAAATATGGCACTGAAGTTATTTTTTTATTCACTTTCGCCCAGACCAGCCCCGACACTTTAGGTTACTGTATTATAGATGCTTTAATTTCCGGAGAGCGCTGGACCATATACTTTCAGCTCGAGTTCTGAATATCTTACGGTGGTTTGAGTCAGTTGAATTATACACACGTCTTGGGATATTTATTATAGTGGATTGGCGTCTCCCCGTTTCTCAAAAATTCTTGAAGGAGGTAAATGTTTAAGTTTATCTGTACAGAATGTATCTCCTATGTAGCGTTTGCCCAAAACAAAAGTTCCACTTTTGTTACCCACTTATGCAACTTTTTAAATTACTATTTTAAGCGCCAGCTAATTTCGAATTAATTAATGATTAACAGGAGTTCCTCCAGTCTCCGGTGTTAAATACGCAGTTATATTGCTCTCGGTGGCAGATCTAATGAGTTGACTGAGCAATCACGGCCGGAGATCCTGAAGTTAACCAGCGGACAAACTTTTTAACTCCTCGGAGGATATGCCAGGAAGGAAACACGTCCCTTGAGTGAGCTATCGTGGTCTTAGATGGTCGGGGGCAGCCTGGTTTCTTATCTCTTAAAGTATGTAACATTTGCATACGAAACGTATACAGGATGTGTCATAATCAGGTACCTCAATTTCAGACGGCGATAATGCTGGGAGAGTGGTTCGCGTTAGTATAATTTTAGGAATTTATTGCAATAATTGTAAGAACTTTATTTACGTATTCCACTAGTAAACTGTGTGAATTTGAAGCGGCAGATTCAAGTAGGAGTGGGTTAAGAAACTGCTGGTAGATTCACTAAAACCATCCAATTGCCTTGAATAAAAGGAATAATTTGACCTAAATAAGACTATCTACAAATCCAATAAGTTAAAAATCTTGAAATCGTCGTCGTTGTAGGTTATATTTGTAATGTAAACCTAACTTGTATAATAAATAAAAGTAAAGAAAGGACTTTAATTACGTCCTATCACGCAAGGCTTATTACGAATGAATCCGAATAAAAAATATTTATAATTTATATTATAATATAACGATAATGAAGCTGCGATAAATCGGTTACCTTTGGGAAAATTTACTAATTCTACGACCAAAGTGACACAATTTTGAATATTAAATATCATGAATACAGGGTTTTACAAAAGTCTGTAGTTAATGAGTTACCCGTTATCTTAATTTTATTTTGCAAGCAACGAAAGAGAGTCTGAGACTCTTTATGAGTAATTTCCGATTCGATAAAGAGCAAGAAAATCCCAAGGTGACCCCCTTGTCGACCGGATTTGAATCCTTGTGATCTATTTCTAAAGATAACTTATGTTGTACAAAGTGAGGAATGTCGATAATGAACAACCATGGCCTGCGTAGTTTTCGGATTTATCTCCTATTGTTTTTAATTTTACAAATATTTCTTATTCAAAATTAGACTCAAAACATAATTGGTCCACAACTTGGGCCTACTTGTACTATCTTGATATCAAATTGGCAGCATTTAAGAAAAATTGTAATACTATGGCCTGCGAGGCTTACGGATTTATCTCCTATTGTTTTTTTTTTGAAGTACATACGTGAAAATCAAGTTTCTAAAGACGGAACCAATAAACTGGTGGGTATAAAAGACTCCATGAATATGAAACGACACAAATGCCCGAGTATTTTATGGTAAAGTTTCCAAGAAAATTTATAATTTTTTCTTAATCCAAATTAGACCTAAAACATAATTGGTCCACACCTTGGGCCTACTTGTACTATCTTGATATCAAATTGGCACCATTTAAGAAAAATTTTAATACTATGGCCTGCGCGGCTTACGGATTTATCTCCTATTGTTTTTTTTGAAGTACATACGTGAAAATCAAGTTTCTAAAGACGGAACCAATAAACTGGTGGGTATAAAAGACTCCATGAATATGAAACGACACAAATGCCCGAATATTTTATGGTAAAGTTTCCAAGAAAATTTATAATTTTTTCTTAATCCAAATTAGACCTAAAACATAATTGGTCCACACCTTGGGCCTACTTGTACTATTTTGATATCAAATTGGCACCATGTAAGAAAAATTGTAATACTATGGCCTGCGCGGCTTACGGATTTATCTCCTATTGTTTTTTTGAAGTACTTACGTGAAAATCAAGTTTCTAAAGACGGAACCAATAAACTGGTGGGTATAAAAGACTCCATGAATATGAAACGACACAAATGCCCGAATATTTTATGGTAAAGTTTCCAAGAAAATTTATAATTTTTTCTTAATCCAAATTAGACCTAAAACATAATTGGTCCACACCTTGGGCCTACTTGTACTATCTTGATATCAAATTGGCACCATTTAAGAAACATTGTAATACTATGGCCTGCGCGGCTTACGGATTTATCTCCTATTGTTTTTTTTTTAAGTACATAAGTACGTGAAAATCAAGTTTCTAAAGACGAAACAATAATCTGGTGGATATAAATGATTACATTAGGTAATTAATATGAAACGACACAAACGTCCCACTATTTTATGGTAAATTTTCCAAGAAAATTTTACTTTCATCTTATTCCAAATTAGACCTAAACCATAATTGGTCCACACTGCGGGCCTACTTACGCTATCTTGATATCATATTGGCACATTTAAGAGAAATTGTAATATTATGGCCTGCGCGGTTTACGGATTTATCTCCTATTGTTTTTTTTTTGAAGTACGTGAAAATCAATATGAAACCAATAATCTGGTGGATATCAAAGATTACATGAATATGAAACGATACAAATACAATATTTTATGGTAAATTTTCCAAAAAACTTTTCCAAATATTTCTTATTTGAAATTTAACCCAAAACACACTTGGTCTACAATTTGGACCTACTCGTATTATCTCGATATCATATTTGGACCCGTTAAGGAAATTTGTACTGCTACGGTCTGCGCGTTTTCCGGATTTATCTCCTATTGTCTTTTTGAAGTACTTACGTAAAGTAACATTTATAAGTACGGAACCGATAATCTAGTGGATATAACAGATTGCAAGAAAATGAAATTACGCAAATGCCCCAATATACATGCTAAATTTTCCAAACATTTCTTATTCAAAAATTAAACCCAAAACATACTTGGTCTACAGTTTGAACCTACTCGTACACCTCGATATCATATTTGGACCGGTCAAGAGAAATTTTACTAGTATGGCCTTCACGGTCTCCGGATTTATCTCCTATTGGCTTTTTGAAGTATGCGAAAAAAAATGTATAAAGACGGAACCATCTTTCGAATTTGATGAATCTACATTTTTTTCTGCACTAGAGAAACTCCTCTAACAAAGAGATTTTTTTAGTAACTTAAAAACCGTTGACGAAAAAATACAGTCCTCCTCATGCGCTTTATTTTATGTGGTCCGTAACACATTTATTGCCAACCTGTTTAACCGGTGCCAATGTAGCGTATTCGGTTGAATTTGCCGCTGAAAAAAACCCGCGCATGTCCGAATATTCCAATCAATGAACGCATATGCCGGAGCAAATACAAACCCACCCCATCCGAATCCAAACTATCACAGTTTCCCTGCACTTCAACAAAGAAAAGTTACCTTTGCGCTGCCCCTAGTGTTTTAGTCGATTGATTCTAAAAAACGGTACAGGCAATAAATAATAAAATAATATTGCGTATGTATTCTAGTGTCGGCCTCGAATGTGCGGTTATCGCCTTAATGGAGAACAAGGTAAGTAAATGCTAATACTATTGGGGGCGGCAATTATAATATTTTAGGGGCCCAAAAACTATTTACACTTGTTAATTAACACTCGGAAATAAAAAATAGAACAAAAATTTGGTGGTTAGCGCTCGGCTGAAACAAAATGCACGCGCCCAATGGCGAATCCGCGCCCGGGGTACGTGCGATAGTGGGGATGGAGAAGGGGATGAAAGGGGTGAATATCTGCGCATGGGGTGGAGTACGGGCGTCGCGTCCGCCGCGACGGAACAGATAGTGAGTAGACAGAGTGGCGTCGACAAGTCTGGCATATCAGTGGTACTTGGTAAGTTATTATTACAATATTTCTGTGATGATGGTAGGATAACAAAATAACAAAAGTGTGGTTGTTTTCGCAAAAGGATATTATGTGCGGTTACACCCCATTTGATAATTTTATGGATGTTTACCTGTGTTGCTGAATTTGTGAGAAATACAGTTGTTTAACATGATACTTTTTAACTAAAAGTAGTCGTACGATTTGGTTGGGCTTAAGCCTCAAAATTAGTGAAAGGGATGCGGTTTCTAATTGGGCTAGCAAATTCTGAATTTTTGTTGTCGATCTTAGTAAATTTTAACAAGTGCTGGTGGTGGATAACAACGTGCAGCGGTCCGGTATATTTTTCCATTTCTGCACCAACACGATGAGAATTAAATGATGTGGCAGCACGATTATTTTTATTCGCAACACTTTAATTATTGCACAAAAGGCAATCTGTCGTATGCGAAAGCGACAACTAAAAAATTATCAGTTTAAAAAAATGTGTTCGTAAGATTAGATAAGTTATCATTTAACGTAGTACTCCACCATAAACACATTTGTAACACCTGTGTAAGTTTTTATTTACACGATTTTAAGTTCAATTTAATATACAAAACAGACTCGCGCAGAAAGAAACGGGCGATGGACAAAAATTGGACTATTATTATTACGTTTCCGAGTAGGTGTCCAGAACAAAAATTAGCATATCCACCCATGTATCGTTATAACTGAGTATTATAAAATATATAGTCAATACCGAATAATGTGGCAGCAGAAAATTTTTTCTTTCAAAGCTCTTTTTAATTTTGAAACTTTCATTTCAGATTTGTGGCAGTATTTAATACGAAATAAAAACAATTAAATCATAGTTGTAAAAAAATCATACAATCAATTATTTTCTAATTAAAAAAAAACTAGTAGGCGGCAACGACTACATTTCCTCGTTCACATCTCGCGCAACCTATTTTTATTAAACATTCTCCCCTCCCGACTTGCACTATCGTTAACAACTCATTAATAGACTGTCGATTGATTTTGTATAAATAGCCATCGGCTTATAAGGTCACAATGTGCATTAATCTGCAAGGAATGAGGTTATGTACATTATCCGTACGAAATCACGTGGTAACTTAGCCGTCAGTAAGGCCTATCTATTGATTACCGCATGAGGCTCTACGTACCCTGTGGCAAAAGTTCGCCTAAGAACAGTTTACATTTATTAAATCGATTCGGATGTGATAGGTACGGTGCTACTTTCGAATCACCTGCAATATTTATACCCTTGCGAAAATTCGCCCGGAGCCGAAAACCGTTTATAAGGGAGACGGTGGTTGAGTTACTCCATAATATGTTTCGTATTATTTTATTTAACATCGTTTATTCCAAGATTAGAGGGTTCGATTCCTAGCCTCGACACTGGCAATATCTATGTGTCCGCGTTTTTCCAAAATCGGTAACTCTCCCCCGCATATACTTTTTTGGGAGTTGTCCAAGTTATACGAAAACATTTCGATTTACTGAGAAGAATACACGTGTTTTTAATTAATTAAACATATTTTATTAGTTACGCCAACAAACACCAACACACGCGCGGGCATGTGTTAGATAAGAGGCAAATGATTGATGAGGTGTGGTCATGCCATTAAAGTATTAATTTTTAGAGAGATATTTTATCTCAATTGGTTGCAGATGATGAAAAAAAAAGCATATGGACAACTTATTATGTTGGCTTGTTCAGTATATGATATTGAATAGACCAACATAAAAATGTTGACTAAATCATCAAGAAGATATTATAATGCTCTACTTCTGAACATACAAATATAAAATCATTGAAATCACTTTAGAATGCAATTATTGTCGAATTCTCTAAAAACAACTACTATGTATAACTATGTTATAAAATATTGAATTAAATTAGAGAGGTTATTTCATTACATAAATGAATCGTTAATTCGTACTATTATCCTGATAATTTCCAATAAGAATGAAAGAGCATTTTATTGCTTTTTAGAATTAGGGGCGAAATGCCTGGCTGTGCAGCAGCAAATTGCAGTAACTCTGCAAAAAAGTTCTTTTTACTGACACGCTTCCCTAGAGACCCAGCAAGGAGAAAAGAATGGTTTATCAAAATGAGAAGAGATAATTGGAAACCAACAGATTATTCTTGTTTATATGAGGTAGATATATTTTATGTACCATCTTCTTTGGGATATCGGTTTTTTTATTAATGGCCGTAATGAATGAATTTGTGGTCCTGTTAAATGTTTTCTGATTTCAATATTTTTGCATTGGGCGCTATAAATTCTGTAATGTAATCCAATGTTTTTTGACATATAGGTATAAAAAGTAGTTGTTTTTTTTGCGTTTTAAATTGGTTGCAATGATTTTTACGTCCAACAAATTTTATATCTGTATGTTCAGAAGCAGAGTATCAATATAAATATATCAGTTGGATATTTTTGGTATTAATTATGCTTGTATAGCGCCTAAATAAAGTTGTAAAAAATTAGTAGTTTTTATAAAAATAAGACTTTTAGTGATATATGCACGAAAAAAATGTAGCAAAAAAAACATAAATTAGTCAAAAAGCGGAGTAAAAATTTGAGGTTAAATTAAGTTCCCAGTGTTTTCCGTTTTATTAGCACACACTTAACGTTTCATTAAACATAATCAAAAAATACTAACCCCACATTTAATAAATCAAAAATAATAATAACGTACGAATTAATAGTTTTCAGGATTCGTTGTAAGTAAAGTGTAGTTCATATTTCTAAGGCAGATAAAAAATGCTGCATTTACAAAGCAGAAAGGCGGCCTCTAACGATTCAATGCTCCTTTGTCGGGAATTTTTTATCTGCCTTAGAAATATGAACTCTAGTATACTTTGCACGCCATTAATAGCCTTAATCAACAAAACATAACCTCAAAACCGTAGATTAATAATAAAAGAAATGTCATAACTTTTAAAACTGAATTACAAAACTTGCCAAAAATAAAACATTTTCGTTTTACAAATACATCAAAACTTAACCCAGGGCTTTTCTTAATCCAGGCGGTGCACAGCAATTATTCATTCTCTTTCGTAAAAAAAAAACATGAAAACAAACTGACGTACACCACGGTGACAGTGGCCCAATAATTAGTTCGACTAATGGCCACCAGGTGGCATATAACTTGGCTACAATCGTCTATGGCGAACCATAGCAGTGACAGTTGTGAGAGTGACAGTACTGAAGTTAATGTGTTTACCTCGCGGTTTACAGTGTTAAAGATTAGCGTATAAATATTAGTAAGTAATTACATACAATTTCTTATTAATAGTTTTTAATATGAAAAAAAAATCGAAATAAAGAATTTGTTTGAATTTTCGAAATTTAACGTAAACGACTTAATAATTTCATTACATTATACTTTGTCATACAACTGAGTTCCTACTGGAGCTGCCTTCAATTAGGTATATGAAAGTGTGTCAATTTTTTACAAAATGAAGCTTATGAACTAGTTACTTTATTCATGTATCTATTACAGTAGATTAACAATCCTCTATTAATTTTAGGAATTATTAGTGAAAAAAGTATGAATAATAAATTGATATGGACGCCACTGCTTATTTTACCGCAATAAAAGCACAATATAATTAAAGGTAGTTGCAAAAATATATTAGAATACGTATAGTGGTTTTTAAATCTATTCCCTCTTTATTGGGGTGGAGTAGTTCCATTGGGAAGCGATTACGGGTTTACTAGAAAAAAATTTTTTGTCGACTTCGCAGAGATTAAAAACTGAATTACTCTGTATACAAAAGTTATGAAAATTAATTCAAATAATTTCTCTTGTAGAGTTGTTAAAAAATTGTCCAACCTTCAATGGGGTAGAATATTTAAGTTAATATTATTATAGCTATCCAGAAATAAATAACAAAATGAATGAAAGTATATAGACGAAAGCCCTTTTTTTCATCGTATATTTGACTGAAAAATCACTCTTATGACAGTTCATAATAAGAGATATATTCACCCATATAAATGTCAAATTTGTAAACCGGTTCTACTAACCAGAAGGGCCTCACAAATTCAATGGAGGCAACGTTAAGAAAATGGAAATTTTGGGTAGAACTTAATGCATGATTTTGCAATGTGTAACACTTATAGAGGGTGTAGAGGGTAAATGGTCGCCGCTTTGATGGGTGATTCTTTACCTTAATTTAAACAAAAAAAAATTATACATCATGCGTCGGCGTTCTGATATACATGGCGTTATTTCCAGATAAAAATATAAATTTGCAACAAAAACAAAATATATAAAACAATATAAACTAATAAAGAAAACCTTGACATGATTCAAATGTTTTACAATAGCTATCTATCGTCTATGATTTGGATGTTTTTATGTGGAATAATAATAATAATAATAAATTACAGCAAAACCGTCATAGACGTCCATAAAATTTAAGAGACGCCCTCTTTTCGAAATTATAAAGTACATACGTATTAGTTGGCATTTTTTGTTCAATTATTTTTTTTTTTGTTGCCACATTATCCATACCTCCGCCACTGGCTGCTCTTGGAAATACAAATTATCAGGAATAGAAGCACTCCATCCAGGTACAATGTGTATCGAATTTGGTTAAAAAAATATCTACATTAATTTGAAACGCAGCAAATACAATTTCTTTTTGGAGAAATAATAAAATGTAAAATATTTAATAAATGTTTATTCAATATTAACTCGATGTTACTAGAAAATATTTCTATAATATCATACGAAACACCTTGTAAATACATTCTCTTAAATGTATCTATAACACTTTTTCTTAAATCTTTACAAAATGTTATACAAATATAATTTGTAATGTTAAACCGAAATATTTCAAATATTATATGTAATATTAAATATGTTATAAATAACACTTTATACATTATAAATAATATCCATTTGATTGTAGATTAATATTATTAGTAATATTTATTTAATATTACCATTTTATCACTAGATACTATTTCTGATTCACTGAGATGTGCTCACTGAAAACCTAACCTATAAGCATTTGAGCTGTCATGCGTAAGTTTGGTTCGTCGTAAAAAGTAGGTAAATATAATAATCCAACTTACGAAAGCTCTTTTAATTAATTGAATTTCGTTTTATACAAAACTTATATGAAAACATGTCATGAAAAATGAAAATTAAATTAAATTACTTTTTTTTTTTTTTTTTAATCACGTATTTATAGCATGAAAAATATATATTTTCTCCAATTTTCGTAAAGATCAGAATAGTGAAAAGAAAAATAAACTGAGCAACTTGGATTTTTTGAGGTTAGGATGTACTTTTAATGTAACTATTATACCCCAACATTTTGATAGGCTATTCATTTACGAGTACTTTGTTTTTTTTTTAAATTTTTCTGCGACCAATTGAGCCGGATATATTTAAAAATAGTGTAGTGATGCACTCGAAATGCATCAAAAATGCACTTTTATGCGCTTTTCTCGCGAAGCCCCAGCCCGATTTTGCTAATCTTTTCGGTTTTCGACTCACTTGCCAGTATAAAAAGAAAACAAAGAAAAAATTCAAATTCCTGATTACATCAGTTTTCATCAATTATTTTCCCTCCACTATTTTTTTATATTAACCCAGGAACAAAAATCCCGGATACGTCCGTGCTTGGGATTTTAGGTTATTTTGAAACAAGAATCAATTGGTTATTGGTTGTAGCGCAAACAGTACATAATGTCCTATTTTCACTTTAACGTCACACAACTAAATAGCAAAGTAGGTACCTACTTACTCACTGATTTCAAACGCATCATCCTTGGTTAAATAAATAAAAACAGGGACATTAAGTTAATCAAAAACAGTTGAAGCACTATGTTTATCTCCGGTATGGTCTAGTGGCTAGGATACCTGGCTCTCACCCAGGAGGCTCGGGTTCGATTCCCGGTACCGGAATATTTTTTCCTTTTTTTTATTTTTTTTTTTGTAAAAATTGTAAAAATAAATATTTTACCATACATCGTAACAGAATTCTTAAAAATACGTTAAAAAACAATTTAACCAAGGTTACTGGCGGAATTAGTGCAGTCAGTGATATATGAGTAATTGAAATTCCCGACGACGATGACCAAGTTTTATGAAACCATAAATTTAATCAGTTACATATTAATTGAGAACTATTATCTTGATAATAGTTTCTTGAGTTCCTAAGCATATTTACCACGTGATCTGTATCATCCGATATGGTCTAGTGGCTAGGATACCTGGCTTTCACCCAGGAGGCTCGGGTTCGATTCCCGGTATCGGAATTTTTTTTGTTTTTTTTTTCGAAATTTGCGTTTTTTGGTTTAGGACAACATTTGAAATATTAACTGAGTTTTGTGCAACACGTGGACGAAAAAATATTTTGAAGAGGAAACCCAAATATGTAGACGAAAGTTAGTTTAATCAAAAAGTTGGTCGATTCTCTCAACACTCTTCTTATCAAAGTCAAGATGTATACGTTTCACATCTCGTCTATTAATAAAAAAACGCACGCCAAAAAAATATCCGTCGGGTTACAGTTTTTTAACCTCAAAAAATAGTTAAAATCCTCCAAAATTTCCTTCATTATTCTGCTTACTGAAAAAGCATGTTAAGAATGCATTTCACGACGTTGAAACCGAAACTGATTTTTGACGGATGCTGAAAAGAGGACGACCAGAAAAAATGAAAAAACGAAAAAGAGAGCTACTGCGTAAATTTTTCGAAGTAAAAGAGGTTATTGCCACGGGCAAAAATGAGATAATTTTTGCATACTCATAAATCTTAAATATAAGTATACGCGGATATCACTATCATTGATGGTTTGAAATCACTTGTTTTTGAGGTTAGAGTAATTCAACCAAATAATAATAAAAACAGGAATTCGTGTCATATCCAAAAGAAAATAAGATGAAAGAAGAAGAAGATTCTATTTAATGATGCAGAAATCCAATATGGCGTCCATAAGAAATAACAAAGTTGATGATGATTTAAAGAAGACGAAACGTCGTATTGAAGATGTATAACCACCATCATTTAGAGCAGAAAAAGTTGCTGCAAAAAAGTGTTTATAGTTCTTTTATTAATTTTCAAATAAGTCTAATAAAAAATAAAAACAAAAACCTCAAATTCAAGTTTTTTTAAAAATCTGAAAATAGAAAAAGATTTCTTTAATTTTTCATATTGTTGGGCTTAAAAATGCGCAACTTTACCAAATTTAAACCTACCTCCTATCACTTATAATAAGCGAGATCCCCATGGTTGCCCTCGAATTTGAACCACCCTGTATTGCACTAATTACTATTTTTAGTATTCTTTTACTGCTCGTAATATTAAGCTTGAATTATTTTCAGTTTTTATCTAACGTCAAATTTAATAGAATGGCATTTAATGGGGTTAAATAACACAAAAAAATTTTAACTTGTCGGCCAACCGGAAGTGGAAATACTACTAGCATTTGAATTTTTTTTATAAAAACGCCTTGGCCGATTGAGACACGATAAAGGCCGATAAATGGCTCTTGATTGACTCAATCTCATTCCGGAAAGATTAAAGAAAATTGGACTTTTTCATGGAATGCAATATGACTTTCGAAATCATTGTTGAAGGTTGAAATCAGTCAAATAAATGCGGCCATTTCAAGGTCAAGTTTGATTTTTTAATTGTTGATTGCACGTCCAATTTCAAATATTTTTATGATCGCTTAATAAGGGGATAATTGAGAGAAGATTAATTTCTAATCCTACTCATATTATTAGTCAAGAGTAAGAAGAACCAATAATTAATATACAGGGTAGTTCCATATATTTTGACACCTACCTAGAGCCTTTATGTTTAGAAATTTGAAGAAAATGTAGAAACAAAAGTTGTAGATTTTGGTGTCAAATATCTTTTGCCGAAAAAATATAAAACAAAATAGCATCGGAAAGTAGAAAAAGAAATACAACTTATGCTATTTTAAATTGAACACCCTATATATATACAGGGTGTTTCATTTTTAAATGTCGTCCTTTAAGGAGGTGATAGAGCATCGAAAAATAAGTCGACCTGCCCAAAAAACCTATATCAAAAATGCATAATAACGAAGTTACAGGCCTTCAAAGTTGGAATAAAAAAATCCTTTTTTTGTCACAACTTCTAGACCATACGACCGATTTTAACCAAATTTTGCACATGCAGTACTGAACTACATACCTACAATCCTATAAGAATAACTCATGTCAAAAATCACCAGTGGCGTAGATACTGGGGTGACGCCCTCTGTTTCTCACCCTATTTCCCACGCTACTGGATATTTTTTTTTTGGGCAGGTCGACTTATTTTTCGATGCTCTATCACCTCCTTAAAGGACGACATTTAAAAATGAAACACCCTGTATATTTTTGCATTTTTAGCTGACTTCAAAAATATGTATCTTGCCATTTCCTCGGGTTGTTTTTAAAACAGTATTCCTCTTTGTGTAACAGTTTTTGAGTAGAATATCTACCTATAGGTTGCCATAAAAACAACTGACAAAATATTTCTTGATAATTTCTGACGGTTTACCACCAGATTTTTATACAAAATCCCAAATACTTTAAATTGGGTTACTTATTTAGATATGGAAAAACATAATTTTATTTGGCATTCATCAATTTTGACGCCTACCAATAGAATTTATTTACAGAAATATGAAAAGTGTAAAAACAAAAGTTATAGATTTTGATGTGAAATATACTTTGGTGATAAGAAATAAAACAAAGGAACATCAGAAAGTAAACTTTCAGTAACTATCAGAAATAATTTGTTATTTTTTTTCATGGCAACCTAGGTTCCATGCGGTACTGTTTTGTATACTACATATTTCCGGAACGTTTGAGCAAATGACAAACATATTATACATTTTTGGAATCAGAGAAAAAAGATGATGATGGTGATTCATTAAAAAAAAAACATTAAGTTTTGACTTTCCTTACTTTCTGACATCGCTTTCTTTTACTTTTCTTCACCAATAGATAGTTCACATTCAAATCTACAATTTTTATTTTTACTTTTTTTTTTGATAACTCGAAAAATAAAGGCTGTAGGTAGATGTCGATATACATATTAGATGGAACTACCCTGAAAAAAAAAAAAATAGTTATTTATGCAACAAGTGCGTAACGTGAGATTTTCCACGATTGGGAATTTTGTCGAGCGAGTCGAAGGCGAGTGCGACAATCCCATGAGTGAACAAAGCTCACCTTACGCACGAATTGCATACAATATTTTTTCTACTACCGAACTGGACCTAAATTATCTAGTAATAATGTGAATATTTGAAAACGTCCAAACTTACCTATTACGTCAAAACTTAATATGTCATTTAAAAATCATAATATTTCTATAGCCTACTTAATTTTAAATGAGTGAAACTAATCAGTCAAGGAAACGTCAGAATTATAAAAAATTCAAAAATTCAAACATTGTTTTAAAGAATACTGCGAATTAGGTATATATTATAATAAATGGACTACTTTAAATTAAATAACCATATTTAACGTTTTTAAAGTAAAATGATTATTATAATATGCAATTGTAAAGTAAAAAAATAACTTTACGCACTAGTACGTAAAGTAAAAACACTTTACGCACTAGTGCGTAAATTTTAACTTTACGCACTATAAAGCATGTGTAAAGTCAGTACTTTACGCATTCTCTTAGAAAAAATATTTTAAAATTTAAATATTAAGAAGAAAAGAATAAAAAATTAAAATTTTAATAAATGAGGTATGAGCTTAATTTGCTTATATTTTTTTCATTTTAGTACATGTTTTATAAAAGTTTTTGATACATTAGGAAATTGTTTAAATCAGTCAGATGCAATATTTTTAATAGGATTCAAAAATCACAATAAAATTCAATTTGTCACTAAAATTTATCCTCAACTTCTAAGGTCAGGACTTGTTGATATACCAGATTGCTGGTGAAACAAGTAAATTTTCACATTGATTTTCAGCTAACCCCAAGACGATTTTTTTTTACATGTTCGACATGTGCCTATAAAAAAGTTCTTCTTTCGAGAACATACTGCAGCCGCCGAATCTTAACCTTAGATATTGACAGACCAACTCAATTCTTCAAATACCTTATTATTGACGTTCAAGCTAGAAACCTCTATTGGTCACGTACTGTACTATTTTTAACAAAAATAAAATCATAGTCGCTTGATATCTCCTAGGTATTCCATCTGCAATTTCCCTAACAACCCATTTTATTTGGTTAACTCGGTTAACTGGTTTTCTATTTGCGTTATATAATTGTCATTATAATCGCTTTGGGTGGGCGTCCAAAGCTTCTCTCCAGAACAACCAATCAAATTATAAACTAATTTACTCTACTTAGATATACCCTCGGATATACCTATATAATTTTTTCTAATAGTTCAAAGTTCAATAACAATCAGTCACTGAAGGTCGTCTGAAATTTCCCCTGATCAATAATCAGCACAAGTGATTCTATTAAAATAAATTGTACCTAGGCAAATAAATGTCTAATCTGGGTTTGTAGATGACACTATTCACAAATCGTGATATTTTATAATTTTGTCCAGGAAAAATATTAACTGACGGATGGATTACAATTACTTATATTTTGCAAATATGTTTCAATACTTATTGCAGCAACTCATATTCTTGGGTCTATTAATAAAAACTAATTCAGAAATTGCAAGAAGTGGAAGTATAAAATACTGATGGCAATAATTGATGATTAATACGTAAATTTATCGCACAGACTGTACGTGATTTAAATAAAAATAGAAGAGAAAATACTGTACTGTACATTAAACTGCAAATAAATTGATATACCAACGTATAACACTCCAGTTGCATTTTGCATTTAGTTGGATTGGATTGTAAGCTAAGTGTCCTCGCGGCTGCCGCAGTCGTCATTATTATGGTTTCTCTATTTTCCATATAAAAATTCGATAATGTTCAGAATCGAAGCTCGTGTGACGTCACCCACCGTAATCACTACCACAATTAACAGCATAAAAGCACCAACTTGGTTCCTTGAGTTAGTTTTGTCAATATCCTTTGGCCTTTAGATACCAAGTTACCTAACCATGGAAAACTGTCTAAATATAGATTTGTGTATTCTAAACATTTTCCACGTTCACTACATAATAATAATCATAATGTAAACTGTTAAAATAACTGAAAAGTAGCACAAGTACTATTGTCTTCGTGTTCGTGGACAGTAAACGTTTCGAATATTGTAATCAGGACTATTTTACTGAGTATATTATACAGGATGTCTCGAATGCAATGAGTTTAGTTTATTTTTTCTTAGGAAAAACTTTATATTATGTCTTAACCAAGGACCTAGATCGAAATCATGATTGAGTGAAGATCGGAGCGGAATTCGTTTCTCAGGACCAGAACCAAAGTGTAAAATACAGAAAACCGTCATCGTCGGTTCATTACGTCCACTCAGGGCACTCGATTCTTCGGAAGGACGACTGGCTTTAATTGAAAATAATTGTAATAATAATAATCATAAAAATGTAGATACTACTTCCAATTTCCAGAAGGGGGAAATTTCTTCATTTAACGAAACAAAATTTTAATGAGGAACTCTAAAATTTTTTAGAAATTCCGATACAAAATGTTGGAACACCCTGTATACAGCGAGAGTAAATTGTTTATAAATTCATTAAAAACGGCACGACAGTAAAACGGTCCATCGCCATTAAAGACAGCTTCCAGTTTAATTTTCTTTACTCCCAATTTTTAGTTGCTTAAACTTAACAAACTGATTTAAATTCCTATTCTTTTGTTTTTTTTGACGTGCCATAACTCTTCAGGAAAGCATTTTTGCATAACAATATTTCTGGTCAAACGTCATAATTTTTTCTCGAGTATTCACACCTCCGTTTGGAGTATTAAACACCCCGTATAATTTTTTCCTTAAATTAATATACAGGGTGAATTAACTGTAGTAAACCAGTCTGGTCTGTATATACCTAAATATATACCTTCTAGAATAATCCAGGCGTTCCTCTAGAAGATTCCACAATAATTCATTTGTTTCTGTACCACCGGCGCCATCTCTTGGACGACTACTGAACCTACTATGAAAGACCCCTGTAAAGCGGTGTAAATCATCACACCAAGATAACTCGGTGTCATTTTTCTATGCGCATCACATTATATCCATTATTTAAAGTTTAATGGAAAACTCGGAGAAACACATGCGTTTGTTTATAACATCGAAATTAAAATTTGTAAATAAGTAAGTGTAAAGAGTCGATTTAAATGGAGAAACATTTTTTTTATACAGGGCGATTTCACTTTAAATACAGAAACTGCAGGAATAGATTAATTACCAAAAAATAAATACAGGGTATCACACGAGAATTGACCCCCCCCCCTCTATAACTTTTTGATTTTTCAAGTTAAAAAAAATGTTTCAAATAAAAGTGTATGGAATTTTATTAATTTTTTTATGGAGATCTCTTTGAATATATAGGGTGTTCCATAAAAGCGGGACATAGCAAACTTGCATATTTTTAAATAGAACACCCGCTGGTTAAAGCCACGAGGTTAATATTACATCCTATAAAAGGTCTAATTAAGTGAATACGCTGTAGTAAATTTCATTCAATTCCATTA
Organism: Rhagium mordax; assembly: GCA_963680705.1. Classification (NCBI taxonomy): domain Eukaryota; kingdom Metazoa; phylum Arthropoda; class Insecta; order Coleoptera; family Cerambycidae; genus Rhagium; species Rhagium mordax. The sequence goes on from OY796658.1 coordinate 88,775,669, forward strand.
GCGCATTATTTAACACCCTGTATCTCAAAAAGCGCGTCCCCCAGGAAAAAGTTTATAGAGCAAACTCTAGTTATTTTTTGGTAATGAATCTACTGCTGCAGTTTCTGTATTTAAAGTGAAATCACCCTGTATAATAACTTAAGGTACAGGGTGGTCATTTATATTTTTACACCCTCTTTAATTTTGTTATTTTTGGAAAAAGAAAAAAAAGTGTAAAGGTAGAGGTTTTAGTTATTTTTGCGTAGATTTTAAATACGATATCAGAAAAACAAATGAGTAACGCTAAAAACACTTGTGTTTTTTGTACAGTAACACGCTGTATGAAAAAGTTCAAAAACCGCAAAAGATAAATAAATATACAATGTTGTATATGTATTTTTGAAAATCTATTTTCATGCTCTTTCATATTCCGCAAAAACATACAGCATGTCAGCAAACAAAAAGCACAATAAGTTTGTATTATAACTTTCTTTGGCGTTACTCAATTGATTTTCTTATATATCATATTTAAAATGTATGTAAAAATAACTAATACTTTTGTCTTTGCACTTTTTTCTTTTTCCAAAAATAACAAAGTTAAGGGGGGGTGTAAAAATATAAATGATCACCCTGTACAGGGTATCGGTTGAAAATTCTACTTTTTAAATACTTGTATTTTCCTTGAAAATAGCTAGAAAAAAATATAAATCTGTGGCATATTTTACCAAGTTTTTGTATATGTTATGAGTCTGCATCTATCTTAATGAATATACAGGGCCACATAGCCGCATTTTCTTTAACGGAACACCCTGTATATTTTTAGATATTTGGTTAGCCCTTTTCATCCCCTTTGTAAATATATACAATTGTTATATATTTCACCCACAAATAACTGAGTTATTCAAATAAATAATATTCTTAAAAGATTTGGATACAACTAAATAATTTTTTTGGAAAAATTTTTTTAAAACAAAATTACATAAAAAAATTAAACCTTTGTTTAGAAAATAATAGTGGAATTCTTGAAAACACGTTATAATTTTTACTTTTTTTATTAAAAAATCTTTAAAATGTAAACTTATTTTTCTTACATTTAGGTGTATTTATTTGAATAACTTAGTTATTTGTTAGTGAAATACATAACAATTATATACATTTATAAAGGGGATGAAAAAAGATATCCAAATATCTAAAAATATATAGGGTGTTCCGTTTAAAAAAATTTCACTATGTGAAGCACCCTGTATATTCATTAAGATAGATGCAGACTCATAACATATACAAAAACTTGGTAAAATATGCTACAGATCCATTTTATATATTTTTTTCTAGCTATATTTTTAAGCAAAATAAAAGAGTTTAAAAAGTGGAATTTTCAAACGATCACCCTGTACATCCAAAAATTGACTTTAATTAACTAAGTTTGCCGGTCTACTGACTCGATGTTCAAGGCTAGTAGGAAATTGAAGTTTTTACTGTTTCTTAGAGATTCAAATTAATAATTTGATTTGCGATTTGATAGAGCTTTTTAATTTTATAAGAGATATCCTTGATTAAAAGTCCTTTAAATATTTATGCATTAATATCTGAGATATAAGTACCTAAATTGTATAATATAATTTTTCCTGAATAAAGGCACTTTATTATTATTATTATTATATACAAATTTGTCAAAGTTCATTTTTTGCTGCTTATTATTTACAAATTGTCCAAAATTCTGTCTAAACGTAAAATGTTCTACTCGTATTCTGAATTTAATTTCGAATAATTTTTTCCTCGTTAATACAAACACCTTTACGTCTGAAACGAACTTGTCGGAAGAACAACGGACACACATCCAGTATCCGAGTACGGAAATTAGTCTTCCACTTCAAAAAAAAAATCATAGACAAGTAATTCGTTACTGTAAAGTTTTATATTTTCGTTCACTGCCAGATATATTAATAAATTAATTTCGAAGTACAAATAAGTGTTATTAATACCGTATTAGAAGTTTCGATGTTGTGATTTAAATATTCATTCATCTTATGATAAAAAATGTTACATATAATTGAAGAAAACATAATTACACATTGCGCAGCAAAGCCGTTTTCTTAATTTCGTTATTTAAAAAGTAGAAAATTCTTCCGAAAATCCTTCAGAAATCACTCTATTTAACGAAAAATAATGAATAATATAACGGCTTAGTGTGCATTTAAATAAAAAATCTTTTGTAGCGCAATTCTATGATCCTTACTACATTAAACTGCGAAAGAAAAAATTAAAATTGCTCAAGCGGTTTTTTTTTATCCTAATACTTCTGTACCCTTGCCAACGAGAATTTTATTATTGATAACTGGTGCCACCTTGCAATTTATAAGTAAAACCTATTGTTGGATAGACCAATAGACACTTCGATTCTTCCACAAACTTAATAATTTGCGTGTGCAATTTATAACTCCAGTTGGTGCATTGCTTCTCAATTATTCTGATGCTTGTATGCATGTGTGATGGACCTTAACGCACCAGCTATTAGTTTTTTTATTACGACGGTGTCGTCAGTATAGGAAAATTGGAAAATATTTACTCTGGTTTTAAACGAAGGATAGAGCAATGAATTCCATAACTTTAATATATGTTATCCGTCTTGAAACTGGAAAACACCGCCAACAAACATATTTACATATTTTACGTAAAACCAAATAATGCCCTGTGCCTTATACGTAATTTTCTAGGTGGCATATTCTAGCATTATACACAAGTTTTCACACATAAGAATTTAAAATTTCGGCCCGCTCTAGTTGTCACCGAATCCGGCACGTGTCGCAAGTCTTATGGGGTTGCCATACACACGACATGGGTGGATTATTGAATGGAACAATGGGGTTGCGATCATCGCTCCCTACACAAATTCAACTCATTATGCAATTCGGGCTATAGAATATACAAGCGTGTGTCTGGCCACATTGATTTTGTCTATGTCTACTACTGCACTGTAAGTACATGGTTCCATCGCTTATGCGTTGTCGAACGCCTTTGGAAAATATCGATGTCGTAAAGGGGTTTTTAATGCGTTAAATCAAGCCAAGTCGAACGAAAATGGGACCATGTTTAAATAATCAAGTTAGTTCATTAAATAAGTATAATTAGGTATTTATATATACTGACACTATTAGAGGAAAAGTGTGTACCGGAAGTTCAAAAATTGTAAGCTGAAACTATTTTAGGCCAGTAGAATTAGACGGGAATCTGTAACTAATTCGTTTCAGATAGCCGTAGGTAAAAACAGGTGTATTTAGTTATAAGGAATATACCTCTGCGATTCCTCCCAAATCAAATATACAGAACATTGTTTATAAGTCACTTGTATGTGAAAAAATCATGAAATTTGGAGTTTTTTAAAAATTGCAGTAAGACTGCAGTAGATTAATTTTTTTGAATGCTTCTGTTTACTAGGTAATTCCAAACCGGTTAATTTAAGCCCCGGTTGATTTCATTTCATTGATTATTTATTTAAATAATTGCCGAAAACCATCGAAATTTTCGAAAATTTCAAGCATTTTTTACTCTGAAAGGAAAAATGCTAGACTCTTGAAACTTTGGTGGAATATGTGTCTCATTACCTTCAACTTACAAAAAAAATTTCGTTTTAAAATGTTTATTAGTTTTCGAGAAATTCTATTTGTTTATTAAAAACGTCCCAAATGTTTAATGAAAAATTGACCTATTAACGTTATCAAAAATAATTCAACCACAGCTCTCATTTTTTTCGTCAAGACGTCAATTTTACGAATCTGTTATGGGCGTATCGATTTTCAATAATTTTGACCGTCAAAATGGCGTTAACAACATTGCTACTTTTCGGAGCAGCGTTTTTTGCAAATAACTTTACAACAAATGAAGGCATCTGCACAAATCTTTCATATTTGAGTTGCTGGTATTTTTCTACAAATTTATAAAAAAAAATTGTTGCTCTGGGACATGTAGGAGCCGAGATAATTTTTTAAATTGTTTAATGCGCCAAAGGTTTATTTATTAATATTTATGGCCAAAATTGAAACTGGTTGTTAATAAGATCTTGAATTTTGTGAATTCATCAAGTCCTATTGAAAACGGGCCCTTTTTGAGGTCAAAATATAATTTTTAATAATAATTAAGTGATTTTAGAGCGTCTTCAATTTGTTTGGCTCAAGGGACAGGTGAATTTTTGATCAAACTAGTTTCAAATTGGGGTAGCGAGAAAAATTCGTCATATCTCCTTTATTTTCCAGCCAATTTCGACGTTTTTTTTTTTAATTTGGGGTACCTCACGAAAATAATAACAATGGGCACATTTGCAGTATCCAAATAATAAACAAATAATTGTTATAAACAATTAATTCTTTTTTTCATTTAATTTTTTCTTTTTTGGGCTTATGCAACTTATAATGTGCTAATGTATTAAATATAAATTTATAAAGATTATATAATAGTAACAATGTATGCACAAACTATTTCTCCATCAAACAATATACGATGTTACAGCAAAAAAGAAAAAATTAAAAAAAAAAAAAATAAATTGTTTATAACAATTATTTGTTTATTATTTGGATATTGCAAATGTGCCCATTGTTATTATTTTCGTGAGCTACCCAAATTAAAAAAAAAAACGTCGAAATTGGCCGGAAAATAACGGAGATATGACGAATTTTTCTCGCTACCCCAATTTGAAACTAGTTTGATCAAAAATTCACCTGTCCCTTGAGCCAAACAAATTGAAGACGCTCTAAAATCACTTAATTATTATTAAAAATTATATTTTGACCTCAAAAAGGGCCCGTTTTCAATAGGACTTGATGAATTCACAAAATTCAAGATCTTATTAACAACCAGTTTCAATTTTGGCCATAAATATTAATAAATAAACCTTTGGCGCATTAAACAATTTAAAAAATTATCTCGGCTCCTACATGTCCCAGAGCAACAATTTTTTTTTATAAATTTGTAGAAAAATACCAGCAACTCAAATATGAAAGATTTGTGCAGATACGTTCATTTGTTGTAAAGTTATTTGCAAAAAACGCTGCTCCGAAAAGTAGCAATGTTGTTAACGCCATTTTGACGGTCAAAATTATTGAAAATCGATACGCCCATAACAGATTCGTAAAATTGACGTCTTGACGAAAAAAATGAGATGTGGTTGAATTATTTTTGATAACGTTAATAGGTCAATTTTTCATTTAACATTTGGGACGTTTTTAATAAACAAATAGAATTTCTCGAAAACTAATAAACATTTTGAAACGAAATTTTTTTTTGTAAGTTGAGGGTAATGAGACACATATTCCACCAAAGTTTCAAGAGTCTAGCATTTTTCCTTTCAGAGTAAAAAATGCTTGAAATTTTCGAAAATTTCGATGGTTTTCGGCAATTATTTTAATAAATAATCAATGAAATGAAATCAACCGGGGCTTAAATTAACCGGTTTGGAATTACCTAGTAAACAGAAACATTCAAAAAAATTAATCTACTGCAGTCTTACTGCAATTTACAAAAAACTCCAAATTTCATGATTTTTTCACATACAAGTGACTTATAAACAATGTTCTGTATATTTGATTTGGGAGGAATCGCAGAGGTATATTCCTTATAAGTAAATACACCTGTTTTTACCTACGGCTATCTGAAACGAATTAGTTACAGATTCCCGTTCACATCGTCTAATTCTACTGGCCTATTTGTATTTAATGTTATAAGCTATCACTATGGCTAAATATATCCCTAATAGTTATAATATTTTCAAATTTTTGTGAGTAATATTGGTTATTTTTGGAAAAAAGATATTCTGAATTTTATTTAGAAAAAACGTTTTAAATTTTAAATAAAATTTAGAATTTAATTTTTTCCAAAAAAACGGCTGAATTCAAAAAAAGCTTATAAGCTAATTCTGCACCCTCTCATGTAAAAATATACATTCCATTTAAAAAAATTGAGAAAAATGGAATTCAAATTTTCAAAATTGCGAAATAAATTTTGACCATTCTGTATATCCCAAGCAAACAGGTTGTCAAAATCTGTATAGCTAAAAATGTCCCTGCGACGTAAAATTATTATTTTCTTTGCTTTTTATATATTATTTATTGGCCGATCCGCCATTGAATTCACTTTTTATATTTTTCTACACTATGGGGTAAAACATAAACGAGACACTGTTTAAAATTTGGCGATTTGGGGAGTTACTTTTAGTGTATATCCGATATGGTCTAGTGGCTAGGATACCTGGCTTTCACCCAGGAGGCTCGGGTTCGATTCCCGGTATCGGAATAATTTTTTTCGTGCACTTTTTTTTAAAAGCTAGTCTCATTTAAATATAAGACAAATTATTTATCGGCTTATGGTTACACGAGATAGGAGTAACCATATAATTTCTCAAACCTGATAAATTTCTTCTTCTTTTCTTCTTTTCTCCTTGCAGGGTCTATGGAGAAGCGTTTCATTAAAAAGCCCTTTTTTGCATAGTTACTGAAATTTACTGCTGCACAACTAGGCATTTCGCCCCTAACTTTAAAAAGCAATAAAATTGTTTTTTTTAATCGGCATTAAAGTACCTCGAAATCGTCATTAAAGTGATAGAAATAGTCATTAAAGTAATCCATTACTGTATGATTTTTGTAGTTGGCAGAGATGACAGAAAAACGTAAATATACAATATAATTTATACCTACAAAAATAGATATTCTTATTTTGATGAAATCTATTTATGCATTTTATGTGTAACTTTGGTTGAATCATGGTGAATCAAAACGGGTTTTATTTCTATCTGGATACATTCATATAAAAATCCCGATGATGAATCTTTTTATCGTAACAACTAAGGGATGACAAGTATTTATGTTAAAAAGTTTTCCGTTACCAGGTAGTCATAACAGTTATTGTAATATTTATCTACACAAACTAGTTCCTCCTACTACAAAGGCTTCCCGATTATTAACCTATTTATTATTCATTCAGGATTTTTTACGTGTAACATGTAACAACTGTTGACTTTTGAAAAAATATCTAAAAATCAGTAATTGTAAAACTAATAATATTAACTAATACATATTAATTCAATCTAAGCCAAAAAGGCAGTACAATCACCAATTTTCTGTGAATTTGTTGAAAAAAAAAATATTGTACTGAATGTTTTGAAATTATCAATATGAATAAAAAGTCGGAAGAGTTCAGAATTTAATGTTTTCAAAATGAAAATACTTACTGATGTTAGCGTTTCATTTGTTTCAATTTTAGAGTGAAGAAAAAACAATAAAGGAATTTTTTGGATACAACGATTTCATTGTTCTAATTTGCTTTTGGCATGACGAGAAATGCAATCCCGCAATTTGGATCGACACTGTTCGTGGCTTCACCTTAAAAATCAACAATTTATTTAGCCTGGTGGAAATCCATGAAACATGTATACGCCCCATTTTAGCATATTTATTTTAAAAAACTTTAAATAATAGATCAATTATTTACTGCAGTAACTCATACTTTCACCCTTAACGCACCCACAACTGCCCGTATTGATTTCAAATTTGTAATAATTTATAGGGAAACTTAATAATACATATTCTGTTCTACATCAATTTTTATGCCATTAAACAGCTCAATGAAAGATTCAGTGGATAACGGCTGCTTAAACAATGAAAGTTTTATTAGAAAAAAGAATAAAAACATTTCGACTCGTTGAACTAGTTATACATTTATTTCTTTCAATACTATTTTTAGATAATAGGTAAGTGATTCTGGTACAATCGAGGGTACAATATATAGGATGATCGTCGACTAAGGAGTTATGAAAGTCGTTTAGAATATTGAAAAGCCACTGGGAAAATAAATTGTTGGTGTGAGTGGGGAAAAAAATTCTGTTTAACCGCTGTAGACCTCAGAATTTACTTGAACAGTCTCTCGAGCAAGATTTTTGTTTTTATCTATAATTTTTTATAACTTGATTTTTTACTAAAAAATATCGTTGTTTTTTATTTTCAATTCAAATGAGTCTACACTTCAGAAATAAATACATATAGATTTGCCCAATTTAGTTTTAAATATTTATATTATAAATAGATAACAGATCTACCAAAATAGAATTTTCATTTCTTTTTTTATCCTTGACAGCTGCCAAAATTACTGTTAAATTTGAAAATTGAGAAGTAGGTCTTTTCGTAATTTTGAGAACAATGTGATTTTTCACAAAAGAAAAATAAACTGTTTTAAATTTTTCTATTTTTATAACTGAAATTAAAATAACGTTTTCACTTTTGACTGCTGTCAAATTTGCTGTCAACTGTCAATTATTTCCACAAATGATTTAGTACTTAAAAGAGTATTTTTCGACAGGTTTTGGAGATACTGAATACGAAATTAATTTCATAAAATTATTGTGTTTGTTGGTAGCTGCCAAAATTGCTGTCAAATTTAAAACTGCAAGTTTGTCTTCCAAAATTTTATGAACAATTGATTTCCATATAAGGGAAATCAAGTGTTTTTTAAATTTGCTAGTTCTATAATTGATAGATATTAAAATACAGTTCTTACTTTTGACAGCTGTCAAAATTTCTGGCAACCTAATGAAAATGCGATTTAGTAATTATTTCAACAAATTAAAGCACCAAGCAGACATTTTTCGAATACGAAATCGTTGTAAAGAAATATTTGTTGGTAGCTGCCAAAACTGCTGTCAAATTTAAAAAATGCAAGTGTGCCTTTCGTAATTTTGAAAATTACGTGAATTCCCGTAGAAAATGTGCTATTAAGTGCTCTGAAATTTGCTAGTTCCTTAATAATAGATAATAGAATAAGACCGTCACTTTTGGCAGCTGTCAAAATTTTTCAACTTATGAAAATGACATTTCATAATTATTTAAACAAATAAACGTACTTAACAAATTGTTTTTAATAAATTTTGGAGGTACTGAATATGAATTTGATGTCAAAAAAATATTGTTGGTTGGTAGATGCCAAAATTTCTGTCAAATATAAAAATTTACATGTACCTATATCTTTCGTAATTTTGAAAATAATGTTGATTTCTATAGAAGATCCATAAAATGTTTTAAAACTTTCCAGTTCAGTAATTGATATTAAAATAAAGTTGTAACATTTTGACAGCTGTCAAAATCCCTGTCAACTTAATAAAAATGCCATTTTATTATTATTTCAACAAATTAAAGTACTTAAAAAACATTTTTCTATAGGTTTTGGAGGTACTGAATACGAAAAGGATATACTTGCATGTTTTTAAACTTAGCAGCAGTTTCGGCAGCTACCAAAAAACATAATTTTTTTGACATCAATTTCGTATTTAGCACCTGCAAAACTTATAGGAAATTGTCTGCTCGGTACTTCAATTTGTTGACATAATGATCAAATGGCATTTTTATCAGGTTGACAGAAATGTTGACAGCTGTCAAAAATAAAAAATATATTTTAATATCAATTATGGAACTAGTAAATTTAAGAAAACACCTAAATTTTTTCTCCAATGGGAATTCACATTGTTTCCAAAAAAAGAAGACAAACTTGTATATTTTTAAATTTGACAGCAATTTTGACAGTTACAATCATAGTATTTGTTTGGAATTAATTTTGCATTCAATACCTACGAAACCCATAGAAAAATGTCTGCATTTGTTCAAATAATAATTATTAACTGGCATTTTCATTATGTTGACAGAAAATTTGACAGCTGCCAAAAGCGAAAACAATATTTTAATTTTAATTATTATAAAAATAGAAAGATTTAGATTTAAAGAATATTAAATATCTTTTTCTATATAAATTCACATTGTTTTCAAAATTACAAAAAATATACTTTTCTATTTTTATAACTGAAATTAAAATACCGTTTTCACTTTTGACAGCTGTCAAATTTTCTGTCAACTGGATAAAAATGCCATTTAATAATTATTTCCACAAATGACTTTGGTACTTAAAAGGGTATTTTTCTATAGGTTTTGGAGATACTGAATACAAAATTAATTTCATAAAGTTATTGTGTTTGTTGGTAGCTGCCAAAATTGCTGTCAAATTTAAAACTATGCAAGTTTGTCTTCCAAAATTTTACGAACAATTGAATTTCCATAGAAGGGAAATCAAGTGTTTTTTAAATTTGCTAGTTCTGTAATTGATAGATATTAAAATACAGTTCTTACTTTTGACAGCTGTCAAAATTTCTGGCAACCTAATGAAAATGCCATTTAATAATTATTTCAACAAATTAAAGTACCAAGCAGACATTTTTCGAATACGAAATCGTTGTAAAAAAATATTTTTTTGGTAGTTGCCAAAACTGCTGTCAAATTTAAAAAGTGCAAGTGTGCCTTTCGTAATTTTGAAAATAACGTGAATTCCTATAGAAAATGTGCCATCAAGTGTTCTGAAATTTGCTAGTTCCTTAAAATTCCTAAAATAAGGTTTTCACTTTTGACAGCTGTCAAAATTTTTCAACTTATGAAAATGACATTTCACAATTATTTTATCAAATAAACGTACTTAACAAATTTTTTTTTATAAGTTTTGGTGGTACTGAATATGAAATTGCTGGCAAAAAATATTGTTGGTTGGTAGATGCCAAAATATCTGTCAAATATAAAAATTTACAAGTATATCTTTCATAATTTTGAAAATAATGTTGTTTCTTTAAAAGATACATAAAATGTTTTAAAACTTTCCAGTTCAGTAATTGATATTAAAATAAAGTTGTAACATTTTGACAGCTGTCAAAATTCCTGTCAACTTAATAAAAATGCCATTTTATTATTATTTCAACAAATTAGAGTACTTAACAAACATTTTTCTATAGGTTTTGGAGGTACTGAATACGAAAAGGATATACTTGCATGTTTTTAAACTTAGCAGCAGTTTCGGCAGCTACCAAAAAACATAATTTTTTTGACATCAATTTCGTATTTAGCACCTGCAAAACTTATAGGAAATTGTCTGCTCGGTACTTCAATTTGTTGACATAATGATCAAATGGCATTTTTATCAGGTTGACAGAAATGTTGACAGCTGTCAAAAATAAAAAATATATTTTAATATCAATTATGGAACTAGTAAATTTAAGAAAACACCTAAATTTTTTCTCCAATGGGAATTCACATTGTTTCCAAAAAAAGAAGACAAACTTGTATATTTTTAAATTTGACAGCAATTTTGACAGTTACAATCATAGTATTTGTTTGGAATTAATTTTGCATTCAATACCTACGAAACCCAGAGAAAAATGTCTGCATTTGTTCAAATAATAATTATTAACTGGCATTTTCATTATGTTGACAGAAAATTTGACAGCTGCCAAAAGCGAAAACAATATTTTAATTTTAATTATTATAAAAATAGAAAGATTTAGATTTAAAGAATATTAAATATCTTTTTCTATATAAATTCACATTGTCTTCAAAATTACAAAAAATATACTTGTAAAATTTTAAATTTGACACCGAGTTTGGCAGCTGTCAAGAATTGAAAAAAAAAAATGAAAATTATATTTGGGCAGATCTATTATCTATTTTTAAAGTAACGATTTAAACCTTTATATATTTGTGACCTGTAGACTGATTTTAATGAAAAAAAAGGATATTTTTTAATAGAAAATCTATTTTGGATCTAAATTATAAAAAATCTGACTCGAGAGATTGATGAAGAATTTAAAAATGACCATTAAAAAAAAATAAGATGATCCAATAAATTCTGCAGTCTACAGAGATTTTTGAAAGGTATTTTTTTCCACCCCACTGTGCTGGTGAATACCAAATAGCCAGAAATTGTTTCACGGTTACCTTACGTAACATAGGTGGTTTCCTATAATAATTATAACTCAACTAATAGGGCGATTGATGAAAAAAAAAATTACGATTTATTTTTAAATCATGACTTTTTAAATTTACATTCATTTCTTTGCAAAAAGTCGCCGAAGTTGTTTAAATTTTTAAACTTATTTTATTGTCCAGTCTTCGCCAATTTTTATAAAGTGCAAATAATGTTTTTGTATTTATGTTTGAAATAACTGTTTTTTTAATTTAAATTTTCAGAGGTTTAATTTGCTTAAATTATCTGTTTTTACAGTAACTTGATCTAAATCATTACAGAAACAATTGATCTAAATCATCACAACCCTGCTTCTGAAACTTCATAACTGCCAGACGGCCTGCATTCTACAGACAACCTACTACCACAAACGACAAAGCCACGGAATTCATTGCTCGCGTTTGCTTTACCTCCTTATACCTTTAAACGCCAAAGTGTGGAGATCTTCGTGAAGCATTATTCAACAGAAAAATAAAATGATAAATCATTACATTTATAAACCAAGTGAAAATAACGAGTGCGGCACATATTCCTAATTCGTCATATTTTTAAGCCACAACAAAGTGCTTCCCAAATACCCCTAAATAATTGATTAGACAAAATGTAGGTAGTATTTAAGTGGTCTTCAAGTAGCGTTGGTTGGCTTATCGACCACACCGGGACAGACTAACGCGTCGTGGGGTCGTCGCGGCGCTCGTGACGTCACGACGTACACGCCACCGTCACGTGTCTCAACAGCTGATAATCTGCAACGGCTAGGTCGGAATCATAATGTTTAATGTTCTATCATCGAAACGATCTCGAGTTAGAGAGATATCAAGTATACGACCGGAGTTAAAATTATATCATTTTATTTGGGTTGGATTTGATGGGATGATTGATGCGGATCAGTTTTACGACTGTATTATTTCCACTTAACTTTCGGTTATTTAGGAGGCGTGTAAAAATAAGTCGGCGCCTAAGTATTTATTGTTTTGATGGTAGTTTTAAGTAACATCAAAAAGTTAAAAAATTCATTTTATAACACTGGCGAAAGTTTACCTGCTTTATTTAAAACAACCCTGACACGATTCCCCATAATTAGTTGTACAACTAGAAAACCGCGATTATCATATTGCATGCAGCAACGGGTCATTGAAGTATTTTGACTTCTGTTTGGCTTAAAGTGCCAAGTACAGCCCTTAACTATGCACTGTAATTCTCTATAAGCTACATTTTCTTGCCTTCCAAAAAATAAAAGAGAAAGGTTCTTTAAATCGCTTCAATTTTTTTTTTCGTACATACAATTTTTCGTTAAATTTCATTTTAATTTTAATTTTGCCTCAGAAAATTTCCTCAACAAAAAATTTATGGCACAATATCTAGTACAATCCGATATGGTCTAGTGGCTAGGATACCTGGCTTTCACCCAGGAGGCTCGGGTTCGATTCCCGGTATCGGAATATTTTTTCCTAATTTCAGCAGCAACTAGATTAATTGGTGATAGCAATTGTTTGTTTCTGCACAAATGAATAATTAAAATAATGTATTTAATAAATGATTTACGAGAGGAATTGGAAAGTAATTTCCAAAAATTAAAAAGTCTGGTTCTAAACAGTTAATAAAATAAGAAATATTAATAAAATTATCACACACAACCAGTTAATGATTTTTCGAAAACTATTTATTTTATAAAAAAATTGATGGCAAATATCTCTGTTCTCAAGTTATCATGACAGACCGACAGGAAGAAATTTTTAAAAAACCTTTTTTTTAAGTTTTCATAAGATTTGCTCATACATGCATTAATTATCTACCTCGTTATGTACCCCTTAATACTGGGGCAAATAATTCGCAATAAAATTAAAAGCTACTACTAAATTTAAAAAGACTGCTTCTACAGTACCTGCCGAATAAACTTACTGCAGAGTGATTATATTTTAAACGGATTACCAACTGGAAATAATTCGTTGCCAGGGCGTACGAAATAGTCCACTATTGATTAAACCTTCACAACGATGTCTACTTTAGATAAAACGTATTATTAACATATTACGCGTAAATTATTAATAACTAGTTGTATTTCTGCAATGCCTATTTATAACAGTTGATGAGTCATCTAGATGTATTAAAGAGGCATCAAATTTTTTTTAAAGAATGACAATTGATGAAGGACATACGTATTACACCACAGGGAAGCTTGAAAATGATACATATTCACTCCAACATCGGATGACGAATTCCATAACTTTGCTGTTCGAGGTAGATAAGGTGGCAGATAAAGCGACGTTTTGACTTGAAATAAGTCGCATTTATTACATCGTTGTAGGTAATTATTGAGTAATTAAAGAGCTGTGAGCACATCGTGATAAAATAGGGGACGGGCGGAGCAGTATACCCAGCTATCGGCTCTTAAAATTGCGTGCGCCTATAGAAGTAATATCTGTAAAATTTATTGAATAAAAGAAAATAGAGGAAAGCTTGTATTTTGTAATTTATTTGTTAGGTAGGTACTTATCAGTCACCTTTGATTTATATTTTTGGAAAAATTGCAAAAAATTCAGTTCTGATTTGTAGACTTCTTAACGATCATGGATTCTTTCTTTTTTAAGATAAAAACATTCAGTGCTCATAGTTTTTTACGGCGTACTTAAAAAAATATATGAAATGTCAAATTTTTAAGATAATCACATAACCTCACTTTCTTTCAGATGGATTGGTATATTTATTTATAGCCAGTGTTATAGTGCTGCTATTTTTCGCTTATGTCACACAAACATGTATATATATCTACCTTTATTTCAGTTGGTTTTCATTTATTAAAGAAAAATTGATCACTCCAAAAAGTCAATTTTTTTATTACCAATACAAAGTTTCTCAATATCCTTTAGTTCATTTTCCCTGTTATCAAGTCATACATGGCCTGCAGTAATTAGGATAAACAAAATCCAAGCATATTATTTTTTCATCATCTGATCATATTTCTTCAGCATCTGATCAATTTGTTTTTAATGAATTAAAAACGACTAAATTAAAGGTATATGTGTGTTATATTGACATATGTAATTGGAAAGAAAAAACTATAAAACTGACTGTAAATAAATATACCAATCCACCCGAAAAATGTGAGGTTATGTAATTGATAATTATCTAAAAAATTTGACACCTCATTTTTTTTTGTTATATCACAAAAACAAAAACAAAACTCGTTTTTATACATAATTTTATCTTTAAAAATAAATAATCTATGGTTGTTTAAAGTTGTTGCAAAATAAAATGAACACACTGTAAGTACTTTAAGTGTCTCATTCGATTTTCCCGCTTTATTCTTCACCTAGGAAAAAAATTCAAAAACTATACTTGTGTACTTTTTTTCAAGGAATCCGATTCCTAAAAGATAAAAACAATTGAATGTCAAAGAAAAAAGTTATGGACGAAAAACTGAAAAAGAAAAAATATACACCCTGTATATTAATGCGGAAATGGATATGTGACTTTTCATTTATGGTAAATGCGTATCAGATACATATTTTTCACTTCCGGTTTGACCGGAAATTGCTTTGAATTTTTTTATTTTAGGTGACGCACCCTGTATATTGAGCTCAGTTTAAAGAACATTTCTTTCTGAATTCAGCAATATATAACATATTATCATTATCTTTCAAATTTAATAAGATATTGGGGTTTAAATTTAAAATGCCACAAATAAATGTTATGAAATAAAGTCATCCATGAAAACAAACAAAAGCATTTAAATTATTTATTTATTTCAAAAACTAAAGAATATAAGTTATTATGATATATCTTATTTAGTTTTTGAAATAAATAAATAATTTAAATGCTTTTGTTTGTTTTCATGGATGACTTTATTTCATAACATACAGGGTGTTCCACTTAAGTCGGATTCTTCCATAGCTCTCTTATTATAAATTTAAGAGAAAAATGTTTCAAATAAAAGTTACGCTGAATTATGCGGTGTATATACAGAAAATATTTTTGAATACACAGGATGTTCCATTTCACCTGGACGCTATACAACTTCGTTATTTTAAATGGAACACCCTGTATATCTGTGTATTTTTGGATTCCTGACTTAATTTTAAGTTGATTTTATGTATCATACATTGTGCCCAAAACATACCGTTTCCGAGATATTCAAGTTTTTTTTGAGAAATTTCACGATTACAGCGCTCTGAATATTGCTAGATAGCTTCTAAGCCATAAGAGCTAGAAACTTGCGGTTTGCATAGTTCGATTTACCACGAATTACGCTATCATTTCCACTATTAGAAAAATATGGTAAGTAGTATAAAGTGGTAAATATCGGCACCTGCATTTGACAATCTTTCAACAGGAATAACTTCTTTTTTTCAAATGGAATGACCCATATTTTTTTCCACCGTTGGATTCAAAATTAAATTCTCTTTCGATTGATATAAGGTTGTCCATATTTATCTTTAACAGTTTTCGAGAAAAATGCAATTCTTTCTAAAGTTTGAAAAACGAGCTGCCTACAGCGTAAAGTAGGCTTTGCCAATATCGCTTAAAGCATCGTTTTAATGTTATGTACGTTCATCTCGACAAACAAATTGTATTGTGAATTGTTTTCGTTTTTCCCGGTAAAAATCCGGTCACCAACAATGACATCGCGTGAATTTAAAATTTATAAAACATGCCAGTAACAATATTACTGGCATGTTTAAAAAGTGATCTAACAAACAAAACTAAACCACTACCAACAACGAAAACAAAACGCAACATGATAGAAAATTCTAAACGCAATAAAAAAGGGTACGTGAACTTAAACTGCAATTTTACATTAAGTGTTCGAAATGTCCTCAGTCTTTTAATGAGGTGGAGCACAATCCTGTTGTAACCACATCCTGCGAAGGGTTGCTAAAGGAATGTCGCCCAACAAATCATCCAAAGTGTTTCGCAGAAAGTCCAAATAAATTCTTCCTGTCAAGTGTCGATTAAAAAAGAATGGTCCAATGATGTGGCCTCCTAAAATTCCCGTCCACACGTTCAAGGACCACCTGTATTGGCTACCGGTTGTCTGGAATTGGTGCGGACTTACCGTGTCATAATAATGACAATTATGGCGGTTAACAAAGCCATTTTTGTGGAAAGTTGACTCATCCGAAAACATGACCTGTTTAAAAAAAATTTCTTCCTCTCTCGAGTGCCCACTGACAAAATGCCTGCCTCCGTTGAAAGTCTCCTTCGAGTAACTCCTGGTGTAATTGGATGTGGTAAGGATGATATTTGTGTTTCTTTAAAATCCTATGTACTGATGTTGTACTAATATCCGTCGTTTGACTAATTTGTCGCACACTAAGTTGAGAGTTTTCCTGTATGCATCCCAATACTAGATATTCGTTTTCATCTGTAACTACTGTGCTAGTGCGATTCCGTTTTTTGCATTCGATGTTACCACTATTTATAAACTTCGTATTTAAGTCAATGCGATGTTTTAAACAAAATTTGCAAAGCCTACTTTATGCTGTAGGCAGCTCGTTTTTCAAACTTTAGGAAGAATTGCATCTTTCTCGAAAACTGTTAAAGATAAATATGGACAACCTTATATCAATCGAAAGAGAATTTAATTTTGAATCCAACGGTGGAAAAAAATATGGGTCATTTCA
This sequence comes from Rhagium mordax, assembly GCA_963680705.1. NCBI lineage: Eukaryota > Metazoa > Arthropoda > Insecta > Coleoptera > Cerambycidae > Rhagium > Rhagium mordax. The sequence goes on from OY796658.1 coordinate 88,793,083, forward strand.
TTTGAAAAAAAGAAGTTATTTCTGTTGAAAGATTGTCAAATGCAGGTGCCGATATTTACAACTTTATACTACTTACCATATTTTTCTAATAGTGGAAATGATAGCGTAATTCGTGGTAAATCGAACTATGCAAACCGCAAGTTTCTAGCTCTTATGGCTTAGAAGCTATCTAGCAATATTCAGAGCGCTGTAATCGTGAAATTTCTCAAAAAAACTTGAATATCTCGGAAACGGTATGTTTTGTGCACAATGTATGATACATAAAATCAACTTAAAATTAAGTCAGGAATCCAAAAATACACAGATATACAGGGTGTTCCATTTAAAATAACGAAGTTGTATAGCGTCCAGGTGAAATGGAACATCCTGTGTATTCAAAAATATTTTCTGTATATACACCGCATAATCAGCGTAACTTTTATTTGAAACATTTTTCTCTTAAATTTATAATAAGAGAGCTATGGAAGAATCCGACTTAAGTGGAACACCTGTATATATTTGTGTTATTTTAAATTTAAACCCCAATATCTTACTAAATATGAAAGTTAATGATAATATGTTATATATTGCTGAATTCAGAAAGAATTATTCTATAAACGGAGCTCAATATACGGGGTGTATCACCTAAAATAAAATAAATTAAAGCAATTTCCGGTCAAACCGGAAGTGAAAAATATGTTTCTGAAACGCAATTACGATCAGTGAAATGTCACATATCCATTTCCGCATTAATATACAGGGTGTATATTTTTCTCTTCATCAGTTTTTCGGCCATAACTTTTTTCTTTGACATTAAATTGTTTCTATCTTTTCGGAATCGGATTCCTCGGAAAAAGTACACAAGTATAGTTTTCAATTCTAGGTGAAGAATAAAGCAGGAAAATCGAGCGAGGCACTTAAAATGATCACCCTGTACATTGAGAAATTTTTATATTTTTGTTTTTTAGTACATTTATTAAAGAAAAAATTTCTAACTTCATTGAGTCAAAACCGATTTTGATAATTTTTTTTTGAAATTTAAGAAAACGTTTATAGAAAAGTTACCCAAGGTGAAAAGGTGTGCTTTTTATTTTTTCAATTGTTATTAACAAATAAGTGTTTTTTAATGCACTCTTAATTAAAAAATGCATAACTCTTTTATTTATTTAAACAATTGCCTGAAATTTGATTAATGTTTTTTTTGTTTTTTACTTTCTTTTTTTTAATATTTTTGGACTGCTGATTACGAATTTGACATTAAAACTAAAATAAAATAAAAAATGGCGGATCCAAAATGGCGGAAAATGGTCAATTTATTTTATTGGATTTTTATTTCTTATACCGGGTGGCGCTACAATTACAAACCAAAACAAAATCCATTTATGTGAATCACAGCCACCTAATTCTGTTTTTAAAAATTAAATAAAATTAGTTAATTCAAAAAAAAAATCCAAAACGGCACTAATGGAACTTCCTGTTTTTTTTGACATTTTTTTAACCAGCGGATCATTTTACGTACAATAGTGCCTTTTTGGATTCTCTTTTTTTTTGGTTTGTAATTGTAGCGCCACCCGGTATAAGAAATAAAAATCCAACAAAATAAATTGACCATTTTCCGCCATTTTGGATCCGCCATTTTGTATTTTTTTTTAGTTTTAATGCCAAATTGGTAATCAGCGACCCCAAAAACCTCCAGATATCTGATAAATATAATTAAAATAAAAAAGCCGGTACGTTACCTTTACAAAATTTTTTTACTTCATTACATATACAAAAATAATTTAGATAATTATAATTATAATTCTAAATAATTTGGAAAATGTATTATTTATTAAACTACTGCTTTAATTTTTTTTTGTTTATGAACACATTGTCCCACACAGTTCATTAAAAGTTTGTGATTTTCAAAGATTCTTGACTCTACAAAAAAAAACTAAGACTGTCCCGTAAAAATCTTCCTTCACGCTGTATTTGAAACTATGAAAGAATAATCTATAATACGGATATTATTAGCAGAGACTATATTATTATAGCAAGCAAAAAATAGTTTACAAGCAAAGCAGCTAATTAAAAATAATAACTCTCCAAGCAAACCGAGTCAACTCTGGCAAAATTACATTTACCCCTGAGTATTTGATCCTTAAAAGATTAGGATATGATTCACAGAGGTCCAAAAATTAAGCGTTTGTCGACAATTTAAAAGGGACGCTCCCAGTAAGTAACATGTTTGGTTTAATTAATGAGTTAAGAGGATAGAGGCAATAATTGGTTAACAATTTATTTAGAGGAGGTTGAGTGAAATAATTATAAAGCGGTGTAACGTCATAACAATGGTGGCGTTTTCAGAGCATTAGTTCAGAGAATGTCAGTGTGGTTGGAGAAGTTGTGGAGTTATGGAAATCTCTGAACTAATGATGGAAACCTATATCTTGCAACCAGCATTATTACGACGTTGCGCCTCTTTATAATTCTTTCACTCAATGGCAGAAACAAATACTGGATATACTTGTATATTTAAACAACTATATTTAGTTAATTAATGGCAGATATTAATAAATTGGCAAATAAAAAACTGCACAAAACATGTTTTTAATCTTGTACCGATAATAAAAAATCCGGATCCTCTTAACGCCGGCGATAGTTTATTTACGAACGTTTCCCCAGGAGTATTACATCTGGGCAGCACTCGCGTGCCAGGCCGGCATAAATTCCCGTTCAATGGCGAGTTGCTCATCAGTCTAAACACTCTTTATGCTATGTAAACTGAAGAACCAATACCATGGGCGATTTACTATGACACGCGTAATTACCTATCACTTGGTAGTGGAGGACCATAAATTAGTTGAGGAGTATCGACGTAATTGGTAGCGGTAATAAAAGCCAGAAGAAAATTATTATTTGCCGGTTTACTGCTACAAGACAACATGCCCATTAATTAACTTATTAAAAATATACATAAAACGCATCAGTTTCTTCAGTGTCAAGGTCAGAAGTCTGATGGTTTATGGGAAAGACTCGGTGCGCCCCAGGGACCTATGCTCGGCCCGCTTGTGAATTTATTAACGACATTCTAGAGGTTTTATACAGTTATGTTCATTTTCTTCTTAAACTGTAAAAATTAAATTTTAATTTTTTTGAAAATTTAATATAAAATTGGTTTTTAACTTAATAAATTCAAACTTACAAAGTTATACCACTAACATTTTCTCGATAAAAAAATGTTCCTTAACATTTTTTTGTCACGCGGACATTTTGACATTTTTCTGACATTTCACATTTTTTGACATTTTTTAACATTTTCTTACATTTTGACATTATTCCTACATTTTGACATTTAGACATTTTTTTCATATTTTGACATTTTTCTGACATTTTGACATGTTCCTTAACATTTTTTTTACCTTTATATTTCTTCAAAAAACAATATTTATTGACAAAAATTTCCCCTATTCGAACATCCACCCTATATAGAAATATTTAAATAAAAGCAATTAAAAGAACAAATATCCCGAGTGTCATATTTACGCTCCCATTTTTAATAGCAAATAACTAGAGACCGGATCTGACGTCAAACCCAGGATCGGCTCTAGGAGTGCTGTAACCATTTTTATAACATTTGCGGGTATTTAAAAAATAATGCGCACAAATTTTATCGTATCAGGGCTCTTGAGAAATGATAACCGGGGTACCCTTTACCCCAAATAGACGGCAAGTTTAGCTATTACTTTTGAGCAACTTGATGTTAGATGTCTCAAATAGTACGGTAATTTGGTGATCTCATTTTGGACTAATTCTATGTTTTAAATTCAAATATTTTTGGATACTCCGATTCAAAATGGGTCAAATATGAAATATTGAAAAGAAATTAGGGTGCTTTTTCATTGGGGGTGAGTTTCACTCCAACTCCGAGGTGAACAACCATGTAGATTGTCGAATTTTACCCCCCAAAAAACTCCTATAACGTTATTTTTGCTTTAATACCCGCCGAGTTGCAGGGGGGTGAAAACGTTGATTTTTAAGCAAAAAACTGATTTTTCAAAGGTTTTATGCAAATTACTCATTTTCGAAAAATTTTAAATTTTTGAAAAAAATGTCTCAAAATTTAACAATTTTCTAAGGAAGTCTCTCTAAGATAATTGAGATAATCTCTTTTATATTTAAAACTTTCGAGTAGTCCAGACAAAGCAAGCATCATCGTCATAGTTTTTAATATTTATACAAGCCTGTTTTTATTATTTATTCTTATTTGATAGAGAAGTTTAATAAAGTCCTAATTTTTCAAAATAAACAAAAAAAATTAATTCATTCATTAACCCCTTTTATATCGGCCATATTGAGGATGCAACTTAAAATTTTTAATTTCTGACTTCACATTTGTGATGAGTCATCCCAAAAATATAAATAATATAAGTTTCATAAATTTATTCTCAGTACTTCGTTAATTATTGATTATTCTACTTTGTGGGGTGGTTTTCACCCTCTTAGGGGTAACAGCAATACACATTTTTAATGGGGGTAAAAATTTTATGTCCTAAAATATAACTTGCAAAAGAAAAGTTCTTCTTGCTCAAAACAAACAAAATATAGCTAATTTTTCCATTGAACCCCTATTACATCGGTTATATTAGGGGTGCAATCGCGAATTCTAAAATTTTTATTTCAAATTCGTATGAACGACCTCAAAACATGTTCATGAATTTTTTCAATAACTAACTCTTAATACTTGAGTCAGCATTAAATTTTGAAATTCAAGGGTCGTTTTCACCCTCTTAGGGGTAAAAGCACCAAGTATTCCTTTTTAATGTCTAAAGCTGACACCTTAAAGTTTAAGAACCCACAAAAAAAAAATTTCAAGCTCTATGGGTGTAATTTATGATAATCATTTTTAATCATTCTGCATGGTAGTGTTAAAAATGGCGGCTGCGCTGGGTAGAAATACATGTTTTCAATAGTTTCGAATCAATATAGCGTTAAGATGGCTATTATAAAGAATAAATTTAGTAAACAACTTTAACATTAACAACTATTTATAGTATACATGTAATTTTAATAAAAAGATAAATCATTAGTTGTACGTAGATTAGCCGATGTTGCACGCAATGTTATTAATTTGCTTACGACAAATCTTCCCTTTTTCAGTTTCCCACGACATCTATTGATGTATAGGCGAAGTTAATAGCAACGTTAAACGAAACACTCAAGAAAACAGGATTACAATGGAATCCTATACTACTGCAAGTGTCTTCCAGGCTAGGATTTAAATGTGGCACTAGTTTATGTACCAATTTCTTCGGAATTTGTCGTTCTCCTAGTGTTCACTGTGAGCCTTTATGTTCCATATTCTGTCATAAGGCACGCGGTGAATGCCAAGAGCAGACATTACTCAACAAAACAGGAGAATGGATTTATTTGTGGTAAATCAGTCAACAGGTGAGTGAGTATTGGAAAAAAATATTCGCTGGCCATTCTTTGTTATTTTTGAACATTAAATAAATTGTTCCCACCACGTACCTATATGTAACTTTTGGGTACACTCTTCACTCAACAAATCATTGTTTCTGGGCTTTAAGATTTCTCTCTTATACACGCATTCAAATTTAGGTTTCATTTTATGGACATTTTTCAAGCACTAAAGTTATTTTAGTGTTCCTTTAGTGTTTATAAGACTGAAGGGAACATTGTTATTTTTATATTAAATAAGCATATGATTACAAAAGAAGTACTTTTTCGACACTAAAATTTACTTTAGTGTGTCAGTTGTACATACAATCAAGAAATTAAAAAAATTTCCTCCATGTCCTTTACAAGGCTCTAGGAAGAATACTTTTCACTTGTAGTGGCAAATTTAATGAATAGTTAAAAAGATATGACATACAGTTATTTTTTATGGTACATGTTTGAATTCCTTTGAATTTTACATTCTACAGGCACTAAAGTTATTTTAGTGTTACTTTAGTGATTATAAGACTAAAGGCAACATTGTTATTTTTTGTGTTAACTAGACGTAGACAATTACCAAAAGAAATACTTCTTCGACACTACAGTTTACTTTAGTGCCTGTCAGTTGTACATACAATGAAAATGTCAAAAATGCTCCTTGTAATTTATAAGGCTCTACGGAACACGTCTTTCTCTTGCTGTGGCAAATTAAATAGACCAAAAGACATTATCAGTTATTTTTTTAAAGGTAAACATTGTTTGAACTCCTCACTCAACAAATCATTGTTGACATAAGTAGTATTCCTGGGCTTCAAGATGTTTTCCACATACATACATACATTCAAATTTCGGTTTGATTTTATTGACATTTTACAGGCACTAAAGTTATTTTAATGTTACTTTAGCGTTCATAAGCCTAAAGGAAATTACCGAAAGAAATACTTTTTCGACACTACAGTTTACTTTAGTGCCTGTCAGTTGTACATACAATCAAAATTTAAAAAAACCCTAGAGAACATATCTTTATCTTACAGTGACAAATTGAAGAGCACTATAGAAATTTTCAGATAGTTATTTTTTTAAAGGTACATGGTGTTTGAACTCCTCACTCAACAAATCATTATATTAACATAAGTGGTATTTTAGGGCTTCAAGATTTCTTTTGGGTACACTCTATAAGTCGCAACAAAATCATATTAGGTTTGACAGATTTCGAAAATAAAAACAATAATTAATAGAATATTCTCAAGTCAATATATTCACAGAAACTTTTTACTTTGCGCACTAGTGCGTGAAGTAAATAAATTTTACACACCAGTGTGTAAAGTTTAACTTTACGCACTACACAGCGTGTGTAAAGTTAGTATTTTACGCACGGTAGGGAAAAAACATTTTTTGTCAGTTTTTTTATTATTAAATTAATTATTAAAATAATTAATTAAAAAGGTTTAAAAAATGACTTTAAGACTAGAAAAGAAAAAATTCAACAAAACTGCTCGCCTTATTTTGACAATCAAAAAATCATTGACATAATCATTAAAAAAAGGATGAAATAAGCTAAGACATCAGTTTTTAATTCCATGACCGTCTTTGATCAAAATAATTTTCTATATCTCAGAATAAGCCTTATTCTGACTAAAAATAAACTTATACAAGCCGGTTTAAGAGAAAAAAAATCCCAATGTACTTACATATATATCAACACAAAAACTTATTAGCGTCTCCACGATTAATAAATACTCGTAGTGCATGTTTAATTCGTACGCCAATAAAATTTCTATGCGAAGTGTACGTACAAAAAATATTAACGTCACCAAATGTGCATTGCGTAAAACTTGAGGGTGCATTGTGCAGGGGTAGTGAATAGGGTGAACGTTTTATACTCGTTCACCCTTACACTTATGAGGGTGTTTGATTAAAGATAGACGGCATTGCACTTGCAAAATAAATCTGCGGGCCAGGGGCGTGCAGAATCCATCGACGACAACTGATTTGCATTATTTTTCAATATTTATTAAAAATGAGAAATATATAAACCGTGTTATTAAAGACGGCCGGCATAAATGAATTGTGAAACAGGACGTAAAACGTACCTTTTTACGGATTTGCTGTCTCTATATAACGCCTCATTTTCAGTGTAAAAATATAATATGAAAATATCAATAAAATAGTCTGAGTTTGAACCTCGTTTATGGTGATGAATTTTCTGCGTAAGTTAATTAAAATCTAATTAATTCAATATACGACCGATTTTTATGTCTCTCATTCGTAGTTTCATTACGTACTTCAGTTGAATTACTCTTTCACTTAACGCCGCTTATTTTTAAGTTAAGATAAAATTATCGCTGGCGACAAAAATTATTATTTGACTTTATGGTCTTCACTTATTTAAACTAAATTTGAAAACAGGCACTAAAGTATTACTTCAGTACCAGTCACATAAATCGATCAAATCAACCTTCAATGTCGATCAACGAAAAGAAACTTTTTTACGCCTCTATAAAAGTCTAGCAAAGAAATATTAACAAAATTATTTTTTTTGCTTTAAGGTTTCTTCCTACACAAAATGTTACTTTAGTGTGTGCCAAATGTCAATAGGCGAAAAGACTTTCTCGTTCTCAAGAAGATTCTAGCCATGGTCATTGTAAACCGTCACTTTAGTGTCTGTATTGTACAGTGCGTTCATTTTAAGTGAGAACGGTTTTAAATGGTTATTACGAGGTTATTATTAAAGACAGAATGCTGGTACAAATGTCGTGTGAGAGGATGACATTTGATGACAAATTGAATGGATATACAAAAATATATCACATACAGTTATTTTTTATGATACATGTTTAAATTCCTTTGAATTTTACATTTTACAGGCACTAAAGTTATTTTAGTGTTACATTAGTGTTTGCGTTAAAGGGAACATTGTTATTTTTTTGTGTTAAATAGACACAGTCATACAATTAGCAAAAGAAATACTTTTTCTTCACTAAATTTTACAGGCACTAAAGTTATTTCAATGTTACTTTAGTGTTCATAAGCCTAAAGGGAACATTGTAATTTTTTGTGTTAAATAGACATACGATTACAAATTACAAATGCTTTTTCGACACTAAAGTTTACTTTAGTGCTTGTCAGTTGTACAAACAATTGAAATATTAAAAAATCTCTTTGTCCTTTATAAAACTCTAGGGAATATATCTTTTGCGGTGACAAGTTAAACAGACCAAAAATGTTATCACATTTATTTTTCTTAATGGTACACAGTGTGTGAACTCTTCACTCAACAAATCATTGTTTCTGGGCTTTAAGATTTCTCTCTTATACACGCATTCAAATTTAGGTCTCATTTTATGGACATTTTTCAAGCACTAAAGTTATTTTAGTGTTACTTTAGTGTTTATAAGACTAAAGGGAACATTGTTATTTTTATATTAAATAAGCATATGATTACAAAAGAAGTACTTTTTCGACACTAAAATTTACTTTAGTGTTTGTCAGTTGTACATACAATCTAGAAATTAAAAAAATTTCCTCCATGTCCTTTAAAAGGCTCTAGGAAGAATACTTTTCACTTGTAGTGGCAAATTTAATGAATAGTTAAAAAGATATGACATACAGTTATTTTTTATGGTACATGTTTGAATTCCTTTGAATTTTACATTCTACAGGCACTAAAGTTATTTTAGTGTTACTTTAGTTATTGTAAGACTAAAGGCAACATTGTTATTTTTTGTGTTAAATAGACGTAGACAATTACCAAAAGAAATACTTCTTCGACACTACAGTTTACTTTAGTGCCTGTCAGTTGTACATACAATGAAAATGTCAAAAAAGCTCCTTGTAATTTATAAGGCTCTACGGAACACGTCTTTCTCTTGCTGTGGCAAATTAAATAGACCAAAAGACATTATCAGTTATTTTTTTAAAGGTAAACATTGTTTGAACTCCTCACTCAACAAATCATTGTTGACATAAGTAGTATTCCTGGGCTTCAAGATGTTTTCCACATACATACATACATTCAAATTTCGGTTTGATTTTATTGACATTTTACAGGCACTAAAGTTATTTTAATGTTACTTTAGCGTTCATAAGCCTAAAGGAAATTACCGAAAGAAATACTTTTTCGACACTACAGTTTACTTTAGTGCCTGTCAGTTGTACATACAATCAAAATTTAAAAAATCCCTAGGGAACATGTCTTTATCTTACAGTGACAAATTGAATAGCACTATAGAAATTTTCAGATAGTTATTTTTTTAAAGGTACATGGTGTTTGAACTCCTCACTCAACAAATCATTATATTAACATAAGTGGTATTTTAGGGCTTCAAGATTTCTTACTTTATATACGAATTCAAATGTAGGTTTGATTTTATGAACATTTTAAGAGTACTAAAGTTACTTTAGTGTTACTACTTACTTTAGTGCTTGTCAGTTGAATATACAATCAAAATGTAAAAAAACCTACTTGTCTTTTATAAGGTTCCAGGGAACATGTTTTTCTCTTGTGGTGACGAATTGAATATACCAAGAGATATTATCACATAGTTACTTATTACTGGTATACAGCGTTTTAACTCCCCCTCCCCCTGGGCTTTAATATTTCTTCTATGGGCGCATGCAAATTTAGGTTTAATTTTATGGATATTTTACAAGCACTAAAGCTACTTTAGTGTTTATAAGACTATAGGGAACATTGCCGTTTTTTGTCTTAAAGAGACATATGATTACCAAAAGATAATTGACATACAATTATTTTGTGTTTGAACTCTAAACTAAACAGTACGTTAAAAAAATACTTTATTGACACTAACATTTACTTTAGTGTTTGTCAGTTGTACATACAATCAAGAAATTTAAAAAATCTCCTCCATGTCCTTTATAAGGCTCTAGGAAACATGTCTTTCTCTTGCGGTGACAAATTGAATGAATAGACAAAAAGATATCACATCCAGTTATTTTTTATGGTACATGTTTGAATTACTTTGAATTTTACATTTTACAGGCACTAAAGTTATTTTAGTGTTACTTTAGTGTTTATAAGACTAAAAGCAACATTGTTATTTTTTTGTGTTAAATAGACATAGACAATTACTAAAAGTAATACTTTTTCGACACTACAGTTTACTTTAGTGCTTGTCAGTTGTACAAACAATCAAAATGTTAAAAAATCTTTGTCCTTTAAAAGGCTCTAGGGAACATGTCTTTCTCTTGCGGTGACAAATTAAATAGGCCAAAAAATCACATAGTTAATTTTTTAATGGTACACAATGTTTGAACTCCCCACTCAACAAATTATTATGTTCCTGGGCTTCAAGATTTCTTCCTTATACACGTATTCAAATGTAAGTTTGAATTTATGGATATTTTATAAGCACTAAAGTAATCTTAGTGTTACTTTAGTGTTTGTAAGACTATAGGGAACACTGTAATTTTTTTATGTTAAAACAAATACATTTTCGACACTACAGTTTACTTTAGTGCCTGTCAGTTGTACAATCAAAATATTAAAAAATCTATTTGTCTTTTATAAGCCTCTAGGGTCTTATTTTGTGCTAAATAGGCCCAAAGATATTATCACGTATTTTGTTAAATGGTACACAATGTTTGAACTCGCTTAACCAACCATTACGCTAACAAAAGTACTTTTTCTTGCCCTTACTAGTCGATTATAACAATACAATATTTCAACGCAATAAAATTAATTTAATGTCGTCCAAGTACACTTTTATTTTAAGAACACTGAAACAGTCACGGGGAAACAGAGTTGGTGTACTTGCTTAACTTATTGATAAAAAAATAAAACTGGCGATTAGATGTAAGTCACGCTATAAAATAATTAATGCATTTTTTGTTCTGTTCATTCATACGACCATTGTTTGTATTGATAAACTCAGCGTTAGAGTAGTATAGTAGTAAGTGTATGTAAACTTTAATATATATCGACTATAATACCAAGTGTACGTTTTCAATGGTGTGTCCTACTATAATATGACAAATGGTGTAAATAGAAATGAAATATACATAAACAGTATTTTTCGTAAATAATGTGTAACGCACGTTAAATTTGACCCTTCAAATTCGAAACATCAATACTGGGAGTCAAATCAGAATATTATGTTTAATATTCCGAAATTCGGGTAACTATGCCCAAGTAGGAAATATTATTTTTTTTTAACCAAAGTTCTCTATTTCATGCAACAAAGACCAGTGTTTGTATGTTTAGTAAAACAAACGTACGAGCATAAGGCATTTAACAAAATTGTGCCCTACGTTGGGCGCCAAAAGTTGTAAGTGTTACTCACAATAGGTATATTTTTTATCATATCGAGTTCTATTGGCTGCTTTTACAATATTGACAATTTTCCTTGACAATTCATAGCCATATTTTTTAACATTCTTGATACCAAACATTAAATTAGGGTGGGTGGAGTACTACATCTTCAGTGGCGGCTCATGACTTTTTTTGTTAGTGGAGGCAAACAAATTTGTTAGATTAATTTTTGTAATAACGTCTATTTATAATGTTTTTTGTAATTTTCAGGGGAAAGTGCCTCCTATGATGAGCTGCCACTGTACAGGGTGAGTCAACGATGCGATAAAGTCCAACAGTTGCCTTTATTATCGATAACAAAAACAAAAATTTTATATAGAAGTTGTAGGATACCAAAATGTCTACGGGGTGATTCATGAAAGTGGGGCGCTATAGGTGTCAATTTTTTAAATGGAACACCCTATAAATTTTTAAAAATTTGAATTCTCGATCCAGATTTTTTATTATTATCTATAATTTTTTACTAAAAAATTTCGTTATTTTCAATTAAAATGAGTCGTCAGGTCACAAATACATATAGAAAGTCCCAATTTAGTTCTAAATATTTATTTTGCAAATAGATCATAAATTTGCCAATAACTTGATGGTTGTCAAAATCAATGTCAAATTTAAAAATTGAAAAGTATGTCTTTCGTAATTTTGTAAACAATGTGATTTTTTGTAGAAGAAGAGATATTTTAAATTTTTCTATTTTTATAATTGAAATTAAACTATCGTTTTTACTTCTGACAGCTGTCAAATTTTCTGTCAACTGAAAAAAACGCCATTTAATAATTATTTTCATAAATGACTTTAGTACTTTTTCTATAGGTTTTGGAGGTACTGAATAGGAAAGTAATTTCATAAAATTATTATGTTTGTTGGTAGCTGCCAAAACTGCTGTAAAATTTTAAAAAATGCAAGTGTGCCTTTCGTAATTTTGAAAATAACGTGAATTCCCATAGAAGATGTGCAATTAACTGTTTTGAAATTTGCTAGTTCCTTAATAGATAATAAAACAAAGTCTTCACTTTCGGCAGCTGTCAAAATTAAATTAAAACTTAATCAAAATGACAGTTTATAATTATTTAAACAAATAAACGCACTTAACACACCCCAACTAACAAAGTTGCTCTATAAATTTAAAATAATACTACAATTTTATTTTATTACTGTTGCATTACTGCTCTGCAAAAGCTATTTTGTTTTATTAAAACCACCAAAGGGATTATTTGGTTTTCGCAACTAAATTGTCCTGTAAATAAATGCTAAGAATGTTCTTGCAGCTAAATTATAAAACATTTTATAGAATTGTTATACGCTGTTTTATAAACGTTTATACAGCAATTATTATAGGATGTTTTAGCTCACAGAACAAAATTGATTTGTAATAATGACCACCGGTATTTATTAGTCAATTTGCGAACCTCTATAAAATTGTTGTTTAAGAGTTTAGCAAAGCATTAAAAAACAATTTTATAAGGATTTTTCTTAACACAATATTATTTCAGGGAGCATACTGTATTCGGCCGGACCTACTAAACAATTGTTATATAGACGAAGCATCATTGCTCTCATAAATCACTTATAAAATAGTTAAAAAACTTAAATACGTCCCCTACCCTTCCAGTTATTTTGAAAAATGTGCTTTTAATGAGTTTAGAGCACCCTGTATGATGTATTTTTGGACATATTGACGTTTTAGTATTTTTTTATGCGAATTAAATCGGAACAAAAATAATTTTAACATATTCGCAGCCATCTAGATTGACAACTAAAATTCGAATTATTTTTCGTGCAACCCTGTATAAATTGATCAAAATAGTATAAATGTATCCAAACTGTGATCTTTATTTCAAAAATGTAAAAACATACAGGGTGATCCATTTAGAAAATACTATTGGGGCCATTTCCGGTGAAACCGGAAGTGACAAATATGGCGGATAGGTCTCAAAAAGTTGGAAGTCTTACCTAATTTCACGATACAAAATTTTATCCCGCTATCTTTAAAAACGAGGAAGTTACAGGGGTGGCCCACTATTCGTTTACACCCGGTATATACCACATATTATTATTTCACAGAAAAATTTCCTTCGCAGTCAAAAATCGCTTTGCTGTTGACGAAACGAAGTCTTAGTCAGTTAGCTCTTATCTTATATTTCGCTTAACATGCTAGTTACGCCGTCATATATCTCACATGTCACATAGAATCTATAACTACCTTTCTAATATTTTAAAACTATTCTGAGAATTATTATTCTCTACAAAAACACAAAATTAATAACTTATATTGTTATTGCCGTACACAACAAAAAAGTAGCAATGGGATAATAACACAAGGCTTATAAAAAGAATTTTATAACTGTTTGCTATAAAATTTTATAACTATCGTATACTAATTTTTTTAATATTGTGTAAACGTTTATACAATTATTTTATAACACCTGTGAGAGCCATAATAAAACAAATTAAAGAACTACATTGTTTTATAAACTGTGCCCATTTCGCGTTTATAAGCGTTGTATAAACGTTCTGGAAATGTCTTGTTTTATAAAAAATGTTCCGTAAACATTCTCTCAGCTTGTACAAAACATAAATTGCTAGTTCGGACATTTTTTTATAAGTTTTGGAGGTAAGCACTGAATACGAAAGTGATATAAAAAAAATATAATGTTGGTTGGCAGATGTCAAAATTGCTGTCAAATTTAAAAATTTTCAAGTCATTTCGTCATTTTGAAAATAACTTTGATTTTCATACAGAATACAGTAATGGATATTAAAATAAAATCGTAACCTTTGACAGCTGTCAAAATTCTGTCAATTTAACAAAAATGCCATTTTATTATTATTTCAACAGATTAAAGTAGATAACAAACATTTTTCTATAAGCTTTGGAGGTACTGAATACGAAAGTAATACGAAAAAGATATACTTGCATATCATGCCTGTAATATTTTTAATTTGACACTGATTTTGGCAGCTGTCAAGAATAAAAAACAAATGAAAATAAATTCTGAGGTCTACAGCGATTTTTGAACAGTATTTTGTTTTTCCACCGATTGTGTTGTATTATATACATTTTTGACAAATTTGTGGGGTTATGCCCCACGTTGGGCGCCAAATATAATAAGCCATTTTTAGCGAGTAAAAATATTTTTTATCGTGTCACGAGATTTTTTATTGTGAAAATAACCGTTAAAAGTTTCATATATAAGAACAAAAATGTCCTACTTCTTACTTTATTGCATCGCGTCAATTTAATTGATTTCGTCGTTGTAGTACTTTAATATGAATCACCGTCCCTTACAAATTCTTTAGGAATAACTTACTTTCCAATTCCATCCAGAATAATAACTAGGACAATTGCTCCGAGCCAGACCGTGTATAATTACACATTAAAATGACAATAGCACAAATCCCAAGCCGTGATGCCGCCACTGCAATCAGCAGACACATGAGACACGACGAGGGTGTTTTAAATGAGATCTGACGAACCGTAATGCATGATGCATTAACGAGTGTGAATGGATTTTCAGAAAAATATATATACACAACAGCAAGTACAAGAACTATAGTTTTCTAATATTTGTATAGTTAAAGATGTAAAAAATATGAATAAAAAAAATTTCAAAAATAGAAAAGAATATTCTATATACACAAAGACATACAGACATATATGTAGACATACAAGTCAAACTAATAATAATAATAATAATAATAATAATAAGTTTATTATATATTATACAGGGTGTTAAGAAAAAGTAGGTCATGCCTTTAACTACAGATTCTTTGGGCGAAAATAATGTGACTTTTATAATGTGATTTTTTATTTTGGAGCGTAGTATTTTTTATACAGGGTGTTAAAGTTTACATTTTGAAAATTATTTTTATTAATAATTCTGTTACTATTTAAGATTTTTACCCGAATTTTTGCACAGACTTTCGTCTTATACAGATACACTTTTTGTGTAATTTTGGTCAAAAAAGTCAAAGCGCAAAGGGGAAAAAGGGGGGTTGTGTTACCCATTAACCCCCCCAACTTTTTCATGCGTACGCCTATGGTCTCTAGATATTTATTTTTAGATTAATCAGTTATTTCCCCAATTTTCCAGTAAATTCAGAATCATTTTCAATATTTCAGTTTCGGAATTTATTGTTTTTACTATTGTTGTTCGTAGTAATCCTGGGTTTTCTTTAAATCGACTACTTTTAGACAAAAAATGCTAGAGACTTTTTTTGTTGTGCATAGTCAGAAAAGTTCAATAAAATAAAAATCTTAAAAAAAAACAGCGGCGTACACATTTTTGCTTAGGAAACCTAAATTAATACTTAGTTATCTATGCCACTGAGGTAGGTAAAATAAGCAAATAGAAACACTAATTTAAAGAAAATACTATAAAAAATAAAACATTGCTGTGTTTAAAATTAAACTTTTCATATTATTTACTTTAATTATTTATTAATTTTTGAATAATTTATCCAACGGGCGAATCCAGTTGTTATTGTACATATGGTAAATAAAGCAGACAGCAAAAACACAGAATATACAATTATTACTAAAACAAAAAAAGTCTCTAGCATTTTTTGTCTAAAAGTAGTCGATTTAAAGAAAACCCAGGATTACTACGAACAACAATAGTAAAAACAATAAATTCCGAAACTGAAATATTGAAAATGATTCTGAATTTACTGGAATATCTCGTTAATCAAGTCCTAAATCAAAATTTTGTAGAGTAAAAAAATTGGGGAAATAAGTGTTTAATCTAAAAATAAATATCTAGAGACCATAGGCGTACGCATGGAAAAGTGGGTGGGAGTTAATGGGTAACACAACCCCCCTTTTTCCCGTTTGCGCTTTGACTTTTTTGACCAAAATTACACAAAAAGTGTATCTGTATAAGATGAGAGTCTGTGCAAAAATTCGGGTAAAAATCTTAAACAGTAACAGAATTATTAATAAAAATAATTTTCAAAATGTAAACTTTAACACCCTGTATAAAAAAAACTAAGCCCTAAAATAAGAAATCACATTATAAAAGTCGCATTATTTTCGCCCAAAGAATCTGTGGTTAAAGGCATGACCTACTATTTCTTAACACCCTGTATAATAATAATATAATAAGTTTATTTACTTTTAGTTATTGAAATTTCAGCCCATTTATCTCACTGCAGCCAAAAAATATTTATAAATAAGTTAGCTCTCTAAATTATTATCAGGCGTTCCCCAAGGATCAACAATTGGCCCCTTTTGTTTTCGGTTTATAACATAATTATTTTTTATAACCCCAAAGTGTGAGTACCTACTACATCTAATGTTATTTATTAACTTCCTTAGTTATTTTTGCATTAAATGGAAAGGTCATAAACTCAATAAAAGTCCAAAAAACCAGTCGCTTAGAAATATTTTACTAAATTCAAATTCCTTATATTTATAAAAATCACTTAATACTTCACGTAGGAACCAATTTCGATTTAGTTATTTCCTTTATTAACATTCCGGGCACATAGGATTTCGTTGGAGTCTGGTGAAACTGGATCAAGACCCTTGAGCAATCCCCCGGTCCAAGTGACGCTTATGTTGTACACAATACCCTCGACGGCTGGGGTAAAATACTGCTCTAGGCTAGAGGGTCCTTCAGCAGCCTTCATTTAGACAGACGCGGCCTTGATACTGACACTGCCGTCAACCACAGACATGGCCAATAGAAAATGGGGACAGTCGCAAACTGAACCGATTCGGTACGATTTTATAAAGCTTTTCACTCTCTAAAAAACCTACATAAAAGACCTAAAGAATTTAGGGAAAAGTTTGCTCAAATTGCTTTCGCAGAAGTTGACTTTTAATTATGTGTGGCGTTCAATACGTTACGAGACGCGAGAAACATTGAACGTAAGCGTAGAAGCGTCAGCCTGATAATACGTTCTGCAGAAACCATTAATAATGTAAGACAGCGCATGAATAAAGGAACATCTAATGCATTAGTGACGCAACATCATGCGTTACAATCTTATAACATAAACTTTTCTCAGAGTCATATATAATTTACTGGCAGGGATCTAATTATTGTCTCATAGAGTCTCATCAAGAGGCAAGAAAGTAAAAATTGGGATTCCACAAGGTTCTGTATTTGGTCCTCTATTATTCTATATACAGGGTGAATCTTAGAGTGGCGGCCATATTTTTGGGGTTAATAGTACTAGTCGTCATGAACATGAATCCGAATTTTTTTTTTGTAGGTTGTAAAATGGCCGAGTTATGAATTTTTTAAAAAAATTCGCGATTCATGTATAATTCCTGTAATTCCGGTGCCGCTGGGCAAGCACTTGCTGCATTACGTGTGCCCGGTCGACAGTGTTGCCAAGTGTAGATGATATAAAACCAATCGATTACATTTTACATTTTCACTTTTCATTAATAATTCAGAGATACCCAATCACGAGAGAGAGATAAGGGTACCTAGTGAAAATGAAAAATTAATTAATTCAATTGGATAAACAGGTTTATTGAAATACGCAGTTTTAACTTCCATAATGAAAATTGTAATACAAAACAAAATGAAAAAGCCGGCTGCATAGTCTGCATAATTATGACACAAAATGAAAAAGATTTTAAAAACAGAATTAGTTTATAGGACATTTAAAACCACCCATCAGCTGTTAGAGTCGCTGAACTGTTTACAAACTATGACACTGACCTAGTTACTTAGCAGGTGCATTAACAAAAAAGGGTGATAAAAAAAAAGGTTCTCCTGAAATGCAAAAGCCTCGCACGGCGGCGTGCCAGTTGTTTTTCTATGTTTTAGTTTTAGTTTTTAGTGTTAGTGACCAGTCACTAGTCAGACAGCAGCTAGTGTGGTTTATTATGGTTATAAAATTAAATTGTTTCAGTTTTTAGTGAAAGAAATTTATAAAAGTGGAAGTTTTGCGTTTGTGTTTAATAATTGAGTGAGGTGTACCTTCTACGTGTGTGTAGTTTTATTTTAGTGGTGTTTTAGAGGCGACTTTTATCTGTGGGGGCACATGAAAAGTTTGGTGCACCGTACAATGTGCGGTGGTTTGGTGTACACGACTCCTGTCAACAACGTTGAAGAATTACGGGAAATAGTAGAAAACGCTGCGAATCACATAAGGCAGAATACGGACTTCAATAAAGTTAGAGATTCTATGATGCTGCGAGCTACAGCGTGTTTGGAAAATAACGGAGGACAGTTTCAACACCTGCTATGAGAAATGCTGATCCAAGATAAGTAAAGATTTATTGCTATTAGAAAAAATTATTTTCTGTTCATTATTTGTTACTAAGTATTAAGTTTTTTAGGTATTACTTTTTTTATTGTTACACTCACGGAGAATAGTTTTTACTTTGTTATTGTTTTATAGTTCATTTTATTTAGTTTCTTGTTTGCTTTACAATAAATTCCCCGTAATTTATTTCAGTCGTGAAGTTTGGCAACAACGCACTGTTCTAGACAGGCGTGTGCGTCTCAGGTATTAGACGTTACTCTCGCTAGCGCATTCCACTGGCGGGGTACCCAAATTCAAATAAAAAGGGTTTAAACAATATTCATTTTTCATAGCGCGTTAAAAAAAAAAAAATTTGTAGTTTTGTGTTCCCATAGTTGAACGGTGTCGCCTCATATAAATATGGCCGCCACTCTAAGATTCACCCTGTATAACTTGATAGCTGTCAAAATCCAGAAAAGTACCTATGTCTTTCGCAATTTTGAACACAATGTGATTTTTTATAAAAAAAGAGATATAAAGTATTTTACATTTTTCTATTTTTATACCTGAAATTAAAGTACTTATCGTTTTTACTTTTGACATCTGTCAAATTATCTGTCAACTGAATAAAAATGCCATTTAATAATTATTTTCATAAATGACTTTAGTACTTAAAAATAGATTTTTCTGTAGGTTTTGGAGGTACTGAATAGGAAATTAATTTCATAAAAATTATTGTTTGTTGGTAGCTGCTAAAACTGCTGTCAAATTTAAAAAAATACAAGTGTGCCTTTCCTAATTTTAAAAATAACGTGAGTTCCCATAGAAGAAGTGCTATTAAGTGTTTTGAAATTTGATAGTTCCTTAACAGATAATAAAATAAAGTTTTCACTTTTGACAGCTGTCAAAATTTTTCAACTTAATGAAAATTACATTTCATAATTATTTAAACAAATAAACGTACTTAACGAAAATTTTTCTATAAGTTTTGGAGGTACTGAATACGAAATTAATGTCAAAAAAATAAAAAGTTGATTGGCAGATGCCAAAATTGCTGTCAAATTTAAAAAATTTACATTTTCTTAAGGTCATATCTTTTAAACTAATCACTAAAATCAGCTCGTATTTTGGGTATATAGTACACTATTAATTGTCAATGTACATGCATAATCAAAGACAGAAAATTCCAGGGCCGGCTCAACTAATTTTTATTTTTAGGGTTCCTATGAAAAAATTCACCCAGTGTACATGATTTTTAAATTCAAATACTGAATTATGAAACCACATACAATAATGATCGAAAATATGTATTTTGTTGTTTTGCCACACTTTGGGCGAATTTTAAATAAACGATCAATTTTCGTCAAAATCGAAGGTCTGCACAAAATAAATTTATAAAATTACATTTTCCTCTCTTATTCAAACTAAAATATTTGTTATTCAAAACTTTGTGATTTCATGCATGATTAATATGAAACAAATAATCAAAAATAAATAATTTCAACAATAGATTAAGTAATTTTTATTTCTTTGAAAAAAATCAGTCTGTATACATTTTTCTCAAATTCTGATAATAAATTATGGAACTACATTAAAAAATTAACGAAATTGTTTATTTTTTTATCACAATACATCAATAAACAGAACATTATAAACAACAAATTCACAGAACATAAAACCTTATAACTTATTTTCAAAATGAAAGCCTTCTGCCTGCCTACATTTTCTTTGTCGTAAAATTAAATTTCCTACGGCTTTCCTAATCCTAATAACGACAGGATTATTAATGTTCTATTTATTGATGTATTGTGATAAAAAAATAAACAGTTTCGTAAATTTTTTAATGTGGTTCCATAATTTATTATCAGAGTTTGAGAAAAATGTATACAGACTGATTTTTTCACAGAAACCTCAGAAATAAAAATTTCTTAAACTTTTTGATTATTTATTTCATATTAATCATGCATGAAATCACAAAATTTTGAATAACAAATATTTTAGTTTGAATAAGAGAATAAGAAAATGTAATTTTATAAATTTATTTTGTGCAGATCTTCGATTTTGACGAAAATTGATCGTTTATTTAAAATTCTCCCAAAGTGTGGCAAAACAACAAAATACATGTTTTCGATCATTTTTGTATGTAGTTTCATAAATCAGTATTAAAATATAAAAATCACGTATACAGGGTGAATTTTTTCATAGGAACCCTAAAAATAAAAATTAGTTGAGCTGGCCCTGGAATTTTCTGTCTTTGATTATGCATGTAAATTGACAATTAATAGTGTACTATATACCCACAATACGAGCTGATTCTAGTGATTAGTTTAAAAGATATGACCTTAAGAAGTATTGGACAAAACTCATAAATCACCCTGTAATTCAATAAAAAAAAGGCTCAGGCTTTTTTTAATAGTCATTTCTAATTCACCTAAGTGAACTCTATCTACTACAACATTTTGTCCCTTTCCTCGTGAATCACCCTGTATATCTCTCGTAATTTTGAAAATAACGTTGACTTCCATAAAGGATACAAAAAATGTTTTAAAACTTTCTAGTTCAGTAATCGACATTAAAATAAAGTTTTAATCTTTGACAGCTGTCAAAAGTTCTGTCAACTTAATAAAAATGCAAACTTATTATTATTTCAACAAATTAAAGTATTTAACAAACATTTTTCTATAGGTAAAACATTATTTTAAACATGTTTGTAAAATTTTAAATTTGACACTGATTTTGGCAACTGTCAAGAATAAACAAATCAAATGAAGACAAATTCTGAGGTCTACAGCGATTTCTGAACGGTATTTTGTTTTTCCACCACAATGTAATTGTATCTCATAAATCTTTAGCAAATTTTGTGGGTTTATGCCCCACGTTGGGCGCCAAATATAAGAAGCCTTTTTTAGCGGGTAAAAATTTTTTTTTCGTGCGAAGAGATTTCTTTATTTTCAAATTAAAAAGTTTCTTACTCTCGTCGCATCGCGTCAATTTAATTGAATTTGTCATTGTAGTACTTTAATAAAAATCACCGTCCCTTAGAAATTGTTTAGAAATAACTTACTTTCCAATTCCATCCAGAATAATAACTAGGACAATTGCTCCGAGCCAGACCGTGTATAATTACACATTAAAATGACAATAGCACAAATCCCAAGCCGTGATGCCGCCACTGCAATCAGCAGACACATGAGACACGACGAGGGTGTTTTTAAATGAGATCTGACGAACCGTAATGTATGATGCATTGACGTGTGGACAGATTTTCAGAAAAATATATGTTCACAACAGCTAGTAGCAAGAACTATAGTTTTCTAATATGTATTTGTAAAATTAAAGATATAAAAAATATGAATAAAAAATTGCTCTCTAAATTATTATCCGGCGTTCCCCAAGGATCAACAATTGGACCCTTTTGTTTTCGGTTTATAACATAATTCTCTTTTATAATTGTAAAGTGTGAGTACCTACTAAATTTAATTTTATTAAGTTTCTTAGTTATTTTTGCATTATCGGTTTAATGGAAGGGTCTTAAACTCAATAATACAGAGTCCAAGAAACTTATAAAAAAATTCCAGTCGCTTAGAAATATTTTACTAAATTCAAGTGTAATGCAAAAATTTATGAAGATCCCGGGAGCGGCGGAAGTGTTCCATAAACTTCCTTATTTTTATATATATAACTCAATACTCTACGTAGGAACCAATCTCGATTTAGTTATTTCCTTTATTAACATTCCGGGCACATAGGATTTCGTTGGAGTCTGGTGAAACTGGATCAAGACCCTTGAGCAATCCCCCGGTCCAAGTGACGCTTATGTTATACACAATACCCTCGACGGCTGGGGTAAAATACTGCTCTAGGCTAGAGGGTCCTTCAGCAGCCTTCATTTAGACAGACGCGGCCTTGATACTGACACTGCCGTCAACCACAGACATGGCCAATAGAAAATGGGGACAGTCGCAAACTGAACCTATTCGGTTCGATTTTATAAAGCTTTTCACTCCCTAAAAAAACTATATAAAAGACCTAAAGAATTTAGGGAAAAGTTTGCTCAAATTGCTTTCGCAGAAGTTGACTTTTAATTATGTGTGGCGTTCAATACGTTACGAGACGCGAGAAACATTGAACGTAAGCGTAGAAGCGTCAGCCTGATAATACGTTCTGCAGAAACCATTAATAATGTAAGACAGCGCATGAATAAAGGAACATCTAATGCATTAGTGACGCAACATCATGCGTTACAATCTTATAACATAAACTTTTCTCAGAGTCATATATAATTTACTGGCAGGGATCTAATTATTGTCTCATAGAGTCTCATCAAGAGGCAAGAAAGTAAAAATTGGGATTCCACAAGGTTCTGTATTTGGTCCTCTATTATTCTATATACAGGGTGAATCTTAGAGTGGCGGCCATATTTTTGGGGTTAATAGTATTAGTCGTCATGAACATGAATCCGAATTTTTTTTTTGTAGGTTGTAAAATGGCCGAGTTATTAATTTTTTTAAAAAATTCGCGATTCATGTATAATTCCTGTAATTCTGGTGCCGCTGGTCAAGCACTTGCTGCATTACGTGTGGCAGATCGACAGTGTTGCCAAGTGTAGATGATATAAAACCAATCGATTACATTTTACATTTTCACTTTTCATTAATAATCCAGAGATACCCAATCACGAAAGAGAGATAAGGATACCTAGTGAAAATGAAAAATTAATTACTTCAATTGGATAAACAGGTTTATTGAAATACGCAGTTTTAACTTCCATAATGAAAATTGTAATACAAAACAAAATGAAAAAGCCGGCTGCATAGTCTGCATAATTATTATGACACAAAATGAAAAAGATTTTAAAAACAGAATTAGTTTATAGGACATTTAAAACCAAAAACCACCCATCAGCTGTTAGAGTCGCTGAACTGTTTACAAACTATGACACTGACCTAGTTACTTAGCAGGTGCATTAACAAAAAAGGGTGATAAAAAAAAAGGTTCTCCTGAAATGCAAAAGCCTCGCACGGCGGCGTGCCAGTTGTTTTTCTATGTTTTAGTTTTAGTTTTTAGTGTTAGTGACCAGTCAGACAGCAGCTAGTGTGGTTTATTATGGTTATAAAATTAAATTGTTTCAGTTTTTAGTGGAAGAAATTTATAAAAGTGGAAGTTTTGCGTTTGTGTTTAAT
Source organism: Rhagium mordax (assembly GCA_963680705.1). Classification (NCBI taxonomy): domain Eukaryota; kingdom Metazoa; phylum Arthropoda; class Insecta; order Coleoptera; family Cerambycidae; genus Rhagium; species Rhagium mordax. The sequence continues at coordinate 88,817,218 of OY796658.1, forward strand.
AATTCAGTGAGGTGTACCTTCTACGTGTGTGTAGTTTTATTTTAGTGGTGTTTTAGAGGCGACTTTTATCTGTGGGGGCACATGAAAAGTTTGGTGTACACGACTCCTGTCAACAACGTTGAAGAATTACGGGAAATAGTAGAAAACGCTGCGAATCACATAAGGCAGAATACGGACTTCAATAAAGTTAGAGATTCTATGATGCGGCGAGCTACAGCGTGTTTGGAAAATAACGGGAGGACAGTTTCAACACCTGCTATGAGAAATGCCGATCCAAGATAAGTAAAGATTTATTGTTATTAGAAAAAATAATTTTCTGTTCATTATTTGTTACCGAGTTTGTTACTAAGTATAAGTTTTTTAGTTTTTACTTTTTTTATTGTTACACTCACGGAGAATAGTTTTTAGTTTGTTATTGTTTAGATAGTTCATTTTATTTAGTTTCTTGTTTGCTTTACTATTAAATTCCCCGTATTTTATTTCAATCGTGAAGTTTGGCAACAACGCACTGTTCAAGACAGGCGTGTGCGTCTCAGTTATTAGACGTTACTCTCGCTAGCGCATTCCACTGGCGGGGTACCCAAATTAAAAAAAAAAGGGTTTACACAATATTCATTTTTCATAGCGCGTTAAAAAAAAAAAAATTGTGGTTTTGTGTTCCCATAGTTGAACGGAGTCGCCTCATGTAAATATGGCCGCCACTCTAAGATTCACCCTGTATGCGTTCAATAATTGCAACAAGACTAATTGCTTACAATAGTCACCAAACTACTACACTAATTACTACTTTCGACCACTATTATTTACTACTAGTCACTGTTTCTTTTCACTGTTGTGTTCAGTGCACTTTCCAATATTCAACTGCCCGCAGTGGATCTTGGCCTTTATGTATCTGCTAGCATAATCTAGATTATTCCACAATTCTCTAGTTTTTTGTAATTTTCTCACCATCTAAACTGGTGCACAATTGGAGTGAATATTGGGGAAATATGGGCAATATTTGAATCTCAATATTTTTGGGATTAGGAGCACCTTCTAACAAAAGAAACAAAAAACGAATTGCTTCAATATTCGGTGACACTAGCATAACTTAGGTCATTGACAAATAAAAAAGATAAGAGTGGGCCTAGATTGGACCCTTGTGGAAGATACAAATTTTACGCATTATATAATTTAATTATTTCCCAAACCCGTAATTTCTCTTGTGGTCCACCAGCACCAAACACGGTTGCTATAGCCACAGCAAACACTCAGTCAGATCCGAATTAAATTAAAGTACACACTAACATCAGCAAACGCGGCAGATGGTTGTAATGCTTGCCAGACTAGAAACAGCTCCAACTGTTACAATGCGAGCCGGGCGATTTGCGTCTATTGGGATTTACGCAAGGATTGATAAGACAATGGATTAAGACGAGACGCATTTACCGCTGCCCTTATTTCCCGACACCGAATCGCAACTTTGCACCCCCTTCTTTTAATATTCATCCCTAAGGTAACGTACACCCTAGTATTGGTTCCACTTTCAAATGGAACATGCATTAGATTTAACTTTTCGATCTAATGAAAGTACGGAACATCCCGGTTTTTAGAAAGGGGAAGGCGTAACGAATGACTATTGAAAACGTGCTTGCGTAATAGCTAGGATATGGTATATGGTCCAGCAATGCTGACGACGAATTTGCCTTCGGCTACGAATTTATTTCGTAAAATCCGAAAAGTGTTCTCTTTATTATTCAAGCATAAGGTCGTCACACTATATCCGTAGTTATTCAGGGTTGATAAAAATTCTGATTAAAAGAAAAAAAAAAAGAAAAATCACGATTTTTTTATTTAAGTATATTGATTTTTTCGCAAAAAATCGCAGTATCTGTTTATAGTGAATTCATTTTTAGCATGTCTTTTAGTTCACTTTAGGCTCAGAAATCGTTTAGGAACTGAAAAATCCGCTAAATTTACTTTCACAATCGCTAATTTTTCTAAATCATGATTTAATTTAAAAAAAAAAACAATTGATTTAAATTCAGACTTGGATCTGGATCTAACGTCGTGGGTGTTCAAGGCGAAAATTTCGGGTAAGCGGAGCGTAAACATTTTATCTGCACTCTGGACCGCCCGCATTTGACAAATACCCAAGTTCGGGAGATGATCTTTTATAAAAACATCCCGCGAGGATCATTCTAGTGAGGAAGCGTACCTTACAATGCTATCTATCTCCGGTGGCTGATAAAGCACCACAAAAACAGCAAAAAATGAAAGATACATTATAAGGGAAGCGCCCGCACCCTGCTGCAAGATGCTTTGAAAATGGAACGTCCCTATCTCTACATTGGTCAAATGTCGGGTTTTTGTGGTTCCTTTTCCCCACGTCTTTTTACTTACTTATCTGTAATGGCATTTTAATTAATGGCACGTCAGTTACTTGGACTAATATTCAATTACTATTAGTACCATAATATATTTACGTAATTATGATGATTAGCAAAATTTAGTAAAAAGTTCCTCAAACAAAAATATACAGGTATATTTTTACTTAGACTTATTAGAACTTTACTATTAATACGGCATCGTATTTCGTATTTTTTAAATATATGAACACGAAAGTTTTTAACTATTTAAACATTTGAAAAACCTCTGTCTTAGTGACAAAGATATGGCAGCAATAGGGTGGTTTCGAATGTACTGAATCCACAAGTAAAAATAATCTACAAAATTTAGAAATGGCTTGGCAACGAAAAAAATCCACAACAGTGGGGGTAGAAGAAAATTAACGGCTCCTTACACTTCTTGGGCCAACACCAGAATCAATATTGCAACTTATCTCCTGCAACCGCAACAGAAAAGCAGGTTTAAGAGTACAATGTCTAAATTCATACATGGATAAAATTATCGAGGATCTACGACGCAGAAGATTTAGATGCAACCGACGAGAATGCGGAAACTAATTTGGAAGATATCGTCCAGAAGACGGATGCTATAGATTTCGATCTTCTCTAGATAGAAAGCATGGTTCATTCAATATAAAATTTTAATCTACTCGAAAATCCTCACTTATACAATGATTATGTACTTTTTTCATTTTGCAGAATATATTCACAGATAAACAAGGAAACAAACAAAAAATTGGGAAAAAAATTTTATAAAAAAATTGAAAAATTAATATTTCTCTATAAATGAAAATATAACAAGTCATTCTTATTTTTTGAAAATTTCTCATGGTTCAATTGACAATTTTTATTATACATGTGAAACCTAGTTCATCCCACGGTTTTTCAAGTAGGCGGCTCCGACACACCCCTTACGAATTCAGGACTCTTCAGTTCCTTGAAATATATGTATTTTTAAACGTATATGTCAAGTTTCAACGAATTCGCTATGTTCTCGTTTATTTTGGACACTTTGCTAGTACTATTAGCTGCGTTTAATAGTTTGCGATTAATCGATATCGGTATTTGTACTTAATTGTTAGGAATCACATTTCATCTTCACGAAATTATTTTAGTTGTATTATTTTTTAATTTTTTTTTATTTTTTTTTATTTATTTTTTATTTAACCTTTCTTTGGCTGAGGCATATAGCCATTAGCACAGCACCACGTTTTAATATTAAAAATGTTTGTTAGTGAAATAGATTTGTATAATACTATTTTAGTTTTAATTGTGAAAATGTTTTTGTTAATAAAATACCTTTTTAATTTTATTTCTAAATAAAAACACTGATAATACGATTTTACTCTTTGTTGCGAAAAATCTCGGTTATTTTACAATTCTCTTTCTTTGCTTGATATGCATTATTTATAAATGACTTTGTTTAGGCTTTATACAAGCATAATAATAACAAACATCCAAATTGATATACTTATATTGATGTTTCATCTCTAAACATGCTATTACTAAATTCATTGGACATTCTTTAATACATTATGAGTATTGGATTAAAAATTATAAGATTCAAAACGTCTAAAAACAAATTATTAAAAATTTTTTTTTTTTAACTCACCACAAAATTCATTCATTATGGTCACCAATTAAAAAACGAAGTCCACAATTAATGTTAGACTGACATTGGATATAGGTTATATCAATTTGTTTCGTTAATGTCAATTTGACATTAGAATGAAGTTATATTAGTTTTTGAATGTCAATGTCAGAATCAAATTAAAAATAGGGAATTTTTAACGTCATAATGTCACAATTAAACTAAAACTAGATTATATTAATTTTTTATGAAGATTAATAATTTTTATTTAATGTTATGGATTCTGCAATTTAATTCAATGCTGTATGACATATAGTCCTTCAGAGTATTTTGTTCTTGCATTATTCGACAATAATAACGTTCTAAAGTGTTTTCAACATTTTTTTTGGATTCAACATACTTTATATTTGCATGTTCAGAAATGGAACATCAATAAATATATTAGATAAATTTGTTATTATTGGGCCAATATAAGGCTTGAATAAGGTTGTTTATAGACAACAAGTCTAGAATAAAGAGAGGTAGAGTATTTTATAAGCATGAAAATGTAGGCGGCATTAATTATAGAAATTTATTTCTTATGGTTACATGACAGTTTATTAATTGTAAAATGTAAATTCAAGTAAATAACTTTGTTTTGCGAGATTAATCGTCCACCTGATGAGCTACTAATATGGTGACCATAATGAATGAATTTTGGGGTGAGTTAAAAAAAAAAAATTTTAATAACTTGTTTTTAGACGTTTTGAATTTTATAATTTTTAATCCAATATTCATAATGTATTAAAGAATGTCCAATGAATTTAATAATAGCATGTTTAGAGATGAAACATCAATATAAGTATATCAATTTGGATAATATGTTTGTTATTATTATGCTTGTATAAAGCCTAAACAAAGTAATTTATAAATCTCGGTTATTATGAAAAATAGACTTCTGATATTTGGAACGGGGATAATAATATGTCACTTGCGCCAGAACAAAATACTACTTCGGGTCTAACTGGAAGTTACATCAAAATACTACTTCCGGTCTAACTGGAAGTTACATCAACTGTCTTATTTTAAATAGTGTGATGAATTTACACCCACTGTATAGAAGTCTGTAGTATACCCTCTCAAAGCAGGCCTAAATAGGTAGTGGTTCAGCAGTCGTCCCATAGATGGCGTCAGAGGTACGAAAACGAATTAGGACAACTAGATAATTATGAAATAATCTAGAGAAGTATTTAGAGTTTGCTAGAAGATATACAGTGTGTTTCACTTCTCGCATTCACAGCCCTGTATCTTCCTTATTTATATTCGGAACGATTTCCAATTTAGGTCAATTGTACTGCTTCATAAAAGAGTTACAATTTTTAAATAATTTTACTGCAAGCCTACTGCGAAAAAAAAATAAATGCGAAAATTCGAGAAAGCATATTAGGCATAATTTTATCGAAAAAAGTTATTAAAAGGAATCACAAAATTAGTCGAAATCCAAATTTTTATCGAAATATTTTAAATTTGAGATTTTCCATGAATTAAATTGAAAAACATTAATCGTAAAATTAGTGTGAAGTTTTGGGTTGCTTCACTATCTGGGACTGTTAAAATACATAAAGTTAAAAAAATTGAACTTAGACTTTTACAAATACTGTAGTAGCATTTTGTTTTTCTTCAATTTCAATGATTTTGGGTTTAAAAAAAAATTGAAAATTGTATTTTTTTTAGCATACACCGTCGTGGGCCAAATTTTTTTGGAAACCTTTTTGATCATTTCAATTTTTTTGGTTTCAGTCCGATTTTAATGAATGAAATTTGAAATACAGAAGAACAAAGGATGTCTAAGTTAAAAAAATAATAATAATAAAGGAAAAAGTTAAGGGGGGGATAAGTGGTAGTCATTTTTATAAAGCCTTGCTTTTAAGGTCGTTGCAAAAATTATCCTGTTAATATTTAAATTTAAAAAATAGTAAAAAGTATTAAAAATTATCAGGATAAGAGCCTTTTGAAGTAGGCTTTGAACCAAAATTCCGATGGTGGTAATAGCAACTGTCAATAAATCCTACTTAAATCTCTAAAATAACGAACATTAAACGCCAAATAAGAAACGACTTAAATAAACGACCATTCAAAAAAATGTATTGTCAAAAATTAAATATTTTTTAAAAATATTTTAGGGGTCTTATCCGGACACTTTCAATACTTTTACTATTTTTTATATTTAAATATTAACAGGGTAATTTTTGCAACGATCTTAAAAGCGAGGCTTAATAAAAATGACCCCTACTTGACCCTCTTAACTTTTTCCTTTATTATAATTTTTTAAACCTCAGATATGCTTTCTTCTTTTGCGTTTTAAATTTTTTTTTAAATCAGACTGAAGCCAAAAAAAAAATAAAAGACCAAAAAGGGTTCCAAATTTGGGCCACGGAGTAAATTCGTTTTCCGGCGATCTCTTGTTTTGATATCTTTAAAGTGCTTCAAAATATTATAATTTGGTAGATTTGGAGATTTACCACAAATGCAAAATGCAAAAAAAAATAAATTGTAAAAATTTGTATTTTAATACGGAATACGGAATATTAATTAGTTCTTTACGTAGTTTTAATTTAATTTAATTTTCGATTCGATGCTCACCATAGGGATCTCGGAAACGGTAAGAGAAAGAGAGTTGGTTAAATAGGGCCGAAGTTGCGTAATTTTATATCCAATAATATTACGCCGTGATGAAATCAAAAATATCTTGTTTGGTTTTTGAAATTTTGAATTTTCATTTTCGTTTTTTTCTAGCTTATATGTTTTCAAATAGTGGCTGGCTAATGGATTCCTCATCCAATGCCAAAAAAAAAACGAAGGTCATACCATCGTTGATGAAAAACACTAATGAATTAAAGAAAAACAATATAAGGCGCATTTAAAAAACAAAGCTGAGGATGGCATCGATCTGACGAAACGTTCTATTCAAAATGTTTCAACTATATGTTGAACTGCTGGAAAAGTCGCAATGAAAAAGTTGTTTCAGTCTTTTGATATCTCTTCAAACAAAGCTGGAAAAAAAAACAAAAATGAAAACTCAAAATTTTGCTTTTCATCAAATATCTCAGGAACAAAACAAGATATTCTTAATTTCATCACGGCATATTATTGGGTATAAAATTGTGAACTTCGCACCCATTTAACCAACTCTATCTCGTACAGTTTCCGAGATCCCACTTTTAACTGAAAAATTGAAAAGGAAATACGTTTAACTAGTAATATTTTATATTACCATCAATCATCATTTGTACCCATTCATCCGGGTTAGAAAAATACAAATTTATCCGGTAATATATACAGTAAACTTTCGACGAAACTGCAAATCCATAATTAGTGCAGTAAAACGCAAATACACCGCATTACACTACTATAATTCCAATATCCATTTTATTGACGTTAATCGAGACGTTAGATTATTCCATTTCCTTGGGTTTGTGAATCACGAATGGTCCTACAAGATGTCACGATCGTCAAAGCGCTACTTTTAATAATTGCGTTGCGATAACCATCCGGCGAGCCGCTGGCGAAAAACTCGCTGCTGATCCTGCATCCTGGCCTGTACCGAAATAGGACCAGCCCAACCCAATATGCGAACGAAAGTTCTGGGAAACGAGCACACGCTCCCTGGGAAATGATGAAAGGCTCAGCAGTAGCGGCCGCGTTTATCGATCCCGTCGCCATGGAAACCGCTCGTTCTCTCGCAGATTTCATCTGGCCGGCTGATGGACCTAACTCGCTCTTGCGAATAATGGATACTTTGGGTGTGTGTGTGTGTGTGTGTGTGTTTTATTTAACTTCGATACGCGAGGTCCAGTGACGGATCTAGAAAGAGGATTCTCCTTCCAATACTTATTCGTGAGGGGGAGAACAAACAGTAATTATTAGTAATTGGATTTGGATTTGGACTAAAAAATTGATAAATTCATCTTGGCTTCTTCAATTTATTACGACTATATGTATGAAATTTCATTTTTAGAGAATTTAAAAGCGTATGATAAAATACTCACAACAGAATGCAAAATATATCCTACATGTTAAAAAAGAAAAGAAAAAAAAACTATTATTTTGAATAATCCTATACTTACGTTTGTATTATTTCTGCGGCTCAACCTATTTCCAAATAATGAAATTAAAATATGAGACAGTTTGACGGAAAATAGCAAATAAGTAAAACTAAGGGTGAAAGATAAATTAAAATAACCTATCCAAGTAAAAAGAGAATAAAATAGTAAAATTAGAAACACGGCGAAAAAATAATTAGAAAGGAAATATAGAGAAAAAAGAAAAAATAAAGTGAAATAACTTATTCAAATAAAAAGGAGAAAAGATTTAAACTTTGAAAAAAGGGAAAGAAACTAAAGTGACTAGGGAAAATAGGAGGGAAAGAAGAAATAAAGAAAAGTGAAGTAAAAGACAAACCTATCCAAATAAAAGGGCAAAAGACAATAAAATTGAAAAATAGGGGAAAAATAAAGAGAAATAAAAAATAAAGAGAAAGGAAAAAGTAGGGAAAAAGGGGGGAAAGACACGGAGAAATAACCTATAAACGTAAAAAGAGAAAAGATAAATTAAAATGGGAAAAGGGAAAAAATAAAGCGAAATGGGAAATAAGGAGAAAAAATAAAAATAAGAAGAAATATGGAAAAAACGATGAAATATGATAACTAAAAATATTTTGAACATGAAATAGGGAGAAAAAATAAAGTAAAATAACCTATACAAGTAAAAACAGATGATTTAAAAAAATTGGGAAAAGGGAAAAGATAAAGCGACATAGGAAAATAAAGATTAATAAAAACTGAAAAACACAACGAGTAGGCACCTGCCAGATTTTATTTTAAAAAAATCTTATATAAAGTACGAGTAGACGTAGGTTTGATCCATGGACATGTTTTTTGTCACTACGCAAAGTTTTCTTAAATAAACAAGCGTGTTCTCTCCGCAAATTTTGCATTTAAAGAAATTCAAATTATTAAATTTTGTGAACGAATTTTAAATGGAAACACTGTTTTGCGCCATAAAAAAAGAGCATACTTTCACCTTTCATTTAATAACCAAAGACGAAGAAAATACAAAAATATACAGGGTGTTGTTTCATTTAATCTAAGAAAATTGATGTCACATCCAATTATTATTATTATCCACGTTCCGAATTTCAGAAGAATATATTTCATAATAACCGAGTTATTCCGTAGGCAATATTTTCCTGGCCACCCTGTATATATAAAAGATAATTTGGCAATGTCCTATTGATGGCGTTAATCGATTTTTTAGCAGAAGTAGAAAAAACAAAGTGAAGTAGAAAAAATAATTAGAAAGGAAATATAGGGAAAAAGGAAAGATAAAGTGAAATAACTTATCCAAATAAAAAGGAAAAAAGATTTAAACTTTGAAAAAAGGGAAGGAAACTAAAGTGACTGGAGAAAATAGGGAGAAAAGAAGAAATAAAGAAAAATGAAGTAAAACACAAAGTTAAATAACCTATTCAATTAAAAGAGCAAAAGACGACAAAATAATTGAAAAATAGGGGAAAAGTAAAGAGAAAGGAAGAAGTAGGGAAAACGGGGGAAAATGCACAAGAAATAAACTATAAACGTAAAAAGAGAAAAGATAAATTAAAATGGGAACAGGGAAAAAATAATGCGAAATGGGAAAATAAGGAGAAAAAAGAATCATGAAAGGGTGAAAAAATAAAACGAAAGGATAAAAATAAGAAGAAATATGGAGAAAACGATAAAATATGATAACTAAAAATATTTTGAACATGAAATAGGGAAAAAAATAAAGTGAAATACAAGTAAAAAGAGAAGATTAAAAAAAATTGGGAAAAGGGGAAAAGATAAAGCGACATAGGAAAATAAAGAGAAAAAAGACAGGAAAAAGGTGGAAAAGGCAACGAAAAATAACCTATCCAAGTTAAAAAAGAAAAACAACTTAAAAAATTGGGAAAAGAGAAAAACCAAATGGGAAAAATACAAACACAAGAAATGGGAAATAGGATGAAAAATGAAATAACTTATACAAGCAAAAAGAAAAAAGAAGGGGGAATAAAGTGAAAAGTGAAATAGGCAAAATGAGGAGAACGGAAGAAACAGAGAGGAGGGAGAAAAAACAAGGTAAACAATCTATCCAAGTAAAAAGAGGAAAGGTAAAAAAATTGAATAGGAAGGAAAAAATGTAGTAAAATATGAAGTAGGAGAAATAAAGACATGGGAAAAAAGAGAGAAAACATTAAAGTGAAATAACCTATCCAAGTAAAAAGAGAACAGTGATACAATGACCATGTAAATTAACAATTCCTCATGATAAATGGATTAGGGATTCATATTTTTATTCTATAAAAAAAATAGTTAAGAAGCAAATTCAAGTTATTCTAATATACAGGGTGAATACCAATAACTCATTTTAATTTTAAGAGGGGGTTTCTGTTGATATGTATAACACAAATTACTAATAAAAAAATATAAGAAAGAAAGTTGAAAAACTGACCTACCCTACGTAAAATTCTGGTAAACTTTTGAGTACCCCTTCGTCGCTCTACTGACCCACATATGGGGTAAACACATGCCTTGTATCCAAGTCACAGACTCCAAGTTCTAACGTAAAAAACGTGACAAAAAACGTCTAATAAAGTTAAGCCGCCGTTTATAAATTTGCGGTCGGAGACAAGTTAATTGACAGTGACAGCAAAAACTAGTGAATTTATGATTGCAAAAAACAAGGTGAATGCCAGAGGCAAAGACCTATCCTATTTATTTTCTGTTGAGAATGTTGAGATAGGTAAGTTACGAAGTTCTGAAAATGTTGTCGTATTTTAATTTATTTTCTTTCTCGAAAACTACAGGGTATATATTTTTTATTTTTAGTATGTGGCCTTACCATTAAGGAAACTACCATCTCTTAAAATTAAAATGAGTTATTGGTATTCACCCTGTATAACAGTGGATTTTATGGGGAATTTTTTGTCAGAAATGTAATGCCAACATTTCTTTGACATTTCCATCAGTCTAAGGGTTTTACGCTTTTAAGAATGTCTTCATGCAACATGATATCATTAAAAGGTTCAAATGATGCTAGCAATTTATTGGTGCTAATAAATTATTATCGAGATATAGGTAATTCTTTAGCGGGTTTTAAAGCAACACTTTTTTCGATATCTGTTAATTTGAGCCTTAGACCTCCTTTGGTGGGGGTCTACAAGAAACACCGATGGAAGATACGGAGTTATACACTGATCGTACCGGTGTTTAAAGTAATTTCGGTTTCGTCAAAATATGACTCGAGCATTTTAAATTGGTCTATGATGTCTGAAAGAATTGCAGCACTTCATTGGAGGCTATCAATTGCAATAGAAATAAGTTTAAGATCTTTTAAGTTTTCTTCAGCAGTTTTAAATTATCGTTTGAAACTTTTTCTCTTACTATACTGTCGATATAATTTTTGCGTTCCGCAAATTTTAAACAGTTTGGGCCTTGACGAGACAAAAATAAAAAATCAATAATCATAAGGCAAAACGATTTTTTCCCCTCCTTTACTTAGTATAAAAGTTTTAGGATTTTTCAAGAAATGTGTCAACCACCAGAAAAACAAATGATTGCAAAATGTGAAAATTTAAGGAAATTTAATTTTTTTAAATACCTAGAACACACTTAGAAATTTTTTTTAAATGTGTTTTTTCTTAAAGAAACATGTTTTAAAAATGGTTTAAAACATGATAAGAAATTAAAAATTAAAATAATGTTAAAATAACAAAACAATCATATTTCGAGAAAAATTTTCTTGATTTTAATATTGTTTATGTTTGGTTCTGAAAAAATAAGAGCGAAATAATTAAAGAAAAAAAAACTGCCTGATTTTAAATTTTACTGGCTGTGTTAAATATAGCTGTGTAAAAATGTAAAAAATGAAATAAAATAATTTTTTCATTTTTTTAATTAAATCAATGATTTTTTATTTTTTTTCTCACTAAAAATCCGATTTTGCCCAACACTGCGTATTATATACCTAAATTCAATTGTTTTCGAGATATTGACTTTTGAAAGTTGATATTTTATTTTTACACAGTCTTTCAGATATTCAGATTACAAAAAAGTAAAAACTAAATACCAAACGTTGATCAGAAATACACTTGATAAAATATTTAAAAAATAAATAAATCAGTTGTAAATATCAGATATTGCGACTTTTTGCAAAAAAAATAATACAAAAATAAAAAAACTGTAATTTTTTTAAATCGTGATTTCTATTGACCCTGCCGAAAAATATGTTTCTTTGGAAATTATTAGGCCAAATAGCGTTAGACAGACTCACATACCAACAATTTTACACCCCATAAGTTCCGTCGGTATGTTATAAACCGACTCTCTGCGCAACTATTTTTTACACCTCGTTTAATACAAACTTTGTTCCGCAGTATTGGTGTAACCCATATTTCCTCATTCCCGCTAAATTTGTTGCGAACACAGAAACGAAATAATTTATGATGGGTGGATGGATATACGAATCTAAAAACTGAATGCGAACGCCTCCATTCTATCCCCCTGAAAAGATATGTTTGTTTACGGATATGCTGGCCTATTTCCAAGATCCATAGAAAGCTTTCGAAACAGAACAAATCCAGAATATCTGATTAAAGTTTGTATAGCCGAAGCATGAAAGAAATGATCGCGAGTTATATTTTATGGGAATATTGGAGACAATGAGGGAATATAAGTTTTCTTTACGCCAGTCTACGTATTCATTATTAAATATGTAAATAAATGAAAAAAGATGCTATTTTAATTTTTAAAAATCTTTACACAAACATGTGTCTTTAAATGTCTTCTTTTCGAGCTAACATTCAAAACAATTCAATATCAGTGAACACGCAAAAGCTATGTAATTTTAGGCGAGAGTTGTGTAGTTGCTATATCATCCTTCGGAGAGGGTGTAAAGCATGTACATTAGATAGTATCTTTCGACATAGAGGAGGTACAGCAAAATTTCTGGTTTGGGTAGCTCGCCTCCTGCCATGGAAAATTGTCCTCCAATAGCGGAAATAGGCCAACATGAATTACAATTTTAGAAATATAGGAGATGAAATGAAACCTAATTAATTAGTGTACAATTAATAGGAATACGGACGAGTTGTAATAATGCTTGGAATATTCGTCCAACCCGATCCTAACTCCGCTCCTGACCCTTGTGCACTGCAGGATAAAAGCTATCCGCTTTCAAATGTGAAAGAAAATTCAATTCTATTTGACGCTTTCAACTGCGTCAATATGTATTTTCTGTTTCTGCTGCAATGAACACGAATTTAAATTGATGCAGTCAATTTTTTTCTTTTCAATATAACGGAACATTGGGTATTGTTCTTCAATTTCCGATAGTTTCTATTCGACTTTTATTGGTTTTTCTACGACTACGAAATTGAAAGACTAAGCAGTTTCCACTGTGGACACCAAAACATAGAATATTTAATAGTCGATGCGCGTATTAAAAATTCCTGCCTTCAGGAAATAATAAATTTAAAAAAATAATTACATACTTCTTATACTTCTCATGATCAAAATAAATCGGATATAATCAGTGGTTATGTATATTTATTTACCTTACGATGTCTTCACCATGTCCTATCTCGTTCGGAACCTACCTACATATAGAAAAATACAAATTAGTAAGAATAATAATTGAATAATATAATAATACATGCCTTTATCTCCTTTCCCTAAAGCGGTTCGTCTCCATAGTACCATCACTCGCACGCGAAAACCAGAGCCTACTAACTGCTCTTCTGGGCTCTGACGCCCCCAGAAAATCCCCGAATACAGTTACAAGCCTTAACACTTGTAATATCCGAGCTATTTTAGAAATAACAAAGATATTGACAAGATACTCGTCGAGATCTCGGCTCTGGTTTGACGAAACCGATCGTTCTCTCTACGATAGAGGGAACTAGATATGTTCAAATATAAGTAACTAGTGTCTGTTATATATAGGTAGTTATACTCCGTCTCCAGGTGCACTTTGTCGTCCATGGTATGAATGTCAAAACTACTACACGCTTGAATATCTGTTTCTTTCCCTAATAGTTCGTCCCTTGGCTTAATCTGAAAAAATATTGCAGTGTCAAAAGATTTGATTTTATCCAAATTATAACTCATTGCCAATTGACAGGATTTTCTCAAATATTAATATTAATAGACCAGAAAAAATTTCGAGACCCTAAGTAATAAGTATAAAAATAAATGTACAGGGTTATCCAACGAAAAGGCCCACCCTTATATTTTCTTTATTTTTCGAGTTAGGAAAAAATGTTTCAAATAAAAGTAGTAGTGAATCAAATGAACTTATTTAAAACCCCTGCAAAGAATATACAGGGTGTTCCATAAAAGCGGTACAAACTTAACTTACATTTTTTTAAATGGAACACCCTATATTTTTTTACATTTTTCAAATCTGTGTTTTTTCGTGATTTCAAACATATATATATGTTGTATCTTATCTTTTACTGTTTTATATTTATTGCAAATTTCGTGAACAATATTATTTACACCACCAGCATCTGCATGCGTATCAATCAGTTAGCCATGGATGAAAAACAATTAATTTGACACTTATGCCTTACAGAATAATTGAATAAATTCAAAAAGCAAACTTTTCATCCATGGCTAACCTGATTGATACGCATGCAGATGCTGGTGGTATAAATAATATTGTTCACGAAATTTGCAATAAATAAAAAACAGTAAAAGATAAAATACAACATATATATATATATATATATATATTTGAAATCACAAAAAAATACAGATTTGAAAAATGTAAAAAATATAGGGTGTTCCATTTAAAAAAATGTAAGTTAGGTTTGTCCCGCTTTTATGGAACACCCTGTATATTCTTTGCAGGGGTTTTAAATGAGTTCATTTGATTCACTACAACTTTTATTTGAAACATTTTTTCCTAACTCGAAAAATAAAGAAAATATAAGGGTGGGCCTTTTCGTTGGATAACCCTGTAAAGAAAAAAAAGAAATTATTTTTTCAATTAGACTAATAATGCATTAAAAAATATATTTATACATGCAATTTTGTGTCCTAAAGAGCCCTTAAACGCTAATAATAGTATTTTATTTCACAAGCATATAATGGACTATATTATTCACGGGGGTGAAAGTTTACGGCACGAGCTGAAGGCGAGTGTCGTAAATCACCCGAGCGAATAATAGCCATTATATTCGAGTAGAATACCCTATTTTATCCACGACTATTAAATATTTTTGCCTAAATTTTTTACTGAAGAAATCTCGGAAGAAATTTATAAATATTATTTATTTTTAACATTTTTATGAGCATGTGTCAAAAGAACGGCCTGTCATAAATTAAATTTAAACGTCAACGTTGTTCACAATAATTAATTTCGTGCTTTGACTCACATGTCATGGCCACTTTAATGAAATTTTTAACATATATCCGATACGTTGTCATAGAACCTGTGTTCATTATTCACTGCAGTGAAAAATGAAATCATTATTCACTTCAGGGAATAATGGATGGCCTCGTGCATAGTGTATTTTTGTTAGAAATTTCATTAAAGTGACCATGACATTAATTGTAAACAACGGTTAAATTGAATTTATGACAGACCGTTCTTTTGACACATAACGGCCTGCTCATAAAAAATATTAAAAATAAATAGTACTTATAAATTTCTTCAGTAAAAGATTTAATCAAAATTATTTAATAGTCGTGGATAAAATAGGGTATCCTACTCGCATATATATTGGCTATTATTCACTCGGGTGATTTACGATACTCGCCTTCGGCTCGCGCCGTAAACTTTCACCCCCGTGAATAAAACAGGCCTTTATATGATTGTGGAATAAACTACATACTATTATATGTAAGTATATGATAAGAAAAGTTTAAATACCTAAGTAATAATAAAACAATACATTTTTAACAAATCTAAACTTGTTTGAACCGCATACATTTGGAAAATAGCGAAAAAGGAGCAAAAATCACACAATGCACTTTTTTGCATTAAAAGTGCATACAGGGTGATTCATAAGAAATGGGTAATATTTTACCTGCACATTCGAGTGCACATTCTATAACGGAAAATATTATTTTTTTGCTTAATAACTGGGGGTCAAATATTAATACTTGCCGAGATACAGGGTGTTAAAGTTATAAAAATAATTCAGTAATGTTGTTATATTTCAGTTATTTTTTGACACATAAACATAAAAGTCGGTACAATTAGGTTTTGTGACGTGAGAAAATCGAATATGCTATAATTTTTGGTGTATCGCATAGAGGACGCTACGTAAGCTATCTTGATTTAACGTCATATCCGTCATAACATTTTTGTACTTCGTTAATTTATAATCTCATTGCAAATTTTTGATTCAACCATTATTTTTAAACAAAAAAGGGATACACCTGTTTTATCTTCATAAAATGCACCCCTATCGAGATACTTATCTACATTTTAGGAAATTCTGCGCACCCATAATTTTAAACAAACATCCTGATTAATTAAAGGGTAAGTGCTAAAAATGTTTAACAAAGTGTATTATGAAAATAAGTGAAACATACTAGATATACAAATTAGGTGTAAAAAATAGGTAACTGAACTATAACATTACTTAATTATTTTTATAACATCACCACCCTGTATATGTTTACAGTTTACAGTCCAAGGTGAAGGAAGTTCGAGGAAGACTGGCAAAGTTAGAGGAGATTTGAGGGAAGTCTGGGGAAGTTTTAAGAGATTTAGAAATAGGAACCAATAAAAAAGAAAAGAAATATAATGAAAAATAGTAAATATTTACCTATAAACCCTTTCTCTCTTTAACACTATTGGCCATAAAACATTTATGATAACCATAAGTAGAGTAGTAATGGCGGAGCTGGGTCTCCCCCCACCCTTTTTTTTTTGTGGTGGGGGGTAACTAGGGTAATTCGAGTAATGTAGGTAATTAGACTGATGTAATTGCAATAGAGGTAATTAGAGTATTGCAGGTAATTAGCCTGATGTAGTTGCAATAGAGGTAAGTAGAGTAATGTGCAGTAATTAGACTGATGTAATTGCAATAGAGGTAATTGGAGTGGTGCAATGCAATTGTAGTTGTAATTAGTGTATGTACCAATATGTGTATGAGTACTCCAAGTAGTGGTGGTGGGGTAGCTCAGCTAGACTGCTATAAAGAAGATGTAGTCGCAACACAAAATCATTTCTATCGTGTTCTATCGTGAACCATCTACAGCTAACAAATCAGCCTAGTGCAGTCAGTGACTTCAGTTATTTCAAGTGAGCAATATCTTATATTACTCTTTATAATTCTTTCATTATATTCATTTTAAATATGGCAATTTCCGAAGTTGACTTATTAGCACTTAATGAGCTAATAAATCAAGATATGCAGGTTTTAGAGCAAAGATCCATTTCAGCGTTAATTTTAAATAAACCTTATATCATAAAAAAAATATCTTTGGTTAATACAAGATTTGGAAAATCAATCATAGTAACTTTGTTTGAGGAAAGTTCAATTACGACTTTTAAATCATTTTTACCGAAACGGTTTGTGGAAATTATATGTGAGAACACTATCGATAAAATAAATTCGTCAAATGGTAAAGTTACATTGACATATTTAGGACAAAGTTCTCCAGCTTATCCTGGAGCAAAATCTAGTCCATTAATAAGTTTCGGTGTTTAATTCTCAAACAAAAATAATCGTAAAGTATTTAAGTTAGCTAAGTTTAAGTATTAAGTAGAAATGGAATATTGTGGAAGAATGCTAGGAGTATTATAGAATAGTATCACTTGTTAGCCTATAAAGATTCTGATATATCTAAATTGACATTTGTACAACATATTTTTACTTCGTGTACACCAATAGCTCAAACGTAAGTCCATTTAGTGCTGTTTTTTATGTATTTTTTTACATTTCATTTTTTATTTGTAGGTACGCAGCAAAGATGTGGATGCAATATTCAACCCAAACATGGACCCCTGCAGAAGACATTAAATCTGCCATTGAGAGATTGTCTTGTAAACTAGATGACTTAATAAGGGATGCATTGGTTTCATTAAATTATGATATGAATATCTGCTTCGACGCTGAAGAAGTTCGACGGGTTAAAGAAGCTTCTAAAGCGTATAGCATTGGTGTAAATCTATGTGGTAGATATTCCCGTGGCTTCTTAAATTTGGATGAGTTTTGTGAGCATATGGACAGAGTGGAACTAAAACATTTTCTATACGAGATAATGGAGTACCTACCTAAGAATATTATTGAAAAATATCAACTCGACCAGTCTGATGTAGAAGATAACAATGTAGATACATAAATAATATTCATCTTCTATTGTCATATTTATTACACCAAATATTGTATGTATCTGTAGTAAACAATATTCTGTATTTTATATTATATTATAAAACTGAATAAATAAAATACACATTAAAAGATTACATTCATTTTATTTCATATTTCTTATTACACAACAAAAAATACAATCATAGTATAATTAGAACAGTTTTTATTTTAATTTTATATTTAATTCTACAATTACATTCTGAGAAAATAAACAGTTGCAAGTACATCATGATTATTGTTGATAAAATTATCCAGATATCTTGATAGAAATAGGTTGCACTACTTAATTCCACAATAATAAATATTTTCTTTTTTTACTTGACATCGAGAAAACCATTCTGAACCGAGCCATCTAATGCGTTATAACTTAAATATGTATCATGAAGTATAAGTGCATACACTCGAGTTTGTTCCGGAAATTTCGCTTTTCGTGTTTCAAATTCTATTTTTATGTCGACAGTAGATGATTTCACTGCAACAGGTTGGTGTGAACAATCAATGACAAACAAAGGATTCTTCCTGAATTCCCCAAGATCCATCATGGGTTCGCTCATATCTTTATCATAGTAACTACGTTGGAAGTTCTCATAAGCATAATATGCTGCAGAATCGAGCTTCTTATCGAAATCTAAATTCCAACGTTCATATGGATATACTTCAGAGTTTAGAAATAGTCGAATATTATTTATGTCTGCGTGTTTGAACTGTGTAACATCCTTTGTTCTATCATTGGCCTGATCAGTGCCTTGAAAGCCAAGAAGGATGAAAAGTGGGCTTTCAAGACGGGTGGAGAGTTTAAGAGCCCATATGTCATAGGTAGTATCGCGTAGACAGGGAAGCTCATAAAAATCCCACGCACGGTAGACCATCTTAACTTTGGTATTATTACCACTTTTATTAATTCGATTCAATAATTTTAACTTTTGTCGATCTTCAGGTACAATGTGCCTTATCTTCCACTCAATTTTGCTGATTTCCAACTCTGCATCAACCTCACCGATATAGGAGTCTTTAAATGAGCGTGCAATTATCATAATTAATTCTTGCTTCACATTCAGAATGCCTTTGGTATAATCTTCTGCAAAACCCATAAGGAACTTAAGGGGTAGTTTGCCACTGAACACGTGACTGGCGGTATCTAAAATATCTTGTCTCTTTTCAGTGAGACCCCAACCTGTTGTTATTAATGAGCGTGCATGCGTTTGCCCATACGACACCATAGTTTTCATTGTGGTAGTAATACCAGGTCTTCTGACTACTGCTACTTGTTCACCACCCATTTCCAGTCGTATCTCTTCAAAGAGAAATGCTAGTGCATTATTGGATAAATAACAACGCTTTGTGGTGTCGCTAGGAGTAAATTTTCCCTCTATGTATATATAACTTTCTGAAATGTCGAGTATAACATCTTGAAAATTGATGGGAATACGTATTTCATCAGAGTTTCTGTAATATGGGGATCCATATGGTTTATATGTATGCTCATGTAGGCTAACTAGGGAATGATCTAACACAGGTTCATCAAACACCTCAAGTTTGTCACTAGTTGCAGTAGCCACCATTATTATGACCAATTTTTCGCAGTTTTAATCCAATAGATTTTAAAAAGGCTTGATCCTCAGCTGACAATCTATGTCTTAACTGTTTAAGGTATAGACTTTGAATGAATTGCTTTCCACATCTCCCTTTCTTTTTATCCATACTGTTGTTCGCTACAGTATCATACTGATGGTGATGTACTTGCTGTCGCTGTTTATATCTAAAACCCATTTGGTTGGTGATATCCGACTTTCTTCAATTCTAGCCTTACAATAATTTTCTCACCTCGAAAATCGATCAAATCACCGTTGTCGTCCAGTATGCGTAGTGTGATGTTGTCTATTAACTGACACCCTTTAGGTCTAACAGGTAAATATATGATATTTTTGGGTTCTCTAGTAAGTTTGTAGCCAGGCTCAACGTCTATGTCAAATTCAAAGAGAGTGTGTGACTCTTCTGCATTCAGATAAGCTCCAGAAATAATATTGCAATCTACGCGTATCATCCTTACTTTCATAATATCAACAGGCTGTGTTGATTCGTAATTTTTATTTGGTTGTAAATATATTTGTCCAAATCCCAACAGACTTCCTATTGAATTTGGTTGTCTAAAATCTACTTCATACTTTGACAAAATCTCGCACTTTAAGGTATTGTTGTTTGCCCTTAAAGTGAATATTTGCGTGTAATCCTTTCCATCAATATTCATAGCTTTCAACATTGCAGCATAGATTTCATCAATTTCATAAGCCCCCAGAGGTATGTGAACAGTAGTGAATGTATCTTTAGCACTAACCCTATATTGGAAGATGTTATTTGTTTCATCCACATTGTATATGGAGTTGTAAGAGTAGAATCCAATTAAACCTAACCCATGACGACTGCTCCTATCCAGTTCAATGGGTGGATCAAAGTTGACACTTAGCTCACTTAAGCGGCTCGTTAGTGTGAACGTGTACGACATGACTGATATAATTAAATTGTGTTACCCAATTTATTGTGGATTACAGCAATAATGGTATAATTTCCTCTTCTTAGAAGTTGATGGTAATATATTTACATTGTTATTGGATGCCACATTTACATCGTTTACCTTACAATAGCAGCAAAACATTTTTCTAGGTGTTGGACTATCATTTACGTCAACATTGCTTTCATAATCATTAAGGTAATGTTCTGTACAATATTGATATTTTAATATATCGACATCGTTCTGAAGATGTGTAGGTAGCTTATCCCATACTAATGCAATTTCATGTGAAGCCAACCCAATCATCACCTCTTTGGGCATATCTGCTAGTTGTTGTTTGCTCATCTTCAACAGACTACGCAAACGGGAGAATGCAATTAGTGAGTGACCCATTCGCTTGATACCTTCTCGATCTATTGCTGGGGTCATAGATTTCAGTTCCATGGCGTTTTATATTTGTTTCGTAGAGAGAAACTTTAAACACAAATGTCCACACAACACTGTGTTAAAATTCTGTACACGTTTGTAGTTATAGAATATTTGGTTGGCCCTCCTTGAATCGTTATTGAAATATGTAACTAATTCTATAGGTGGGGGTAAGTCGCCAAAACTATCAAAATAATTTACTAAACTACCTCGTTTTTTATATGCCACCCAATGTGTCCCAGGACCATATATACTATCCAAATTGATTATTGCGGATTCATTGTAATGTGGCCCATGTCTTGGTAGTGAGTCACGCATAAATACACCTCGAAAGTATGCTACCTTCATTTTATTAGCATAATATTTAAGATCAATGTCGGTAAGAGGTCTCCGAGGTAGGGAGTCTATTAGTTTTTTGAATTCTGTTTTAGATAAAGACCCATCCCCTTTCGGTATGGCTTCATATACATCCCCTTACCACTTTTCATAGCTATTGCTTCCATACTTCTGTTGTGCGGATTTGCTTCAGCTAATTCTTCTCTACCCTTTTTCACATCATTTACAGCTTTAGCAATACCAGCAGCCGTACCAGCCAAACTACCCAATGCAGATAATCCAGCAAAAATGGGTATTAGAGGTAAAATACCACCAACTTTTGGAATTGGTATAATTCGAGGTGTTTGAATATTGCGTTTTCCACCGGCCTGTTTTATATATCGACGTGCAGCTTTTAGAGCAATTTCAACCACCTTCTTTTGGTCTTTTACTTTTTTGCCTCCAGCATTTCGCAGTGTGTCACGCACTTTTCGTACTATCCCAGATCCAAACGCTGTCTTTTTAACATTCTTCTTACCTTTCTTTGTTTTCTTGATGATTCGTTTCCTTATTGGATTGCGAGATATTGTTGAATTACATCCCATACCAAGACGTTGTTTTCCCTTCATTATAGTTGTGACTAACCAAGCAGCTGCCTTTTCTCCACGTCCTGCGTCTTTGGATTTCACCCGTTTCCACGCAGCCTGTTCAAGCTGATAGTCTGCTTTATGGCGGGCTGCTTGATTACTGCTATTTTTGTCGTATGCAATATCGTGTTGCTTACACGCTTTATCGAGCTGATTTATGCCAGAATCACCTCGTGCTAACCTTTTATTTAAATCTGTGCCTGGACCACAAAATTGATAACCTGGCAAATGCAACTCGACGGGGAGCTTATTAATCAGGGAATTAACTAATCCTCCACCGCGCTTCGTACGTTTTTCACGTGTGTATCGTATCGTAGAAACCATTTAAATAAGAGTTGTAAATCACACATCTACTTATATAACATTTAGCCGCGGTACAATGCACATTGTGAAACAGAAACAAACGCTTTCTATAGATAATTTGGATGAAAAAGTTGGGCGTGGGTTAAGTGCTGATAATCGCCATGGACCACTACTACCTTCAACTGTACGTGCCCTCATAATAGGACCCTCGAATTGTGGGAAAACAAATGTCTTAATATCTTTGATCACGCATCGTTTAGGTTTACGTTTTTTAAATATTTACCTATACTCAAAGTCTATAAATCAACCCAAGTATGAGTATCTACGTAATGTATTAGCGCCGATTGAGGGGTTAGGATTTTATACATTTAGTAATGGTACGCAAATAGTGGAACCATCCGAGGCAAAGCCAGAGTCTGTGTTTATATTTGACGATGTAATATGTGAGAAACAAGATGTTATAAGGGGATATTTCAGTATGGGCCGACATAGAAATGTGGATTGTTTTTATCTTGGCCAGACATACTCTCGAATCCCGAAGCAGCTAATAAGAGACAATAGTAATTTAATTGTTGTCTTTAAACAGGACGACATGAATCTGCATCACATCTTTTCCGATCATGTGTCACCTGATGTAACGTTTACAGTATTTCAAAATATGTGTGCAAAGTGCTGGAATGACAAATATGGATTTCTAGTGATTGATAAGGATAGAGAAGTACAAGGTGGGCGATATAGAAAAGGGTTTGATAGCTTCATATATCCATAATGCATTTTATTAAAAACTTCACTTGAATTACATACGTCGTTAGGATTACTTCGTTTACGTATGCGCTAAGATGAAGGTTACCAAAGATAATAAAAAATATAACAATCTTGCACATCCCAGTAGCGAAATAACACTCAAGCGACAGCTGATTGAGGCAACAGATGCTGTGCGGAAGAAGTTTAACTATATCAAGAACAAAGATATGGAGATGCACGTAACACTTGAAAAGATCTACCAACCGATAACTGAACCTTTAAATGTTATATCTTCAGCAGCAGAGAACAAATCTCATATCCAACAATTACATTCAAAACCATCATCATCAAGGGTGTCCACCCAGAGGGCTGTATCATGGGAGAGTGCTTCTGAAGAAGGATCCGATAAGTATGTAGGTGGTGATGATGTTCCACATTATATCCCCATTATGGAAACACCACCATCGTCAATAAGAACAACCCCTGTATCCGAAACTTCTCCAGCTAGTAAACTAGAAAAAAGACATGAGGTTGTAAAAAGACATATACAAAATTTAAAATCTGGTGATTCCAAGTATGATAGTTTATATGGAGTGCGTGTAGATCCCAAGACAGGCAAACTGCTGATGGGCAATGCCGAAATACGTTTTTCCCATGGAAATATTACGCTATGGTATGGCAATAAGAAACTTGGCGTGTATCTAGGTAGTCCTAAATTGTACGATCTAATATTTCTAAAACGCCCAACAATTTTAGATGATAATAGAGAGGGTGTTCTCGATGATGAATGGAGTAAGATATATGGAGAAATACTAAGAAAAACAAAGGCACCTTACAAAAAATTCGATGTAGCGAATGGCTATAACACTACTAAGCGTGGAAAATTTCACAAAATTATCAAACCATTAACATCTTCTACAATTGCGACACGATCGTCAACAAGTGGTCACGGCTTAAAACGTGTACCTACCCACAAATTGTACAGAAATAAAGATAAAGAATATATTTTTTGGAATAAACCCAGCGAACTCGTGGATCGTCTACGTCTACTATGGAGTTCGAAAATAGCGGGAAATAACAACCACGACAATGAAATAATAGAAATAATATCAGAACTTAGGGAAGAAAAAATAGTGTATTAAAGATGAAATAAAACATAGTATCATTATACTTAATAAGTATTATATAGTCTGCAATTTATAAACCGCATCAGATGCAGTCAGAAATGTCTACTGTAAACACTATCGACAAATTTGGACGCAGCAAAAGAATTAGTGCGAGTAAGTTAATAGCCCATCGTGGATTACCTGGCGTGGGTTTTAAACTTACCAGAGATAATCACTATGATATTGAAAATAAGCGTTTAAAAAATTTAGGGGAACCTGTCGATGATCAAGATGGTGCAACATGTAATTACGTTAACAAGCGTCTACAAACAAATGATGAAAATGCTGCCAAAGCTATTTTTGATACAACCGATGTAATTATTGGGGAAATGAAAAAATATGTTGATGTGGGACTTATAAGAAGTGGAGAAGAAAATCGCGCTATTTTCAATAAACAAAATAATGAGATGATGCAGAAAATGAAAATAGAAATGAGGAAATATGTTGATAAAGCAATTTCTGAAGTTAAACGTTCGGCCATAAACAATCGCAATACTTTAATCACTAGAATCTCTAAATTAGAGCATATTGCCACCGAACTCCAACCAAAGAAGGTGCAATCCGGAGGCCTAGCATTTCCACCAGAACTAATGCCTGAAGTTGATATATAGCTGAAGACAATTTTATAATGGAGGTTAGCAGCGAAAAATTACAAGTTGTTAACGAGTTACATAGAAATGCTCGACGAAATTTTCGTAGAAGGCGAACCATAATTAAGGGGTTTGGTGATTTGTGGCAAGCAGACCTAGCTGAAATGCAGCCATACGCTGATAAAAATAGAGGGTATCGTTATATTCTTGTAGTGATTGACTGCTATTCCAAGTACGTATGGACCAAACCTATTAAAAATAAAGCAGCTGTAGAAGTTACCAAGGCTATGCAGACTATTATTCAAGAAGCAAATTATTCACCGAGAAATTTACAGACCGATAATGGTACTGAATTCTATAACAGAAAGTTCTCCGCATTAATGAAGCGGCACGAAATTAATCATTATTCTACGTATAGCACAAAAAAAGCAGCAATTGTTGAGCGAGTAATCCGCACATTAAAAAATTGGTTGTATAAAGAATTCTCAGCTATGGGTAAATATAAATGGCTCGATATCCTACCAAACGTTACAAAAAGTTACAATGACAAAGTCCATCGTACAACTGGCAGAAAGCCCATTGATGTCAAACCAACTACACATTTAAACGTATATAATTATATTAAGATTGCTCTGAAACCGAAATTTCATCTCGGTGATATAGTTCGTATTAGCAAGTATAAAGGTGTATTTGATAAAGGGTTTACACCGAACTTTTCAACAGAACTTTTTAAAATTACCAAAATAAACATAACAAATCCCACAACTTACCTGATAGAAGACTTGTTTGGACACCCAATCAAGGGATGTTTTTATGAAATGGAGCTACTAAAAGCAAAATACCCCGATGTGTATCTAGTTGAAAATGTATTAAAGAAGAAAGGAAATAAAGTGCTGGTAAAGTGGTTGGGGCTATCTGTAGAACACAATTCGTGGGTTGATATAGCTTCTATTGTTTAAAATTGTCATTAACTAGAAAAATATATTAATGTATCATTATATAGTTATGTCGATTGAAATATTTTAATATGTGTCACAAATGAATAATAAAATGAATATACTTTATTAATATTTATTTAATTTATTTCCTTCATTTTAAATTGTAAAAAAATTAAAAATAATCATTTTTTTTTTTTTTTTTTTTTTAACACTTGAAAGATAATAAACATACACATAAATGTTTTAATTCCTTTTTATTTTCCTACAATCTATATTATAAGAATGATACAAATATACATATAACATAAAACATAAAATTAATTAAATATAATTAAAAATTATAATTAAACATTAAACAAACATAAAAAATAATATAAAAAGTACAAACTAGAAAATCTAATATTATTATATGGGTACTGTTCTTTTTCCAGTATTATTGCACACAAAACAACCTTCGATGGCACCGACTGTCACTGTGTCATCGCCACAAGCTTTGCACTTTATGGTAGGTACGTCCCACCACTCAACCGTGTTGTGCAGACTTGCGTGTTGGTGAACAGCCCCCTCTACGACCATGCGAGAATACGATACGTAGCACCTAGTGCACATAAAGTATTTTCCCTGGTCAATGCTGCATACCACAACGAAGGCCGCTGTAGCACACACCTTGTCCATTGTACCAGCCACCATATCTTTTATCTGGAAAGCCATCTCGTGCTGGTCTTCCTCGATGAGGTCCGCAACATCGACTTCTATACCATCGTCCACCATTTCGTCGACTCCATCGTCCACTATACCATTTTCGCCGCCTTCGATGACTTCCTGGATATCGATGTTGGCACCATTGGCATCAACATCAGCAGGTGCTCCAATCTCCACAGCCTCAGCAGGTACCCCCATCTCCGCAGCCTCATGATTAAACAGCATCCAATTATTGGAATCTTCTTGCGCCAACCGTCTTAGAATAGATATAATAGATGGATTTGCCATTTCGATACGTGGTATATAGATAGAAATAGTAAATGCAACTAAGTTTGGTTTAATATTACTCCCATATATATAGTAGTGTGGGGAGGGAGTCACTCTAAAATAATAGAGGGGGTATTCATATCCAATCATAGGATACGTGTTATTATGAATTTTAATTAGTGAAGTTTGACACCTTAACCACTCGGCCAACCTGACTTATTCATTGATTCAGTAAAACACTATACATTAAATGTTTACCCCCTCTCCATCATCAATAATAGAGGTGCCTGTAAAGTAATGTTTGTAGGAGGCGCCACTGCTGGGGGTGGAGATTAGTTTGCTTTATATAACACACAGCAACGCTCTTGTTTGTCAGATTTAAAATTATTAACATCATGGACACTTCTCAAGTAAATTGCGTCTCCTCCAGCACCGACTCAAAATCAACGTCATCGACCTGGTCAATGCCTAGTGAATACGGCCCAGACAGCAGTGATTGGTGGGAACGGTCACCTCCATCGTATTCGATAGACGAAGAGGACCAGGAAGACGAAGAGGACCAGGATGACCAAGCTACCCCAGATAGCATTGACGACAGACCAATATCACCTTCATCTTATTGGATAGGTGAGAATCTAGGCGAGGACCAAGATAACCCCCCGGACAGCAGCACTGATAGGGCAACATCACCATCAGCATGGTCTATGGAAACGGTGTTCTACGATCCAGACGGCCAGCCATCACCTGACCAGAGCCACTGGTCAGATTATCAGCTCTTGATAGAGTGCGATAATGTCTGCGAGGGAACAGATTAGGCATCCATATAAATTAAACATTGTAAATAATTTAATAAATAGTTTTAGTAAATAAATTAATTGTAAGTCATTTAATACATTTATTTACTTAATAAACTCTTAAATATTTATTTAATTTATTTCCTTCATTTTAAATTGTAAAAAAATTAAAAATAATCATTTTTTTTTTGTATAATTTTAAAAGTTTCCTACAAAATAATATGTTATTACAATACTAAAAATATATTTACAGTTTATGGTTATAATATATATTACATACACACATACATATATACAAATAATATAATTTATTTATAATTAAGACACCAACAGTCCCTATTATGGTGAGTCCAACTACTATAAAACACACCAATGCGATCACACAAGATGAGTGCCCCTGACATACATTTTATGCAAATGTTGTTCCAACAATTGTCCTCGTACTTACTACAGTACACGCATCGTTGTCTTAATTGTGGTTGGTCTGCTTTGCAAGCTTCACATACGTCTCGATATATACCAAAATTCGTTCTTTTGAGTATGGTAAGACAATTGCGACATTGTGTTTCATTTGGACAATTGTCTCGAAATTCTTTTTTCTGCACTGGGTTCTGAATTACACACTTTTTGCACAGTCCAGTGCATGGGTTGATAATTTGCTTCCTCCATGCAGTATAGCAATTATGGCAAATTCTTGAATTATTGTAACTATACGGTTGTACTGCTATTATTGGTTTTAATTTCCACTCTCTTGGTAGGACCATTGTATGCACTTCTATTTTAAGACACGATTGTGTTACGTAAGAAGTTTGAATGCGTTCCTCTTGTGGTCACTCTTGGTTTAAATAGCTAATAGTAAACTTGACGCAATAGGAAGGGCGTCACCGTCACGAATTATAGAATATAAAACGGAGGAGGTTTAACATCAAATCAGTTGAGTTCCAACATTTAAAGATGGCTTATAGACGATTCCTCACTGAACTGGCAGAAAATGATATGGGTGCAATGGTGTTACACCGAGATGGTGTAAATCAAGAGCTTCAGGACTTGAATCAAGATGCTGTCCACAGGGGGGATCCCATCATCGTGGAAAATATCAATGTCGACCAAGAGGGTGCCGACTGGGGAGATGGCAACCTGGTTCCCGTCAGTGTAGATGAAGGTCTTGGGGATGATGTGGAAGACGAAGCGGGAGAGTTAGCCTTCTCCGGAAAAATATTAAACAATTATGATGATCGGCGGAGACTATATTGCACGTCAGCGTCTTTTGTCATAATCAGAACCAGGCCGGATGCAACCAAACACTTCCTGTGTGGGCTATGTTATATATCCTATACACGGATAGTGTCCGGACGTCACCAGCATGTAAATATTCACAAAACGACGACGTTGGATGGTGCAATGATAACGAAATGTAAATGTTGCAGCACAAACTTGGTGCAATTGCATCGAATTGAAGTATGTCATACATGTAATAATGTAAATAAAACAATTGCGTGAACGATACAACGTGTTTTACTAAATTTGATTCGTTATAAGTAGTATTTATTAATGTAAATTTATATTTCATTTTATTTTTAAGTTTAATTGTATATATTTTTTAATTAATAAAAATATTTGTGCCACCCTGTATATTACAAGTTGTGAAAATTAGTAAATCATATAAATATTAAAACAAATGAACATATGAATGATTTTATTAAAAAGTATTTTGAAAAAAAAATGGTTATCTTTTATTTATTATTATTTAAATTAAATTAAAATATCTCAAGATATAAACTGATTCAAAATAATACAGTTGTAAATGTATAAAGCCGATAGCTTGGGTTGATTTTATAGCCTAAGGCCATGCGACCCTGCCTGGTAAATACGGATCGATGAGCAGGTAGTTTTTTGTTGAAATTAGGAAATAGACCTAACTCTTGTGGGGCGTTCGAGTAGCCGAGCGGGCAAATACGCGTCGATCTTGAGGTCACTCAGAAGACCACAGGATCGAATCCTCGGACGCCCCCCGGAGAAAGGAGGTGGTGGTTCTCCGGTTTTTTTTTTAAATTTGACCTTTGACCTTTCCTAATTAACCATTAATTTTGATTTTCATGTGTTTAAAATTCGATTTTTTTAATTTTTTTTTTTTTTTTTTTTTTTTTTTTTTTTTTTTTTTTTTATGTTGTTATTAACCTATTAAACTCTTTATTTATTTAAATTAATTAACCTTTACATTATGTGTTTATTCATGTCAAACATGTACTCATAATATGCACAATTAATTAATTACATGTGGTGTATTTATTTTATTAACTAATTAATTTTTTTATCATTTTTTATTCACTTTTTAAAATTTGTTTTAAACTTTTTTATATTTATTTTTAACAATATATTCTTACATAATAATACACAGTAATTTATTTTTTATCATTTTTTGTCTTTTATTTGTATCATTTTTTTGTAATTATTTGTCATTTATTTTTTTGACAAACTTTTTAATTTTTTTTAATATTTTTTTATTAATAATATATTTTAAACCTAATTAACAATCTTATCTGACTAACAATATTCTTAAATAACTTAAAAATCTAACTTAATTAATTTGCCTTTATTTGTATGCTCTTTTAATTATTTTTGTCATTTATTTTTTTTGACAAATTTTTATTTTTTTTGGGGCATTTATTTTTTTAATTATTTTTGTCATTTATTTTTTTTGACAAACATTTTAAATTTTTTTTTTTGCATTTATTTTTTTAATGTTTTTTTATTAATACTATATTTTAAACCTAATTAACAATAATCTTATCTAACTAACAATATTCTTAACTAACTTAAAATCTAACTTAAAATAACTTTCCGCCGCGTGTGCGCAAGTGCTCAGCCACCCATTTGATCCGAAATAAACCTCATCTGCTTTGCAGTTTTGTCGAGAGCCTCCCTTTGTCTCTTTACGTCGGCCTCTAATTTTGCGGCTCTTTCCCGCATATCAGCAGCACGACGCAAGATTTTCGGATGATCCCGACAAAGCCTCAAATTTAAATCATGTGTTCTCTTAAGTTGACCGTATATTTTAAAAAATTGTTTAACAGATGTTTTGGTGTCAACTTGCGAGAACACCTCCGATTCAGAATCAGAGTCCGCTTGTGCTGGGAGCGGATTCTCATTAACAATCGGAGCTACCTCTGGCGGCGGTGGCAACACCGCATTAGAGCAACCCGGTTGTTCTAATGCGTCATTGCGTGGTGGTGGCAACACCGCATTAGAACAGCTTGGCTGTTGTAATGCGCTATTGCCAGGTAGAGGTACAGCCACAAACGACGCAGACGGTTTTACCTGCCCTTTACCTGCCGAAACCTTATTTTTTTTTGGTGAAGCAGGTAGCGGACTTAGAGGGGCAGGTACAACTGTCTGCGCGAAATCCATTATCTCGTCCCATAAAGTCGCGTCACAGTCTATGGATTGTGTTTCTGTACGTCTACCTTTACCTTTTGATGGCGCCGACGACGACTTTGTGTTTTTATTGTTGTTTACATTACTAGGCAAAAAGTCGTCATCGGAGTCATGTGCCACCAGAGACATAGATGATTTGCGCGGATGAGATGCGCGTACATCCTGACACCCTGAAGTAGATGGTGTGACTTTAAATTTTTTGTTTAAAGCCAAACCATGTAATTTCGGGGTATGAACGGCTTTACCTGCATTACTCCTGGATACGGTGACATTGACGGTATTGCCGAGGTCACCATCTTCAAGGTGCAAAACAGGTAAATCTGCGCCAGGATGTATATTGCCGTGCATCTGCTGATGGTGCCCATGATACGCTAGCTGACTACCGCCTTCGTTAGAACACGAAGCGCCCCCAACGTCAGCAGCAATACCATCTTTAACAATAATGTTGTTTAAAACATTAACCCTGCCAGAGGATGGATTTTTTATTGCTGACTTCACAGCACCGCCATTAATGGCGGAACCTGACGCCGTAGATGCGTCAGGTGATGGTTTAAACGTAGCCAAATACGTCATTAAAGTCAAGGGCGGTAAAGTTGGTGGCGGTGTCGACGAGCGCCTTTTACGCCCACCAGCAGATGATACATTTTTAACGGTTCTTACCATTTTGTTCACAAAAACTGAGCAATGAAATTCACGAGAGCACACTTGCACACACTAGCACAGGCGAAGACGGAAAGAATCTTGTAAGCGTCCTCAAACCCAAGCCAAGCTAACTTCCCCCTCCAACGGTAGGGAGTGGGTGACCACTCTCGTCTCTCATTGGTTGGACGACATCACGTGATTTATGCAAGCCAAGCTTTCACCCCACTGTTGATTGTCTTTGTCTTTCCCGCTACAAAGTGACGTCAAACTTTTCTAAATGTCATGCGCACATCGAATAACTGACGCAACAACTTTCTATTTGAAATGACATCACATTCCTGACTGCAGCATAAAACGACATTTTAGTTTTAGCAACGTCACCTACTCTTACATTGTAAAACTGTATCATTACACACACCTCTTCAAGTCACTACCTACATTATTTATAATTTACGATTTAACCTAATCGATATTTAACTTATTTTGGGAGAAAGGTTTACTAATAACAACACTGTGATTTTTATTTAGATATTTTTATTCTATTATTTGAAAGTACTTAAAATTATCACAATAATTTTGTATTATAATGTTACAATTAAATATTGGTGAAATTTTGTAGTTTGAATTTTCCAGTTTAGTAGTTCATGTATTCGAATTTTCGACCTTTACGTTAGAAGATGAAATAAAAATTTTAAATTAATTATTGGCTTAAATCAGCTATTGCTGCAAGTAAAGCGTCCAAGTTTTCATTTTTTTTCTCCATATTATTTATGGCAACTATCAGTCGTTCTATATTTTGTTCTTGTTCGCTCTGAAAAAATGATATGTCACGGTGCCCCCACGGTAATGTTTTAGTAGTATTAGGAATAACAAAACGTTTGTCATCGTGTTGGGACAAGGCCACTTTGTTCTTTATTTCTGTGTAAATGTCATGCAAGCAACTCCGAAACGTATTCATTTTTCTAAATATTAAACCTCCCCGCTCAACGATTTTCTTATAGTCATCTATTGACAGCTGCTTTCTAATAACAGATTTCTTCACACCTTTAGCTTTTTTGAGTTCATTATCCACCGATTGTATATAATAAGCTTTCGCACCCGTACCATAAAAACTAATAATGGGATCAGAGGGGAACTCGTCTTTCATTTTACCTAACACCGACAAGCCCTTATGAATATTAAATTTATTTATTTCTTCGTAGTTAGATGTATCGAATTTGTCTGGATTCTGTATTATGAAATTATAAAAGTTATCTGTAAATGTTTTTATAATCAACGAATCCGTATCTGTATACAGCAAAGAAGCATTATCGCCGAAATGTTTTTTGATAACGTCGTAGAAAAAGTTGTATAATACTGTCTTAGACAACTCCAAGATACAAAAACCAACGTAAATTGGTTTGTTGTAGACTACCTTTAGTTTACCCATATGGATGGCTACAAAATCATCAGTAAATATTGAGCATGATTTAAAGTTAGGGCGTGTTATTAATGCATTTGCACCCATACTCCGCCTAACGCTCTCCCAGTGGGTAACTAATTTTATATCCATTCTATTATCAACATTTTCCATTGTCTTACCGAATACTGCGTTATTTAATAATTTATACTGATCTTTTTCAAATTTATTCTTAGCCTTATTTCTCATATCGGTGTTTAGGTCAATATATTTTTTAAGCCAAGGTGATTGTTTGAATTTAAGTATTCTATGTGTTTTTATAACCATTAACCCGTTATCTAGCGCTTGTTTCAAATTTATATAATGCACAATATATCTCCTCTTATCGTTTAAATTTGGTATCAGTTTTGTCAATTTCGATTTTGATTTTGGTGGAATAATATTTTCTACTAAAAAGGGTAGGTCTGAGTGTAAGTCGTGTAAATCTTGTGGATAATGTATGTCTACTTCGAGAACATACCCATGGGTGCTTTCATCTGAAATGCTCGTAATATCTAAATTCATGATTTCTTCTTCGGACAGCCACACGAATCCACCTGTCGGCAATTGTTGCGACATACTATGCCCATATAGGTTCGTGGCATCTAGATATGTGATGAATGAAGAAGGTTCTTTGGGGTCGTAGTTAGGGAGAAATTTGTTATTCGCAATATGTTTCCTTTCCGTACACTGGCTTACTCCACCACGTATTCCCTTTTTAAAAAAATGGATCATATCAATGTCCGTTAATAATTCCAACTCCACTTTGGTTAGTTTTAACATAGCGTCCCACGAGAGACCCGGACAAGTGTAATACTGAGCAGGATCAAGTTTATATTTTTCCAAACAAATTTTACGAAAATTTTCAAATACGTCACACAAAAGGAGTACGTCTGATTTTAAATAAAGATCTGAGTAATCGCCCAAATTCTGACAATCAAACAAGTTCCACACATCGTTAGCCCTCTGATAATCTTTATCTGTTATATGTTCTTCATTTAGGTTATCGTAAAATTCATCTTTCGAGGGTAACTCTACATTATTTAGTTTCTCTAAACTATCCATAAAACTATATGGAAATACACCCTTTTGCCTCATTAAATTAAATTTTTCCTTATCTGTATAGAAACTTCCCGTAACAAACAATTGGTTATCAGTTAAGTTGCCCCCTAAATTTTGCAACGATGTTGATAAGAACTTAAAACTATCGATGAATCGTAGTTGTATAAATTTCCGTTTTTTCTCCCCTTTCTTATTGACGTAATCATGCATATAAAGGTGTTTCGTGAAAGATATATATTTTTCTTTATTTTGTGCTATAACATCAACTCTGTCCTTATGTGCACAGAGCTGTTTTATAAATAGGTGACTGTCGTAGCCACTCATATTGTGAAATATGATAGGTACAAAATTTGGTAATTTGTAATTTAAGTTACATACAGAGTGTGCGGCACCAAATCTTACTTTACCAGTTATATGACAATGATCTCTAACTTTTACATCCTCTACTTTAAATGGTTTCTCACATATACCGCATACGGTCGCATTCAGGAAGTCTTGTCTTTCTTGTGCTGTGAGTTTAGCCATTGGGACTATATCTTTCATATATCTGTTATAGATTTCCCTTACATCGGCTTCAATACGCGATACAAAAACTTTGGCTACATCAGATCCTCGATAGAGTTCAAATTTTGATAAAGAATTGTCAAAAGAACATTTTATGAAATATGCGAAGGAGTAAGGTTCGTGTATAAAAGTTTTATTTGTATAAGAACGTTCGGGGTTCGGTTCACAAGTATGAATAGGTTTCAGAATTGATTCAAAGTCTGCATACACTACAAATGGTACTTGCATTTGTCTTTCAAAGTTTTCAAATTTTAATATATTTTCAGGTACTTGTTTACCATATTTATCAATCCGAAATTGTGTCGATGGTGTTGTTGTATAAACATGATTACAGTCATTTCTCTGATGCTGGAATAACTGACGCTCATTATTAAAATATAGTAAGCAACCATCACAAAAGTACTTTTTATGATCATGAGCTGAAATTTGAGCGGAAACTAGCTTAGACAAGTTTTTTATCCAACAATAGTGATTATTAGCGCAATCTTTCTTACAGTGATGATTTACACCACATTCACCGGAAAGTAGTAACAAATTTACATGCATAAATAGTTTTTTTTCAGAATAACGTAAAGGCCCAACAACTTCATACTTTATTCTATTATTCTCAAATTTTTCTTCTAACCCGTACACGTTAATTGAAATATTATTCATCTCCTCAAATTTTGAAATATCCCGCAATTTTACTGGAAAATTCATACCTGATAAATTTAAAACTCTTGAAAAATGTGGATATGATGAGGTCTCAGATGTGCAGCCATTTGCAGGATACAACGCTGAAGTTACAGCCCAAGCAAAACAATACTGATCCTGGTTTTTTACATTTACCACTGCCTTCTTGTTTTCTATGGATTTTGGCAACTTGACATATGATGAACCACCCAGAGGACTATATTTATTCACATTGATTTCAACAAAAGCAATTCGTTCGAGGGCCCATCCTAAAATTAAATTATAATTAGTCATTTTCTTTCCACCTTAATGTATGTTTAAATACCTGAATCACGTTCCAGGAACTCCGTAGTTTGTGTAATCATAGCATCCACAAAGGTGTCCAAAGTATTGTTCAAATCCATAGCTTGATCCAAGATTTTGTTGGAAGTGTTAAATGATTTCATTTCAGATAGTTCCTGTGTCTGTAATACGTACGTAGCAAACGTTTCCATATTTACTTTTACTGTATTATGAATACGTAACACTTCCTCGAAGAGATTTAATATTTTTGATCTAATTTCATTGAAGAACATTACATAGTCTTGGTGATTATTTTCGCTATATACTCGATAGGTTACAATCCTGTATTTGAAAGCGCTCTGCACAATTTCTACACCTTCTATAAACGGAACACATGAATTTGTCCTATGCTGCAATGTCCTTCTATGGGAATTCATTTGGGTTGTGCTTAGAGTCACATTACAGCAATTACAAGTTTCCATATTTGTAGATGTTGAAGGATTACATTCCAGTTTAGGATATTTTGCTTGCGGACCACTATCATGTATCTTCTTACAAGATTGCCTCTGATGTCTTCGCAAATTGTCACCACGTGTAAAACTTACACCACAAGAAGTACAAATATACATTTTATGTCTTTACTCTGGGAGACTAGCACCACAAATGGCTGTGTGCTCCTCATCCTCATTTATATACACGGAGTGAAGCTGCCCCACCACCTCTACTTGAAATACTCATACACATATCAGTACATACACTAATTACAACTACAATTGCATTGCACCACTCCAATTACCTCTATTGCAATTACATCAGTCTAATTACTGCACATTACTCTACTTACCTCTATTGCAACTACATCAGGCTAATTACCTGCAATACTCTAATTACCTCTATTGCAATTACATCAGTCTAATTACCTACATTACTCGAATTACCCTAGTTACCCCCCACCACAAAAAAAAAGGGTGGGGGGAGACCCAGCTCCGCCATTACTACTCTACTACCATAACCTAATAACTACCGGGTATTTTGTATTGTAATATGTACACATTTGTTAACAACTCTAAGAAAAACGTTGGTATACTGACTGGAAATTGTTAGCAAACCAATGATCAAAATAAATAGGCCCTGGGCCCTGAATTTTCATTTTTTCATTTGCATGGGCAACTTGACGTCGTTTTTTTGAGGGTTCGTTACGATGTTCGTTAATTATAGTTATTTATAATTCAATTAATATAAAAACTGATGATAGCTCAACATTTTTATTGACAACACATTCCTAGTCTAATTATATTGCTTATACCTAGGTAGGTACCTTCTTCTTGAGATGTGTTACCAGGTATTTAGAGAAATTATTTTATTTTCATATTTCCTTCCAGCAAAATAACCAGCTGGAACTAGTACTTAATAACAGAAAAAGTTAATATATATTTATTTACCATTACTCTCCTCCTTTCTCTGAGACAAATGATCTAAAGTTTCCATATTATTCATACCATATCCATGTCACTTAACACTTCAATTTTTAATTACGAGAAAAGAACACACACACACAAATTAACGGTAAACAATGTAAACTGTAGGTAACTGTTTTATATTGAGAATAGTTTTAATCACCAAACACTGTTAAACAAGCCTTATTTTTATCTGTTAAGATTTTTTGTCGTAGTAGAAACTAATAAGATAAGCCATTTTACATTTTACACAGACGTAGCGATTTCACACGTAAACTGTACAAAAGTGTCACTCACATGTTGCTTGTTTTTTGTTTTGCAGAAATGCCTACATTCGATTGTTGCCAACCGTGCTATAATTTTTATTCTATTGGTACCTACACCTATCTGATATCCGATTATTAAAACATGGATAGTAGGTTAATTCAATTTTAATCCGTGAAAATATATTAGGAAATATTATACTAATTTAGGCAAATTGTAATAGCTATTAACATATCAAGGAATGTTATGACTATCATAACTGCCGCAGATGTCGGTTTGAAATCCGAGCTCGTAGAGCGAGGATTTTAAGACATCTAAGGCTGTTATGATTCATAACATCCGTGATTTGTTCAATAGTTTATCGGTTTCAGAAAATAAAGACATTATTAATAAATATTACCTTTTGATATTCCCTTATTATTAACGTTTTCATTTCATTAATTGGTCAAGTCTGTATGGGTTGATTTGTCGCCATGGTTACAGTTATATTTTGTTTGTTTTTATTTGTTACCTATTTTCATACTACATAAATGTTTACATTTTTAATGTCACAACGGCTACATAAAAATGGACCTTGGGGATTGCCTGAAAATACATTTCAGTTGGATTTCAGTATTTAATTATTATTGTTTGGAGTTTTCTGTCTGTATGTATTAATAAATAGCCCTATAGTTTCATTATTTATTATTTCATCTGTTGACAGTTATTGACAGATCGGTATCTGTAATATTACCGTACAAGAAATAAATATAACTGTACAACTTTAGTTATGACTTATTTACCAGCCTACTTTTGCATATGTAAACAAAGGATTAATATCCTGAAACCGATAAAACTTTTTTAAACGTCATAATATATTCTGGTAGGCGTTTTACATGAAGAGTAGTTCTATTGTTCTTGTTTAATGTTCTGTGGTTCGTTCGTAGTCCTCGTTCTTATTAGGTTTGTTCATTTGTGTTGATTAAGTAGCTATCAACTTGGGGGCTAGTAAAAACATGACAGTAATACATTTTTTATAAGTAAAAGTTAGATAATTTTACTTAAAGATGTTAGAAATGACACAAATGAAGAATAACCGAATGTTTTATAACTTTATTATACCAATTTAAAGGGCAAGATTTTTAGTATGCCTATCGATGTATGTAGCATGTAAGTACCTAACAACATGTAATTCTTCACTACTATGGGTCTAACTTCTACTTCTTGTTGTGATTGTAACCTTCTCTGAAACTTCAAGAAAGACACGAACAAGAATCGTTGAGCCACACATGACCAAGATGATCGAATCGTCAAGAATTTAAATTAGTCTACACGGAGGAGAACCCCGAGGCTCACAATTCACAAATCATCAGCTCCGCGAAATAACTGAAGGATCAAAACGGTGACTTGACTTTTGAAAACCGAATCTAATTTTCTTTCTTCTCTTATTACTACATTCTTGATTATTTTGAAGTCACAGATAATCTAATAGTTATTTGTGTAACTAGTGCAAAAAGTGTATATTTGTTGCATGAGGCAGGAAGTTTGCAGAACGAGCGAAGCGAGTGCTGCAATCATGCCGAGTGCAACACTTTTTGCAGTTGATTTTTGTTCACTACGGAGTCAAATCGTGGTACGTCGAATTCCGATGCGAGACAGTTAATCCAGCTTGTCATCTAAGCTTTTAACAGGACGGCGTCAAATTATATAATTCCTTCTTCCTTCACATTTGAGGTGTTCACATTGTCCGCATTACGATGGACCGGAATGACTGAATTATGTGCTACAAATGAGGAGGAAAAAATAAATGTGTTCATTGTTCTTGTTTATATTAGAAATAATTATATTACACCATTGATGACTATTTTCTCAAATTTCTCCTAATTGTACTCGCCACAGCACAGTGAAAACATAAACAAACATTGTTTTGTGGAACGCAGAAAATAGTGATCTGATCACTGATCACAGAGTGTATCATCCGTCTATTTGTTTTATGTCATGTCTATGCTATCAACCAAAGATCTCTGCGATCAACAAATATCACGTGACACATCGGTCCAATTAGCGCTTATTAATTCTCCCTCTCCACTACAATAAACTACCAGACAAATAACTGTCAACCGCAACCGTATTGTTGACATTGTTGTCCATTTGAAGCCAAAAATTTTAAGTATTCAATAAAATAAAGGTGTTTTCTTACATCTTTAGATGTGAATTTAATTGCTACAAGTTATTATTAATAAAATGAGTGGCTTCTAGTTTTGTGATTAGATTTCTTAAAAACTTTTAAATTATGTGAGTAGTGTGAGTGAGTACCTACCGATGTTGGCAGGCGAAAAGCAGAAAGAAGGTAATTTAACTAGTTATATTTTCTATTATTACTAATTAGAACGAATTGAACATACTGAAAATGAAGGAATTTACACAAAAATGAAAATGTAGATGTTCCTATCTTCCCATCTAAGAGGTACGATATAGGTACCTATATGTATAGGCACCAGCCATTGATTAGTTGACTGCTTTTTTCAACTATTACCTATAAATAATAATATAATAATTAGGTAACTACTGTTACTCTTAATAATATATCTATGCATTATTAAAACCTGTGTAAAATACCTGTTTGAGGTTAGGTATTAAAACGATACTGTGAAGTTAGCAACGGTTTTTTCCCTGTCACCACAGGGTGAAAAAAAAAATAAAGGCACCCCCTTATTACGGTTTATCGAGGCTTCTCGCCTTATGGGGGTTGTAAGGTGATGTACGGACGATCACGATTCCATCAAATTTTTAACCGACAAGCCAGACTTAGAAAATAATTATTTTATTTATTTTTGAGGTGAAAGAATATAAATCTCGTTATACAGGGTGTTAAGAAAAAGTAGGTCAAGCCGTTAACCACAGATTCTTTAAGGGATGAAAATAATACGGCTTTTGTAGTGTGATTTTTTATTTTGGCACTAGTTTCCCTTAATTAGAATTTTAATTTTGAAAATTATTTTTATTAATACTTAATTTTATTTTTAAGATTTTTACCTGAAATTTTGCACATACTTTTATTTTATGCAGATACACTTTTTGTGTAATTTTGGTAAAAAAAAGTCAAAGCGCAAACGGGGAAGGGGGGTTATTATACCCATTAAGGGAGATATGGGGGTGTCAATTTTAAAAGACTTACCCTGTACGTTGGAAAAATGGCCTCAATTTATCCTCCTACGCATTCATTTTTCCGCAGCAGGATTTATTTGTATTTTACGGTCAACGAAGTCATTACATTTAAGGAGCCTTTTAATTTTTTATGCCTCTTAAACAATTTTATTATACATTGATGGTAACCTAAGTACTTCATAACGTAATACCCGCAAAATGAAAACAATGCGCGTTGCTATTTATCTTTAAAATTAATCCTGCGAAACAGGACGAGCTTGAATGTGAAATTTAATGCCTAAAGGAAGAATAATGAACCGTTTTTATTCTTATGTCTACGGCTCATTCATCTCGGTTAGCTTGCCACATTTGTTATATGGAAATTTATATAAGACCGTCACATTTTCTTGAATTATATGTGTAGCTCGACTTGGACGTCAAGTGCAATAAATTTCCCCATTTCAGCTTACGGAAGTGTTTGTTTTTATGAGGAGTATGAGAGTTGACGTTGAATATCAACCGTGAGGCGAACAAAGGGAAGTTTAAGAGAACGGTTTACTTGGGTCGGGATTTTCGCGCTCCACTGAGGAAATAAGTATGAAATTCTCGTTACCTCCGTGTTACACGGATTTTTAAAATATCAGACGCGGGGATTACGTCCGGAAATTTTTAACGCAAAATATTATTTTAAGGAAATTTCCAGTATGGTTGGTTTGTGTCAGCAGATGAGCAAAACAGCTCAATTTCAGGCTAAGAGCGCTGAAAAATAGCCTTCGATTAATTTTAAATTTGTTCAGTCGCGGATTCCATGGTCTGTTGGAAATAAAAAATAAATGCCATTTTCTGGGCCATTTACTGTTCGATTTTAAATTGGAAGAGCTATTGGAAAGAGAAGTTACAACTTCATGAGGAAAAATTGGTCAAGATATGGCCACATACTTGTAATTAAAATTTATTTTAAAAACCGTATAAAAAGTGGGAGCAAATATTTTCTGCGACATCCGATGTATCTCTGGGAAAATATAGCTCACGAGATAAATCACATCATTTTTACATTGGTTGTGCCTTCCAGTAGGCATTTTTTATATCATCAGATATATCCTGCAGATGGTTGTGAAAGCGTAGAATGAAGGATAAGCCACTTATTTCGCCGTATCTTCTATTCACAGAAATCGCATTAATGCTGTGGGGTGAGGCGGGTCGCAGAAAATTGCTCTTGACTCGTACGAAAATATATATCATAAGAAAAAATTTGCAAAAAAACTGGAAGATAATTATAAAATGAAGGAAAAGTTACAGTTTAGCGACGTCAAATACTTAATATGAAGACGTAATAATAGTAATAATATTAAATTCTTTGTTCACTACCGGAAAGTAATTTTAAACAATGTAGATCTATATAAATGAACAAACTTATCTCACAGAAGATGAACCTTGAAAATGATAAAAAAAATGGCGTCGTAGAATCCATGGCCAACCAAATTTTGTTGATTTATGTAAAAATTTAGAGGGCATACTCAAAATAATACAGGGTGTTAAGAAACAGTAGGTCATGCCTTTAACCACAGATTCTTTGGGCGAAAATAATGTGACTTTTATAATGTGATTTTTTATTTTGGAGCGTAGTTTTTTTTATACAGGGTGTTAAAGTTTACATTTTGAAAATTATTTTTATTAATAATTCTGTTACTGTTTAAGATTTTTACCCGAATTTTTGCACAGACTTTCATCTTATACAGATACACTTTTTGTGTAATTTTGGTCAAAAAAGTCAAAGCGCAAACGGGAAAAAGGGTGGTTGTGTTACTCATTAACCCCCCCAACTTTTTCATGCGTACGCCCATGGTCTCTAGATATTTATTTTTAGATTAATCACTTATTTTCCCTATTTTTTTTACTCCTACAAATTTTTGATTTAGGACTTGATTAGCGAGAT
Source organism: Rhagium mordax (assembly GCA_963680705.1). NCBI lineage: Eukaryota > Metazoa > Arthropoda > Insecta > Coleoptera > Cerambycidae > Rhagium > Rhagium mordax. Next base: position 88,859,864 of record OY796658.1, read on the forward strand.
ATTCCAGTAAATTCAGAATCATTTTCATTATTTCAGTTTCGGAATTTATTGTTTTTATTATTGTTGTTAGTAGTAATCCTGGGTTTTCTTTAAATCGACTACTTTTAGACAAAAAATGCTAGAGACTTTTTTTGTTGAGCATAGTCAGAAAAGTTCAATAAAATAAAAATCTTAAAAAAAACAGTGGCGTACACATTTTTGCTTAGGAATCCTAAATTAATACTTAGTTATCTATGCCACTGAGGTAGGTAAAATAAGCAAATAGAAACACTAATTTAATACGTTATACGTATTGTGGTTATTAATTAGTATTGTACCTGATATTTTGTTTTAGTAATAATTGTATTTTCTGTATTTTTGCTGTCTGCTTTATTTACCATATGTACAATAACTGGATTCGCCCGTTGGATAAATTATTCAAAAATTAATAAATAATTTAAGTAAATAATATGAAAAGTTTAATTTTAAACACAGCAATGTTTTATTTTTTATTGTATTTTCTTTAAATTAGTGTTTCTATTTGCTTATTTTACCTACCTCAGTGGCATAGATAACTAAGTATTAATTTAGGTTTCCTAAGCAAAAATGTGTACGCCACTGTTTTTTTTTAAGATTTTTATTTTATTGAACTTTTCTGACTATGCACAACAAAAAAAGTCTCTAGCATTTTTTGTCTAAAAGTAGTCGATTTAAAGAAAACCCAGGATTACTACGAACAACAATAGTAAAAACAATAAATTCCGAAACTGAAATATTGAAAATGAATCTGAATTTACTTAAATATCTCGTTTAATCAAGTCCTAAATCAAAATTTTGTAGGAGTAAGAAAAAATTGGGGAAATAAGTGTTTAATATAAAAATAAATATCAAGAGACCATAGGCGTACGCATGAAAAAGTTGGGGGGGTTAATGGGTAACACAACCCCCCCTTTTTTCCGTTTGCGCATTGACTTTTTTGACCAAAATTACACAAAAAGTGTATCTGTATAAGATGAAAGTCTGTGCAAAAATTCGGGTAAAAATCTTAAACAGTAACAGAATTATAAATAAAAATAATTTTCAAAATGTAAACTTTAACACCCTGTATAAAAAAAACTACGCTCCAAAATAAAAAATCACATTATAAAAGTCACATTATTTTCGCCCAAAGAATCTGTGGTTAAAGGCATGATCTACTTTTTCTTAACACCCTGTATACTTAAAACAAACATACAATTCCACTTTACTAAAAATATAGAGTTACAAGATGTTGAATAACAATTAATTGAGAGTAAGTAACAAAGGTAAGTTCTCCAAAACCTGGTGTACCCATCAGGAAAGCCCTAAAATTAAAAGACAAGGGTTAAAACCGAGGTTAAAACCACCCTTAAATGACTATCCTCGTCTGGTCCAGTACACAGTGTTGCTGGTCGCGATATAGGTATTTTACAGCGGTGCGCAGGCGAAAGTCAAAAAGTAATATGATGTTCTAAAATAAACGTGCTAAATTAAAGACAATAAAAGTTAAAAGAATAATTACAATACACTCCAAATTTATTTGAGCTCCAACGTGAGGCAGAATCACAACATTTAATTGGCGCCCAACAAAGGGCAGAATCAGTACATTACATTACAATACACACGCACGCATATGGGTTTCTTCTATTAAATATAAATATTTTTACAGTTATAGTAATGTAGAAAAACCTTGCTTGAAAATATGCCTCAACAAAACAATTTTTTTTATGGTTTTGGGTTTTCCATTCAGCCACGAAAACCAACAAAACAAATAACGATCACTGCTAAATAATATTTATGCGATTATTTGAAATAACACAGTTAATTCTAAGTAAATCGACAATTGAACAGCTGACACTAGACTGAACCGTTGATTCAAATAATTGTCTTTCACTCGACTGAATCGAATTGGGTTAATAGGTTATAGTGGAGGAAAATTAGTCAAAATAATTAATGAGAAGTGCATAACAGTGCATTTTTTTATGCATTTCGAGTGCATCGCTACACTATTTTTTTAAATATCTCCGGCTCTATTGGTTGTAGAAAAATTAAAAAAAAAAACGACAGTATTCGTAAACGAATAGCCTATCAAACTGTTGGGGTATAGTTACATTAAAAGTACCTACATCATAACCTAAAAAAATCCAAGTTGCTCAGTTAATTTTTTTTTAGTAATAATGCAATAAGTGGAGTAAAAATCTTCTGATCTTTACGAAAATTGGAGAAAATATGTATTTTCGTGCTATAAAAACGTGATTAAATTAAAAAATATATACAGGGTGGTCCAGTTTATAAAAGCAGGACTTTACCAGGACCTAGTTCAGCGTAAAATAAAGACATTTTGTCCTATAAACTATGGTCGAATTCTGCTTCGTTTAAGATCTACAGGGTGTTAAAGATGGAATTTTTTTTAGAATAATTGGTCATAACTCTATACTAACAAAAGATAACTCTTTGAAATTAGCATAGAGAGGTTGTTTTACATTTTTTATCGGATAGTGGTTGCAAATTTTTTATTAAGAATACAGGGGCGTGCGTACGGGCTAGTCAAAAATTATTTTAATTGAAAATAAAGGTACGCCACTGTTTTTTCACAAAATCGATGTGCTTGTGTTATTCCCTGTACCATTTATCGACTTTTTTGTATCTCTTAATATGTCAATTAATGCATACTTTTCGAGTAATTCAACTTCAAATACGGAATAAACTAGCACCAAATGCTGATTTAATTCAATTATAAGACGCTCTCGAATATGCGTTCAGCAAAATGGTTCTCATTTCGAACATTTATTAAATTAATTTATTTGTGGTCCATTTGTAGTTCTTATTGTTAAAAAAATTGTTGTTATTAAAATGATTTTATTACTAAGTCAGCATTTGGTGCTAGTTTTTTCCGTCTTTGAAGTTGAATTACTCGAAAACGATGCATTTAATTGACATATTAAGAGATACAAAAACATCGATAAACGGTACAGGGAATAACACAAGCACATCGGTTTTGTGAAAAAACAGTGGCGTACCTTTGTTTTCAATTAAAATAATTTTTGACTAGCCCGTACGCACGCCCCTGTATTCTTGATAAAAAATTTGCAACCACTATCCGATAAAAAATGTAAAACAACCTCTCTATGCTAATTTCAAAGAGTTATCTTTTGTTAGTATAGAGTTATGACCAATTATTCTAAAAAAAATTCCATCTTTAACACCCTGTAGATCTTAAACGAAGCAGAATTCGACCATAGTTTATAGGACAAAATGTCTTTATTTTACGCTGACCTAGCTCCTGGTAAAATCCTGCTATTATAAACTGGACCACCCTGTATATACTTATATGTATATGCCATTCACATTTTATTTACGTGAGGGGAGGCTATGATATGTTTTTCTTAGGCTGTCTCAGGGTTTTCTACTATTGACAAAATATTGAATTGTCATATTTAATTGATCGTCACTGTCATTTATTTTTTGCTGAATTGCCAAATTTTTTATTGATAACATTGCTGTGCTTCTTTAGGGTCTCACTCTGGCAACTGTGTAGAACCAATTTGAATTTGTGGTTATGTTTTTGACTTTTCAACATAACCTCAGTAATTAAAACAGTCATTCATACCAATTCTGAACAGAATTCAGATTTTCCAAAGCCTACTCTAATGTAAATAAAATGTGAATGGCATATACATATATATATTTAGGGTCGCAATTGAACACTTTCGAAAAAAATTAAAACGCTTGCCATTTAATGCAAAATAGAAACCACAATATAGATATCTGTGCTACTGTGTCAGTTTTTCTTCAGTCTACTTATTGTTTACCACGTAGTGGGCGAACTTGTGAACTTTCGTGAGTTTGGAATAATGAAAGCAAGAGATCTGATGGGGGTCCAATACACAACACTTAGTCATTTCTTGGCCATCCCAGATATGCGTCGTTTGTCCCTGTATCCCAATGAAGGGTGGAAAATTCAAATCTCGGTAACTTGGTAACCCGTTGAGCTAGCGAGTTTATTCAGGCATCAAAATATTCGTATTTTAATGGGAACAAAGTAATATAATTTTATATCTAACGAGATATTAAACAGAAAGTAGTATTTGGGGTGTAACAACCCTCATTACATTTTTGTAAATAACTTTAAATCTAACAATTTTTGGAATATTAGAGAAAAATTATTATTTACACAATCTCAAAATTATGTACCCCAAGTACAAATATGGCTACAAATAATTTTTTTACTAGAATTGTTCGATTTAGAATGCACAGCTTTTATTGCAATTTTTACGAAACATTTCGTATTACCTAAACGGTAACGGTACCTGCTGAAAGTTATGGTGTTATGATGTTCAAAATAAACGAAATGAGGCGAATTAAAATGCATTTCCGCGCACCCAACTAGCTACATCTGCATCAACGTTTACGGAAGAATTTCGCATGCAAATTTTTCGCGAGTGCCATAAATTTATTCTGATCCAGTTAAAACCATAACAGGGGTTATAGCTGCTTAAGCGCGTCCGTGTTTGGGGGACGAACGTAACAAATTTCCGGGATATGTTCACTTGATGTCCCACTGCAGATGCTATGAATATTCTATGTGGTGTAACATGTAGGAGAGAATTCAGGCCGAATATCTTGTCGGTGGAGTTACGCCACATTCTCCGTGCAATTTCTGACGTAAGAATATATTCTATTCACACCCTTAAGAAAAATTGTCATTCCTGCCGGTAACGATTACACATTTAATTACGGAACTTTTGGTACCGTTTATCCCTATTAAATAGAGCTTTCTGAATGTCCAGGTGGTCCATATAATAATATAAAAAAAAGAGTTATTTTGAAAAATGTGATTTTAATGAGTTTAGAGCACCCTGTGTGATGTATTATTGGACATATTGACGTTTTCGTATTTTTTATATGAATTACATTGGAACAAATATAATTTTAACATATTCGCAGCCATGTAGATTGACAACTAAAATTCGAATTATTTTTCGTGCAACCCTGTATAAATTGTTCAAAATAGCATAAATGTATTCAAAATGTGATGTTTATTTAAAAAATGTAAAAGCATACAGAGTGGTCCGTTTAGAAAAGAGTATTGGGTTCATTTCCGATGAAACCGGAAGTGACAAATATGGCGGATAGGTCACAAAAAGTTGGAAATCTTACCTGATGGGGTTATTTCACAATTTATATTTATGTTAAATGTACAATCAGGAACACTTAAAAATACTGTATATTTGGAAAAAGAGTATTTTTTTTGCGACTACGTATTTTTAAACTCGGTTTGTAATTTGAAAATATTAAGTTCCCGCCAACAGTCGTGACGTAAATGTTTACGCATGCGCAGTATAGCGTAGATGAAATATCTCAAGAAAACTAACCTCACATTTTTCACGCTCTTAAACTCGACACTGAAATAGTCCATATATTTCGCAAAGAATTCCTGAATCATAACTTCAGGTAAATTTTCACTGCTAGCTTTAACGAAATTAAGCTCCATAATAGTAAAAAATGATGAACTAACACAAACTAAAGCAAACTGTCAAAAGTGTCAAATGCTACTGGACTCTTAACAAAAACAAATCTTAGATTTAGTTCTAAACCGTGACGTCAGAAGTTAATAAAATTTGAAATTATTGACGATACTTTTTATTGATTTATGAATAATTAACAAATAATAAAGACATGGTATTTACCAATACATTATTCTTGCATTATCTACTATCCAAATTGATAGGTATTTTTAAGTTTTTCTTTACATGAAATAACCCTATTACACCATACAAAATTTTATCCCGATATCTTTAAAAACGAGGAAGTTACAGGGGTGGCCCACTATTCGTTTACACCCGGTATACCCAGAGACACTCGTACAGATATTTAACGCATAAAGTATCTTATAAACCTCTTATAAAACAAATATTTTTTTAAATTAATTTATATTTACCAAATATAATAATATAAGACAAAGTATTTTATAAACCTCATATAAAACTCTTATTTCTCTATTTATGAAACTGAGTTGATGTGTACTAAAACTACTAGGAACAATCACAGTGCACTGAGAAATAGCCACCCAAGTAACACAAATATATTTGTAGTATCTAAGAATGGCAGACATAACTTAATGAAACCGTTTTATCATTTAAAAGAGCTGCGGTAAATAACGCTCATATAACTGTTTAGCATCCCTAATGACATTGCTACAGCGTTTAAGCATCTTATAAAACTTTTATAAAACCGATAACGTCTTTTATAAACCCTTTAATTATAAAACTGAGTTTATATATACTAAAGATAATATAAGACCGATCAGAGTGCTTGGAGGAAAACCCCCGCTTAACTAAAACAAATGATTTTAAGCACTACGTATTATATAACTTTACGAAGCCCTTTTTTTTTTAAAAACCTACAGTAAATTACACTCTTACAATTATTTAGCACTCCTAGTGACATTATCACAACCTTTATAAAGTATAAAATCTTAGAAACCTCTTATAAAACTAAGGTATATTATACACCTCTTATAAACACTCTAATCGTGAAATTGAGTTCATATATGTGTTGAAAATAATATAAGACCAAAGAAACTTCTTATAAAACTTATAAAGTATCTTATACACCTCTTATAAACCCTTTAGTCGTGAAATTGAGTTCATATATGAACTGTGAATAATATAAGACCAAATATAGTGTTCTGGAAATATCCACCAAGCTAACTATATCTCTCAGTTTCAATACAACCACTATATAACTATTATATAATAGATATTTGTTTATAAAACCAGTTTATAGCTGCAATAAACAATACTCGTACAACTACTTAGTGCCTCGTCGTGACATTCTCTATAACGCATTTTATTAACTTGGCTCTCATATAGAAAAGGTAAAGTAACTTATAAAACTCTTATAGGTACCTATACATGTGTGGACCAAGGATATACTGTATTTACTGAACAGAAATAGTTGAGCGCCTCCCCACAAATGCGCGTCAAATTTGAATATAATGTGTTTCTATTGGTTGAATTTTTAAAGCGCATAATACAACCAACCACACACAATGGGGAGGAGCTATTTCTGCTCAGTAAATAGAGTCTTACGTGTCTTTATTCCAGCTGGACGCATCATGCATGTTAAACTTCACATTAAAAAAATATAGCGATGAAATAATACAACCTCTATAAGTTATAGGTAACTGTTATAGAACTGTTTAATCACTATTAAAAGCAGTGGCAGTAAAAAGGAAGAAAGAGAAAAAATATTCATTTGCAATTAAACAACTTTTACAGAACTATTTGTTTTGTAGGACGTTCTGCTCTGGTTGCGTAAATATTGCTGCGAAGTGAGTTAAAGAATAGTTTTTTCTGCTGCATACTTTAGATATTTAATTGAAGAAAGACTGCGATAGATTGTTATGGAACTAATTAATTGTATAGTAATAAAATTCTTTTGTAGTATAATATCAACTACGGATTATTTTATTGAACTGCTTAGTTTGTTTTAAAACTATTTAGCTTGCTATAGAACTGTTTAGCTCATTGTAAGGTCATTATTTAACGGTACAGCCTTTATCTAGACTAACCATGAGTTACTTGTGTTACTTTAAAATACAATTCAATTTATTAAGTAACCGTTATAAACCTATAAACTTCTTGCGAACTTTCGTTGTATATCGACAGATATATTTCTTAAATTTTCGCAACTATCAGTTCTATAAGAGACCTTCTAGTGTTTTTAACACTTGGTAAGGCAAACTATACGTTTTATAGTAGGTTTATAGCTAACATTATGTAATTGTTGTAAAATATACATATTTGCCTAATTACTTGAAGTTCTATAAGAGATATATTAAAAATTCTTAAAAGCGTATAATAAAACCTTTATAGAACCAATTATGCGGTTTTTTAGGTCGCTCTCAAAAATGCGAAATTCATGTATGCTGCTTGGAATATAATTAATTAGCCCAAACGTAATCCATCACTTTCGTGCGTAAATTTCACGAACGATTCCTCCGCTGCTGTTCCACCTTAAAAATTAAGAAGAAACTGATTAGATAGCAAATACCGCAATCATCGGAATTGCTGCTAAAGTTAAATTGTAAAACTTTCAAAGCAGCGGCGTTCTAATTTCGAATTCCCCAATACCAATATTATCAAAGCGAACAATTCTGATTAAACGCTAATTAGTTCCTTTTTGCCAACCGATGCATAAAATACAAAATTGCATCGTACATCGAGCGAAAATAAATAATTCATTCTCTCTGTCCTATTGCACATTAACAAGACGATTATACGTTATCATTTTGATGCTCAACAGGGAGACGAAAAAATGCGAGTGCCAAGGCGGCAATTATGCAAAAAGCGGCGCAAAAACATCAAAGAAATGGGGGTAACGAGAAAAGAATAACACCGCTTCTCGAATTATATGTGTAAAGGAAGGCTAAACCGATGCTGATGTAATTTTTTGGGACGAGAACTTGCAGCTTCCCGAAAAGTTCGGGTGAGAGAATCCCTCGCCAGATCAATATCTGGCCGGGTGGTCGGGGCCGTTTCCAAGGCAACTAGCTGCTGCGAGACAGTGTGCCGCCCACGCCCGGGTTGGCCACGCCCCCGCCCGTGGTATCCCCGCGAATGCTCCACAAGATCCGAATGGGCCCGGCGTTTAATCGCTTTTCGAGATGTCGTTCAGAAATTAATTACAACCACTAACGAAATTTGTGTATACCTGCAAAGAAAGGGTTTATTTTAATCTTTAATGCATCTGGTAAATTGATGCCAAAGGTGGCACGGCTGAAAAAAGATGGCAGGCATCGCCGGGTGACTTCAATGCCTCTCTCGTCATGCTAAGCCGGGGGTGGCTTTATCTGGCTATTTAACTTGCTCCTGATCCTCATTAACGTAATGATTAATGTTTCTGCGTATCAAGGTGTTAAGGGAGACATTATTATTTGCCATTTATTACGCGTGGCATCAAATATTTTGCAGGCGATGGTGAATTTTGTGATTAATAGACCGGTATAGATTTATTTTGGGGTGAATTATGGTTCGTATATATCCGCTTTAATTACTTTGGGTATGCTTATTTATTTATGAGCATCAGTACAGCACTTAACCCAATTGGGTGATGGGCTGATGCAATTTATCTTAACATTCGTACCTGCAGAGAAATACAAAATAAATAATTCACACCTTGGATTTCTTACCAGAACGGTCTTTCGGCGACGTCTCTTCGTTTGGAAATAGTGTATTCTACAAAATTCAGAAATGACTTGGCAATGAAAGAAATCCACAACAGTGGGGATAGAAGAAACTCAACGGCTCCTTACAACCTGTGACGACACTTTTTGTGCCATCAGAATCAATATTGCAACTTATCTCCTGCAACCGCAACAGAAAAACAGGTTTAAGATGACAAATTTACGGAAATTGTCAGGGAGTACTACGTCTAAATTCATACAGGGATAAAATTATCGAGGATCTAAACGACGCAGAAGATTTAGATGCAATCGACGAGAATGCGGAACCTAATTTGAAGGATATCGTCCAGGAGACGGATATATTTGCAAAACCGGCTTGTATTAGTTTCCAGCATTTGAACAAAAAAATTCCTACTCTGGCGCAGTTCTATCGAATTTGCAAATTAAGATAATCTATTTGTGCAGTTTTCCAAGACGTACTCCAGAACTCTAATTAATTTTCTCGCCCCCAATTCGCCAGACATACGCGTTCTAATTGCACTTACACCAAATTCCCATTTATGCACGCTTGTAAACAGTAATTTAAAACCCATTTGAAAGTTTTGCAGATTCAAATGGAGTGCAAGAAAGTATGAGAGCAAACAAGTTTCCCAACAATGCCAAAGGAAACGTTCGCCGCTCGACCAAGTTTTCTTTATTAAATTAGAAACATTAGTAGATAGAAACGGGAAGTAAATTTTATTGTAGGTAGTGAAAAAGTTCTAACAGAAAATTCCGTGAAATCCTTTTAAGGCCTAATGAACATTTTTATGAACACCAGAACTGCAGCGTATCCGAGAAAGAATCGGGGAACTTACGTTGGACGTTTTCTGTTCGGTGAATGGCGGCTAATGTTAGTTTATACAGGTTGGAAAACTTCAGAGTTGGCAGCTTGCCACCGGAAGGCGTAGCGTGAAAATATTTCTGTCGTGGAAAGGCATATAATGTGAAATACATGTGCCCCCGTTAAAATTCGAACAGATCGAAGACAAATAAATATGTACCTATATATTTTCTTTATTATGTTTACAATGCCCTCATTTATTTTGAAATGCAGAGATCTACATTCGAAAGTACTAGACTATTCGTTCTTCATCATTTACTTTTAAAGACGAAAACGAAGAAGAAGAAGAAGTTCGTCTCTTAGTTCATCAAAGAGATTTAATAGTGGTTTCTGATCTTTTAATGAAGAATAAGAAGCAGAAAAAGACGAATACTGATTTAAATCGTTTGAATTTTTACGCGAAGACGAAGAAGAAGCAGAGGAAGATACAAACTTTAGAGGAGAAGAAGAAGAACGCCTTTTAGCTCGTCAAAAACATTCACTAGTGGTTTTCATTAATGAAATGCTGATTCAAATCGTTTGAACTTTTATAGTCGAAGAAGAAGACGAATAAGACGCAGAAGAAGGCGAAGATAAAGGAGAGAAAAAAAGGAAGAAGAAAAAGAACGTCTCTTAAGCTGTCACATTCAATAGTGGTTTTCATCAATGAAATACTGATTTAAGTCATGTGAAATTTTAAACATAAAGAAGAAAATGAAGAAGACGAATAAGAAACAGAAGAAAATGAAAACGAGGAAGAAGAAGACAGCCTCTTAATCTGTCAAAAACGTTTTTACCAATTAAAAAATGATTTGAATCGTTTGAATTCTTTAACACGAAGAAGAAGATGGAGAACACGAATAAGAAACAGAAGAAGAAAATAAAGAAGAAATTCGAGAAGAACGCTTCTTAGCCCACCAAGAACATTCAATACTGGTTTTAATCTATGAAATACTGATTGAAATCGCTCGAACTTTTACACCTGAAAAGGTAGGCGAATAGGAAGCATAAGAAGACGAAAATGAAGAAGAAAAATAACGCTGGACCGCCAAGAACATTTAGTAGTGGTGTTTAATCTATGAATTACTAATTTAAATCGATTGAAGTTTTAAATACGAAGAAGAATAGAATAAGAAACAGAATAAGATGAAAACTTAGAAGGAGAGGAAGAAGAAGAAGAAAAACGCCTCTTAGCCCCTTAAAAACATTTAATAGTGGTTTTTATCAATGAAATACTGATTTAAATCGTTTGAGTTTTTAAACATGAAGAAAAAGATGAAAACGGAGATGTAAAACGCCTCTTAACTCATCAAGAACATTCAATATTAGTTTCATCAATGAAATACTAATTTAAATCATTTGAATTTTTAGAAACGCAGAAGACGAATAAAAAGCAGAAGAAGACGAAAAGAGAGGAGTAAAGGGGGAGGAATAGTGGTTTTCATCAATGAAATACTGATTTAAATCATTTGAAATTGTAAGCACGTAGAAGGCGGAGAAGACGAATAAGAAATAGAAGACGATAAAACTGAAGATCGAACTGAAGATTGTCTCCTAATCTGTCAAAAACATTCAATATAGAGGTGTTCACCAATTAGATACTGATTTGAAGCGTTTGAAATTTTGAATACGGAAAAGAAGACGAATAAGAAATAGAAGAAGACGAAAACAAAGAAGAACGCCTCTTAGCTTAGCTGCCCAAGAACATTCAATAGAGGTTTTCATTAATGAAATACTGACTCAAATCGTGTTTACCTTTAAAGACGAAGAAGAAGACGGAGAAGAAGAAGAAGAAAAGAAGAAGAACGTCCCCTAGCCTGTCAAAAACGTTCAATATTGATTTTCTTTAATGAAATACTGATTCAAATCTCTGGAACTTTTAAAAATGAAAAGGCAGGCGAATAAGAAGCAGAAGAATACGAAAATGAAAAAGAAGAATAAAGCTTCTTAAACCGTCAAGAACATTTAATAGTGGTTTTTATCAATGAATTATTTATTTAAATAGTTTTAAACACGAGGAGGAAGACGAATTAGAAACAGAAGAAAATAAAAACTTAGAAGGAGAAGAAGAAGAATGCCTCATAGCCCGTTAAAAACATTCAATGGTGGTTTTTGTCAACGAAATACTGATTTAAACCATTTGAATTTTTAAATACGAAGAAAAAGATGAAAACAAAGAACAAGAACGTATCTTAACCCATCAAAAACATTCAATAGTGATTTTCGAAGACGAAAGAGAAGACGAATAAGAAGCAGAAGGAAACGAAAACGAAGGAGAAAAAGAAGAAGAAAAAGAACGTCTTTTCGTCAAAGACATGCTGATTTAAACAATTTGAAATTTTAAACACGAAGAAGACGGGAAAGACGAATAAGAAACAGAAGAAGATGAATACGAAGGTCAAAACGAAGAAGAAGAAAATTGCCTCTTAACCTGTCAAGAACATTCAATAGAGTTTTTTCACCAATTAAATACTGACTTGAATCGTTTGAATTTTTAAACACCAAGAAGACGGAGAAGATGAATAAGAAAGAAGAAGATGAAAACAAAGAAGTTCTAGAAGAACGCCTCTTAGTCCATCAAGAACATTTAATAGTGATTTTCATCAATGATATACGGATTCAAATCGCTTCAACATCTAAAAACGAAGAAGAAGACGGGGAAGAAGAAGAACAGCCCTTAGCCTGTCAAAAACATTCAATAGTGGTTTTCATCTATCAAATACTGATTAAAATCGCTCAAACTCTTAAAATGAAAAGGTAAGCGAATAAAAAGCATAAAGAGACGAAAATGAAGAAAGAGAGCACCTCTTAGCTCGTTAAAAACATTCAACAGTTGTTTTTATCAATGAAATCGTTTAGATTTTTAAACGAGAAGAAAAGATGAAAACAAAAAAGAAGAACGCCTCTTAACCTATCAGGAGCACTCAATAGCGGCTATCATCAACGAAATTACTGATTGAAATCGTTTGAACTTTTAAAGACGCAAAAGAAGACGAATAAGAACTAGAAGACGAGAACGAATGAGAAACAGAGGAAGAAGAAAAAGAACGCCTTTTAGACTGTCGATTACATTCAATAGTGGTTTTCATCAAGAAACTACCTATTTAAATCATTTCAAATTTTAAGCACGAAGAAGATGGAGAAAACGAATAAGAAACAGAAGAAGATAAAAATGAAGAAAAAAAAGAAGATTACCTCTTAACCTGTGAAGGACATTCAATAGAGGTTTTCACCAATTAAATACTTATTTGATTCGTATGAATTTTTAAATACGAAGAAGACGGAAAAGAAGACGAATAAGAAACAGAGGAAGATTAAAACAAAGAATAAAATAAAGAAGAACTCCTTTTTTTTAGTCTGCCAGTCAATAGTGGTTTCATCAATTAAATACTGATTGGAATAGCTTCAACCTTTAGAAACGAAGAAGAAGACGGAGAAGAAGAATAACGTCCTCTAGCCTGTCAAAAACGTTCAATATCGACTGTTTTCAATGAAATACGTATTCGAATCGCTTGAACTCTTCAAGATGAAAAGTTAGGCGAATAAGAAGCAGAAGAAGACGAAAATGAAGAAGAAGAAAAACACCTCTTAGTGGCTCTTAGCCCGTTATAAACATTCAATAGTGGTTTTCATCAAGAAAATACCAATTTAATTATTAAATCATTTCAAATTTTAAACACGAAGAAAATGGAGAAAACGAATATGAAACAGAAAAAGATGAAAACGAAGAAGAAAAAGAAGATGGCCTCTTAACCTGTCAAGAACATTCAATAGAGATTTTCACCAATTACTGATTACTGATTTGAATCGTATGAATTTTTAAATACGAAGAAGAAGACTAATAAGAAACAGAGGAAGATTAAAACAAAGCATAAAATGAAGAAGAACTCCCTTGGTCCGCCAAAACATTCAATAGTGGTTTCATCATTGAAATACTGATTCGAATAGCTTCAACCTTTAAAAACGAAGAAGAAGACATAAAAAGAAGAAGAACGTCAAATAGCCTGTCAAAAACGTTTAATATTGATTTCCTTCAATGAAATACTGATTCAAATCGCTTGAACTTTTCAAGATGAAAAGGTAGGCGAATAAGAAGCAGAAGAAGACGAAAATGAAGAAGGAGAATAACGCTTCTCAAACCGTCAACGACATTTTTTTATCAATGAATTATGATTGAAATCGTTTAAATTATTACTTTTAAAGACGGAAAGAAGACGAATAAGAACCAGAAGAAGAAGACGAAAACGAAGGAGAAAAAGAGAAAAAAGGGAAAGAACGTCTCTTAGTCAAGAACATTCAATAGTGGTTTTCATTAATGAATATTAATATTAATTTAAATCATTTGAATTTTAAAAACGAAGATGAATAAGAATGAATGAAGCTAAAGATGAAAACGAAGAAAGGGAAGAAGAAGATTGCCTCTTAGTCTATCAAGAACATTCAATAGAGGTTTTCACCAATTAAATACTGCTTTGAATTGTTTGAATTTTTAAATATGAAGAAAAAGATGACGCATAAGAAACAGAAGAAGACGAAAACAAAGAAAAATATTCAGAAGAACGCCTCGTAGCCCATCAAGAACATTCAATAGTGGTTTTCATCAATGCAATACTGATTCAAATCGCTTCAACTTTTAAAACGAAGAAGAAGACGAATAAGGAGCAGAAGAAGACGAGAACGAAAAGATGAAGAGGAGGAAGAAAAATAAGAAAGTTATTTAGCCTGTCAAGAACATTCAATATTGGATTTCGTAAATGAAATACCGAGTGAAATGCTGAATCAAATCTTTTGAACTATTAAAGACGAAGAAGACGAAAAAGAAGAAGAACGCTTCTTAGCCCATCAAGAACATTTAATATTTGTTTTATTAATTATTTTTTTCACATAGGTCTGCTAAAAAATTGCAAAAATATGCAGTTACTATCAAATTTTACATTACATTTTAGAAAAATTATGTAATCGCAAACACAAAAGTGTTACATCATTTTAACATCAAACATCAAAGAGTTAAACCTGAGAGTATTATCTGTTTTTAATTAGAGCGACAATTCTCCCTCTACTACTTCCTTAAATCGATTATGTCAGTAAATACGGTAAAAACCTTATTTCAATAAGCAACCCACCCACACTCCACAGATTTGAATACATTTGTATGTGCAAATATATGGCGGTGATACTTCGCACTTGCTACTTTATCAGTGAGACAATGAAAAAGAATGCTATCAGTAGTAGCACGACATAAAGAGCCGGCATCGTAAATTGGTTAAACACTGTAAAGCACTGTCTACCGTTAAAGAGAGGGTGATGTTTAGAGAGGACGAGAGCCCTCCACCGAGTTACTCCCGCCGGTGTAGCAGGATTCAGGAACCATCAAGTGAGACAACACATCAGCAGGACGTCATTACGAAACCTTAATGGTTTACTGTCACTGAAATTTATGATGTTATTTACAACAGTTCGCCAGAATTTACTCCATCTACCATTTTCTTCGACCAAGATGCATGCGAGCGGAATATATTACACCTATTTATTACCCGTTTATTTCGCTCCCTTCGGGAATATCCTTTTTATTTGTTTTATTACAGTTGCGTTTGAAGTTATGCAACACGATTTATCAAAAAATGCTTGATATCGTCAGATATCAATCAGATAACTTTAGAAATTCTTTTTACTGATGTGTATGTGCAAGAAACATATAAGGGCGGAGAGACCACCCTCACAATAAAAATTAGCTTGCTGAAAAGTAGATCATGGGTTTCGACCTGAAAATCAGCGACTAATAGATCTTTTTAGGTGCTCGTAATAATTTTCAGTCAAAAAATAGGAATAAAAAAAGTTTTTCAAAAAAATAGTTTATCTACCTAGGCATTAAAGTTCAACTTTTTATCACGAATTTGGCACTTTTGCCTGTTCTGAACTGATGACGGCTAATAGCCTATAAATGTTTTACTGAAATTTTTTTGACATTTGGTGCTTTGAGCAA
Organism: Rhagium mordax; assembly: GCA_963680705.1. NCBI lineage: Eukaryota > Metazoa > Arthropoda > Insecta > Coleoptera > Cerambycidae > Rhagium > Rhagium mordax. The sequence continues at coordinate 88,875,896 of OY796658.1, forward strand.
AATAATTTTTAGAAAAAAATTGTGAAAAAATTTATATTTATACTAAATTTATAACATTGTAGAACTTCGTGATTTTCATTTATTTCCCACGGATGTGCTTGTTATACACGTCTAGCACGGCCAACGTCATTTAATTTGAAATCTGGTATGTTTATTAAGCCCGCGGCGTGAAAGCAGCTACTGTTGTCATGTAGATCTGTTTGAAATATACACAAAGCTGTGTTCCCTTATTGTCTCAGTTTTCTCGCAGACGCTGTAATTGCATGTTGTAAGTAATAATGTTAATTCATTAAATCTCAAGGCGCTAGAAAATCTCATTACTGCATAGTTTAAGTAAGTAACTGGACGAAATGAATATGTAGCGTATTAGGATGTTTCGAGTTTGCACAGACTTTTAGGGTGTTTACAACCCTCCGGCATTAATTTTATTAGATGATACGTAGGTAGAGTTGTTGACAAGTCGAACGACCTTTTTAATTTTTTACATCGAAATATCACCGAAAAATTATGTAATTTTCGAAATATTTGGTTTTTCGCAGATTATAAGAACAGGGGTGGTTTAAAACGAGGCAAAATATGTGTGTTTGATTCCTCTATCGATTCCCGATCCAACGATATCTCACACGACGTGTTTGTCGCGCCGTTAAAAAAGTCACCCCCCAACAACCCCCCCAATACAATTGAACATTAAGAGGCGAACCACTTGAAGATGGAAGTTTTCGAGATATTCGGTTTCAAAATTTTTAAGATTTATGTACAAGCTATCAGGTGGGTCAAGCATCAACAAAATAAAACAAAAAATTGCAAAAAAGTGCAAAACTCTAACAACTGTCACAACTGTAATTTTTCTAGCTCTTCAGCTTCTTATTGGTCTAAAATGAAAAACCAAAATCTATTCTCATGTACTTTCTATGAAGAATCCGATTAGGCGATAGAACCTCTATTATACGAGGTATTATCAAAAAAACAATTTTCCAATTTTTTTCCACACTGTATATTATTACGGAAATCGATGTGGTATATTATTGTGGTATATATTTTTCCTAGGAGCGTGTTCACAGTTTCAAGATGTAATTATAACTTACCCAAAAATGCAAATAAAAATGTAATTACTTTTCCGCACGCATTTTAGTTGCCAAAGTTGCACTTTTCCGCACTAGTGCGGAAAAATGTACTTTTCCGCACTAGTCAGAAAAGTGCCACTTTCGAAACTAGAATGCGTGCGGAAAAGTGGTATTTTCCGTACGCTCGTAGGAAATAGTTATTTTCCTTACAAGTACGGAAAGTGGTGTTTTTCCGCACGCGACTGCCGTTGACCGAACGACGCGAAGCGGAGTTCGGTCAAGCAATCGAGTGCGGAAAAGACAGTTTTCGCATGTGTTAGGAACAATATTTTTCCTAGGAGCCTGATCACATTTTCAAAATGTAATTATAACTTACCCAAAAATGCAAATAAAAATATAATTACTTTTCGAAAGTAGTAATTTTCCGCACTAGTGCGGAAAAATATAGTTTTCCGCACTAGTGCGGAAAAGTGCAATTTTTGAAACTAAAATGCGTGAGGAAAAGTGGTATTTTCCGCACACTCGTAGGGAAAAGAATTTTTGTAACTTGTTGAAACGTATTTTCGATAATTTTTAATAAATCTCCAAAAATTTTTAAATATGTACTTGAACAATAAAACTAACCGTAAAGAAAACGTAGAGGGAAATAAAACGTGATGGAAAATTGTTTACCTCGTTCGGGAAGATTTTCTTTTCAAAAAAATAAATATTTATATTAGAACTTACCTAACGGCGTTCTTAGCCAAGCTATGATAAAAATGGCTGAATTCAATGTTCACAATTATATTCGTCCCACGAAGTACGTCAATTCGAATCAACCTCCCAAAAAAATGACAGATTATCCAAATCTAACAATCCGGAATCGACTATGTAAGAATTTACAAGAGACCCAAGTAATGGCTGGATTAATTTCCCAATCTTGAAAATCGTTACGAACTTATTCGCATATTATTCACTAATAGCATCCCTTCACCTATTCTCATCTAAAAACTAAGTGCCCGACATCTAACTAATTTGTAAAATCAAGCAACTCTGTCGATGTAAAAATAATCGATTTTCGATCAATTTACGCATTAACAAAACAGTTGGCGATCTATGCAAATTTATGAAACATTTAGCGCCAGAGGATATGCAAAAATCGAAAAAAAAAATTTGAAACTTTTTATTTATTTCGGGGGGTCCGGGGAAGCCAATCCTCCATCGAAAATCGCGGGAAAATCGCTTCAAAAACGGCCAATTTAGCGAAAAGTTTCTCATTGGTCCAATTTAAAATGTTAAATCTAACTGTCAAAATCGATTTCAGAAGGAAAGATCCGATCGAAAATCGCCGTGCCGAGTCTGAAAATGTAATCTGTTCCCTCCTTGGATCGAAAATAAAAAAATAATAAATTTTATGGCACATAACGACAGTGTAAACCGCTGCTGGACCGGCAGGGTAAACCTCGGTAGGACGCTTAAACTTCGATGACGTCGTCGCGTCTCGGTCGTTTGAAAAATTCACAGCTCGGCCGTGGTTGGATATTAAGCAACAGAATTTTCAGGGATCCGAGAGGAAGGTTAGCTTCTAGATTTCCTGCAAGTCCGGTCGAAAAAATCCTCCGGGGAAGGGAGCAAGGGCGCCCGGAAAAGTACGGTTTTTCGACAAAATCGACCTTTTTAGAAAATTGATATCTTGGCTAACGAGTCGGCTAATATGGGCGAAAAAAAATGAGTTGTTCGTTTTTCCTTCTTCTTGCCCGCTGTCCTGGTGCGGATCCTCTAGATCCAAAGGGAGAGGTTGTGGCGCGTTTCTAAAGGGTGCATGTCCAGAAAATCGCTAAATTCCATTTTCAAAAAATCATAACTTTCTTAGCAAGCAAAATCGGGAAAAACGATTCGCCTAGAGATTTTCTAAATTTCATCTAGTTTCTAAAAAAAAATACGCCGCTGGTCCATCTCCAGGGAGCCGCCAGTTATTAAGTTCCGAAGGGGACGTGTTTAAAAAATGGACAAAATTGAAAAAATTGCGAAAACACGAAAACTTCAAATACTATTTCCAAACTAAAAAACACCGCCGGGCCGCCGTTCTGGCAAGAAATCCAAGCTCGAGGGTCCAACTTAAAGCTACATTGTAAATGTTACGGTCCTGCTGCGATTTTCAGGACAGCAGGAGCGAATCGAAAAGTGCAATTTTGACGTTTACGGAAATTTGAAAGTTGGGTTAAAATTTAGAATTTTTTTTTACCAAAACATAAAACAAAAGAGTCTACTGGGCCCTGAAAGTACAAAATCCCACCTGGTTACCTGGCGACCAGCAACAAAACAGGCCGGGAGTGCATGTTCCGAAGCTAAAGTAGATATACGAGGTCAATCGAAAAGTCCACTAAAACAAATTAATGTATAAGTCAATATTAAATTTTTTTTTTATTGTAAAAATAGCAGGGAATAAAATATTATTTAAATCATACAACTCTATTATTATTTTTTCAGTTAAATCGAACCTGTTTATAGATGTTAATTATTTCAATCTAAACGATCAAATTATCATGTTGAAATGTAACGACGAAATTTCATAAAAAAATCGCAAATTTTTTATTATGACAGATATTTTTTGAAAACGCATTTTGGATTCGGTAGATCGAAAACAGTTGAAATTTCGATAACGACTTTTTTAGATCGCTCACCATGACACCCTTAAATTAACTTAGTACAGTCTCGCGTTCATTAAACTAACGTCAAAATTATAAATCTCTTTGATCGCATTTTAATAAAACTCCCTCCACCCATATTCCTGCGAAGCCATGTAAGTCGCGAAGTGTGTGCCCAAGATTACAGAAAACCCGCGCACAAACATTTTTAATTTATTTTCCAGTGTAGTTTTACGACGTGTCGTCTGCACACACAGTTTGAGAAGATCCCAAGGAATTTCCTTGATCCCATTAAAAAGTATAAGTATTCCGGAAGTCTACATTATGTAACTAACGTCTTAAGCTAATACTTCCATGCGGTTGCCAGGGTTACGCCATCAAGATCGATGTTTCACCCCTGCAACCTCTGGGGGGAGGGATGCTGCGTTGGTGTTGGGAAAAGGGAGTGTCGCGGCCCCTCGTGCTGCTTTACGAATTCAGGTGAATATTTGGAATTAATCTCTATTATATTCTCAATCGGTGTACAATTGATGGTGGTGCATTGTTGTTTTAGGAAAGCTTAGGCAGGGCGGCAGCGCTGTCGAGGGGCTGTAATTGAATTTTTGTTTTTTTCGCAGGAATTTCATACATTTGTTATAATTCAAGTGTAAACCAATAGAATTTTACGAGTTTTCGTACCCCCAAAGTTCAAAGAAAATAATATGTAATCATTAGAGTATCTATATTTAAATATGAAAAGATATACAGATATACATAAAATTATGTTACATATAGATAAAAAATAGTGTATATTAGAAATGTATAAAAGTAACAATCGATAAAATTACTGAGATAGTTGGCAAAGCAGGGCAACTCCCCGCATTATCCAGTGGGCCTGTGGTTTCGACGTCAAAAGAGTCATGGCTATGACGAAATTCGTCGAGTGTCCTGTGGTGGATAGCACGCCTCTCCGCTCGGCCGTCTTGTACACAGGACAAAGGTACGATTTCTTTTCCACCAGGTCCGATCTCTTTATGGGTTTCAACCAGAGCTAAACAAAATTCTTATAAGTAAAAAATAACTTATTATTTGCAAAGTGAGAAACTGTGGAGACAATAATAATAATAATAATAATAATAAATTTATTGATGCCAATAATAATAATAATACAAAACAACAAGGAGGCTTGCCCACCCCGGAAAACAAGGGATATTTGTTTCAGGATTGTTTCTCATCAGCGTAGCGTAATTAACTTAGATCAAAGAGTAGATATAAAGAGGCGACACTTTGAAAAATGACAAATGAATAATTTGAATTTGAGTAATTGAAAAAATGGAGAAAGCGATACAGCAACAAGATTGTAAAATTTAATTGCAGGTTTTTTCAAATAAAGGTTCCCAGTGCTTCGTTTCAACGAATTGGAGATTTACTTACAAAAGGCATGACGTCATATAACACCTTGGGCAAAGACTCATCAAGTTCCATTATTTCTTGACTCCAACGTGCTCCGTCCAGGAAGAGTCCATAGACGTATACTCCGTCGTCTGGCGGTTTGCTGAAGCCTGATTGTTTCAATACCTAGGATGATTAATACCAGTTTTAATATTCATCTAAACTTAAGGTGAATTGGTCCGTAATACCCTATTAGAAGTTTCGATGTTGTAATATTTATCTTATGATAAAAAATGTTACATATAATTAAAGAAAACATAATTTCACATACCGCAGCAAAGCCGTTTTCTTAATTTTGATATTTAAAAAGTAGAAAATCCTCCGGAAAATCCTTCAGAAATCACTCTATTTAACGATCATCAATAATATAACATATAACGGCTTGGTATGCATTTAAATAAAAAATCTTTTTGTAGCGCAATTCTATGATCCTTACTACAATAAACTGTGAAAGAAAAAAAAATTAAATTGTTCAAGCGGTTTTTTTTATCTCAATACTTCCGTATGTATGCGTGACAGACCCTTAACGCAAAATTGAATAAATAGCTACCGGTCAAAAAATGAGCTCTCTCATTTATGTACCTACCTCATAGTCAAACGCGAGTAAATCGATAGGTATTGTATATTTCCTGGCAAAGTTCTGTTGAGCTCCTGTCAGAAAAGCTTGCGTGAAGAAGAATCCTGACAACCAGTACGTGGGGGGTGGTCCTTCATCCATCCATTTCTGAAAAAGTGAATTTTTATAGTGGGGTGGGAAAAAAATACCGTTCAAGAATCGCTGTAGATATCAAGAATTTATTGGATCATCTTATTTTTTTTAAATGTTCGTTTTTAAATTCTTCATCAATCTCTTGAGCTGGATTTTTGATTTTAAGTTGTAGTTTTTCACAATCTAGATCCAAAATCGATTTTTTATTAAAAAATATTCTTTTTTCTATTAAAACCACAAATATATAAAGATTCGCCCAATTTCGGTTTAAATCTTTACTTTAAAAATAGATACTTAATAGATCTACCAAAATAGAGTTCCCATTCCGTTTTTTAATCTTGACAGCTGCCAAAATCAGTGTCAAATTTAAAATTATAAAATGTGAATTTTTATAGAAATAGAGTAGTAGTAGTTTATTCCACAAGCATATATTATTCACGAGGGTGAAAGTTTACGGTACGAGCCGAAGGCGAGTGTCGTAAATCACCGTCTTACCATTTTCACCATTTTATTAAATATTTGTGACTAAATCTTTTACTGAAGAAATTTATAAGTACTATTTATTTTTAACATATTTTATGAGTAAGCCGTTATGTGTCGAAAGAACGGCCTGTCATAAATGAAATTTTAACGTCATTTTTGTTTACAATTAATTTCGTGCTTTGACTCGCATGTCATGGCCACTTTAATAAAATTGTTAACAAATATCCGGTAAGTTGTCATAGAAACCTTGTTCATTATACACTGCAGTGAATAATGAAGTCATTACATTATTCACTGCAAGGAATAGTAGATAGCATTATGTTTTAGGAAGTACATACATAATGCATACATTATTTAGTAGTGGATAAAATTCTTTAATTCTAAATCTTTCCATTATTATAATTAAAATTGAAATAATGTTTTCGCTTTTGACAGCTGTCAAATTTTCTGTCAACTTAAAGAAAATGCCATTTAATAATTCTTGCAACAAATTGAAGAACTGAGCAGCCAATTTTCTATATGATTTGCAGATACTAAATACGAAATTGATGTCAAAAAAATATTGGTTTTTGATAGCTGCCAAAACTGCTGCTAAATTTAAAAATATGCAAGTATATCTTTTTCGTATTACTTTCGTATCAGTACCTCCAAAACCCATAGAAAAATGTTTAGTACTTTGTGATTTGTTGAAATAATAATAAAATGGCATTTTTATTCAGTTGACAGAAAATTTGACAGCTGTCAAAAGCGAAAACATTTTAATTTTAATTATAAAAATAGAATTATTTAGAATTAAAGAATTTTATCCACGTCTACTAGCATTATGTATGTACTTCCTTAAGCATAATGCTATCCACTGTTCCTTGCAGTGAATAATGATTTCATTATTCACTGCAGGTATAATGAACAAGGTTTCTATGACAACGCATCACATATTTGTTAAAAATTCATTAAAGTGGCCATGGCATGCGAGTCAAAGCACGAAATTAATTGTAAACGAAAATGACGTTTAAATTTAATTTATGACAGGCCGTTCTTTGACACATAACGGCTTGCTCATAAAATATGTTAAAAATAAATAGTACTCAGTAAAATATTTAGTCAAAAATATTTAGTAGTCGTGGATAAAATGGTGATTTACGATGGTGATTGTGATGGTGATTTACGACACTCGCCTTCGGCTCGTGTTGTAAACGTTTACCCTCGTGAATAATATAGGCCATTATATGCTTGTGGAATAAATTACTATTATAATCTCTTTTTCTATAAAAACTCATTGTATAATTTTAAATTTGACACTGATTTTGGCAGCTGTCAATATTAAAAGAAACGGAATGAAAACCCTGTTTTGGCAGATCTATTATATATTTTTTTAAAGTAAAGAATCAAAACTAGATTGGGCGAGTCTTTGTATGTAGGTATATTTGTGGTTTTAATAGAAAAAATAATTTTTTTTAATAAAAAATCGATTTTGAATGTAGATTATAAAAAATTATAACTTAAAGCTAAAAATCCGGCTCGAGAGATTGATGAAGAATTTAAAAACGGACATTAAAAAAAATACATAAAATGGCATTTTTATTCAGTTGACAGAAATATTGACAGCTATCAAAGGTTACAACTTTATTTTAATAAGAATTACTGAACTGGAAAGTTTTAAAACATTTTATGTATCTTCTTCTATGAAAATCAACGATATTTTTTAAATTACGAAATATATACTTGTAAATTTTTAAATTTGACAGCAATTTTGACATATGATAACCAACATAATATTTTTTGACATCAATTTCGTCTTCAGTATATCCAAAACTTATTTAAAAAGTTTTATTAAGTACGTTTATTTGTTTAAATAATTATAAAATGTAAAATGTCATTCTCATTAAGTTGAAAAATTTTGACAGCTGCCAAAAATGAAAACTTTATTTTATTATATATTATACAAATTTCAAAACACTTAATAGCGCTACTTCTGTGGGAATTTCCGTTATTATCAGAATTACGAAAGCCACACTTGTATTTTTTTTAATTTGACAGCATTTTTGACAGCTACCAACAAATATAATATTTTTTTTACAACACTTTCGTATTCAGTTTCTCCAAAGCCTATAGAAAAATGTCTGCTGTGGTACTTTAATTTGTTGAAATTATTAAAAAATGACATTTTCATTAAATTGACAGAAATTTTGACAGCTGCCAAAAGTAAAAACTGTATATTAATATCAATTGTTATGAAACTAGCAAAATTCAAAAACACTTGTTTCCCTTTTTTGGAAATTCAAATAGTTTATAAAATTTTCGAAAACAAACTTGCATAGTTTTAAATTTGACAGCTACCAACAGACATAATAATTTTATGAAATTAATTTCGTATTCAGCACCTCCAAAACCTATAGAAAATTTTCTTTCCAAGTACAAAGCCATTTGCGGAAATAATTATTAAATGACATTTTTATTCAGTTGACAGAAAATTTGACAGCTGTCAAAAGTGAAAACGTTATTTTAATTTCAATTATAAAAATAGAAAAATTTAATATAGGTACTAGTATATCTCTGCTTTTATGAAAAATCACTTTTGAATTTTCAAATTTGACAGTGATTGTGACAGCTAACAAGGATTCTATTTTGGCAGATCTCTATTATCTGTCTATTTGCAAAGTAAATATTTTAAACTAAATTGGACGAATCTATATGTATTTGTGACCTGTGACCTGTAGATTCATTTTAATTGAAAATAACGATACTTTTTGGTAAAACATCAATTTTAGATCTAACGTATAAAGAATTATAACTAAAAATAAAAAATCTAGCTCGAGAAATTGATGAAGAATTTGAGAAACAGCAAATATCGATATGTAAAACTAGTAAATTACAAAAACTAATAGTTCTATGTGCATTAGACTGAATGAGGAATTAGCCTGCATTATTAATAATAATAATAATAATAATAATAACTTAGACACCTGTAAAAATGCTAATCTGGCAAGAAAATCGTTAACGTAACTTCCTAGCGGTTTCAAGGAAGGATACGACTTTTTGGCCCACATTTGCGGTATTCGTCCTGTCAGCATACTAGTCACCACCTCTTCCAGATCCAGGGACATAACAATCTGACCTAAAAGAAACAAATGAAAAAATAACACCTTCTTCAGTTTCAACCGGATATACAAATCACGCTCAAATCTAGAGCCCATCATTTACCTTTTATTGCCTTTTGCACATTACGCAAGCTGTTCCTGATCACAGTTAGCAAGTTGTTGAATCGATTCATCTCCTGAACCAGCACGGTGTTCATGCTCTGCGAATACGACACCGGATATTTTTCCATCGCGAGATCTCTGTCGAAGTTCGGAGGCAGTTTCGCAATTATATCTATGGCTACGTCCATCACCACCTGGTCCGGAGATTTAGCAGATCCGCCGGACGCCATTGCATCCTAAATGAGGAGATAACATTAAAGATGCGTGTGAGAGAAAACTATCAACAGCTACTTCAGTATGGTAACCTAAGTTTGTATTCCAAAAACGGGATGTTCTCGTCATATTTGAAAATATTTCCGATTTTGAGTCCGGTCCTGTACGTACTGACATACCGGTTACAGTTCAGCCTCTCCTCGAGTCTGAAGGCTGTAGCAGCATTTAAAACAATGATATCTGTGAACGAATATGAAACTTACCCTCTCCTCTATCAGTTGCTTTACAAAGTGATTAACAGAATTAATTAATCGGTTATTGTGATGGTTTTTGGTCGAGGCTTAGAAGAATAATAGATGTGGGTTCCGGTCGGTTACAATTTTGCTGCAGATTGTCATCAAGTCTACCGACTGCGCCAAACTGGTTGGAATAATTTCGGCATTCGAATTTTATAAATAGTACAAATTTTATTATAAGTTTACTATTACATTTTCTGTTTACTCTCAAAACTTATTAGTTCATGTGGTTGTGATAATTAAAATAAATAAAAGACACGTTTATGTTCCCAATTTTATTCTTCTAAGCCACTAAATTATATTGCTGTTTAAACTTACCTTCTTTTTGAACAAATCCTATGCGCATGTGAAAAACAAGTGATATAGTGATATACCGGGTGTAAACGAATAGTGGGTCACCCCTGTAACTTCCTCGTTTTTAAAGATATCGGGATAAAATTTTGTATGGCGAAATTAGGTAAGATTTCCAACTTTTTGAGACCCATCCGCCATATTTGTCACTTCCGGTTTCACCGGAAATGGCCCAAATAGTCTTTTCTAAATGGACCACCCTGTATGTTTTTACATTTTTGAAATAAAGATCACATTTTGGATACATTTATGCTATTTTGAGCCATCTAGATTGACGACTAAAATTCGAATTATTTTTCGTGCAACCCTGTATAAATTGTTCAAAATAGTATAAATGTGTCCAAAATATGATCTTTATTTAAAAAATGTAAAAATATATTGGTTGGTCCATTTAGAAAACACTAATGGGGCCATTTCCGGTGAAACCGGAAGTGACAAATATGGCGGATAGGTCTCAAAAAGTTGGAAATCTTACCTAATTTCACCATAAAAAATTTTATCCCGATATCTTTAAAAACGAGGAAGTTACAGGGGTGGCCCACTGTTCGTTAATACCCGAGAATATACAGGGTGGGGAGAAAAATATGAATAATGACTGAAAATTTCTAATTAATGCTTTGATTGTTCGCCTGCCATATATTTACTCCAAAACAGCCACAATGACACTATAATTAAATGCGCTGTAATTATAGGTGATTTTTCTTATACACTGCTGGCCAAAAACCTTGAAACCGATGTTTACTTGAAATTACTTGAATTACAGAGTGGATAAAGTCTTCTGGCCAGCACTGTAGTTCAGTATTTTCTTCCCACCCTGTATGCTAAATTTCCCCGTTAATTACTACTCCTCATATTTTAGACTTACGATCCTATCCTATTTTTTAAAGAAAGCATGGAAAAAAGCAGACAAAATTAAAATCGCCACTAGAACGTTGAAATTGCAACCACAGCTTGGGTAAGCAAATATTTACCCGGACAAGCAAATATTTACCTGGGTAAGCAACGTATTGAAAAACAATAAATTTGTCTCCTGCTGATCCTTCATGATGTCGGCGTTCTCGTGCATGCCGAACACGGACGGATGGGTTATCAGCGGCAAAGATCTCGTGTAATTTATGAAATCTTCGTAATCCGACTTGTCGGGGCAGTAATAAGCACCTAGAAAAAATGCAGCCCATTTAAACACTCTGTATATAGAAAATCAAGCGAGTTCAACCATCCTGTCAGTCTTGATCGACGAACTAACCTGTTGGATCGATGGCATACATTGAAGTTTCTGCCAGCTCTTTGCAATAAAACTTTTTCAGAATCGTCGTGAGACAGCGCCTGTCCCAGTCGTCTGTCACGCGGCCTCCGTAGTTGCATTCTCCAGTCAAATAAAGCAGGGCTTCGTATTGGATGTCCTGGAAAGACACAAATGATAAATTTGGGAAATTTTGCTACCCTGTGGCGTATCCCTACGGGCTCAATAACAAGGAGCAAAATATCTGTTTCTAGTTAATAAGGAACTATCCATGTTTGCATGAGTTAGGAAAGGGAAAACACCTCGTTTTATTTTGGCCGCTAAGTAAAAGCAACAATTAATAATTATTGCTGTATCTTAAAATTTATTATTTTCATATACCTAGTTTGATTTTAAAATTAAGTCCATTTGAACATTTGAACAATTAGTTCAATTTATTCATGATTTTGTCACGTGATTTGTCTTTCTTCGAGTGATATTTTTCTTTAGTTATTAGGAAAAGCTGTTACGCCAAATTATTCGGTACAACAGTCAGGTCTAATTGACGATGGCATAATATCGCATAATGCAAAAAATCTCGTAATGAAGAAGAATATACACGTCTGGCCACTCAGTTGTTTCGGATACAGTTCAGTAAGTTGCACACATCTCCCCTATCAATTTCGAATAGAACCGGTCGACGCTCCGCCTCAGATTACCATGATTGGTTGAATAGGATCACACTTTGGGAGCGCACTAGTCTCGTTGTGACGTTAGAAAACATGATTACCATCATTAAAATAATGAAATTAGTTTGTCCAGGTTTTCCCTTTTCATTTTAGAAATATGGTAGTTCATAAATTTAGAAAAACTGCTTTTTATTCAGTTCGATCAGTTTAACATAACTTTAACTGTTGTTTTATCGATAAAGCCAGCCGTGAGTTCCTTATCATTTATTCGGCAACGACTTTTATGAGCAACCCTTCGGGATCGTGTCTCCCTGTCCTGGGAAATAAGTTGGAACAATGGCGGCATTAAATAGCCATTAGCGAAGACTGAATCGCCAAAACGCAGTAATCGGTGGCTCTAAATTGAGGATTACTTGATATCGCTGCTTCGGAAAGGTGTGCCAAATTTTTTTAAATAAATACGAACGATACGATCGCATTACGCTTTAGTGTTACGATGGAAGTTTGGAAATTGAACGCAGCCGGTTATAAACGTCTGGATATTGGCACTAATTTGTATTTTGTTTCGTATTATTTCAAATGGGGACGGAGTTTTTTGCCAGGTGCGAGATACAGTTTAATGTCAAGTTGAAACTGTGTAAGGAAATGATTTTTTTCCGTCAAGGATTGTCTGTTTTCATTAGTTACTAAAACTTGTTAACATATTAATCTGTGTCTGTTTTAATCTGGCTCTTTTTGCGCCTATTTCCGTTTACAGATGCTCCGAGTAACCGTTGCAAATTATGTAACACGCTCGGACTTAGTAAGTAACATCTCTAGTCCGAGTCACGCGTTCAAATTCAATCTGCAGCTTGAATGCGCAGCCGAGTACGTCAGCAAAAATAGGTAATAAATTCGCGAGGAACGCCCAGAAAATCATCTGCCGAGTTGTCGATATCACCACCTTCACATTAACTGCCAACCTATAAAAAATAACCGCAAAACTCCGCTCCGTTTAACATTTATCCGTGTCATGCCACCGGCTGAGCCTTACATTGTCCTGTTCATGGTGGTAAGATTCAGTCTCAGTGAATGTCCCTCAAACGTGAATTTATCATACGCTGATGCAACAATTCATTGTCCTGTTCATGGTGGTTATGTTTGGCCCCAGTGTATGATCTAAACCGTTGTGTTCAGTTAAGGAAGAAATAACGCTCCTGGTGGCATAGCTCTGTATTTGTGGCAGCAGTTATCCGAGTTTAATAATCAGGAAACTCGAAATACAGGAAAAAAAATATCTTTGGCTTATTGAACGCCGCAGATCTGACTCCAATTGATTGAAATTTAAGAAATACCTACAAGATACAAAATTGGCCACTTTATGGCCCAGATCTGTGTCCAATTGATTGGAATTTAAGGAACACTCCGAATGCGGTTGTGTTGCTGCAAATAATTAGATAGAAGTAGAACTTACGTCGTATTGATTTAAAAACATTTGCAGCTGCATCACGCTTATCCTCAAATCAGTCTCGTTGAATTCGTACTGGATGTTCCATCCAAGAGGTCCGAATTTCCTGCGTTCCTGTATGGAGGCGTGGAAAAAGCACAGCCCGTACAGGAGCTTCTTGAAGGGTGCCGATTGCTTGCAGTTTTCGAACCACTCGGGATCGCATACCGGATCGCTCAAGTAGGACCTGGAATCGTTTAAATTTTTAAGGGGCTATTCCCGACGAAGGGAAATTTGGAGTGTTCTAGAAAGTGAGACGTTCTTTCAAACGTTATGAAATGTGTTAATTAGCGTGCAAAATGAAAGCGTAGAACTAAAAATAGAAAACAATTTGTGCTTTTATTTCAGGTATATAAATCTTTCGAAGAGGAAATCTCATACAATCTGGTTGCTACAGCAGCATTCTGGTAACATTCTATTTCAGACCCAATAAATGGGTGATTATACAAGTAAGCAGGACTAGACTCAAAATTTTAGACGTGAACATCAACATTATATTCAGACAAATAGAAAAGTTATTATTATTATTACTATTAGTGTCAAACGTCGCACTTTCGATAGCACCACCTGACCTTATAATATTATTTTTTAGCCCCTTCGGAGGCTCATTCGTCATTTTCACACCATTCTGCAGCACCAAAACAGGAAAATGATCCGCGGGATACGAGGTTAACCACAGGCGGAAATCCGGGTGGGTGGCATCTGGCGTGAGGTTCTCGCAAATCTGAAACACCGACGTCAGTTATCTAGTCGATATTTACTGCCACATTAACTTACCCTCTCCAACGTGGGCATGAAGCTTTTCGCCAAATGACAATTTTGCAACACCACCCAAGTGCCGTTTCTAACTCCTTCGTCTATCAGTCGAATCGCAATGGGTCCTTGACCTTGGCCCAAGGACAGCGCGAATAGCCTGGCCGCCCCAAAACCCTGATCGTCGGCGAATTTTAACAAGACCGCCGTGGGGTCAGCACCGGGGGTCAGGATAAATATAAGTGGGATGCAACAGTGCGAATCGGCGAAAGAGGACGATAGATCGAAAGGAGGTGGTTCTATGTACACTTTGCCCAAATTGTCTGGAATCATAAAAATTAAACTCTTCAAATGGATGGACTTAAAAGGCGTTACCTGTAACGAAGTTCTGAACTGCTGGAACTACTTTGTCGTAACGTAAACATCTCAAAACTAGTAGCTTCTGCAGTTGATTCAGCTTCTGGTCCCACGGGCTCGGCAATGGACACTCCTGAGGTTCTCCTGAGTCGAATATGGTTTTCCATTGGCCGGTGTTTGCTGAAAAGTGTCTTACGATTCCACTAAAAAAAAATTGCGATGAAACAGTTTCATTTCAAGATAATTGAACTATGGAATGATGATCAGTACCAAGCACCGCCGAAACTTACTGAAACGCCGGTAAATCATTTAGACGGCAAAGCTCGTCCCAGGACTTCGATACGAGCCAGTCGGCCGGGTTAACGTTCGGATTATCTAATCCAACTCCGCCAGTCAAGAAGAACATCCATTCCGCAACGTCTATCTGATTTCGGCTTTTCATGAGGTTGATGGTTAAAAGCAGCGAAAATAGTAGCTTGTCCTGTAACAGAAAGCATCATCAGTGTGTGAACTCAAATGATCATTCTTATGGCAACCTTTTCAAACAAACTGCGGCATATGTTAACGTACAAGGCATACGTGAAACATCTTTCCAGGTCCTTTAATCGCTGCTTGACGTCCTCCACTTTGTCCGTGTTTTCTATGGTGGACCTGAATAGATTCATGAACCAAACCAGCGAGTACTGGTACATCGGATCAATGTTTGCCAAATCAGCTGAAAATGAAGGTAAACAATAAGTATTGGTAAAGACCAAGAGAACCCGGAAGGCAACAGACCTATGGTGAAAAACAAAATGGTGGAATGTACGGCGATGGGTGTGTACTCCATTCTTGCATTGTCTATTTGCTTTTCGGTTACCTCGGCTATCGCCTGTTTGGCTGCAATTTCGTTTGACAAAACTTTTGACGAACTCAAAATTTGCACGGCGGTTTCGTCTTCTAATATGTTTCCCTCCGAAGTACTTAGCACTTCTAGAATTTTGTCTTCTATCTCCTTTAAGGCCCTGGGAAAGTGAAAATATAAAAATGTTTACGTCAAATGGTTACGCAAATTAAACAGCTACTTGGGTCGTGATTTGATTTCATACCGTTTATTTTCGGCCCCCTGCAATATCAAGGCGTTCTTTTCGGCTTCTAGGTCAGGCCGCTCCTTGGCCACCGTAATGCCCAGCAGCTGATCTTGCAACCCGAAAGCGGTGATCATAAAGTTAACTAACGTCACTTTTACGGCTACTTCTGGAAGGTAATGCGGATTTCTCAATTTCGTCGTTATATATAACCTAGAAAAATTTTTGATATTGAAAACAGCACTCACAGTTCAAACAAATCCTTACTTAAAATCTGGGTTGTATTCCACCACCGAATCTCCCAATTTCAAACACATAGCACCTCCCTGTTTAAAAATCTGCTGCGACAGGACGGGTTCCAGGATGGGGTCTAATTCCTCCCCGACATTTTCCAAAAGTACAGGTTGGCCAAACTGTATCGCGTTTTCAAGTATTCGCACGTAGTCCGCCTGATTCAGTCTTATTATTGCTAGGTTGTTCGACTTCTCCATATTCTTTATCCACTTGTTTGCTTGGCCCTGCGGATCGATCATCAATGCGTATCGCCGAGCATTCCTGAAAGTATTAATAACAATATTAATTTCATTCGCTGGTTTTTTTTTTCATCAAAAAACGCACTTCAGTGTAAAAATTGCACACATTTACGTTTTGTTTCCTTCTGTTTTGACTTACTTAATAATTATCCCGTTATCAACGCTAAAGTTGTCTGTGGGTAAGCCGAAAATATTCCACGCTCTTATGACTACTGGTTCTCCCAAGATCGCTGTCAGCTGGAAGTCTTTGGTGCAAACAATTTGGTACCCTTGTAAGGTTGAAACCCATTTCTCCACTTGATGTGCTCGAAATTGCATAGTGAACGATCCTAAGTATGCAACCACACCAGCAGCAATCAGAATATCTCCTACAAATTATCATTTGAAGTGTTGAAATACAAAGTGGGGGGAGGGAGGAGAATTGTTAACAGTAACCAAAGAAATTGATCTACCTGTCAAAATGTAATATCTTTCCCCTAAATCCTTTGCAATAGCCTTCCACCTTTCTTTCTCCCCGCCTAGGCCACCAATCAGCTCTTCGGCTCTCTCTAGCTTAAGTTGGCACAGATTAACCTCGTCAGTGAGAGCCTGGAATTTTTTGTTTTCAGCCTCCAACATTACCTCAAGCTTTGCGACTTTCTCTCTGGCTTCTCGAAGCATCGCCCTTTTGATTTCCAACGCCGCCATGGCTGTCTGAAACTCTCCCTCGGCTATGGCCAAAGCAGCTTTCTTTGGTGCCACGACTTTGGCCACCTTGTCGTATTTAGAAATGGCTATCACCCACTTGCACAAACCTAAACAATTTAAGGCGTTATGGCTGTGATAGTGACAAACTTTATATTTACCTTCGGCAGCTGTTGAAGCAGTTTTTACTTTATCCGGGTCGAAATTTTCGTCGTTCAGGATTTGATGCTTGAGCTTGTCCATAACACGAGGTGGTATATTGTCTTTGTCGAAGTTTATCAAGTTTTCCAGAAACTTCATGTCGCCCAATACTTTCTTCGAAGGTCCCCAATAATCCTCAACTGTTCCAATTCCACTAGGCGCAGGAACTTTGTCTGGTTTTACGTCCTGGATAGAAAAAGTAAAAATTTATATCTAATCGATCTAGTACCAATGGGCCACTCCAGATATAGAACTACCTCAATGTCACCTATAGCGAAACAGTTACCTTTACAATGCACACAGCTTCCATGACCAGTTTGACACCTTTAGGTGGATTCTTCATGGTTTTGACGATAGTGATATCTGCTGGTGTAAGGGTGTTCAAGGCGGCCAAAGCCGCATTTAAAATCGGCATAGCCTCCGCCAAGTCAGCATCGCAATCGTCCTTAATCGCCTGCGCCGCCTTGGCTTGTTCATTGGCCAGTTCCTCGTCTTCCATGACTATTTTCTCAACGACAGCAGCTTCTTCTGATTCGTATTTCACGTTTTTAATTATGGCTTCTACTTTGGCTGCGGCTATAACCAACGCCGGCTGCAAAGCTTCCAAACTGGCTTGCATCAGGGACACCTGCTCTCCAGCGTTGTCTAGTTTGTCCAGGCCCACTTCGTACCTCTTCTTTCCTTTCAGCACCTCCCTAAATAAATACACAAGGCAAAAATTAGTTAGAATCGAAATTTGATTATGATCAACATAAATGGAGTTAGCGTCAAGTTTGCACCCTCAGCCAATTTCCCATTCAATTTTCAGAGTTGGAGGTCCAGAATTCAAGAGGCATTGGGCAAAATCATATTGGTAACAGAACTTACGTTCGTTTTCTGTCTAAGAATGTTTTGAAGGTGCTAATCATCTCCAAGTAAGACGTGGGTGTAACGTAATTGTGTCTGTTAAGCCGTATGTAGTACTCGTTGGACAGACTCTGCGTCGAAATGTGAAACATTTGACACATATCGATGCAAACAGTACGTTCCCTATCTGTCAGTTCGATTTCACCCAGGAATCTTTCCGCTACGGCCAGCAGGGCGTCTTCAGGCCAGGACTGAAATAAACGGTCAAGTTAGTTTAGCAAGAACTACGTGCCCGACATGCATACCTGGAACCAGTCTATCGTGCAACAGTTAACAAGGGCGGGGAACTTTCTTATTCTGGTCCTGAAACTGTCACCGATAGGGCTCATTGCCAAAATCAGATGAAGCTGTTCTCTGACTATTTGAACAAAGAAATTGAAGAGAGCGACCGGGCTCCCGTCAGTCTGCAGCGACCTATCCCTTTGCCTGTCTAGCTGTCTCATTTTTTCGCACAGTTCCATCTTCTCTTCTATAGTGAATAGATTCGGTACTTCACCAGAATTCATAAGATTGCTGATGTCTTCCAAGAATGCCTCCTCTTTGATTTGAGCGTCAGTGAAGAGGAAAACGGCGTGCTGGTCGGTGGCGCTAGCCTTTCGGAGGATAACCTTTACATCCTCTCGCCATTCCGTGACGCCGTAAAGCCGAGTGATTTCCACTTGGAAAAGTTCGTACTCGGAAATGTGGGCTGACAATCGCGTTAGTGATTGCCGACCGGAACCTCCTACTCCCACGCACATGCCGTGGCTTCTCGGCTGCTTCACTATCCTGCAGATCTTGGACAAGTGTTCTATGGCAAATCTGAAGCAAAGGAACAATGTTAGATACAAGAGGGTGCTTATGGAAATCATCTTTGCAGATAGTTACATCAAAATAAAGGAAAAAAAGAAATATCCCAAAAAGTTTTCTTCCGATCAAAGGGTATTAAGTACCGTCTGGTCTTACCTAAACAGTACCAAATTCATCGGTTTCTTGCTCATGTTGTTAAACTCGGCCAAGTAGCCTTCCACGATATTTCGGAGGTGCTCCAAGTCCAGAACTTCTATATAGTGGCGCGTGTCTGCTTTTGGATTCGCAAAATCGCAGTAGAGGAGATTTCTCAACTCCGTTTCACCGATCTACAATACATACCAAGAGATCGTCAAAATAAACCAGCAACGAATATTCAAACTCATGTCTGATGAGTCTGCTACGAGTCTACAACAAGTAGATACTTTAGACAATATTTTCTCTTACCACAAAATTCGGAGGCGCCGCTAGCCTGTGGAACATGTTATTGATATCCTCATCCAGCTGGGTTTTGCAAACTTCCCTCAGAGCTTCGATAATCCAAGACCTGTCGTTATCGTCAACTAAACGGTCGTAATACACTCTTAACACTTCGTGCACCCACAATCTTTTCATGGATACCATGTCCTCCATCGCCTCGGGCACGGACAGTAACACGCCCTAACAAACAATAAAAGTAGATCACACATGGACAAAGAGTGGGTGCGGATGGTACCTGAATGACTCTGGAAAAGTCTCTCAAATTGAACAGGTAATGGGACTTTGCTGGAGTTGGCAACAAATTGGCTCTGGCCATCTTGTAGATATCTAGGGTAGCGTTGACGATCTCGTCGATGCAAGGGTCAAAATCTTTCGAGAACCCCCTGGAAAATGTTTCTTATGTAGCATTAGGGCATTATGTTTCATAAATTAAGAGGAAAGAAGGAATTCCTCAAAATCAGTAGATGAAATAGCAACCAAACACGAAGTGGTGCTCTTACCTTGTGTCCAAATGCCACAGCATAATTTTGCTGAATATATTGATCAAAGTGTTTTCCTGAAATTCGTCAATGCAGACGTGGTTGAAATGTCGCGCAAATCTTGGAGTGATGGTGTTTCCTCCGCCACCTGGCGGGCACATTGCACACATGAACTGAGATGTAGAAAATGCCAATATTAACAAAACAAGTGACTAGCAGGAAAAAACGAACTTACTTGAATATCTATCAGCTTCATTGGTATAATTTCCTTACGATCGTACCATATTTCGTGATCAAACCACTGCCTGAGCAATTCAATGGGTGGCTGTGCTCCGTAAATCTCCTTCAGAGGCATATTAACATCATCCACGAATATCACGCATTTTTTTGTTACTGGAGGTCCAAACACACCTAAAAGGATGATTTCTTTCAACACTCGTCTCGCATTTCACATTATTAGCTTGATCATAGAACCAACCAACTAGCTGACAATGGTTTCCAGATTGATGCTGGTATCATCAAGAATTTTAGCGAAACACTTACCCTTCCTCCTTTTGTCAAGTTTAGCCATTATTATGTCCTGAGTTTGATTGGCAGTTGTCTGTGCAGAGAAATTGATAAATAGCGGCAAGTAAATACTTGTAATATTCTTCTTCAACAGAAAATCCTGAAATTTGAACCCACTTTGGAGTTAACACTAAGTACATGTAAAACAAATTTCTTACGATAATGTACACCGATTTCCCTGTACCAGTCGGCCCTATAATCATCATGGCCTTTTGATGTTGCACCAGTAGCGCCATCAGAGCAATATTACGTATAGTTTCAACAGTCGTAACGATTATTTGGTTAACTGGTAGATCCCTTGGTATGGGAGGAGCAGTTGCAAGTTCGTCTGACCACAGCTTCCACTTACCTTTGCCCTTAAATATATTGAGCGATATACACGATGTATCAGAAACAACATTGACTTACTTCTTTCGTATAGCGATAATCAAAAACTGTTTCCCCTACAGGTGGAACAAAAATGTACGGTTTCTCCGGCTTGTTGATTTCAAAAGGCAGTTCCAAGGCGTCTCGCAATTTTTCTGGAAATTCCTTCTCTAGCAAGCCCCTGAAGAGCAAGCTGAACTTGGTTCGACTGTTTATGTCAAGGGTTCCTCCCAGCGACCAAATGCAGGAGAAAAAGAACGAGCCTTCAATTTGTGCCCGCACATCCAAATCGGATATCTGCTCTCTAAATTTCTCGTCGTAGAAGTCATCCATGAAGCAGTCGAATAAGTTGCAGGCCCCTTTCACGAGATTGTGGTCCGACGTCGTGGCTATTTCCTAAGAACGTTTGAATGGTGGTTGTGGTTAATAATTGGTGCAAGCAAATTGATTGTGGTTGTATGTTTGAATATCCAATAGTGTTTATGTTAGACTCACCCTAAGTCCCCCTTTCCGGAGCAGCCAGAGTAGTGGTCTGCAAAATCTCAAGAACAAGTTGAAGATCATTGTCTTGTAAAATTCGGTATTTATAAACGGCGGTAACGTGTTTAACCATGATAACAGCAGCGGCTCCCATCCCATGCAGGCAGGTTCCATGTAGATCATGCCGCATCTGGAAACCTAATGAAAGTTTTATGTTGAGTTCATGCAATCTTTGGTGGCGGCAGTGGTTAAAACAGATAAAACTCAGGCGCCAGTTTTGGTTTATAATGCGTAACATCGCTACTAAGGCAGCTGCAAGGAAGACATGGTAATCTTTAGGGAAAATTAGATTTTCAGCAATAATAGGCACTACTGCGCCTACTGCCGTCGACTCGTCGCTGTGTCCCGCGGTCTTCACTTAGGTATCTGAAATACTATTTTAAAAATACCGAAAATGGACTATTTTAAGTAGCACAATACACAAGAATTGTAAGTATAGACATTTACCGTAGCAGGAGAGGCCACATCCAAATCCATAGGTTCAAATATCAAGTTGGTAGTATTGGACAGTTGAATAATTTCTCCAGACATCAAGCATAGTTTTTTGTTGTCATCCAAAACTGTGTTCATGTTTTCGATCCACACCGCATCCACTGGACCATCAAAGAGCAGCCACTTCCTAAATATAAATAATAATAATAATAATAAATTTTAGTGACAGAGTGGTTGGCTGGTCAAATGCAGAAAGCGGTCATCCTGGGTTCCCTCCGTCTACTTAGGGCACACGAGTGTGGAATCTACAGTCACTAACCCTGCGGGATGTGGGGAGTGGCTAGAAAAAGAAACTGAGAAGAGTAACCCGGCATATGGGTGGCACCAAAGACATAAGAAAACCTACAGTTAATAATTAGTCGGATACGTAAAATACGGAAATGATTTTGTTAACTGACCTGTCATCTGTGGTGGACATCGCGAATTGCCTGAAGCTCACAGCTAGAATGCCGTCCGACCACTCGTGGGACACCGGATCGAATTGCCCGTAAAGCTGGCCCATTGTAATAGATTTGGGATTCATCACAATGTATACTGCTCTGTGCTCATCCATTCCACCCTAGATATAAAAGTGTGAAATCAAAGTCGTTGGAAAAAACCTCCCTAGCGGGTTGTTCACTACTTACTCTTTCTTCTATGAGTGCCAAGGCGTCGGCTAAGATCCTGTAAGATGTGGTCTTTCCCGCGAATGGCAAGCCGACGATCATCAGGCCGTGTCTGACGACTATCATTTCGTACAGCTGCTGCACCTTCTCCAAGAAAAACTCCGTGCACTGAAAGTTGCTCTTTTTACACGCATCGTTCACGGCTCTGTTCAGAATAACATAATCCGGTTCGGGCAAGTGCACGCCAGGGAACAAGTCAGAAGTAATACCCTAGCAAACAAAGGAAAAATTAACATAACTGTCCCTAAACGAATGTTTTGTATTTACATGGAAAAGTGGGACGTCGTGTACCAAAAATTTGGCAAGGTTGACGTCTTTGATGGACCTCAACACCAAGATGTCCTCTTTTTCGTCGGGATATCGCAGCTTTAGAGCTGCGGCAGCTCTTAATACCGATTTTACAGCTCGCATTCCTACAAACAGTAATAGTAACTTTTAACGATAATTTAAGCTGTAGGTTTTACCATAATCATAATGACACTGAGACGACAACTGCTCCGAACACAGCCTGTAAGTAGCAACGATTTTCACAGCCAGAGGTTTTGCCGTCAAGAATCCGCAAGCATACAATTCGATTTCTGATATCAAAGCATAGTCCGGCACCATCATCGCAACAGATCTGAAGAGTGCCTTCAGGTTATCCGGCAATTCTGATCTACCAGCGTAACCAGGATTCATAGTAATGAAAACGGCACAGGTCGGATCCAGTTTTATCTCCGTTCCTTCGAAGAGCAGCTTCTCATTGCCGGAATTGATGCCTCTTTGAATGGTCAGTATCTGCTGGGCGACGACGGATAGCACTTCCAGATCAATGCGATTGAACTCGTCGAAGCACGACCATGCACCGCAGGAGGCCAATCCCTGCAATTTTTTATGAAATGAAGAATTGCGGGAAAAGGAACAAGGAAATAGATCGAACCTTAAAGAATTTGCCCAAAGCAAGGTAATCCAGACCGTCTGAGCAGTTGAAAACCACGCACTGCTTCGCCACAGCCTTGGCCAAATCTTTAGTTGTTTCTGTTTTTCCAGTGCCAGCGGGCCCTTCAGGAGCTCCACCTTCAAAATTTATTAATACAAGTGTCATTTATTACTTGTTGAAAATTACCTAAATGAAGATGTAGGGCGCCAAACAACGTCCTATAACATCTGTCAGTTAACGGAGTCACAACAAGCCTCGCTGTATTCCCAAGATATTCATATCCATATGCCAACGTCGAATTGATCATGGAGGTAATTAATTGATTTTCCTAAAGTAAAATCTTTGTCAGCCAGTGATGAAAAACGTTATGAGCGCCTTACCTCCCAATAATATCTCAGTTGACACAGCCATTTGAAATCGTGTATGTTCTTCACCTCTTGGTCGATCATGCCTGATAGCACATCTCTAGCGTGGACGTCCAGAACTACCAACGCACCTAATATTTTAAGGATAATTATTAGTAGTTCGCCACCGAATCCAATATCTTACCTAGAGTTATGCGATTTTGTAGGTTCAATTTTCCTCTGACCAAATCTACGACCTTTCCAATTTGATTATTGGACTTCTTCAGATACTCCCTTAACGGCCCAAGCCCCTCGCTAATGGCTACCGTAACCTCGGAAGTCCAAAAAGTACACCCTACCGCTTGTACGCATTGACCAGGCCATTTCAGCACCCACTTCTCACGCACTATTTTCGGGTAATCATTAATCGAGCCCGCCACCGCGTTATGAACCGATTTCTTCATGTCTGTCTCCAATTCCACCAGCCACTTCTCTACCTGACCTCGCGCCATAGCCGTCGAGATAACGTCGACGAGCGGAATAATTTCACCCTCGCTGGACTTCATCTCTGTCACGTCCAAATCTTCCGTGAATGTGAGCTTGGCTATGCCTTCGAAGCATTTCTTCAAATGGGGTTGCACTCTGCACGAAAGGAAAGAAGTAGGTAAATACCGTTCAGTCAGTGTTTTCTTTCAAGGAAGTAGTATTGGTCTAGAAAAAAATTTTACCTGGTGGGGTCCTTGGTTTCAGACAAAATTTCTAGCAACTCATCGTTTGACAAGAAGAAGAAACGCGGGAAATATAGCCGTTTCTTCTCCAAATAGTCGTTGAGTCCTCTCTGAATCATTTCCAAAAGATTGTTACACTTCTTAAGCCTCTCAGCCATTTTCTCTATTTCCACAACAGCCAAGACTTTAGTGTCCCCAAAGACGGTTTTCATTAAATCTCTCCAAATCTACAATAATTTTAGCTTAAGTATAATTGGGTTTCTTGTACGCCCATAGCAACTCTACCTTGTCCACAGCGCTAAATCGCCTGCCTTCCTCGGGCATTTGTTGTTGAATATCGGGTGATGAGAAAATTGGTTCTAAATACATCCATGTTGACTGGACCTTTAACCATTCATCTAGAATTTCTTGCAGTAGTTGGAGCTTTGCCTCCCAACCGCTAAGGAGATTTAAAAAACAAGTGTAGTGTATCTATACCAAAGTGACTGAGGACATCGCTTCAGTAATCCCAGTTTTTTTGTATCATAAGAAAATTTAGAAACTTACAGTATTTGTGCCTCGAAGGGCTTGATGTACGGGGAATTCTTCATAGTCTGAGTTTTGACGAGGTGATCATCCAACAGAACCTGAATATCATCCACCGCAGATAAGATATACGTGCCTGTGTCTTTGTAGACCAAAATGGTGAACTCCATATCTTTCCATTCCGCCATCATCTTAATCAAGCTCTTCTCTAGATTGTTCTCCTTGGTAGCGGCTTCCGATATCGCCTCGAATTTCTCGATGTAGTCGTCCAAGCCGTAATCGATGATTTTCTCCAGCGTAAGATCGTCATCCACCTTGATTGGGAATCCGACAATGTCGGAGATTTTCTCCCAGTGACGCTCCTTCATGCCAGGGTTACCCAACGTCTGAATTATGGGCATATGCTCCTTGAACTCTTCAATTTGCTCGCGAACCTAAAAATGTCGTTGATGAGGAATATAAATACAAATTTGTTCGCGTGTTACGTTTGTCGCTAAAGAAAGAGTGTCGGGTCTATCGGTAAAAACTTTCTCCAGTTTGTAGACATTTCTGTAGAACGTTCCGACTTCAGTTTCGATCTCTTCCGGGTCGTGGGATCCAACTTTGGACTTCATCCACAGCTCATGTTTGCTAAAGAAATCTACCGAGTTGTCGTATAACTTCTTGTACGGCACCAGCTTGTCGTAAACTTGTTTCCTTAATGGGTATTGGGAGAGTTGGAAACCGAATGCTGTTTCCTCTTCATTGAAGGCGTCAATACGCTCCATTGCTTGGATTAACCTAAGATGTTGGAAAATGTTCTTTCAAGTGTTGTTCATCTATAAAATCTAAATGGAACCTCACCGTTCGTCAAGCCTGGATGCCTTCTTGTGGTATTTCGCTAATTCGTCGATATTGCCATTGTACTGCAGCTCGTCCACCATTTTGGCGTATATTTCCAAATCCTCTTGGAACTTCTGAATTTTCACTTCAAGTTGTACTTGGAATTCTTCTATTTTAACATCAACCATTTGTCTATGTTCCTCAAACACTTTGGGCATGCGTAGGTACCTAGATATGACGTTGAAATCAATAACAATCTAACTCGATCGAATTATATTTACCATTGAAAAGTTACGTTATTTACTTTGATTTCTACTGGTGTGGAAAGCCAGTGGTCCGCTAAGAATAATATGTACGTCATCACATCCCTTAATCGGTCTTCCATGAGGGCCAAAACTTTGCTCTCTACTTCGTTCACGTATTTTATTAGTGCCATCAATTCCGCGGTGTCTGCGGGTTCGGCTAAAGACTTGTCGGAAATCGCCTGATATTCTTCAGTCAAACTAAAACATCAAGAAACATTTAAAATAAAACTAAGAACAGATGAGTAGGAAGCAATTACGTTTTACACATCAGCTGATAATCTTTGATGCAGCGTTGTATAAGAATGTCTCTGAAATTCTCAGCGCCATATTCCAAGGCTTTCAACAGCTCGCTTCTGTGCATTTCGTACATCTCCATCCGAATCACGTGTTCAGTGGACAAAGGGATAATGTCCATTATACGTTTGAACCTCCATATCTGTTCGGTGTACTCTTCAAATGAATGTTCTTCCGCCAAAAAGTTAGTGATAAACTCTTCGTCGGTCCCGTTCATGAGCGGCAGAAATCTGTCAAAATCTTGGACTTTCAACTCGGGTCCAATCCTCTGATCCTCTAACATTTGTCTGATGCGTAACTTATAGTCCGTTATAATTTGCTCCGGAATCGTTGGCTGGAAATGAGAGTGTCGTGGCGAAAGTACTACTACACGCATCATAATTTTTTACATACCTTTAGGCATCTTTCGGGTCCGGCCCAGTCCAGATACAGTTTTGTTTCCAACCGTGGAATAACCATAACAGCCTCCACGATGGCATCGATCAAGTTTATAAGGGCCTCTCTAAAATTCTTGAATTGGGGATCAAAAGCGAGAATATTTCCTCTTTGTTGAAGCCTTATTTGAAAACCTTTATTCTTGTACTGAAAATATTGAAGCAGCGTTAGAAGTCTGTCATTTTTGTACGTACGATGTTTGGAAGGAAGCTCACCTTGACATCAGTTATATAGCTCATATAATCGTACAGCGACTTTAAACACAAAGTCTGCAAATGGTACGTCATAATGGTGGCGACTGAATTATAAAAGGACTTCATCTTCCCCACTCTGCTGGGGTCTGGGAGTTTACTTTTCTTACTGCCGAGCAAAAAGATGTCGACCACTTCATAGAAATACTCATTCATTAAAATACTGTTACATTTATCGATTTGTTTGTTAGCAACGTATTTAAATTCTTGGAGATCATAAGCACCTTCGTGGTCCATTAGTACTTTGATGTTGATTAGTCGTAGTTTCCTGAGCAAAATTTTTCAAAGATATCAGTATTATGGAAATAACATAGTTCTGCTATTGACAACCCTTTTAGCTTTGTATAGTTAATTTTTACTGATCGATCTTCGAAGTAAGAGTTGAATAGTCAATAGTAGACAAAAACAACATATAGTTCCAGAATATTTTTACCTACCTGTATTTGGCAAACCACAGATCTATTAGCAGGGATAAACATGGGTTAACCACGTGCAAATTTTTCTCCATTTTAAACTTGGCAGCGTCAAAACATGGTCTAAAACTATTCCCAATTTCGTTCAGTTCTTTCCTAAATGGTGATTCACCTTCGCTTAAAGATTTTGCAAACGCCGGATCTTGGAGCACAAAATCGATTATGGCCTTCTTCACCGCTATCATAAAATCTTCTTTTACATCTTCTATCGAGGCTGCTAGAGTTTCCTCCCACACCATGAGGCGTCTTGGGACCAATGCCAATACCTATTTTCGATACAAGTTAATAAAATAGACTCGGTTAGAACTGTGGAGAATTGCAAAAGTTGAAATTAATTCCCGACCAAATAAATTTCTCTACTGAGTTGTTTTTAATACTTACTCGGCTGAGGACTTTTCCATCTAAAGGAGCTACGTGAACCGTATCGACTCCATGCTTAACATAATAGTAATAACGCAACATCTCCCTTTCTTCAGCTGATGGTATTTCATCTACATGCATTGATTGCTGCATTGAATGCATTCCCACATTTTGGTCTTTGGCAACAATTATATTAACTAACCTCTTCCTAAATTCTTCGCGTTGTCTTCTAAGGGCCGTATAAGATTTTAATTTGCTTTGGAGATCAGCAGCTAAAATATTTTTAATTTAGGAAATATTGTTAGTTCATTTGCTGTTAGGTACCTTTTTTCTTTTCTGCTGCAAGTTTTTTCTTATACTTGGGATGCGATGAGGCTAGGATAGGTTTTAATAGTTCAGGAGGTAAAGCAAATACGGATCTATCGTTTATGTTAAAATCAGTTGGTAAAGATAACCTCGGTATTTTAATGTTAAGGTCTCCTCTAGATTCTAATTTTGCCCTTTTCTCTGCTATTTTTTTCACCAGTCTATCTCTTTCGACGTCCCTTCCAGACATGTCTAAAATAAATTTTAAGTGTGTACGCAAAAGTTTTTATAATGGTTACAGCAATTTGTAAAATAATATTCCTATTGTGGATGATAATGTAAAATTTTGTATTTCGTGTATCGACCTAACTACAAAATGAGAATTGACAAGATTTCCTTATTAGGAGTACCAGTGTTTACACAAGTACTGATGAACAGAACCATTCGTGTTGGTGGTAGTGGAAATAAGCCGATTTAAATAAATGCTGCATTAAAATGTATATTTAACACTTTTTAGAAATTTCACAGATTATTTTAATTAGTCCGATCGTTCGTAACCGATTACCCTTCATGGTATTTATACGCAAAACGCGGCAAAACACACGTTTAAAAATTCATACCAATATTACCCGCAACTGGTTGAACAACTGTAACATTTTGGTGGTCTCTGATTTCTGACTATTAGTGTTCAATTGTTTGAGTGTCACTGCGGCGCCGTTATGTCATCGATTTATGCCGCATTAATTTGAGGTTAGATCCAGTGTGGAAATAGTTTTAAAGGGCTTAAAAGTGAGGTAGCTAAAAAAGCACATAATCAAAATGGTACGTATACTTACTTCACTTAATTCTTAATACTCAGTATACCATAACTTCTTAATAAATAAAAAATTACACTTAAAACATCGACTTCAAGCAAAAGTCAAGCATTTTTTTTAACATGTAACTTTATTTGTTTGTCATGGAAACAGATTTTAGCGTCATTGATTTTTTAATTGCACCACGTTATTAAAGTCAAACTCAAAATTTAATGTATGTAACAGCACAATTCCCAAAATCATGTTGCTATATTCTTTCAGTACCTTTAGTTTAAGCATCGCAGGTGTTGTAATCATTTTACTCACTCTTCAACAGATTCTCACCAGAACCATCGGCAGATTTTTCTACACGACTGTGACTAACCCTGCTGCTGAGAAATCGTTATTGGCTACTTTACGGAAGAAAACAGGATACACGTTTATGAACTGCAAAAAAGCCTTGGAAATGCATAATAATGATTTAAATCAGGCCGAGATCTGGTTAAAGCAGCAAGCGCAGACCTTGGGTTGGTCCAAGGCAACGAAATTAGAAGGAAGGCGGACTGCCCAAGGACTAGTGGGTGTACTGGTAAATAAGGAAGACGGAGTTTTAGTGGAAGTAAACTGCGAAACAGATTTCGTGGCTAGGAATAAAGAATTTCAAAAAATTGTGGAGGACACCGCCCGCACTTGTTTAGATTATGTTCAACGTCAACAAACACGATCGCAAGACGCTATTACCAAAGTAAGTCAGACATTTATTATGCAGTGCTTTAATTTTACTGAAGTTAATCATTTCTGCCTGCAATGCAACAAATATTTTTTAAGACTTATAACGAGGCGTATCTAAGAGTGTTTAAACCCGTAGGGCTAAAGTGGCTTTAAGTTTAAATAATTCTTCGTTGTAGATTTGTTTAGATGCAGAACAGCTGAGAAATCTAAAAACAAGCAGTGGTAAATCTCTATCGGACAAGTTGGCCTTAATGATTGGTTCTGTGGGAGAAAACGCTACGTTAAAAAGAGCAGTGTGCGTAAAAGCAGGAAATGGAATTTTTCTCTCTGGTACGAATGTTTTTAGTTCTTTTTTTCATGTCGAATAAGTAAGAATAAATTTTTAAATATTTTTTAATTTATTTTATAATTATTTTTCTATCTCAAATATCACGATGCATTATGAAATTTTTTATTTTTCATCATTGCGTATTCAACATATTTTTATTTAGTGGAATCAGTTCTCAATATTTTCAAAAATATGGTTATTTTTGTAGGATATGCTCATCCATCAGGAAATACTAGCAATAATGTACTGTTGGGCAGATTAGGTGGATTGTTGGCATATAAACCACTGGAACCTAGTGAGAGCGCAAATGAAGTTAGTAAAGGTGAGCGATTAAAACCACAATAAACAACGAATGAATAACAATGTTTTCTACTAAGTATTTCTTTGCCTGTTTACCTTTTTCTTTTAACTGTCCCATATTTAAAAGAATTACCACTCTACTAGTTGCTATAAATTCCATTATTTCTTAGGCAAAATGATTTTTTGTTTGAGGTATTTGTCAACATATCGTTGGAATGGACCCGAAAAAAATTGGCGCAACACATGATGAACCTGCTGAAAACAAAGACGAAGAAACTTGTTTAATTCATCAAGAATATTTACTTGAGGATGGGCTTACTATTAAAGAAATTCTGGAAGAAAATCAGATTGAAATTGTTGATTTTAAGAGGTTTGAATGTGGCGAGAGTGAAAAGCCTCTAGGAGATCAAACTTTGGAATTTGTGGAAACGTGTCAGTAAAATGTTTGAATTTAAAATCTTTTATTTCTGTTAAATAAAAAAATTAAAGTCAATGTTGATATTTTTCAGTATTTGAGTGTGCGAATAAATTTAATTAAACTCTAATAATTAAAAATATAAGAAAATAATTCAATATACAATTTATTACTTTTGAAAAACAATTTTAAAAGTGTCCTAATTAAATAAAATATAAAATATACAATGTAAACTACAGGCGATTTTAAAATTTTGTTCTATACATTTTTCATTTTTATAAGACCCGCTCTAATTTTTTCACCAACTGACCTATTTTGTTTTAGTTCGGGACAATTTTTCCACAGCCATATTCTACAGTCCTTCTTCCAGATGTGAGCTATTTCGTTCAGTGTATAAGTTTTCCCCCCTTGGTTTAAGACTTCTTCTTTTATTATAACAGTTTCGTTCGTTACCGCATCTTGTGTCTCTATTTCGTCCTTAATCGACGGTTTGTATATATTCTTGTTTACCAACTCCCCAATTTTGTCGTTTTTCACCTTAACATAAAAATCGGCATTTAATGGCATTCGAGGGATGATTTAATCATTAGAAAACCAGATTCAGTGGTATGAGAAGCCTTATAAATCACCGACAGAAAAAATATGAAATTAAATATCCTTAATCCCTTCATTGATTATTTAATTTATTATTGAAAAACAAAAAGTCCACAATTCTCTGAACAAAGGCAATCATTCTAACCGTGGTTTGGTTGAATTTGGCGTACCACAGGGCTCAGTTCTGGACCCGGTGCTCTTTATTTTATATATAAATTCGTTAGAGTTTGTTCTTGGTGAGGTTGCCTTAAGAAATACCTACACGACAAAATAAATAATTCTATATGCAAATTTATGCGAAATTGCCATTTAAGGTCCGCAGGGACTGACATGTTAAAAACTTTTCATCCCTAATTTTTTAAATTTATATAATACAGCTCTTTTGAATCCAAACATGAATAGCTACCTACTAATTATACAAACTGAACCTCATCATTCCAGATGACTAGTTTGAAAATATTTTTTTCTACTTACAAAAATGCCAAAAATTATTATCAAAATCGTGTTGATCACATTTGATCCAAAAATAGGAACTTTCGCCAACTTTACACAGTAAATTAATTTGCTTACCCAGCAAAGCCATTTTTCAAAATTATATTTTGTGTCCTACCTCATTTTCTTCCGAACTAACACTTTTAGCATCCTCCATGCCTCCAGTGTATGATTTTGTATCACGTAAATTTAAATGTTTTGCATAGAGCAGTCCAAGACTAGTTGTAGACACTGACCTTCGCAAAGGTGTAGTTTTTGATTTAAGATTTACTTTTTTTGAAACATTATCATCGGAAGTCATATTTGACACTTTTAATAATTATGATTGATATTTATTTTGCACAGCACTCATTGATCGGATGTTTCAAATTCAACGGTGTCACAAGTGCCACAACATACATATGAAAAGCACCAAATTCAAAATATACATTTCCCCCAAATTACTGTAATAATAAAGTAAAGTAAGAGTTTTTGAAAAACATTACACAAAAAATTATTTCGAATTAAAGTTTCGGCTAAGAAAAAAATTAAATTAAAGAGCTTGTCATGTATTGGATGTTCTATAAATTCCCAACCATAAATGGATATCTTAAATGTTGGAAAAACAGATTTTTTTAGGTTCAAGTAGTTTTTAATTTTATTATTGGTAGCAAATAATGTTTTCGAAGCCTTGCAAAGAACTTTTTCTTAAAATTTTTTAAAATCATTAGTAAACAATTTTTAATAGTGTAAGGGCTTGAAATAAGAGAACATTTTTAATCAATATATATTTTCTGTAATATACACCTTGTAACAATGATATATAACACTTGATAATATTTAAATATCCATACAAATTTTTATACATGTAATATACAAATATTTTATTATTTATACTTGTCCACAGGATACTACAGGATAAACGATTTCGATAGAGATTAACAAAATAAAACATAACAAAATCTAAAAATACAAAAAATTTACAAGTATAAATAATGTACAGTTAGTTGCTTTCATGGAAAACATTGGGGTGAAATTTATTTTTAATTTTGTAAATGTAACAATTACTTGCATTGAAATATTCAAAATTAAACTTCACCAAATTCCAAATAGGAACAAAAACAAATAGTTCGGAAAACTATAATCAATCGTCAAAGTTGATACAATTTTATATTAACAGATCAAATAAATAAAATTTAAGTCTCTTTCAACATAAACAAGCATATATATTAATTGAGCAAACTTAATCCTAAGCATTGATCAAAAATAATTTTGCCAAGTAAAAAATAATGGTTTTCAATGGAAACAAATGGCCGTGTGAGCAATGATAATACTACTTCAATCTTCAATCAACACCTAATTACAATAATATGTACAAAAATAGCCGATCTCTATAAATTTTGCGTTTAGATTGAAAAAGCACATGAGAATAATATAAGCCGCACTAAAAAATGCAAACAATAAAAACATCTTACACAGATAAGTACGGAACATGATCATGATGCCTCCACCAATGAATTATACTGAAAAAAATAAATGAATTAGGATGACAAATTGAATCTCCTCCTTTCAACATTAAAAACTATTTCATGCAAGTCAGATGGAGGTGTTAACGCCAGTTTGGAAAGTTAGTGAAAACTTAATCTCAAATTAATAAATACACATAGAGTTCCTGTTGTGATAAGCGGGGCTTCATCGGGAGGTCATAGTTTCTAAGGAAATATGCCCAAAACTTCCATCTGTTTTTTTTTTCCGGATTATCTTTTGAATTTTGGAAAGAATGATTGAAATTTTGCTCGGTGCAAATTAATCTTCATGAATGACACGATGCATACTCCAATCCCAAAACTAGTTCAAATATTTCCGTCGAGCAAAACCTCATCATTTTTATTCAGAAGAGAATCAATAAGGATTTTTTTTTTCCAGACATTTCAACACTGCATGTCAAAAAAGGTTTTGGGCGTTTATTATATGACTGGTGAAGTCCTGCTCATCAAAACGGAAACGTCCTGTATAACTACATAATAGAAATGAGTACAGTTTATATACTTATTTTCTTGGGATGTTTCTAGTATCTCTACTGTTCATTACACACTAATCGTATTAGCTCTAAAAAATAGGCATTTACTGCAAGTAGTTGCTATAGAAGCAAAATCCATGCGTTGTTTTAGAATCAGCCCCTGAATAGCCAGTTAAAAGCCCCCACCTCTAGAACATGAGTCAGCGTCTCTATTTTGAGAAAATCGTTTAAACGCCTTGGTAAAATGATTTAACACTGCAACGACAAACGGTGTTAAAAATGGTTAAAACTCTTCTAATAAAAAATTTCTCAGTGTTACTAACATGTCGTGCTTCTCGCAGTTCCTATTTTTAAATTTGGTGAAGTGAAACCAAGTCAAACCAATCACTTCTATCTCCGCCATTTGTCAACTATTCCTAAAATTTAATTAACCATTAACCCATTAATATATTTTATCTTTATCCGAATTTCGAGTAAAGAAGTAGAATTATGATTTAAGATAAAAATTTGTTCCAACTATCCCTTTAAATAAGAGTTTTTACATCCAATTTGTGTAGCCCTCGTTTCAAAATTCCACCCTAAAAAATAATAAACTTTTGGGGGCGTTCCGTTTCTCTGCGTCACCTGATATACGATTCAAAAATACCAGAGGTTAATATAATAAAAAATTAGGTCAATTTTAAGCCAAAAAAATAATATCGTGCGAAGTGGACTTTGCCGAGTACCGCTACCACGACTGTACTGGCGGAGAGCATAGTCATGTGTCACAGTGAAAGGATTAATAGGTTGTCCAGGAGCTAATTTAGGGCATATACAACTATAGCTCTTATTACAATTACTTTCAGTAAAACTCTACTTTGATAGGACGACAATTATACTTATATAGGCAAGTAAAAAATGGTAAATATGCTACAACTGTACCAACAAAAATGTCTTTAAAAAATGCTTAAGCTAACACTGTCCTGACTGCACACTTGCGTAATATACAATAGCAAACATGCTTTTAACTATAGCGAAAACGTACAGGATGTGCTAACAAAAAACGTCTATGTATTTGCGAGAGAAAATGTGTTGTCCATACTAGCTCCAGCATATCTTAAAAAGAAAAAACAAACCACACTTGCCTATTAGATTTTAATGAAACACATATACTACTAACAGATACAGACTAAAGTTCTTTCTAAAGCGGAACATTTTTACTTCATGCTTTCTACAAATAAGTGCATTAATTTACTGATAGCTGCTATTACCTTGGTCGAAACAACTAGGATTAATCAAGTTGATTAGTTCGTTCTCAGTAAGAGCCGTGAAGGACTGTGGGATCATTCTGTCTTCGTTCTTCTTGTCATTCTGTGTTGTGGGGTGTTCCCGCACGGGAAGAGGTATAACAAATTCAGACTTTTGGTCCTGACTCATCTTGGGCATCATAGACGAGTTCATTGTGGTGCAAGCAGTGGAAAACTGAGACTGCACAAAATTGTTCCCTGGGTTAACTTGCAATTGACTAAGGGTATTGTTAGGCAATTCTTGAGGATTGGTCGGTGAGGTCATAGAAATAATATCACACTTGGTTGTCGAAGGCAACGTGGTTCCAAGTTCACAAATTTTTTTCTGGGTCTCCAGGAAGTCGACGGCGGCCTTGAAAAGCACCGCCTTTTCCGGCTCGGTTGTAAGGTTTACAGAGATGGGGGAATGTAAAGAGTGTATACTCTCTGGGGAAGTCTGCGATGAGTTTAGCGACTGCTGGCCTGCTGGCGGTAATAAGCCGGATTCTACTGTGGACGCAGATTGGCAAAGACTCAAGTTAGGGGCTGGTAACAACGTTTCCGGTTGAAGACCATTTGTATTGTGGCACATAAGGCTCGGAGATATTTGGGAGTTTAAGATAACTTCGGGCGACAGATTGGGAGACACATGAGGGTTGGTCATTTCCTGTTGTCCGAGGATAGGAGAAGGCATTCTGGTATTGATAATTGGAGGCACCATCAAACTCGTCTGTGAATTGAGCATCACGTCTTGAGTCGTCATCATAACATCTGATGGGTTGCTCCTTGTTGACATCAAAGGCATACCGTTTGTAATAAGTACATCTTTCGGTGAGGCATCCGGTCTTGTCGGGCTGAGGTGGGACTCCACGGTTGAGTTAACGAAGGCGTCTAATCGCTCAGTGTTAATTGGAGTGGGAACGCTTCTTTCCAGCGATGTAGCAATAGTAGTAATTGCACTTGAGGCGATAGTATTTGTCTGCTCGGGTATGGTCTGTTCTGCTATGTCCGCCGCTTCAGATTTCGCAACGATGTTAATTGCATCATTCTGAGTATTGTTCGACAGGAAAGGACGTGCCGAACTTAAATATACGGGTTCTGATCCCGCAATGGCAGCTGCTGCAGCACCTAAATGCGACAAGCTTTGTGTAGTAGAGGTCAACATACCACAAGTCTGACCACTCATTACCTGCGAGTTCAGCACTTTTTGGACTTGAAAGACGTTTTGTTCAGCAGTTATCATCTGTGCAAGTTTCTCATTCATGTCATTTTTCATTAACATACTTGATGAATTAGCAAGCGAAAGTAGTGGCGATTTGGACTCGATTTTAGTGAGGTAATTTTCAACACTCTGCGCGCTCTGTGTGGGTAATGGTCCGTTTGAGTGATCAATACTGAATCTCTGCAAAGCCGCCATCGAAGGAGCTGTCGTGTTAACAAGATCAGCGACCGTAGCCATTGGCATTTTCATCCGTAAATCCATTACTTTTTCTGCAGCAGTGACGACGGTATTCGGCAAAAGGGTTGCAGGTCGAATTTGTTGCGACAGAACTGCTCTTTCGTTAGCAATAGAATTATTAAGGTGCATTGCACTACTGCAGGAAGTTTCCTCGTTTATAGTAGACATGTTAGAATTACAGTCTACCGAATTATCACAAACTGAAATACTCCGGCTAACAGAGTTTCTGCGCATCATTATGTCGACACTGTCATCGTTAATGCTAGCTCTACTAATGGAATTTCTGCGCACCATCATTTCCACACTGTCGTCATTCCCAACACTTATGTTAGAGTTCTCGCTCACATGGTTCATCATCGAATTTTGCTGCATCATATCTATAGAATTGTCGTTAATCATTGACATGTTTGAGTCGCCATGATGAACGTCGAGCGAACTCTCAGATATATGTCTGTACCTTTCGTGGTCTACAATAGACCCTTGACTGTTCTCGTCAATAAACTCTTGCTTGAGAGTACGCAGAGGTGGAGAATGTATGTCGCTAGTGGAAGATATGCTTAACGAGGGACGTCTGGTAGCCATTGGCACCAAACTAGACTCGGGAGGAGGCATCATATCTAAATCCTGTTCCCTTTTATTGACAGGAGCAGAATTCCAGAAATTTCCTTTAAAAAATGATGGTGGTTGCACCGGCGGCGGGTCAACGTGCACTGCAAAATACAAAAAAAACAGTCAGTTACTTTCTCACGGACAGTGAATTATTAAAACTAATAGCCGCCATCATAGCCACTGTAAGAAAAAGGGGGGACTTGCCACTCAAGCCAAGCATTTGATTTTTCTCGATTAACAAGTTCAAAACAAAAAAATTAAATGAGCAATACCAAGGTGTTGTTTTTTTTTAAACAAACAACATAAGAAATATATTTAACAGGTTCTCCGAAGTGCTAAGGCTTGATAGACATAACCCACAATGTTGACGCCCCAAGCGCACCCGCAAATACAGTCCATCTCAGAGTCAAACCAGCCATTCGTTGCGGTCAAACCTTGCTAAACCTAAAGTAAAGGATTTTGGGAACAATGACAGTATAATATGATCAATAAATACTTCAGGCTAAATAATATATATGGAAAAAGTCACACAGTAATAAGAAACCTCTCTACCCAAGATTGCCCCAAATTTGCATTACGTTTAAATTGCCACCACCAAAGTAGGTACAACATTCATCAGCTCGTAAAAAGGTAGCCTGAAATAGTTTTAGTATGGTGTACTTAAAACTAAGCGATATGAAGATTATTATATGAATGTGGTGATTATGAAGGGGTTTAGTCCCAAGTGGCATGAAGGGAATAGTGATTTATGAGTGAGGTTTTCGGACGGGTATGTATTTATTTTGAAAAGGTGCAACGAAATCTCTCACACACATTTTCGTTTCAGTAACAGATAACATAATGAGAGAGATTTCATTTCACTGCGTTTAAGCATAGCTATAATGCGATGACTTAAAGTTACACTCACCAAAATCCCATATTAAATAAATTTTAATAAATCGTAGAGAGGATTCTTTAAGGACAAACGTTTTAGGATATTGAGGAAAAAGGGAATAAATACCCTACTGACACATTCACTAAAAAAGATTCATCTCATACACACTATGCGTGAACATTACGGGTCGATTATCAGGGTGTTTCTCGAAGTTGGTATCCCTGTAAGAGAAAAAAAATTGTCCTTGAAGTTGCACACACCTAAAAAATGAACTTTATTGGAAGACGCTTCCTAGGAATTTAAAGCTGTCTTATTTTTACCAGGTTTAAATTAAAATGTGCCTAAGATTAAATTATTCAGTGTTGTGAGTGTGAAAACTCCCAGCGGCAGTTTTGCGTCTGAGAGTTTTCGTTTTGGAAATTTTCCGTTGCAATTGAAAATTTTTTACTTTTTAAGGAGTCTTATAGTTTTACTTCCAGTTTTTAAATTATATTGTAATGTTACAAATGAGCAGTTTGGAACTGAACTGTCAGCCCAAGACTACCGTGATTCTGCTTGCATGTTTCGGTAGAAAAGGGTCTGCAAAGATCAAGATTGTCAAACAATTGCCTCGTATACTTTCTTAACTACATTAAGGAAATGTTTGTACACCGTTTCATATTTTAAGTTTATTCCAATAGATGTGAAAAAATTAATAAACAGTTGCGTCAAAATATGGGCGAATTTTAACCAAGATTTAAAAATTGGGAAGAAATTGTTTACAAGCTTGAGTTATTAAAAAAATAACCATTCCTATACGATGCATCTTATTGTGTAGGTTGTAAAATTATACAGTACTGCAACTAAACTCCCAGGCCAGATAGAGAAGAATACGAGCGATGGCTGAAAACCACAGTGAAATGAGATAGAATATACGTTCGCTTACTAACATAATTTCTTGGTATAAAAAAACACGAGGGGCATCCTGGCAGCCTATAAGACACTTACTGTGACCTCCATGTTGCTTGCATACTCGGTCCCTGTTTCAGTCCAATATTTTACCAGCACAAAATGAATCATTCGGTATACCATTGAACATCTGGCAACTCTATTCAAATCAATTACGTTAATATTACTTCAATTTCCGCAATAACAATAGAATGTTTATACCTGTTTGAAAGATAATATTCTTGAGGCTGTAACGAAATTGTGGGTGGGTCATTTTTTGTGGGAATGTTTAATTTTGTCCTACGTGGCATTAAATCTGCAGAAAGATAACTAATGCGTCAGTGATTATTTTAAATCCTTAACTCACGAAAACTGTTTAAAAGTGACTACTAAAGGTAATTGTCACTATTTTGAACTTTAATCCGAGGTATGACATTAAATAATCGGTTAGCTATTTCTGCCTATTTAATGCCAGTCAAAAGATGAAAAATTTCCAAATCAAAATATTTGAACTTTACATAGGTACCCCAAATTAGGAATGATAATCGGAAAATTTCCAAGAAAATTTAAAAAAATAAAATGTCAAATATTTCACAACACTTCCAGGTTTACATAGGATAAATGAATTTTAAAATTAATGATAATTTAAATATAATTAAGTATAAATTAAAATTAAGGTATAATTGTGTAATGATAACAAGTTTGCGCTTGTTTTGTGGGTTGGGTTGGGTGTATGACATGTTTAATGGGATATCAAAAATCGGTCAAGATTCACTTTCGTCCGACATTAATAGTGAAAGCCAAAAAAAAAAGAGAATGATAATCAAATCTGTTAATGCTTTCAGTTATGACAAAGTAAATATGCATTTTTAAGTACTTCAATAAATTGTTGATTTGGTTACCGAATTTAAATCCATCTTAGAGGAAGGCGTCGTATAATTAAATCTGAACATATAAGTTTTATTTTATATTAAATGTGATTTACAGTATGGAATAGATGCAGCTGTCTTTTTCCAGTGGAAATATCGTTGAAAATACACAGATTTCCGAGTTTCCGTTTGACAAAAATTGATCCGTATAATATTTCCAATGGGAAAAAATGCTCAATTTTACATAAGAAATTTATCCATATTAATAAGAATAAAAATAAGAACACCAAGACTCTGAGGGAAATTAAGCAAAAATACTTAAAAAAATAAAAATTTGATCACTTGAATTGAATATCATGAAATGTTCATTCGTATATTACGTTGTAACTTTTTAGCAGCATTAATAATATTCAAGCGTGAATGGACAAACCTCCGCTCCACAGAGATTATTTAATGAGTTTGTTTCAGTTTTGGTTCATAAATTCGCGTTGCATGAAGGAACACATTGGAATTATATTTTTAATTTTTATTTGACTTCGGAAGCGTTGAAAACTGTCCTTGTGCTCTATTTCTCTTAATTTGTATTGTACTCTTCGAAAATCAGTGTTAAATTTGTGTGCCATACATGTTTTTTTCCCCCGTTCACCTCTGTAATATTTTTTGTATAAATTGTAATTGTAGTAAAAAATTTAACGCTTCCTCGTTTTCAGCCGTTTCCTCATTATTTGATGTACTAGTATTAATAACTTCTTAAGTGGTACTTTCCTGATAGAACATACTTCGTGCATTTACTTTGTTAATCTCTGCTCGGTAAAAAATAGATTCTCGAGGTCTTTCCTGCTTTTAAAATATTAGCCGATCTGTATTTTTAAGATACCCGTAGATAAGATCTAGAATGATATCTTTATTGTGTGGAATTAGTTTTTTTTACTTGCAGAAAATTATTCAATTCACTGATATATTTTCAACAATTCTCACTTTTGCGTGTATACAGGGTGTCCCATTTATCGTGCTTACCATGGGTATCTTGGAAATGGTAAGACATACAAGATAGGTCCCAAAATCCTAAAAGAGTTGGCAAAAATATTATAATTTTTTCAAAATCTGCATCAAAAAGTGTTCTAAGAAAGAAAAAAAACCACATTAATATATTTCCATAAATAAAGGAGTTGTAATGGAAAAATTAAAATGACAAACATCAGTTTTTTGCCTATAAAATAAAAACGAGTTGGTTGATTTTACTAAAATATTTTTGCACATAATAGTAAACCTTGATAAGCTCTACATTTGGTGGGACACCCTGTATATACATACTTTGTCATCAATGAACAGGCAATGAAATGTCGTGGACTCTTTGAAATGGTACTTAATGTTAACAGTCCAGTATACAGGTAGTTTTAACTGAAAAAACTTTTGGACAGGATTTTTTTCATAGAATGGTATTTTGGGGGTAAGATTCTGACAATTCAGATTATGATTTACCACCAGAACTAACATTCTACAAAAATCAAAAATTTTTCCTTGTTGATTTCTATTATTTAGCTCTGCAGACTGGCCTAGTTGAAGAGTTTGCTTTTTCAGTTTTGATCAGGATACACTTACATGCGAGAGCCTCCTCTAGTTTTATCATGAATCTTAGTATCGATTATTCTTTGTATGCCGCGATGTTGAAAATCTTTCGTGGTTTTTGCTCCCATAAACTAATTTTGTAGTTTTCAATAAAATTGTTACCTAAGTATTTATATTTAGGGCATGTTGACTTAGCGTAACCACAATCATACACATCAAAGGGATCCTTCTTTTTTATAGGAATATATTTTTCTGAAAAATTGATAATAAAAGAGGTTCTCATATAATGTGTACTATCGTAATCACACGTAATAAATTTTTGTCACTAATATCTTCATTAGGGATAGCAATGTCCAAATTAAAGATCACAATGCTCGACTTTCTAAGAATACTGGGTTGATCTGGGATGCAGTAGTCCTCAACCAATCTTCTTAATTTTGGCAACAATTTTTCTAAAATGACCAAGAGGACTTTGGTACTCCGGAAAATTTAAAAATTCTTCTGTTTGTATTTTTTTAACCATTGTGTGTTCTCAGCTTTCCTCTCAGGTGAAATTTCTAACGTTTGTTGTAGAGATTTTATTGAAGTGTTTGAAACATCTATGACTGGTTGGTTCTTGGTATTCCCAACTGGGTTGTCTACTTTAAAGGTAGTGTGGCGCAAATATTTTCAATGAACTTTTAAGACAAAAGTAAACGTGGTAAAAATCAGACAAGCCAGGTTCTGGTTAGTTAGTGGATATCAGAATCAGAGAGCGAGTAATGGTAATGCGAAATAGTTAAACATTTTTTTAAAATTAAATGAAGTCAATACGATGGCATTGATTTATGAGATGTCGAATAGCAGTCGTCCAGGAACATACTTGTATGATTTTGAAAATTTACTCAATAAATAGTCTCTTCCAATAAGTGTTTGTCCTCTCATGTTTTAATATTTATTACACAGCAAAAAACAATACTAGTTAATGAATATTTTGATGAATTTGGTGACTTTAATTTTTTGGTATTAATTATGGATATTTAAAGATCATCCGCGCAGTGGCTGCTGGCGAAATTTAGTCGCAACGACTTAGATTTCGCCATCCGCCACCGAAGTCTTGCCGTAATTGAATTAATTTTTCTATTTTTGCTTTCATTCCCTCATGAACGTCCGAGAGCTTTTTAATCGGCTACTCAATCACAGGTTGGTTTTGCAAATATTTCTGCCATGTTTGGATTAAAATTGGGCTTTACTAAGCAAATACATTTAAGCAAAAACAACAAAACCGAATTTTAACCAAACAAGCTATTTAAAAATAAACTTCCTTCTAAGCTGAATCTTTCTATCTCTTCAAGTGCAAAGTGTAAAGCAAGCTATACCTTAAAAAGTAAAGAAAGTGAATTTTGACTATAGAGAAAAAAATGATGAAAATATTTGTGTGGGAGTGTAGGTATAGTGTATGTGTTGTAATGTAAGTGTAAAATGATGTATCGTGTGTTTTTTAAGTACCCGTGAAACTAGAACCTGAACGACGCGTCATCGGAGGGCGAAGATTAGGCCCCGCAGGCTGAGAGAAGACGATGGCAGGCGGCCCCTCTGCGTATACAGAGCCTGTATGCTGTATGAGACAAAGTGAAAAAGC
Organism: Rhagium mordax; assembly: GCA_963680705.1. Taxonomy (NCBI): domain Eukaryota; kingdom Metazoa; phylum Arthropoda; class Insecta; order Coleoptera; family Cerambycidae; genus Rhagium; species Rhagium mordax. The sequence goes on from OY796658.1 coordinate 88,919,155, forward strand.
AAACGCAATTGAGATTTGTTACAACTTTGGAGCTCATACATGAAATTTTGGTCTTGCGACACAAAAACAATTGCAAAATGTTTTGACTCGCTTGTCCACAACAAATTAAAACATACATAATATGCAAGTCCTTTTATAGATAATAAATTATAAGTGGTTGTCAAAAAATTTTGCAGTACAACAATGAGAAACAATGAATAGGGCTTTGGTATTATTATTACACATTGAAAATATGCAATGTATACAAAAATAATTTTTAAATAATTACATGTCAGATTGTGAGAATTAAATTACATTTCACAAATTGATAAAATTACAATTCAAATCAATGTATAAAAGTTACATTTCAAATACATAAATTCATAAACAAAAAATATATACTTTAAAATTGAATGTTTTTCGTTGTAATGTAGAATTCTTCCTAAATAAAAGACAAAAAAAATGCAAAATATCAAAAATTTGTCTGGTTCCAAAGCTATTGGAAATATTTTGGTGCTACATTATCGCCACAATTTGTCAATTTAAAAATATTATTGATAAAAAAATAAAACAAAGACCAAAAGTATACTTTTTCATTAGATATTCATTTACTTTAATCATCAAAAAGAAAAAATCTAAAATTTGAGATAATATAGCCCATATCTGAAACTCGTTGGGGCAAATGACGTACTACAGCAAACAAACTAGGCGCTTGCATACCAACTCTCGCAGGCTCATAAAAAGCATGCGTTCGTTTTCTTTCACTCCAGACTCGACTCACTTGTGTGTTTATACTTAAGATACACACTTTAGTACACATTTGCCGCCTAATTTACAACAATAAGGTGAACAATTGTTAATACAATACAATATTAACATACAGTAGCAACAGCAGTGCCCTTAATTAAGGCTCAAATTGTAATTAAAGCATAAGATTTGGACTGCGTAAGGGTTGCTAAAAAATGTTTAAAAAATCAGGTAGGCAATTGCTTGAATAAAGAGAATAAAATATTTTCCCAACTAAAACTAGAAATTATTCTTGTCGAAATTTTGGCATTTCATATAGGTTTCAAAATACCAAAAAATTTGCGGTTAAAATTTCTAAAACGGTATGAAATATCGAAAAACCGCAAGAGGATTTTCGTTTAGAATAAGTGAATAATTTTCGGTATATTGGCTTTTTATCGTATTGTTCCATAGCGGCATTTTGCCTTACTAATCTCTGTGAGGTATCGGTAAAGGTTTATATTTTTTCGGAAATTTAGTTTGGAGTATTTTTTTGTAGTCAAAATTTTGGGACAAATTTAGAAAGTTAGATTGATGCATTTTTTTAAGTATTCCAGCGGCATAAAGATCACATAAATCAAGCCTTACGCCTAAATTGCCTAAATTGCAATTTGAGCCTAATTAGGAAAAGGAGAAAAAATGGTTTCCATAAAATTTCATAAGCAACATAATTTCTACATCTGCCGAGATGTTTTCCTTTCTTTTGCACAAAACAAATTAAAACTGTTGTATTAACGTTCCTCACCTTCACACATTAAGAAAGCATCACAAACAGAAATAGAAATTAGAATCTAAAAATCTAAAAACAAACACTTCAGGTAGCAGCAGCAATTTAAACAGAAAGCATACGCTTTGTGATGCTTTCCCAACTCAGCCATTCAATTAATTTCATGCGTCACATGCTAAAAGCATAGATTGACTTAATTCTCTTTGTTGTTTTGGTTTCAAACAAACTGCAAACGTAAAATTATTACCGTTATTACTTAAAGCAAATATCACATATTTTTAGTACGGACGTTTTAGATGTTCCATATAAACACAAATAAATAAACTACTTTTTCTAAATCTATATCTACATCACAGTTAAACAGTCGTATTTAAATTTGTATATGGTCAAAACAACAACATTAAGCCAACCCTTTCAGAAAAGGTTAAAACGACAAATAATTTATGCTTACCGCTAGGCATGGCCCCATTAACGGGTGTATATACAAACTGATGGGATTCGCTAGTTTTACCGCTCGACACCACACATAACCTTACCGATACTGGTTCAGTTATGTCAGGTCTGCGATAAGGTGGTACTACACACACGAAATGTGTCTGAAACAAAAAATACATTGATTATCACTTTAAAGGTAAAAGACTGCACTTGTAATGTATTTCAATAGCACTCATTCAGCATGCCACAGATTATAGAAATTTTTTTAAATTTTCTTAGGGCGCAAAAATTAAAAATAGGATTAATTTTAGGGAATATTAAAAATATGTTTAGGGTTAAAAAAAAATGGGGAGAAGGGAGTTTTCTGAATTTTTAAAGAGGAGGAGCAATTTTATTGAGTACTCTAACCTCAAAAATATGCATTTTCTAAAATTTGACGTCATTTTTAACGAAATTTCTGCTTGGTTTCTATATTATCAAGTAAAATCTTGTTCAGTGCATTATTAATAAGGTTTTAATAGCTTTAATCTAATATAATAAGATGCTTTTTGTTGGTTAGAAATCCAACCTATAATTAGCAGTCTACTTTCAATAAACTACAATATTGAAACTTTATATATCTACTAACTATCTAAGAGAGTTTTTAAATGTTATAAAGGAAGCTAAAACTACAAAAATTAAACTAAAATCGAAGATAAATTTGCAAAAACTAAAAATTTAAGGTTATGTTAGTCATAAGTGTCAGAAGTTAGAAAATCACAGAGGTAGATGAAAAATGAATTTGTACCGTTTGATTCAAGTCTTACCTGTTGTAAATACTCTTTATCTGGAACAACAGCCTGTTCCCATCGAACGTGCCCATCTTCAAATTGCTGGAAAAACACTTTCGTATCCTTCAAGAAATTTTTACCAAGCACAAATAATTCTAAGCCTCCACTAGCGGGACAAGATGTGAGCGACTTTTTACATATCTCCGGAACTCCAGGGGGTTGTGCTGAAATAAAATATTAACAATAGTTTCATGCCAACAGATTTGTCCAAAGGGTCGTTATTTAAAACCCCTTAACTACAAGCCACCGAATGTATTTGGTAGGGTTTTTACCTAATTTTTTTTATCTTACGCTACGTTAGTTCGTACATAAAAAATACTCACTACAAACTATAGGTTGCGAGCACACTTGCAACGTCTCTTGCGTACCGTCCTCCAGAGTAATAGTAGTTCTGAATATCATTCGACACCTCGTGGATTTCTTTTTACTTCTGTTGCCTAACTGATCAGGAAACCTGTGTTCCACGTCTACGTTCCTCTCTTTTAATATACCCACGCAGTCGCATGTGGCGCTCATCTCCTTCGACGGATCCAACTGCAGTTCTATCACGCAGGTGCCGTCGATTTTTTTCTCTAGACAAGGCGTGGAATTCTTCCCGCTTACTTTGCAGGCTTGATAAAACATGTGCGGCGACACTTTGCCCACGTCTGTGCCAATGAATACCTGTAAAATATGACCATATAGTTTGGATACAAACCGAGTCAGATAAAAATGCTTACTTGTAATGTTGCGGGTTTGTAATAACCGTTAAGTTGCACAATGGGGAAGCCGTTACCCTCGCGGTCTTTTACTGCTCCTCTGCTGCCTTCGGTCTGATATCTTGCCCTGTGCTGTTGCTCAGGCTGTTTTACTATCATTAGGGAAACTTCCACTGCAAAGAGAGGGCATTTTTAAACTGTTTGTCTTTAAAGAATGGTTCGTAATAGAAGGAATTGAAATTACAGGGTGAATTTAAAATACACTGAATTTTTTAAATCTGTAATTTCTTATAGCATAATTAATGAATTGACAGTGTTTTAATTTCAAAATTCTATAGTTAATGTTTTACCAAGTTTTACCAAGTAAATCTAAAACATTAGGAAAAATTAACACTTGACACCATGGATGCACAGGCTGAACTATGCCGGCAACGTGGTAGCTACAAAGACAAAACTGAAATCTAAAACATCAGGAAAAATTCACACTTGACATCTCTGCTTAGGAGCGTCTTGATATTTAAATAAATATTCAAACATTTTTTTCTCGACTGTATTTCATTTATTTTACAAACGATTATTTTTAAGAATTTTTACGGACCATAGAGCTTAACAGATTAAAATAATTCAGTGTATTTCAAATTCACCCTGTATTTTAAATTTAGAAATTGGAAATTGAATGTTAAATGAGAATATTCTTTCAGTTGTATTGTTTTGAGTTGTTACTATTCGCTATTTGAAATCAAGTGCTGATAAAGAAAAATTACGCTCTTAAACTCTAGTCATTTCATTGTTAAGTAATATAAAAACGTACTATAAAAGTAATTTAGTATTTGATAATATTAATAGCCAATGTTCTAACTTCGGTTTTATTAATATTATCTGCTCCTCCATTATTAGGCGATGTGTAATGCATGATTAGAGTTATTTATAATCAACAATTTCGATGGTAAACAAATTTTTATAACGATTAATCTTATCAGGATATATTTGATAAGTTGGTTCGATACATCATAAATAGAATTAAATTGAATAACTGAAAAATAAGTACTAGTAGTAACTTTTATAATTTTGGTTTGTTTTTTACCACTGAATGTTAATTACATTAAAATACTTACTATAACGTGATGAAGACATCAGTTGTGTCGTTAATGGTACTGGCCCAGATGATGACTGCCTACTAGAAAGAGGTATACACCTGGGTACTGCTCTCCCGGAAGTGCTGCTCGGGTTACTGTTTATACTCAAAGATGGTACAGAGCCTGCGGGTGCCGTCCTTATTAGGCTAGAAAAACAGTCTAAAAGTTACATAATTTCTGTACTTTTGATTACAAATTTGAATCATTTGAATAGCAAAGACTATTTTATGTGATTATTGGTTATTTAAAAATTATGTAAAAATTGCAAAAATAACAAATGATTCAAATTTGAAAAATGATTAACATAAATGGCACTTAAAAACATATCATTATGAAATTTTTAATCGTGAAAATATGTTTGGTAACAATTTAGCAATTAACATTCAATTCAAAAATGTTTTCTTTCTATATCTAATAACAAGTGTAACAATTTGACTCACGAAATATTGTCCTTGCAGTTCCTAACAGTTTCCGGAAAACAGTAACCGTCATTGACATCATCGTTCTCCAATTTTATATCCATTTTGGGTCTTTTGGCCTCTGCTCTCTCCCCAGTCCAAGTCAACCTCTCAGACATACCCATTATGTGATGGTGTGGGTCCATGTGATGATCAAATCTGATTAGAAAAAAAATATAATAAATTATATACCGGGTGTAAATGAAATTAGGCTCGCCGTTGTAACTTTTTTGTTTTTTCAGATATAATTTTGAAATTTTGGCAGTTGCAATAACAAGTAAATTTGAATTAATGCATGTTAATAAAATGATTCTAGCACTTCCGGTTTCACCGGAAATGACCGTAACATCTATTTTTTAAATGGAACACCCTGTATATTTTTATATTCAGGGATTCATTCTGCATACGATGGTATCAACTTCGAGGAAGAAACATAACCTCAAACATTTTTTTAGGATAAGGGATAATTTAAGTTGGCATCGCCATGACTGGTGAAAAACTTTTCTTTCTGAGTCATTGAGTATTGGAAAAATAAAATCAGGATATTAAGTGAGCTAACTTTGCTTTTATAGCCATTTAAACATCTTGGAAATGGTTTTTTCGATATAAGTATTTTTTTTAATGGCATCATTATACCTCATTATGCTATTTTAATAGAGATTTTCTTTACCTACATTTCGATACCAAACACCTCACCATTAGTTCATAAAAAAAGATACTTTATGACCTTAGTTCAAATTTATTTTAGTAGGCTCTGACCAAGTTAAACATTTGATATGAAATTAATCGGGAATGCCTTGAAAAAAAACAAATTTTTTAAACTAAAATAAATTTCTAACACAGGAGCGGTACAAGCGCGCGTGCCACTCCATTAAATTTATGTGCCGGTCCTGACCTGACGCGATGTGATTCATTTCATTAATTTTGTTTTGTAACCTTTAGAAATGGTTTATTTGCCTAGCAAATAATAGTAGCTATAAAACAAGGCTCGTAAACTGAACGTTTTGACGTGTTGACTCATGTGCGAAAAAATTAAGTAAAACAACAATCTTATTGTAAGCAGCATGAAAAAATAATTTCAACTTTTCTGTTGAGTAACTTCAACGGACTAGCTTGTTTCCTCTTCCTGGTTATAAAATAATTGTGGCAAATGCTTATTTTATTCTAATGGATGCACATTTCGTGTGTTAAATTTTTGTTAATTAAATGGACGGAAATTCTTTGGATTCCACGATTTAAGGACTAAATCCATGTACGGACAGTAGAAAGTTGTTTGCTCGTTTCTTATAAAATATATTACCTGTTCGAGCAATAATTATGCTTCAGAATAAATTCATACTGGTAAACACGCATTTAAAATTCAAATGTTACCAACAAAACTTGTTTGGAGATCGATAATCTTGAACACATTTCTGTGTAATGGTCCGCCAACTTTGAATTTGAATACTTTTATATACACACAGCAGTGCCGTATTAAGCGGAACAGGACGGCTCGGAAGAGGCCCGGATTTTTAGTACAGAAAGATCTTGCCTGTACCTGTCAGTGTTTCCAATATTTTTGCTACAATTAAGTCGACAACAAAAGATTTAATAGTAATGGTAAAAAAATAAAGAAATTTATGGTTTTACTCTGAGATATATTTTTAAATAAACCGGCGAATGACGCTCATATTCATATATAACACATCGAGTAATGTAAAGCGCAGTAAATACCGAATGAATTGTTAGCGTTTAGTTTCTATCTTTTGACGTAATCTTAATTCTAGGAACTGTAAAAGTTATTTATTTCTTTAAATTAAGAAAACATTAATTTAGTTTTCGGTTTAAAAATAAGGTAAAGTTAATCAATTTGCACTTAGGTCCGGTATCACGAGTAATTGAGAATAAAATTGGAGAGGGTGTTTGTCAAGTATATGCCGAAAATTCAAAAGATGAATCCTTAGTTTATTTTAAGAAAAGTGTTTCTGAGTCCGTAGCTGCTGGCATCATGTTTCTTTTTCAGGGTATACGGCGCTATCAAAATTCTTCTATTATATTTTGAGCCCCCTAAACATATTTCTTTTACTTACATTTAGTAGAGGGAAATTAGAATTTTAAATTGATGTAATCGGGAAGTTGAATTTTTTTTTTATACATCAAATGAGTCGAAAACCGAAAAAATTAGCAAAATCGGGCTGGGGCTTCGCGAGAAAAGCACATAGAAGTGCATTTTTGATGCATTTCGAGTGCATCGTTTTACACTATTTTTTTAATATCTCCAAATTTCGTAAAGATCAGAAGATTTTTACCAAACTTATTGCATTATTAGTAAAAAAAAAATAAACTGAGCAACTTGTATTTTTTGAGGTTAGGATTGTATCACTTTTCATCAATTATTTTGACTAATTTCCCTCCACTAATTTGCCTAGGTGGTTTTCCACACAATGATGATTCACTTATTATCTTTTCAGATTTTGCCATCGAAGAGGCGCTAATACAAAATGTGCACGCTCAAGTCTAAATACTCAAAACTTACCCTATCCCACTGTCGTTGGAATTGTCACAGGGATCCAAGCTCCTCCTGTAAGTAGACCTAACTTTTGCTGACATATCCCGGGATCTGTTGAGGCCGACATAGGATTTCCCACTTGGCGGCCTGCCGGGCCTTCTGGTGGGCCGCGAGCTCACGGTGGGCACGGTGCAAAGAGTCATCTTTGAAACACCTGGAAGAAAAAAACTCGGTAAGTGCTTGAAGTAACAAAAATATAGCAAAAAAACAGGTTGGATCAAATATTGAATTTCCACACTACCCAAAATTTTGCGACGTTGAGGCTAAGCTACTTCACCATCTCACTGAAATTATGTTAGTTTATATACGACAGCAAGTCAAGCGGTTTTATTTTATATCTATAATTATACTTTAATTCCTGTGAATTAACGTCAATAAAAAGCTTTTAAAGTTATGCGCGTTACGTATGTTTAAAAAAATTCGGCTGGAGCGCCAGTTCTAGGCTTTAAATTGGTGAAACTCAAAGATGTGTTAGAATCCGAAATTTTTTTTACAGACTGACTGCTCAGACGTGGACGATAAAAATAAGCCCGATTGACTGATAAAAAAATATTGCATAGACAATTTATTTGTGTGTGTGTTTGTTTATTATATTTATAAGGCGAAGGTAATTTGAGACGTAAAGATAAAACAGCTTCTAAATAATGAAAATGGACGACTTAAACAATTCAAATTTTAACACGCACAAGTAGACAACGATCAAGGTTATTCGCAATTAACACTTATATTTAGCAGCGAGTTGGTAATTGATTAAATTACAATGAACGAGAGGAGTCATTCGGTGTGGAAGAAAAAAATTGCTCCAGTTTGTAAGGTTAAAATTTAGAAGATTTGTCTTTCGAATCGGAAGTGGCGAGTCCGTCCAACCACATGCAAGGCATTGTTTGTTTCATTTCCCCTATATTTTACAAAAATAATACCGACCTTTGTTTCAAGAATGAAAAAATTTTTTTGCCTTTTGAATTTTTAACAAATGTGTAATAATAACTCAGTCAAATCTCAACCGATTCCCAAAAACGATGCACCAGTGTATTCGCAATGGAAAGGGCTTTAAAATGATGTGTTGGCAGTAGGGTAGGTTCATTTGGAATTTTAAAGTTGGGGGTGCTAGGGGTTAGGGGGATGAACGTATAATAATAATAATAATAATAATTCTATTTTTTCGTTTTTATAATTATAGGGGGTAAAATTTTCGTTGCAAGACCCTGTATAATATCTTTAGTACTACTACAATTAATTAATGTATCATCTCACTTAACGAATATGACAATGGCCTCAAATGATATAACGACGGTAATAATAAATTAAATTACTTATACATGTCGTTCGTCTGCTTGTAGCTAGCAAGACCAAGGTTAAAACTCAAAGCATATTTATACCAGCCATATACTAAACGCGAATACGTAATATGTAATCGAGTCAAATTTTTCGTTTCAGGGGTTAATAAACTCGAAACGAATCCATGGGTCAACGATGGTAGTTTATTTTTTTAAGCTACAAAAGCACGTAGGTATCTGATTTTTAATTCGTCCTTTAAACTTTTGCCTTGGAATGTCATCTGATCAATATACCTAATCGACTGAAGCGCGAGATAACCCGTGAATTAATCTTTATTTTGAAACTGATTTGCATAAATAAGGAACAGGTAATCCCGCCAGATATAACATAATACAAGTCGCATCGCACTTTTATAGACTTATCTTATTGCTATCTTCGAATCCACGAATCAACCGCAACAAGTTGTTTCCTGACTTCAGCTTTATTTTCCTGTAGAGCAAGAGTTATTAGGGTACAGTCAAAATTCTACTGCCCTGTCGTGCCTGCTACCTACGAAAGCTACAGGATCCCAAAAACTAATCCACTTGGACTTGGATAGCTGTCACCCTTAGAAGAGGAGAAACAAAAACTGATTTTGTTTTGTTTTGTATCGACCGTACGAATTTATTCAAATGCTCGAAATTAAATGATTTCTCATGATATGTATTTCAATCAGAGCCATTCGTCATCTAGACTGAGGTCGCTCAGGTCAGTCTAATCAGTTCTAACAACATGGCGACGAAACAATATCATTCCACAAATAGACCAAGTACTTACTATCAGAAAATCAAGGCTAGCTGACAATTATTATAGCTTAGTTGCTCATACACGGTCCTCAAGATTTTTTTCACACTAGAAATAAATAACTGAAGCTACTTCATGAAATTGGCCTAAATCCAAATTTCGACAAAAGAAAATTTAGATTTCAAGCATTATCGCAGATTTTGAAGCAAACATCCTCGCAAACCGGATAATTCCAGAAGTCGCCAATGAAACAACGCTACGACCTTGGAACCTCGAGTCGGCGAACTTGAGCCGCCTTAATTTAAGCGAGTTTAAGACTGGAATGACACACGCACTCATGATTCTGATTAGAATAATCCGGCTGTCATCCGCAACCTTATGAGATAATTAAGCCACAACGAATAAAAGTATTTGTCCAACATGCGGAGACGCGTTGAATTCAGGCGCTGTCGACTGCAAATACTTTCTTGATCAATGTTTTACGTTTTATCCGCTTACAGCAATGCCACTTAAGTCCATCGGAGCCATTGGACTTATTGGAGGGCAATCGCTCGAACTGTTAATATTGGACGTTGACTGATTTATGCAACTTGATATATTCTTGAAGTGATAAAGTTAACATTTGCTTCAAATTCAACTTCAATTCGATTGGAATTCGCGTTCTTACAAGAGACGCGGCAAACAGACAGACAGACAGACAGATGGACGAATGAGCATTTCGCTAACGTTGTTTTTTAAATTTTATTAAAACCAGATATATGGTAATATTATTTTTATGTTGCTGAGGAAACGATAAGAATACTACAATATACACATTATTTTCCAAATATGGGCCAATTATAAAGATGAACACCGGAATGGTTTTTTAAACCTGTCAAGCATTAAGTGAAAGAGGCGCAACGTTGGCAGCGAACAACAGATGGCGCTTCGTTTTTAATGGTTCATCGATTTGTCAAGCAGATTTTCGACTTTTGTCCCTGATTTTTCAAAATTTTCTCAAAGAAATTTGTTGAGGTAAATTTTCGATATTATATACCCTTATTTTTCAAAAATTTCCAAATAAATTTAAAATTTCATCGAAATTTTTGAAAAATTAGGGTCAAAAATCAAAAATTGAGCTCGACAGATCGATAGGCAATAAAAAACCAAAAGGTTAAAAAAATTTATCGTGATTACTTAAAAAATACGATCCGTAAAGTGATATTTACACAAAAAAGACGTTTTTGATGAAAATTCAAACTTCCTTGGAAAATTTTGAAAAATCAGAGATATAAATCGTTCGAAAATTGTCCATATTCCACATCAACTTAATATTAATTAAAATTAATTTTTTGAATTTTGGACGTTTTGGAAATACAAAATAAAAACTAAAAATAAAATTAAACCTCAACGCCCTGTATCTCCGAAACTGAGGGTTGTACCAATAATATTTACTAAAGAAACTCGCATTATTTTTTCAGTTTTCTATTGAATCCTTTAGGGAAAGACTCTAACTTTGACCCTGTATATTTTTTTCGAGACAGTTTACGTAAGATATACACGTGTCTAATATAGGGAGGGTATGCGAATATCATTATTGGTAAGAGGTACATTAGTTAAATGGGAAAAAAGTGAATAATTAAACGACTATAAAAAATGCCATTCACATTTTATTTACATGAGGGGAGGCTATGATATGTTTTTCTTAGGTTGTCTCAGGGTTGTCTACTATTGACAAAATATTGAATTGTCATATTTAATTGATCGTCAGTGTCATTTATTTTTGGCTGAATTGACAAATTTTTGATTGATAACATTGCTGTGCTTTCTTTAGGGTCTCACTCTGGCAACTATGTAGAACCAATTTGAATTTGTGGTTATGTTTTTGACTTTTCAACATAACCTCAGTAATTAAAACAGTCATTCATACCAACAGAATTCAGATTACCCAAAGCCTACTCTAATGTAAATAAAATGTGAATAGCATATAGGTACAAAATGTTGCCTAGAAATCTTTGATAAGATTTCTCGTTTTTGGGTTATTTTCAAAATACTGAATTTTCGGAATTTTATTTCTTTATAGTGATTTTAAAATTGCCTGTATATCTTAAAGATGTCTTTAACTTTACTATCACCGCCAAAAAAAGTAGAATTAAAAATTCAAAAATTTGTTTTTTTCAAAATAACTAAAACTAAATCATATCAAGGGTTTTTAGTCATCATTTTGTTAATTACGCAACTTTTTTTCCATCCAATTTTTTATACAGAGTGTTTAGTTTTTCTGCAAGTGTTTTCTGAAATAACTAAACTGGTGCACAATTGAAGTGGATATTAGAGAACGATATTAAGATTAATCATTTAATTCCAAAATTATTGAGGTTCAAATATTGCCCATATTTTTTGGAAACAAACGCCAGTGACGCAGAAAACAGTTCTTAATTACTTTTCGAAAACGGCTTGTCCTACCAGAAAAACTCAAAAGGCTTTTTCTTTTCTAAATTGGCTACCAATTAAAACACATATTTTGAAAAAAGCAGTGGCGTACCATTTCGTTTGTCACAATTATTTAAATCTTTGCTGTTAATGCACGCCACTGGTGGAATTGTCTAAACTTGTCGAATCAAAAAAAGTCTTTCCGTTCCAGTATAATGCATGCTAAAGCTCAATTAAATATCTTAAATCGTTTTTTATTTTAACATCTAGAATAAGTCCTTAAAGTAGTTTTCTTTCCTCCCGAAGCAACTTGTATGTATATCTTATGTATATGTATACAGGGTGGTCCAGTTTATAATAGCAGGACTTTACTAGGAGCTAGTTTAGCGTAAAATAAAGTAATTTTGTTCTATAAACTATGGCCGAATTCGGCTTCGTTTAAAATCTACAGGGTGTTAAAGATGAAACATTTTTTAGAATAACTGGCCACAACTCAATATTAACAAAAGATAGCTTTTTGAAATGTGGCACAGATAGGTTATTTTGCATTCTGAATCGGATAGTGGTTGCAATTTTTTATCAAGAATACAGTGGCGTGCGTATGGGGTAATAAAAAAATACTTTATTTAAAAACAAAGGTACGCCACTGGTTTTTCACAAAAGCGATATGCTTGAGAGATTCTCTGTACCATTTAGAAACTTTTCTGTATTTTTCAATGTTTCAATAAAATTCATCGTTTTCGAGTAAATTAACTTCAAAGATGAAAGAAACAATCATGCACATAAATGTTGACTTGTAATAAAATAATTTTAATAACAATAACAACTTTTTAAGTAAGCTATGATGTATAGGTTTTGACATTTGGCCTAAATAAACATTTTCAGACTCGTTAATTATACTGGGTTGCGCCCGTTTAAATCATTCAAATTTTTTATCTTTGACACCCTGTAGATCTTAAACGAAGCCGAATTCGACCATAGTTTATAGGGAAAAATGTCATTATTTTACGCTAAATTATCTTCTAGTAAAGTCCTGCTATTATAAACTGATCACCCTGTATATCTTTCATATGCTCAGTGTGACCCATTTGTTTGCGGGTCACTCTATAAAATCTTTATTTATTGTGAGATTTCAGCAGATTTTTTTTTTAATAGTAGAGCTAGACGAACTGCATTCTTGGAGCAAAAAGCGCCACAATTCTACAAAATCCAAGGCCTACTACGTCAGTTTTTAGAAGTAAAATTTTGAGAATTCATATTAGCGATTTTTTTACGAAAAATCTGTGCACGCCATTGGATTCACAATCCGTCAAAGCAGGCCCTGTACCAATTTTTATCAAAATGGTGGATTGGTAGAAGTGACAAGAATTTAGTATTTTTTACGGGCATTTTTTTTTGTTTCTATTTATTTTTTGATTTGTCAAAACTAGACATAAGAATAATACCAACTTACTATAGTTTAATTTTAATTCAATGTTTTTTCATGGATAACTTGACATAAATTTATGGAATGGCATTTTTAATTTGGCTACAAAATCGTTATTAAAAGTTTTCGATTAAATTTGGTACAGGACCCTTTCGAGGGGTGGTGAATCCAATGGCGTACACAGATTTTTTCTAACAAAATCGCTAATATAAATTTTTTTAAATTTTACTTCTGAAATTGACGTGGTAAGCCTTGGATTTTGTAGGAATGATTTGTTTCACTGCCTATGTGCCCACCCCCAATATTTTTATTTTTCCACCAAAACATAAGACGCCAGAGCCGTATTTTAGATTAGTTCAGTTTATTCTCGTTTTTGACTGGCTTGGGCAGTTTTATAGCAACTTTGCCCATTCCTCAACCAATCAAAAATGACAATAACTGAAATAATCCAAAAAATCAAGTAAACAAAATACACCTCTGTGGCAAATTTGTTCAACTCACCTTTCCTTCTGGCGCACTTACTATGGTAACGAAATTTTTTCAAACACTAAAAACAAGAAAATCCTGCTTATGGCACGCATTTTCTGTAAAACGCATCTTAAAGTTAACCCTCATGTTAATTTTGTCAGTTACAATGCATCAGATTAATCGGTAATGCCGCGTCCACCCAAAAAGCCAGGTGCCTCAAATGGAGATCCCATTGTTTGATAATCATATCAATAAAAAAACACACTAATGTCAATATACGCAGCCATTTAATAATCACAATGCCAAACAGAAAAAGAGTAAATATTTTTTCAACAGGACGATAAGAGCAATGATGCAACCATGCGACGTCTAACATATTTATTTTTAACACATTCCTGGCTTGTTTTTTAACTTACATACCTCAACGAATAACTGAAAAAATCCGGTTCGCAACTAACATGGACCGACTGCTCCTACGCCAAAGTATCAACTGTTGCTTTATAAATACTACAAAAAACATATGCTCCACGCGTACAAGATGCGACACAGACCCATATTATCTCCCAAATTACATGGACATCCAATAATTAAAAAGCCTATTAGTGCATGCCATTAACAATAATTTTGAAAGTAAAGTTTATTAACCTCCGACGTCACATTATCGATTACTGGGAGCCATGAGCCATTAAATGTATATTTGTCAATTACAGATAAGGACACGCTAAGGACTTTGGATTTTCGATTGAAGGCATCGATAACGCATCAGACTTGTAAACAATGTTGTCCTAATTTAGTTCGAATATTTCGTCGATAATGGGGGCTTCGTAAACACTTGAACACTCTCGATCTTGCTGCGCGAACTAAGCAGGTGAAAAGTTGTAAAATTACAAAATTTCTAATAATTAATACGTTGCGTATCACGAAACAAACTGGTATGGAACCGAATATTTTGTTGGATTCGATGAAATCAACAGGTGAAGGTTGCCTCGACATGAATTCAAAACAACTTTGGAACTCCGCGTAAAATTGGTTGCATACCGAAGAAAATAATGCGGAGTTATCTAAATACACACTTTTCTCTTTTGTAATATAATTTTTGATGAAAAAGTAAAAAATTTGTCAAAAATAGGTAAAAAAAAGATTAGTAAACTGTGATGTTTTTTACGTTTTTTACATTATTTAATGTTTCAAATTTGACAAATTTTTTACTTTTTCAATTACAAATTTTATTATTAATACTATTCCTCTGATGATCGTTGTGTATCCAAAACTAGTTGGGTTTATACAAAAAGTTTCGTACATATGTACAGGGTGATCCATAACTCTTTTCATCGTAAATAATTCGGTTGCTGTTATTGTTCTCAATGTATATATATATATGTAGAAAGTCCTGCAGAATTCGAATATGTATTCAGAAAAACAATTGAATGCGAATTTAAAATAATAATAATAAAAATACAATTTTCTTAAAAAATTTCACCCTGTATATTATTGCATAAGATGATATGGTAACATATTATAGACATACACATGATACTCATTGATGTGTCCAACTTCCGGTTTGGCCGGAATTTATAGCAATTTTTTATTAACCCTGTATATTTTAATTATTTCAGATAATACTATCGATTACGAATCCAATGATATATAAAACATCATAGTTTCATCATTTGATAAGTGAGATTTTTAGAAAACAGTTTTACTTAATAAACTTAATATAATAAACAAAAATAATTATAAACAAATGAATTAAAGTAACAAAAACATACATAATAAAACTTCGTTTACAATAAATGTTCAATTAAATGCCCTTCCTGTTCAACACAACAGTTTAACCGTTTCTTTAAATTGTTTCGTAAGTTTCTAAAAATTGTTGGATTGTTGTTTAAATTGTTAATTTCATCTGTTATTTTTTATTTATTATTTATTTCATTTTGATTACAGAAAACGCACTAACAATATCAATAATATAGTAATGACAGCTACAATCGGTTAGGCAATTTTTTCAAGCATGCCGCCTACTAGAATAATTTAAAATCTTTGTATTTAATATATTATTGTATTACGTATCATAAAATTTTAATTTTGTGAATTATTTCGCTTATAAAATGGTGAAACTATGATGTTTTATATATCATTGGATTCGTAATCGATAGTATTATCTGAAATAATTAAAATATACAGGGTTAATAAAAAATTGCTATAAATTGTAAGCACTTCCGGCCAAACCGGAAGTTGGACACACCAATGAGTATCATGTGTATGTCTATAATATGTTACCATATCATTTTATGCAATAATATACAGGGTGAAATTTTTTAAGAAAATCGTATTTTTATTATTATTATTTTAAATTGGCATTTAATTGTTTTTCTGAATACATATTCGGATTCTACAGGACTTTCTACATATATATACATTTGAAAACAATCAAATATATTAACAGCAACCGAATTATTTACGACAAAAAGAGAGTTATGGATCACCCTGTACATACAAATAAATAGGATTAAGTCTCGGATTAAGTATAATCAAAAAGCTTTATTTCTCTTCTTTTCTCTTCAATTAAATTTTATGTACAGGGTGATCGTTTGAAAATTATACTTAAACCCTTTTATTTTGCTTAAAAATACACTAGAAAAAAATTAAAATTACTAAATAATTTTTTTAGACAAAATTTTTTCAGACTAAATTACATAAAAAAATTAAACCTTTGTTTAGAAAATAATGATGGAATTTTTGAAAACATGTTATAATTTTTACTTATTTTCTGTTATTTTTTTTTTATTAAAAAATTGTTTAAAATGTAAACTTGTTTTTCTTGCATTTAGGTGTATTTATTTGAATAACTCAGTTATTTGAGGATGAAATATCTAAAAATATACAGGGTGTTCCGTTTAAAAAAATGTGACAATGTGGGGCTCCCTGTATATTCATTAAGATAGATGCAAACTCATAACATACATAAAAATTTGGTAAAATATGCTGATCTATATTTTGTTTTTTTTTCTAGTTTTATTTTTAAACAAAATAAATGGGTTTAAAAAGTAGAATTTTCAAACGATCACCCTGTACTATAATGGATTTTCGTCAAGAAATGAACCGTTTTTAGACAGTTCAGTCAATTTTGTATCAGTTTTGGATGTTTTCATTGTAGATTGACATAAATTAAGCATTTGCACACTCGTGGTATTACAGGCGCAGAAGAAACAAAATGTATAACTGGTTGCCTACTTTTGGTCACGTGACTTCCGATCATTTATGAAGGCCAGTTACCGACCAGATAAATGGACATATTGGAGTACCAATTTTTAATTTATAAAAATATTGTATATTAAGTACATACGAAGTGTTTTTTGGTAGCAGTAGAGGGGGGGGGGGGGGGGGGGCAGTTGTTTACAAATCGCGTCACTAATGAAGGTAAAGAGAAGGGGATTGGCCACGCTTTCTCGGTTCAACTCTGTCGCTTAGTCTAAGCATTCGGTGTGAATTTATACTTGCGTTAAGACGTCTTAAAAAAAACAATCTTGATTATTAGATAACGGATTGACCAATGACCACAATGTGTTGCCTAAAAATGTCAGTCAGCATTGAAAATGAGGGGGGAGGGGGGGATTATATAGTAAATTTAGGTGCTAAAAAAAATGTGCAAGTGACTGACTGACTGAATTATTGTTATTGTAATTTTATAAACAAATTTAATTCAATTAATTTATTCAGCTGTAGGACTGGGTCTATACTTGGAAATATAGAAGGAAGTACTGAAACTTTGGACTAGCTTATCCGAATCCGAGGGATTCCTTATAATAACTTCATCGATTACCTTGAATAGTTCCGGAAAGTATATGCGTCAATACGATAAATTGTGCGAAATACGTTGTATAAACAATAAACAGGAACATGAAATGGTAAAAGTTTTTTCCCAAAAAATGTCGTTTGCAATAATTTTTCGCAAAATATTTAACAAGTTTTTCACATTTTCATTGGTACGAAATATCAGTTAAGAATTAGGTAAATAATTCAATAAAAAACAAGGAACCCTGAAAACTTGACCGACACGAGCCGGACAATTCAAAAGACACTGTGCCGAGCAAATTAGATGAGAATCACGCACACTGCATATTATTAAATATTCCCTGTAAGAATTGTACCCCTGTTTATCGCTGGACTCGCTGTTTCATGCCTGGTTATCAAACCGTGGTTTCAGCAACAAAAAATTAGCTTTAATGTGCAATTTATTGAATCCGGACCTGCCGTACAGGGTGTCCCACGTAAGAGACTCGCTTTCCTTTATTATTGGGCTAAAATAAAAAATCAAAATCTATTCTCATGTATTTTTTCATGAGGAATCCGATTGTAAGCTCGAATAAGTGATAGAACCTCTAATATTCGAGGTATTGTCAGAAAAACAATTGTCCAAATTTTTTCCACCCACGCCATATCGATTTCCGTAATAAACTTACAGAGTTTTTTGGCAATACCTCGTATATTAGAGGTTCTATCGCTTATTCGACCTTACAATCGAATTCCTCATAAAAAATACATAAGAATAGATTTTGGTTTTGCATTTTAACCCAATAATAAAGGCAGGGGATCGAACGAGCCTCTTACGTGGGACACCCTGTACAAACGTTTTTGTGTTTGACGGTGGATAATTCACTACTTGGCGGCTCCTTTAAAAAGCTTATATTTAATTGCCTTCAAGATGGCTCTATTGAATTTTTATACCATCTAGGTCCTACCTAAATCACGCCTAAATTATGTTCTAATTCCCGTGAATTTACGGGAAGGATGTGGTTTGTTTACTCAAGATGCTGCCGTAATATTCACTTCCTCCACAGATTTATACGTCAACCAAATTGGTACACGAAGACGATTAAAACTAATTTAAATTAGCACCTGAAGATGCCTATGTGACTGGCGAAACTTTCTCAAGTTAAGGAAAACTATAACAGTATTATTGCGTTTTCCAGTGGATAGTATTGAAATTTGGACTGTAGATACTTAGCTAAAGCTATTAGCTAGAGGAGGAAAGTTTGAGGCGAGAGACAAATTAAAACGTTAAGGACCATTTTTATCAATTTTTTGCCCGATCTTCAACATTTATTAAACAAATTTTGGTGCATCGTAAGATTGTGAAAAAACCTGCTTAGATCGAACTTTTTCATATCGTTTGCAAAATTTTTGGACTCCACAGGGAGCGTCTGTAGGGTTACTCTAAAATCTCAAAAAATCCCTCTAGTGAGAAGAAAAATTTGGCATTAGCAAATACTTAAAGGCAATTTCTGCTACTATAGCAGTTTTTGTGAACAAATTTTGGACAAATTATCCAAATGCCGGCTCGATCTTTTCCCAATCTTGGCAGCCCTGCACCCCGACGTTAATTCTAAATTACAGATTTTATTTGGCGCTCGAAAATAATTATTGGAGGAGCGCCAGTGCCCACCACGTGAAATTAAATGTAAACCAATACGGACCATGTAAACGTTGCACATTTAAACTAATTTAAATGTCCTCTTAATTCGCACTTGATCACCTTACAGAGTCCTTTGATTTCGAAAAACCGCTATGCGTTTCCTAGATGTTTAAAATTTGAAACCAGAATGAGACATCTAGCAGCGCACACTGTACAAACTTTTATTTTTAAAAGAACTAAATATCGTCACATGTATCTCACCTTGTATCACAGTTTTAACAAATATTTAAAATATCACAATCTTCTCACACATCACAGCGGACTAGAACAGTGTCAAAACTTGGCGATTGTTTAAAAAGTAACTCCACTCCGATCACTTTACCAAACCGGTCATAATAGCGACAACGTAGTTTATAAATAAATTGCAAATTGTAACTTGTAACAGCATTTAGAAACGAAAAACTCCCGCGCTGCCAACTAACCAACTCAACAGTTTACTGCTGACTAAATTTTGAAATGCCATCACTGTAATCAAGTGCGTCGCCAACGCAAGCGCGCTTCGATCACCAATACAAACAAGCTCTCTCAAAATTTTGATATAGTTTTTATTTTTTTGATCCGCGAGTCCGGCAATGACAAAACAAGATATTCTGCACTTTGAAAAATCGAGGTGGGATGACCAATGGGATTTTGATTCCAGCGAAATCCCTCCCTCAAGATATCATCGCCGGCTTATGGTTTTATTCGACTAGTATGTTGCAGCAGACGAATAAGTGACCGTCATTAATTACTTTTCGGTCGCTCCTAATGGTACGCGTACTTGGTACGTTCTGCGTAATAGATATATCGATAAGTAGTTAGAATTAGAAATTTTATTTTCATTAAAGGTGCTGCTTACAATTTTTTTTTTGTAGATATAGATTATTTTCGATTAAATCTACTATATACACACACCGCAATGGTTTAGGGATGTTTATCACTTGTTGCCGTCTGGTTATAGGGCACAAAAATTTTCTTGTGTTCAACAAAAACAACACATATATATGTATATCTATACTATATTCACGGACTCAGCGGACGTAAACATTGCCCGCACGCGATCAAAGCGAAAGAAGTCCTGTGCGTCGCATGTAACCAACAACACATTGATCACATGCAGTTGTTTATATGTCCTCCAACTTTCGGTTATGAATAAAATTGCGATGACAAATTGATGTAGCGCGAACTTTGGGTACCTCTCCAGAGCTGTAGCAATATTTTGGCGCCCAATATTGCATTTGGGATCAAAATGAAAATTGCGTGCTAAATCCAGTAAAAAAAGTCTAATTCGCTATATCCAATTGCAATTTCTAGCATGGGAACTACGGAACTACTTCGCCTCTTCAGAACAGTAACACGAACAGTGAACATTTTGATGGTTTTGGTCGAAAAAGGCTAAAGAAATGGGCGCTTTAATTGTGACACTTTTCGGACGGAAACTCGGGCGCCAGTTCCTTATTTTTAAGTGCAAGGAACAGCATTTGCCTGGCTCACCGGGGTGAAAACGCTTGCGGGGTAGCTAAAATAGTGGAGATACGGTTTGTCCAGAGGGTCGAAAGATGATTGTCTTGTCAACTGGACTGGACAATTTCTCAAGCGGGTTAATTAGAAATAGACAACGGAAATAATAACTCTTAAAAAAAATTTTACCTAGCATACCAATATATTTATTTATAAGAAAAGAATCATGCACAAGTAAGGTAAAACTGGACCCGTACAGGGTTTTCGTTTATATTTTGCCACCCACCTACAGCTTTAATCATTAAAGATAGGAAAAAACCTTGAATACAAAAAAAACTTTTGAAAACAAAAAATACAACTTACATTTTTTTAAATGGAACACCCTCAACATCCCGTATATTATCGACTTATAAAAAAAGATCTTGTTTTCCTGATTTCAAAAATATATCAAAGTTGGTATTTGGATCAGCCGTTTTTGACATATTTAAGTCCAAACAATTTTAAATTAAAAAGATCTAGATTGCCGTAGCAAAACAAACGCATCAATGAAGGTTGTTGATTTTGACGTTTTCTATCAAAAATTCTATATTAAAGTAAGACATTCTTAGCAAATTTAAAGAATATTACATTAAAAAAATAAAAATGGGTCATTCTGATGATGAGACTTAAAACCGATTTTGAAATTTTGTATTGAAATTTCGGAAAAGTTATAGAAAAGTTCCCCTTAGGTGAGAAGGTGTGCTTTTTATTTTTTCAATTGTTATTATCTAACAAATAATTTTTTTAATATACTCTTAATTATTAAAAGATGTATAACTTTTTTATTTATTTGATTGATGAAATTTGATTACATAACGTTTCTTGGGGTCACAGATTGCGAATCTGGCATCAAAATCGTTCTAAAAACAAAATGGCGTCGAATGTGTAATTTTTTTTCTTTTTTTTATTATATTTATTAGATTAATGGGGATTTTTGGGGTCGTTGATTACGAATTTGTCATTAAGACTAAAATAAAAAATGGCGGATCCAAAACGGAAAAGGGTCAGTTTTTTTATTGGTGTTTTATTCCTTATACCGGGTGACAACTACAATTACAAACCAAAACAAAAGCCATTTATGTGAATCACAGCCACCTAGTTCTGTTTTTAAAAATTAAATAAAAGTAGTTATTTCAAAAACAAAATCCAAAAACATCAGATAAAAATTTGAAATTTGGAGAAAATTGATAAAATTCAATAATTCAAAAAGTTTTAAATTGAAAAATAATTTTTGGACACCCTCTATATTTTTTGGAACTGAAAATGATGCAAGCGCCGCAAGTAATTTGCAAAAAGCTGTTAATATACCAGAGCCTTTCGAGGATTTCAAGGTTTTTTAAACGGCTTTCAGCTCTTTAAGTGATTAAAGAATTGGCCCCGGCGGGTTCTTTCCCGATGAATTAAGTGATAAAAAAATTTTTTGACAGTTGTCAAAATGACGTTTTTCGAAAAAAAATTTTTGACAGCTGTCAAAATGACGTTTTTTGGGAAGTGAGGTAGATTTGGATGAGTCAAAAAAGTTGAAGGAGCGAAAGACTCGCGCCTACGGCACTCGTCTAAAAGTGATTAAGGAATTGGCCCCGGCGGGTTCATTTCCGCTGAATTAAGTGATTAAAGAATTGGCCCCGGCGGGTTCTTCCCCGATGAATTTAGTGATAAAAATTTTTTTTGACAGCTGTCAAAATGACGTTTTTCGAAAAAAAAATTTTTTGCGGCTGTCAAAATGACGTTTTTTGGAAAAAAATTTTTTACTTGTACTCTTTAATCACTTAGAGCTTTAAATCCTTTGTAAGAAGACTTGCGGCTTTCGGACCAACCCCTTCTTAAGTGAATTAGGAATTGCAAAGCCCCTTTGGTTTAAAATGGAATTTGGGCTTCCATTTTCAAAAAGACTTGTGAGCTTAATGCTTCAAGCCCTTTTACCGAGGGCTTTGCCCAGCTCTAATTCAGGGCTGGAAAAATTGGAACGGAATTAATTTTGCTCTCATGGTGTAGTACTACCGCAAGTACCTACGACTGTAATCGAATCCCACTAAAATTATTTTTACATGCGAAGAAAATATCTACACCGATCAAAGAATACCGTCGACTTTTAGAGGGGCATAAAACACTGAGTGTTTATATTAACATCAAAACATTTTGCGTATCTGGATAAATTAAATTAAAAATATTTTTTTTATGTCGAATGTAACCTTCAACAGCGTTTAATCGGTTTAAATTTTTATTTGGGTGCTTTCGGAAAATAAATTTCTGATAAAAAATTTTACATTTTTTTTTATTTCATTTATTTTTTAGAAACCCACTTTATGAAGTAACAAAATTGTATAACGCGAAATCATTTACAAGGTTCGTGATACTGCCTTGGATAAAACTAGGTGAACCAGAAAGAAAAAAAAACATCGTTGAAATTGTATCAATATATTTTTTACTTACCTACCACATTATTTGCCAGATACGACCAGAAAATATTGGCCAATATCAAGAAACATGACTCGAACGATTTCAAGTAAACAAATAAAGGCAGTGATTGGATGGAATGATAAAGTGCTTTTGAGTAATGGTTTATAATTTCTGTGGGGGACTTTTTATGCACGCTAATAAAAACAGAAAATCAAGTTTGCTCGCATGTAATTTATCTATATATGTTTACTAGCTATATAAATATTTTTATAAAAACAACACCGTTTTACACGAGTATTTTATATGACATAATATGTTTATCAACGTTTTTTATTACAAATTAATCTCAGCCTAATTACGAATTCTTTTTCGCTACAGAAACACTATTCATTATATTTGAAAATATTTGCTAAAATTATAAAGCATTATATAATATTTACAGTATAATGGCATGAGTTAGTCTTTGAATATCGAGTTAATTTGCATAAAAGGGTTTAAGAACCCCAAATGTTTTATTTATTTATAAATAGTTACCTTACCTATTTTTTCAGAAGTGGGATCGGATTAGCATAATTAGCTGGAAGTAATACCGGAGAAATTATCTGGTCTTTCCTTTAGTTCTTTAATTTTCTATGTAATTTGTGGTGTGTACCCCAAGAATCAATTTTAGGACCTTCTTTTCTTTGTTTATAATTTTCATGTTTTTCTTAAAAATGGTTTGTTTTCGAATTTATTTCGATACCACTATATTTTATCAGAGGTTTGGAGGATCTGTCTCGACAATTATGTCAGGTTTGAATCGTGTGGTTTATAAAGCGATATTTTTTTTTTTGCATTTTTTTTCTGCATAAAATAAACAAATTTTGAATAGGAGCGAATATTTTGTGGCGACGTCAGCAGCCATTATTTACCAGCCCCAATCCCTGCTGTTTGTGGCGCTGCAAGCGCCCCATGTGTGTCATTATTACAAGAAAAAGAAAATGATTCTTTTCAAAAAAACTACTGGAGAAATTCAAAAGGAAAACTTTTTGATTTCATTACATACACAAAACAGCATAATATGGTTAGCTAATTATATTAAATGACGTTTCAATTAATTTTATTCTTGGTAATAAATTGCAGTTTGAAAAGTTCGAATCTCCCGGTACAAATTGCAGTTTGATAATAAAACAAATATCTCTAATTTTTGCGCGAATACATTAGCAACAAAATAAACAGCAGTAAATTATCAGGCAAAGTAAGCAAATTTATATATGCACAAGGCGATTAAAATAGTACAGAAATAAAAGCCTAATTAACCAATCAGAAAAGGAATTAAAAATAAAATTAACAGTTAACATTGTGAAATAATACGTCACGGGCATTAAATAATAATTTTATAGTGTATTTGATCGTGGTATAACCATAGTCATCATTAGGTAACATGCGCTGATACGAGGCAATTAAATAAGAGCTAAATATGTTTCAACTTGTTTATTGCAGTTATGCTACATTTTGGCAAACAAAAGGTAAATAAATCTGGCTGGAGCTATTTGAATTATAATCTATAATATGAGAAAGATGTACTTTATTTTCTAATCTATTTGACTACTAGAAAAGTATAATTATGGAAACTACTTGTATTCAACTTTTATTTCTAAAATTTTAATGAGTTTAATAATAATTTAATACCATTTCCAAAATTATTCTAGATAAAACAAACCTCGAAAACTTTTAGAAAACTTTTAAATAGAATAATTAGTCATTGTCAAATTATTCTAGATAAAAGAGAATTCGAAAACTATTTGATTTAGAATAATTAAGAGAACTGCCTGTATTTCAACTTTAATTTCTAAAATTTAGCAAAGATAATAGTTTAATGCCGTTTCCAAAATTATTCTAGATAAAATAAACGTCGAAATTCATTTTATATGGAATAATTATGCAAACTACTTATAACTCAACTTTTACTTCCAAAGTTTTAAAAAGAGAAATAGTCTATTATAGTTTCCAAAATGATTCTAGATAAAACAGACTTTGAAAAAATTATCTAGAATAATTATGGAAACTATTTATATTTCAGCTTTTATTTCTAAAATTTGAACAAGAATAATAATTTAATGCCGTTTCTTAAATTATTCTAGATAATAGAAAGTCTGAAGAAACTATTTTATCTAGAATAATAATTATGGAAACTGCCTGTATTTCAACGTTTATTTCTATGATTTAACAAAGATAATAGTTTTATGCCGTTTCCAAAATTATTCTAGATAAAATAAACCTCGAAATTTATTTTATATAGAATAATTATGCAAACTACTTATAACTCAACTTTTACTTCCAAAGTTTTAAAAAGAGAAATAGTCTATTATAGTTTCCAAAATGATTCTAGATAAAACAGACTTCGAAAAAATTATCTAGAATAATTATGGAAACTATTTATATTTCAGCTTTTATTTCTAAAATTTGAACAAGAATAATAATTTAATGCCGTTTCTTAAATTATTCTAGATAATAGAAAGTCTGAAGAAACTATTTTATCTAGAATAATAATTATGGAAACTGCCTGTATTTCAACTTTTATTTCTATGATTTAACAAAGATAATAGTTTTATGCCGTTTCCAAAATTATTCTAGATAAAATAAACGCCGAAATTCATTTTATATGGAATAATTATGTAAACTACTTATAACTCAACTTTTACTTCCAAAGTTTTAAAAAGAGAAATAGTCTATTATAGTTTCCAAAATAATTCTAGATAACACAGACTTCGAAAAAATTATCTAGAATAATTATGGAAACTATTTATATTTCAGCTTTTATTTCTAAAATTTGAACAAGAATAATAATTTAATGCCGTTTCTTAAATTATTCTATATAATAGAAAGTCTGAAGAAACTATTTTATCTAGAATAATAATTATGGAAACTGCCTGTATTTCAACTTTTATTTCTATGATTTAACAAAGATAATAGTTTAATGCCGTTTCCAAAATTATTCTAGATAAAATAAACGTCGAAATTCATTTTATATGGAATAATTATGGAAACTACTTATAACTCAACTTTAACTTCCAAAGTTTTAAAAAGAGAAATAGTCTATTATAGTTTCCAAAATGATTCTAGATAAAACAGACTTCGAAAAAATTATCTAGAATAATTATAGAAACTATTTATATTTCAGCTTTTATTTCTAAAATTTGAACAAGAATAATAATTTAATGCCGTTTTAAAAATAATAATATTGTTTTCAAAACTATTCTAGATAAAGGTGACTTGGAATTTAATTTTATCTAGAATAATTATGGAACCATATCAATTTTTATTTCTAAAAATTTTAACGAAAATAATAGTTTAATCCCGTTTCCAAAATTATTCTAGATAAAAGGAAGCTCGATCTTGCATAATTATGGAAACTATTCGTGTTTCAATTTTTATTTTGGATGTTTCAACTAGAATAATAGTCTGTTATTGTTTCCAAAATTATTCTAGATAAAAGGGACCTTGCAAATTATTTTTTCTAGAATAATTATGGAAATTTCTTTCATTCCAACATTAATTTTAAAGGCACGTTTAATAACATTTTCAAAATTATTCTAGATAATTAACCTCGAACACAATAACCACGAAAATACTTCTATTTTAATACTAATTTCGAAAGTTTTAATTAGAATAGTTTGTTTCCAAAATTATTCTATATAAAATAGATTTCTAAAACTTATCTAGAATAATTATGAAAACTAGCTGTATTTGAAGAGAGTCGCATTACTCTGGGGACATGCTGTGATGCCAAATGACAAAGCACCTAAACAAGAATCAGCTAACAGTTTTCAAAAAACGACTGACAACTGTCAACTGTCAAAATATAAAAATTACTGAAAATCCATCTTCTTCCGAAACCACAAGAGAGTTGAAAGACCAATTTAATAAGTTTGCTGCTCGAGAGTAAATTAATACATACTACTATTATACTCGGATATGAGGTGTGTGTCCGTAGTCTTTGTGTACCCTCTTTCATATACTTATTATCTGTGGTGTTTAATTTAACATTTATTGAACTACGATTCATACTAAATAGATATATCAGCATACTCTATAGACGAATTATATTTTAAAATAAACATCTATGTACTGGTTATTTTCGTGCTTCAATAACACGTCTGTCTCGTTTTGGAGTGTACGTACGTACGTCCAGCGTGCTAAAAATAGAGGTTTCGCATTTTTTCTCTCATCCTCGGATTACTAATATCTTTACAACATGTAAGTAATTTTAACCGGTTACGCTCTAAACAACTACGCTAATGAAATATTTATTATTCCAAGTCCAGGTTTAAATATATTTATTTCGGTTGATAAGAATAACAAGCCGTTTTAAATTTAATTTATTGTTGTTGGAGTCAAATAGATTATTACGATAATAAATAGTTATCAGCAGTCGAATTTCCGACATTACCATCTTTCACCGAGAAGAAATTGGAGGAAAAAGCACCGTTTATACCGAGCCTTCATGAATGATCGTTAACCACGTGACTAAAAATAGGCAACCAGTTACACATTTTATTTTTTCTGCATATGTAAAATACGTCAGAAACCAGAATTTGCAAATCGACCCTCTTGGAGACGTGAAGAAATATTTAACTACTAAACTGTCAATTTCCCTTTTTTTAGCAAAATTTTCAGAAATGTCTAATTAATTAATGAATAAAAATTTGTAACTTGCTGATAGAAAGATTTTAAAAAATGTATGAAGCTTCACGCCTCAATTTCGCAGAGCCCAACCCTGTAGCCTTAATAATAACTCATTGCACATTCTCGTTAGAACTATGAAATGTGACTCAGGTAATCAGTAATTGGTAGCGGTAGCGTAGTATTTATGGTAATGAAATAGTAATTTTGTAGAGCACATAAACAATCCCACATCATTACTTTAAAGTAGACATACTGCTCCACAGCGGCGGGTAAAGAATGTTTCAACGGCGCGGCAATTAAAGAACATACTGTAGATATGTATAATAATTATGGAACCTATTTTATTTCTAAAGTTTTACCAAACATAATAGTTTTCAAAATTTCTAGATAAAGGAGAAAACATTTTATCTAGAATAATTATAGAAACTATCTGTATTTCAGCTTTTACTTCTAAGGCTTAACAAAGATAATAGTTTAATGTTTCCAAAATTATTCTAAATACAATAAAACTTTGGAAATTATTTTACATACAATAATTATAGAAACATTGTTCAACTTTTACTTCCAAAGTTTTAAAGAGAATAATAGTCTATTTTATATACAGATAACATTTAAACAATATAGTCTATGATGGTTTCCAAAATTATTCTAGATAAAGGAGACTTCGAAAACAATTTTATCTAGAATAATTATGAAAACTACTTGTATTTTAAAGACTTTAACACGTTTAATAACATTTTCAAAATTATTCTAGATAAAATAAACCTCGAAAACTTGTAAATAGAATAAAAATGAAAGCAAAATTATTCTAGATAAAAAAAAGGTCGATCTAGAATAATTATGGAAACTATCTGCATTTCAGCTTTTATTTCTAAGGTTTAACAAAGATAATAGTTTAATTCCTTTTCCAAAATTATGCTAGATAAAATAAACTTTGGAAATTATTTTACATAGAATAATTATGGAAACATTATTCAACTTTTACTTCCAAAGTATTAAAAAGAATAATAGTCTACTATAAACAAATAACATTTAAACAATATAGTATATATTACAGTTTCCAAAATTATTCTAGACAAAGGAGACTTCGAAAACAATTTTATCTAGAATAATTATGGAAACTACTTGTATTTCGACTTTTATTTCTAAAAGTTTAAACGAAAATAATAGTTTACTGCCGTTTCCAAAATTATTCTAGATAAAGAAAGGTCGATCTAGAATAATTATGGAAACTATTCGTGTTTCAATTTCGATGTTGAATGTTTCAACTAGAATGCTATTGTTCCTTTGTTATTCTAGATAAAAGAGACGACCTTGAAAATGATTTTTTCTAGAATAATTATGGAAACTACTTCTATTTCAAATTATATTTCAGACTTCAACACGTTTAATAACATTTCCAAAATTATTCTAGATAAAATAAACCTGGAAAACTTGTAAATAGAATAAACATGAAAACTACTTGAATTTCAATATTAATTTCTCAGTTTTAACTAGAATAATAATTAATCATTGTTCCCAAAATTATTCTAGATAATGGTGAATTCGAAAACTATTTTATATAGAATAATTAGGGAAACTATCTGTATTTCAACTTTTATTAATTTAAAATTTAATTAACAGAGATAACAGTTGAATGCCGTTTCCAAAATTATTCTAGATAAAATAAACCTCGAAATTTATCTTATATAGAATAATTTTGCAAACTACTTGTAATCAACTTTTACTTATAAAATTTTAAAAAGAATAATAGTCAATTGTTTTCAAAATTATTCTAGATAAAGGAGACTTGGAAAACAATTTTATCCAGAATAATTATGGAAACCACTTGTATTTCAATTTTTATTTCTAAGTTTTAACGAAAATAATAGTGTACTGCTGTTTCCAAAATTATTCTAGATAAAAGAAAGCTCGATCTAGCATAATTATTATGGGAACTATTCGTGTCTCAATTTTTACTTTGGATGTTTCAACTAAAATTATAGTCAGTTTTTGTTTTAATATTCTAGATAAAGGAGACGACCATGAGAATGTTTTTTTGTAGAATAATTATGGAAACTACTTCTATATCAATTTTTATTTCAGAGGTTTTAACACGTTTAATAACGTTTCCAAAATTATTCTAGATTTAATTAACAGAGATGATAGTTTAATTCCGTTTTCAAAATTATTCTAGATAAAACAAACCTTTATAAAAATTTATTTTATATAGAATAATTAAGGAAACTACTTCTATTTCAATTTTTATTTCTAAAATTTTAAAAAGAATAATAGTCTATTATTGTTTTCAAAATTATTCTAGATAAAGGAGACTTGGAAAACAATTTTATCTAGAATAATTATGGAAACCACTATTTAAATTTTAAGTTTTAACGAAAATAATAGTGTACTGCTGTTTCCAAAATTATTCTAGATAAAAGAAAGCTCGATCTAGAATAATTATGGAAACTATTCGTGTTTCAATTTTGATATTGAATGTTTCAACTAGAATTAGAGTCTGTTGTTTCTTTGTTATTCTAGATAATAGAGACGACCTTGAAAATTATTTTTTCAAGAATAATTATAGAAACTACTTCTATTTCAAAGACTTTAGCACGCTTTTAAATAGAATAACAATCAAAACTACTTGTAATTTCAATATTAATTTCTAAGTTTTTAACTAGAATAATTAGTCATTGTTCCCAAAATTATTCTAGATAATGGTGAATTCGAAAACTATTTTATATAGAATAATTAGGGAAACTATCTGTATTTCAACTTTTATTAATTTAAAATTTAATTAACAGAGATAACAGTTGAATGCCGTTTCCAAAATTATTCTAGATAAAATAAACCTCGAAATTTATCTTATATAGAATAATTTTGCAAACTACTTGTAATTCAACTTTTACTTATAAAATTTTAAAAAGAATAATAGTCAATAATTGTTTTCAAAATTATTCTAGATAAAGGAGACTTGGAAAACAATTTTATCCAGAATAATTATGGAAACCACTTGTATTTCAATTTTTATTTCTAAGTTTTAACGAAAATAATAGTGTACTGCTGTTTCCAAATTTATTCTAGATAAAAGAAAGCTCGATCTAGCATAATTATTATGGAAACTATTCGTGTCTCAATTTTTACTTTGGATGTTTCAACTAAAATTATAGGCAGTTTTTGTTTTAATATTCTAGATAAAGGAGACGACCATGAGAATATTTTTTTGTAGAATAATTATGGAAACTACTTCTATATCAATTTTTATTTCAGAGGTTTTAACACGTTTAATAACGTTTCCAAAATTATTCTAGATAAAACATATCTCAAAAACTGTTCAATAGAATAATTAATATGTTATTGTTGCCAAATTTATTCTAGATAAAAGAGAATTCGAAAACTATTTTATATGGAATAATTAAGGAAACTCTCATTTCTAAAATTTAATTAACAGAGATAATAGTTTAATTCCGTTTTCAAAATTATTCTAGATAAAACAAACCTTTATAAAAATTTATTTTATATAGAATAATTAAGGAAACTACTTCTATTTCAATTTTTACTTCTAAAATTTTAAAGAGAATAATAGTCTATTATTGTTTTCAAAATTATTCTAGGTAAAGGAGACTTGGAAAACAATTTTATCTAGAATAATTATGGAAACCACTATTTCAATTTTTATTTCTAAGTTTTAACGAAAATAATAGTGTACTGCTGTTTCCAAAATTATTCTAGATAAAAGAAAGCTCGATCTAGAATAATTATGGAAACTATTCGTGTTTCAATTTTTATATTGAATGTTTCAATTCGATATAGTCTGTTATTGTTTCTTTGTTATTCTAGATAAAAGAGACTTTGCAAATTATTTTTTCTAGAATAATTAGGGGAACTACTTCTATTTCAAATTTTATTTTAAAGGTTTTAACGCGTTTAATAACATTTCCAAAATTATTCTAGATAAATTAAAATAAACCTCGAAAAATTTTAAATAGAACAACAATGAAACCTATACTTGTATTTCAATATTAATTTTAACTAGAATAGTCATTGTTTCCAAAATTATTCTAGATAAAATAAACCTCGAAAATTATTTTACATAGAATAATAATTATGGAAACCACTTGTAATTCAATTTTTACTTCTAAAGTTTAAAAAATAATAATAGTCTATTATTGTTGCCTTTCCAAAATTATTCTAGATAAAAGAGACTTCGAAAACAATTTTATATAGAATAATTATGGAAACTACTTGTACCTATTTATACATAGTTTTCATGTGGTAATCGTCAATAAATATGAACTGGCAGGGGTCTACAAATTTCTTTAATTCAATCAGTAACGTAAGTAACAAAACGGCAGTGACGTTTTTATTAACAATATATTATAATATTTTGCGGTATTTTTCATTTACAACATATGCCAATT
Organism: Rhagium mordax; assembly: GCA_963680705.1. Classification (NCBI taxonomy): domain Eukaryota; kingdom Metazoa; phylum Arthropoda; class Insecta; order Coleoptera; family Cerambycidae; genus Rhagium; species Rhagium mordax. The sequence continues at coordinate 88,951,545 of OY796658.1, forward strand.
TACATTAATAAAACTGATTTGCTTTGTATTACATGTATAAGATTGATATAGCAGAAATAGAATGGCCTGATAAATTTCCCGATTTAACGCCCCTTGATTTTTCCACGGGTATTTTTCCTGTAGATACCTAATTCCTTGATAACAATTGAATTATTTGTGATTCACTAAATTGCTATTATTTCTTAAAATTGAAAATATATATATTTATAGCCTGGTTTTGTCGGTTTTCACCCAACACGCCGATTACTCATCGACGCCACTGCTTCGCAACTTAAAAGTGATAATGAAGTCAACTTTTTGTTATGGAAAAACCCGATGGTCAAGTATTTCTCGTTCAAATTTTGTTGTTAACTAAAATTCACTCCAAAACCAGGCGTTTAATTATGAAATCGTTTACCTAGAATATTATATGCTTTATGTAAGTTTTATTATCAATAACCGATTGGACTGTTATGACGCTCTGGCGCCACGAAAATGACTTTGGGATAATGTCAAATTCGATTAGAGTGAGATATTAACTATACTGAATTGCCGCGTTATTTCCTCTTCTCGCAAAAATCAACAGTGAAGGAAACATCTGTCATAACTTTCAAACAAAAATATTATGAGAGGACATATAACTAAAAATGCTATGGTAAACCACGTGGACAAAAATAGGCAACCAGCCAGGCACACTTTTGATTTTTTTGCTGACTAAAGTGTAAATATGGTTGCCTATCCTGTTGTCACGTGATTTACAATTAATTATGAGAATCCTTTTATGGGGTTGGTAATAGTGCTAAATATGCACGACATAGAATCTTATCTACCACGAAACGTCAATATTTACACAAGTTAGAAAATTTATAGTTAGCATGATAAAAGCTAAGTATATGATTTTTTTTGTTAAAGGAGGAAAGCAACCTTGAATTTTGTAAACAAAACTAATTACGGCAATTCCAAAAAGAAGGAAATAACGTACATTAGTGACACATTTCAGGATGTCATCGAAGTTCCTTTCACCATAAACGTACCAAAAAGGGTAATCGAAGAAAATTACAGCTCCTGCAGTATAAAATAAAACAATTTGTTGATTAATAAAATTACTTAGTGTCATGGCAGTTGATCGAGTGAAGTACAGGGTGAATCATATATCGTGCAGCTTCTGTAGAATTTTCCATTCAAATTAAACAGTTCCAAGGAATTTCAATACGTAATTATAAAATCCGATAAACAACAACCACACGAGGGGTGATTAAGAAATAAATATAAAATTGTAATTTATATCATATATTTGACTACCACCAGAGGCGGCTGTTTTTGCTGGGATTCCCAATGAGTGCACATAAACGGAAATGCTTAATATACGGAGAATCGTTTAAAAAACGCATTCAAGCCTCTAAGATGATGGTATGATACATAAATTTGTGCATATTTGATGTGGTAGGTTGTTGATAGTAATTAAAATTCTCCTTCTGAAAAAAGCGATCATTGATGGAGAATCTGGACTCATTATTTAAGTGCGGAATTTAGTTGCAGTTTTCGTTGATGAGTCACCAAAGCCATGGGCGTGCTTAAAATGCAAGCAAAGAGCTCAACTAATTTAATATGTAATGAAAAAATAGGGAAAGCGAAAGAATGCTGGGTGGTCCGCCTTTAAATTTTTTTCAATTTCTGATTGTGAAATCTTAACCTTAAAAAACTATACTTTTTTTCACCTATCACGCACAAAATTTCTTTCCCAGTACACACTACCCCTGTTCTTAATCTCTTTACACTCCGTTAAAGATCTGTGAACGAGAATGCGTATGCCACCAGGAGATTTTACTTGCAAGGGTCTTGTTGATCCCTTTTTTTCTTTGATTTTTCAGGGCCGTTAAAGAGTTCCTTGTGCTTTAGGAGAAACTTACCTTCCTCTGATGGTTGACTCTTGTGATTTATTTTAATAAAGTGCTATGAAAAATTGAGCCAAAGGCGTGCTTGAAATGTAAGCAATGAGCTCAACTAATTTAATATGTAATGAAAAAATAGGGAAAGCGAAAGAATGCTGGGTGGTCCGCCTTTAAATTTTTTTCAATTTCTGAATTTGAAATCTTAACCTTAAAAAATGCGAAAAATTTTGAGAGCGTAGCATACCTCGTGGTCATCCTTTATGCAGATCGGTCCATCTAAATAAGAACAAAAATGCTGCAAATCCAGTTGAATTGCGTTGACCACATTAAAAAAATTCCGATATTTACCTTGCTATTGTTACCCTGACAGAGCGTACAACCCACCCAAGTTTATTTGCACAGTTCACTGCCAGGGTCGTGGCTTGGCAAGCACCTGACATTGCTATGTTTAATCCACGTAATTGATACGACCGTAATAATTAATACGGACGGTATAATTGGATTTACATAAGTGTACACAAAGCATATTAGAAGAGCGATTCTAATAATTATCGTCGGAACGTGGTCTGAGGTGATATTTAACAAGTGTTTACAGTAGTGTCGTTCAATGCCTCCAATAACATCATTATTTGCATTGTCTGGCTTCTTGATTAAATTTATAATTATAGATACCAATGAAAGGAACGCTTTGCTGCTACTGTAATTTTCTGTACATTACGATAAGAAGACAATAGAATGCTTTAAAAAATAAATCAGTCTGACTCGACTGGATGCAGGACACGCTTTTGTGTACAAGATGAGCCAGAAAAGTGGCAACTGCAGCGCTTGATTAAAAATCCTAAAAGCAGCAGCAACAAAAACGCCAGTCATCAACAGTTATTAACACTAGCAACAAATACATACTAAAAATACATATAAAGGGCGAGTCGGACCCGCCATCTTGGAAAAACGTGCGATGAACTAGGTTTTCACATGTATAATAAAAATTGCCAATTGAACCAAGAGAAATTAGAATATTTTCATTTATAGAGAAATATTAATTTTTGTCTTTTATTAAATTTTTTCCCCAATTTTACGTTTGTTTTCTTCATTTTCTGCTTGTTTATCTGTGAATATTGTGGTGAAAGATGTGGAAAATTATTTTATTTTACTTTTATTTTTCTCTACTCTATACTTTTTTCCACCTATCACGCACAAAATTTCTTTCCCAGTACACACTACACCTGTTCTTACTCTGTTTACACTCCGTTAAAGATCTCTGAACGAGAATGCGTATGCCACCAGGAGATTTTACTTGCAAGGGTCTTGTTGATCCCTTTTTTTCTTTGATTTTTCAGGGCCGTTAAAGAGTTCCTTGTGCTTTAGGAGAAACTTACCTTGCTCTTATGGTTGACTCTTGTGATTTATTTTAATAAAGTGCTATGAAAAATTGATTTAGCTTAATTTTATTTGTTATCTGTTGAATTGAAATGTTCTTTTAGAACTAACTCTAGATGGTTATATTTGAACTATGATGAGTTTGACGAGGGTAATTGTAATTCTTTGTGCCTAGATGGCGCTTAACACTAGCAACAAATACATACTAAAAATACATGTAAAGGGCGAGTCGGACCCGCCATCTTGGAAAAACGTGCGTTGAACTAGGTTTTCACATGTATAATAAAAATTGCCAATTGAATCAAGAGAAATTTTCAAAAAATACGAATGACTTACTATATTTTCATTTATAGAGAAATATTAATTTTTGACTTTTATTAAATTTTTTCCCCAATTTTACGTTTGTTTTCTTCATTTTCTGCTTGTTTATCTGTGAATATTGTGGTGAAAGATGGGGAAAATTATTTTATTTTACTTTTATTTTTCTCCACTCTATACTTTTTTCCACCTATCACGCACAAAATTTCTTTCCCAATACACACTACACCTGTTCTTACTCTGTTTACACTCCGTTAAAGATCTGTGAACGAGAATGCGTATGCCACCAGGAGATTTTACTTGCAAGGGTCTTGTTGATCCCTTTTTTTCTTTGATTTTTCAGGACCGTTAAAGAGTTCCTTGTGCTTTAGGAGAAACTTACCTTGCTCTTATGGCTGACTCTTGTGATTTATTTTAATAAAGTGCTATGAAAAATTGATTTAGCTTAATTTTATTTGTTATCTGTTGAATTGAAATGTTCTTTTAGAACTAACTCTAGATGGTTATATTTGAACTATGATGAGTTTGACGAGGGTAATTGTAATTCTTTGTGCCTAGATGGCGCTTAACACTAGCAACAAATACATACTAAAAATACATGTAAAGGGCGAGTCGGACCCGCCATCTTGGAAAAACGTGCGATGAACTAGGTTTTCACATGTATAATAAAAATTGCCAATTGAACCAAGAGAAATTTTCAAAAAATACGAATGACTTACTATATTTTCATTTATAGAGAAATATTAATTTTTGACTTTTATTAAATTTTTTCCCCAATTTTACGTTTGTTTTCTTCATTTTCTGCTTGTTTATCTGTGAATATTGTGGCGAAAGATGGGGAAAATTATTTTATTTTACTTTTATTTTTCTCTACTCTATACTTTTTTCCACCTATCACGCACAAAAGTTCTTTCCCAGTACACACTACACCTGTTCTTACTCTGTTTACACTCCGTTAAAGATCTGTGAACGAGAATGCGTATGCGACCAGGAGATTTTACTTGCAAGGGTCTTGTTGATCCCTTTTTTTCTTTGATTTTTCAGGGCCGTTAAAGAGTTCCTTGTGCTTTAGGAGAAACTTACCTTGCTCTTATGGTTGACTCTTGTGATTTATTTTAATAAAGTGCTATGAAAAATTGATTTAGCTTAATTTTATTTGTTATCTGTTGAATTGAAATGTTCTTTTAGAGCTAACTCTAGATGGTTATATTTGAACTATCATGAGTTTGACGAGGGTAATTGTAATTCTTTGTGCCTAGATGGCGCTTAACACTAGCAACAAATACATACTAAAAATACATATAAAGGGCGAGGCGGACCCGCCATCTTGGAAAAACGTGCGATGAACTAGGTTTTCACATGTATAATAAAAATTGCCAATTGAACCAAGAGAAATTTTCAAAAAATAAGAATGACTTATTATATTTTCATTTATAGAGAAATATTAATTTTTGACTTTTATTAATTTTTCCCCCCAATTTTACGTTTGTTTTCTTCATTTTCTGCTTGTTTATCTGTGAATATTGTGGTGAAAGATTATTTTATTTTACTTTTATTCTTCTCTACTCTATACTTTTTTCCACCTATCACACACAAAATTTCTTTCCCAGTACACACTACACCTGTTCTTACTCTGTTTACACTCCGTTAAAGATCTGTGAACGAGAATGCGTATGCCACCAGGAGATTTTACTTGCAAGGGTCTTGTTGATCCATTTTTTTCTTTGATTTTTCAGGGCCGTTAAAGAGTTCCTTGTGCTTTAGGAGAAACTTACCTTGCTCTTATGGCTGACTCTTGTGATTTATTTTAATAAAGTGCTATGAAAAATTGATTTAGCTTAATTTTATTTGTTATCTGCTGAATTGAAATGTTTTTTTAGAGCTAACTCTAGATGCTTTTCTGTTGCGGTTGCAGGAGATAAGTTGCGATATTGATTCTGGTGCTTGCACAAAAAATGTTGTCACGGGTTGTAAGAAGCCGTTAATTTTCTTCTATCCCCACAGTTGTGGATTTTTTCATTGCCAAATCATTTCTGAATTTTGTAGAATACTCATAATGAATGTTGAGCGACTGCCTCTGAAGTTGGTGGTAATAATTCCAAGTTTGATTTTTGTTTTTGCAGCGATATTTTGAATTGATTAAATCTTTGTGAGTTGAGTGAGAGATTTGTGATTTTCCTTGCACTGTATACAAGTAGGAAAAGAGTATCACCAGCCTGTTTTACTTATCATTGAAAGTTCTCACTATGATCATCAGTGTGTCATATAATACATTGGAATTTTTCTTAAAAATTCATTTATTTGAATATCACGATTATTATCCTTTAAGCAGAACTTTCATAATTGAGTTTATACAAACACCAATTACATATGAATGACTTACAAAAGACTTGCTACTGTCATTAATATAATTAAACCTTTCCTTTCACTCTAATGAACCATCATCAATTCTGAAAAGGCTAAAATGACACCGTCACTATACCGTCGATAAATAATTGTACACTAATATACTTATATTGCTAAACATGGTATTCAAATTAAATTTTTTTTAAATAATTGCGATGCAACCCGTTATTACCACTAATTTACATTTTAATACGTTTACAAATAGATATAATTAATATTCCTCTACTAAAAATAATGATATATTTATAGGTGGAGGTGATCACCACTAATCATCAGAATGATTGTTAATAATTCTACCATTATTATTCGCTGTACTTGTCACTGTTCCTTTTCTCCTGTTCAGTTCACTCCCCAATATTCAACTGACTGCCGACTGTAGTGAACCATTCTGGCCTTTATATACCTACAGATATGCCTTCTAGAATCAAGGTCGCACCCAGGATTTTTTTTGGAGGTCCTGTCTTGGTTCGAAAATGAAACTTTTTGCAAAATTTTCATTTGGCCCTTTCATAAAAAATTTTTTGGCCGTTCACTTCAAATTATTTTTTTGACCTGGAAAAAATTTTGGCCGCCGTTGGTGATTGGCCGAAATTACAATTTTAATTTTTTTTTTTTTGGTCTGGAACAAATTTCCCTAGTGAGCAAATTATTGTCGTTTGTAAAAAAAATCATAAAAATGAAGGGACAGAAAATAAGAAAATTATCAATTTTTATTATTATTTTTAATGATTCGTTCAAAAATTCCCGCCAAAAACACTACAGACCGCAACACTGAAATATACATATTTGGCCTCTTGGAAGTCTATAGCGTACATAGTTTAAATCGTGAGTGAAGCAGGAAATAATAATTTAGGATTTTTGACACTACGATGACAATGACGGACACTCCGAGTTATAAGACCTACAATGCTAACTTCAAGCAGTAAGGACACTGTTTATATTGTACGCTTGAATTGGTTACAATTTTTAATAATTGTTTGCGCAGAGTAAACGTCCACAAAAACAACCATAAAATCATAAAAATTCGTATGACCTTAGCGTATAAAATAAATTAGAGGTTCTATTATACAGCGTAAGTGGCAATTATTATTGTAGTCTCTGGTAATTGTAACGTAGTAAAATTCTTGCCAGAGCCGACGCGACGTCCGAAGCTCATAAAAAGTGGGTGGCGAATGTGGGTTACATAATACCTCAGCAAACAAGTTATCTCAATCTGGAAGCTGATTAGTCGAGCATCATGTGTCCATACGCTATTCTTAACAGATTACTGGCCTACGCTCTTGTAAATATATCGCAAGAGTGCTTGGTCGACAGCTTACTTAGCCATCGAGCCAACCTGGATTTTTCTGTAGCAAAAGTGGATTAATCCAATGCTTGGATATTAGCAGTGTGCAGTCGTTGTCTGTTGTCATTGTACAGACTCTACTCAAAAAAACCTGTAGGTACTTTAGAAACTTAGCAACTTAGTACATATGAACGTTGAAACTAAACTAAAGTTAGGGAAAAAAATTAACAGATAAGTTTTTATCATACATACATCTAACGACCCTAATTAAAAGTGATTATTTTTTACAGAGATATCCTCTTTCATTTCTTTAAATAAAATTACAATAAAATGTTTGATAGAGCAAATTCATTGGACTATCTTTAATACATTATGAATATTGGATTAAAAATTATAAAATTCAAAACGTCTAAAAACAAATTATTACAATTTTTTTTTAACTCGCCACAAAATTCATTAAAAAAAATATTTTTAATAATTTGTTTTTAGACGTTTTGAATTTTATAATTTTTAATCCAATATTCATAATGTATTAAAGAAAGTCCAATGAATTTAATAATAGCATGTTTAAGAGATGAAACATTTTGGATATGTTTGTTATTATTATGCTTGTATAAAGCCTAAACAAAGTCATTTATATACATTGTTCAAAATCCGAATAATTATTGTATTTGTTTGAGGACCACTTATAAAGAAAGAGAATTGTAAAATTTGAACAATGTAGTTTTTTATTCTTCAGATATTCAATTAATTTATGCCACACTTGGTTTAAAACATCAAAAAAAAACATGCCGTTAAATTTTTTCCCTTAAATTCTATAACACCCAGTATAAAACCTTTCTTTTATTTTAAGCTAAATAATCAGCCATTCATATCTTCCAACAACATTATAAAACATCCAAACTTGGTCATTGAAATTCTCGAGTGATGCATTGCAAAAAAATTCGCCACATCCATTTGGAACTGTTATTTTGCACTCGACTCAAACGCAATAAAATTGCTATTATATCTATACACATCATGATTGTATATCTTTCAGCAGATAATAACGTTTTATTGTCGTTGTACGATTTTAAAGTTTAAGTTGTCCAAATAAACAGTTGGTCAGAGTTAATTTGTAAAATAAATATGGAAGGCTCAGATAAGAGATAACAAGTCGACACCTGCGTTTGTATTAGTTAAACGCGACAAGTACTCCCGTTTCTGATGTACTTAAATTTGATTAGATAACCCAGTATGCAACTGAACTCTTTCAAAAAATAACAGGGGATGTCCGCTTTATTTTTTAATTTTTTTTTTTTTCAATTTAAAAGAAGAAACTCTAAATTAAAAAAAAACAGCACCGCAGGGGCTGTCCGCTTCATTTTTTAATATTTTTTCAATTTTAAAGAAGAAACTAAATTTATCTTTCAAAAAAGACCGCCCCCAGCTTTATTTTTTAATTTTTTCAATTTTAAAGAAACTCAAAATTTCTTCGTTGTCCGCTTTATTTTTTCAATTTCTGAAGAAACCTTAAATTTCTGATTTAAAAAAACAGGGGCTGTCCGTTTTTTTTAAATTTTTTCAATTGTAAAAAAGTAATTCTAAATTTTTTCTTTCAAAAAAAAACATGGGCTGTATGCTTTATTTTTTTAATTTTCTTCAATTTTAAAGAAGAAACTAAATTGATTTTTCAAAAAAGACCGCCACCAGCTTTATATTTTAATTTTTCCAATTTTAAAGAAACTCAAAATTTTTTCGTTGTCCGCTTTATTTTTTCAATTTCTGAAGAAACCCTAAATGTCTGATTTAAAAAAACAGGGAATGTCCGTTTTTTTTAAATTTTTTTAATTGTAAAAAAGTAATTCTAAATTTTTTCTTTCAAAAAAAAACAAGGGCTGTATGCTTTATTTTTTTTAATTTTCTTCAATTTTAAAGAAGAAACTAAATGGATTTTTCAAAAAAGACCGCCCCCAGGTTTATATTTTAATTTTTCCAATTTTAAAGAAACTCAAAATTTCTTCGTTGTCCGCTTTATTTTTTCAATTTCTGAAGAAACCCTAAATTCTGATTTAAAAAAACAGGGGCTGTCCGTTTTTTTTTTTAATTTTTTCGATTTTAAAAAAGAAACTTTAAATATCTTCTTTCAAAAAAAAAAACAGCCCGTCCGCTTTATGTCTTAATTTTTTCAATTTTAAAGAAGAAATCCTAAATTAAAAAAAAAAACGGGCTGTCCGCTATATTTTTTTAATTTTTTTCAATTTTAAAGAAGAAACCCTAAATTGATGTTTCAAAATACACAGCCCCCCAGCTTTATCTTTTTAAATTTCTTCAATTTTAAAGGAGAAACCCTAAATTTCCTCTTTCCAAAAAAAAACAAGGGCTGTACGCTTTATTTTTTAAAATTTTCTTCAATTTTAAAGAAGAAACTAAATTGATCTTTTGAAAAAGACCGCCCCCAGCTTTATTTTTTTAATTTTTTCAATTTTAAAGAAACTCAAAATTTCTTCTTTCAAAAAAACAGCCTCGCAGAGGCTGTCCGCTTTATTTTGTCAATTTCTGAAGAGAAACAAAATTTCCTTGCAAAAAAACAGCCCCGCTGACCGCTCTATTTTTTTTAATTTTTTTAATTTTAAGAAGAAATTAAATTGATCTTTCAAAAAAACCGCCCCCAGCTTTATTTCTTCAAGTTTTTCAATTTTAAAGAAACTCAAAATTTCTTCTTCTAAAAAACAGCCCCGCAGGGCTCGTGGCTGTCTGCTTTATTTTTCAATTTTAAACAAGGAACCCTAAATTTCCTCTTTCAAAAAAAAAACAGGGGCTGTCCGCTTAATTTTTTTAAATTTTTTCAATTTTAAAGAAGATACTTTAAAAAAGACAGCCCCCAGCTTTTTTTTAATTTTTTCAATTTTAAAGAAGAAACTCTAAATAGATCTTTTAAAAAAGACAGTCCCCAGCTTTATTTGGCAATTTTAAAGAAACACTAAATTTCTTCTTTAAAAAAAACGGGCTGGTGGCCGCTTTATGTTTTAATATTTTTCAATTTTCAAGAAACTCAAAATTTCTTCATTAAAAAAACAGCCCCTCAGAGGCTGTTCGCTTTATTTTTTTAAATTTCTTCAATTTTAAAGAAGAAACTAAATTGATCTTTCAAAAAAACCGCCCCCAACTTTATTTCTATATTTTCAATTTTAAAGAAGAAACTCAAAATTTCTTCATTAAAAAAAACAGCACCATAGGGGCTGTCCGCTTTATTTTTCAATCTTAAAGAAAAACCCCTAAATTTCTTCTTTCAAGAAAACAGGGGCTGTCCGTTTTTATTTTTTAAATTTTTTCAATTTTAAAGAAACTAATTTTTTTAAATTTTTGCAATTTTAAAGAAGAAACTCTAACTTGATCTTTCAAAAAACAGCCCCCAGCTTTATTTTTTTAATTTTTTCAATTTTAAAGAAGAAAGTCAAAATTTATCTTTCAAAAAAGACAGCCCCCAGCTTTATTTGTTCAGTTTTATTAAAGAAGAAACCCTGAATTTCTTCTTTCAAAAAAACAGGGGCTGACCGCTCTATTTTTTAAATTTTTTCAATTTTAAAGAAACTCAAAATTTCTTCATTAAACAAAACGCTTTATTTTTCATTTTTAAAGAAACCCTAAATTTCTTCTTTAAAAAAAAAACAGGGGCTGTACGCTTTATTTTTTTAAATTTCCTTCAATTTTAAAGAAGAAACTAAATTGATCTTTCGAAAAAGACCGCTCGCAGCTTTATTTATTTAATTTTTTCAATTTTAAAGAAACTCTAAATTTCTTCATTCAATAAAAACAGCCCCGCAGAGGCTGTCCGCTTTATTTTGTCAATTTCTGAAGAGAAACAAAATTTCTTTGCAAAAAACAGACCCGCAGAGGGGCTGACCGCTCTATTTTTTTAAATTTTTTTTATTTTAAAGAAAAAACTCTAAATTGGTCTTTCAAAAAAGACAGCCCCCAGCTTAATTTTTTTAATTTTTTCAATTTTAAAGAAGAAACCCTAAATATTCTTTCTCTCCGAAACTCTGTCGGAGAATAAAATAAAATAAATTATTTTTTTTTTACATGAAATAATACAAATATTAGTATACAATCCACTAGTCAAAAAACACGATTTATTATTTAGTTCATTTCGAATATCCAACAGCGTGTCCCTTGACAAACTAATCGTGAAACAAGTAAAAAGTACGTACGTAAATCAGGTGAAACAAGTAGAACAAACGTGTAATAAATAATATTTAAGGCGCTTATTAAAAGACTTATATTATTTGTATTGTAGCCAGTATTTACAATGAGATGATGGGTTCTAGAATGCAGTACCAATTGTATTTTAAATAACAATTGACACCAATAAACAAGGCAATTTGCACAATTGTTGATATGATATTACAAGACACTTTATATTATTAATACTATTTATTAATACCAATGAAGGCTTTAATATTTATTTAATTTAGCCAATTGAATTAAAAATAATTAGAAAAATTGGGTCAAAAAATAGGCCCTAACCTTCAAATACATAAGGCATATCCTAGTAATAAACTCTGACCATTTACATATCGGGGAAATAACTAAGCGGTTGTGCTTGTGGATATCAAATTTTTTCTTAAATTGCGTTCACTTTCACGGGGAATTTCTTTTCTAGTTACATCTGCAGTCTGTCACACTTACTCCTGCCAACTGTCATAAATAAAATAATTCTAAGAAAATTTAGGGTCTAGACTAGATATTTTCCAAAAGAAACGCATTTCGAAAGATCATTAAGATCAAAAATAGATTGGATACATTATATAAAGACGCACTACCATTCTATACTTGTATCCACCGACTATTTATAGCAAGTATTGAACTTGCACTTAAAGGCACGTAACCGTGGCATATTTTCGCACTGTTTTCAATCTCACGTTGGTTTACTCGCAAAATTGCTTCAGGATGAGTAATACGCTATTAAAAAATTCAAATATTAATCAGGTGCAAAAAAAATTAATATTAAATAAGGTATTGACGCACTTGGTGCTTTTGTTATTGGGCGTAATTTAGAACAAATGTTTTTTATTAACAACGTATGATAATGCCTGCCTATTATGAGGTGAATTAGTTGCGTTTACACAAAACCAATTGTCAGTTGGTCACAATCAAATATTTGAATGTGGATTCTCATTGAAACGTAAAATATATTTTTGCAAATGCAAATATTTTGCGTGTGATAGTGCGCGATTTAACAAAGGTTGATGATGTAGATTAGGTGGTCATCATACAACAAACATTGTGTAACCTTTAAATGCTATGATCAGGGGTACGAAGTGGTTTGTGGTAAAATCTTCGTACATACAACCATATCATCAACGCATGTTAGATAATGTTGCATTTCCGCTATCTTCTTAAATGTTCAATATTAGTGCTAGAAAGAGACCTCCTTAGACGCTCAATAGTAAAGCTCACTTGCGCAAGAGACATTTTTAGATGCTCAATATTATTGCGCATTATTTGTTATTGCGTAATATTATTTAGTGATTGAGAGGAGAGAGGATGCTAAATAGATTCTAATGAAACGTCAACGAGACAAACATAATCAACGCATGTTTGGTTAATGTTGTATTTTCACTTTCTTCTAAAGTTCGGACATATTTATAGCCATAAAGATGGCTGCCGTTTAGCACACAGAAAAGGACCTCCTTAAATGTTCAATATTATTACTCAATAGTAAAGCTCATTTGTGCAAGAACGAGACATTTTTCGGAGATCCCTTAAATGCTCAATAATATTGCGCGTTTACGCAATATTTGTATTGAGTAAAGCTCATTTCCGCAAGAAAGAGACATATTTCGATGCTCAATATTATTGCGCATTTGCGCAATATTTGCTATTGCGCAATATTATTTAGTGACAGAGAGGTTGCTAAATAGATTGTACTGAAACGTCAACGAGACAACCATATCACCAACGCATGTTAAGATATTGTCGTATTTCCACTTTCTTCTAAAATTCGAGAATATCTATATCTGTATGACTGCCGTCTAGCACACAGAAAAGGACCTCCTTAAAAGCTCAATATTACTACTCATTTATGCTCGAAAGAGACCTCCTTAGACGCTCAATATTAAAGCTCATTTGCGCAGGAAAAAGCCATTCTATTTTATTGCACAATATTTGTTATTGCGTAATATTACTGAAACGTCAACGAGGCAACCATATCATCAACGCATGTTAAGAAAATAATGTTGTATTTCCGCTTTCTTAAGTTCGGGAATATCTGTATCCTTATAGCTGTCGTCTAGCACATATAAAAGGACCTCCTTAAATGCTCAATATGATTACTCATTTGTGCTAGAAATAGACCTCCTTAGACGCTCAATCGTAAAGCTCATTTGTGCAAGAAAGAGACATTTTTAGATGCTCAATATTCATTTGCGCAATATTTGTTATTGCGTAATATTATTTAGTGATAGAGAGGATGCTGAATACAATGTACTTAAACATTAACGAGACAACCATATCTACAACGCATGTTAAGAAGATAAAGTTGTATTTCCACTTTTTTCTTAAGTTCGTAATATCTGGCTGCCGTCTGGCACACAGAAAAGGACCTCCTCCTTAAATGTTCAATATTATTACTCATTTGTGCTAGAAAGAGAATCTCCTTAGACGCTAAATATTAAAACTCATTTGCGCAAGAAAGAGAAATATTTAGATGTTCAATAATTGCGTATTTACGCAATATCTGAGATTGCGCGATATTCAAATTGAAATATTCGTATTTTTAGAGTCCTTCAGATCACCTTAAATGCTCAATATTATTGCGCACTTATTATTCAGCATTTGCGCAATATTTGTTATTGCGTAATAATATTTAGTGATTGAGATTAGATGCTGAATACAATGTAAACGTCAACGAGACAACCATATTATACGCGCACGTTATGCTCTCGTAAGTTGGGAAACATCTGTATTTTTATGGCGTCCAGCACACAGAAAAGGACCACCTTAAGTGCTCAATATTATTACTATATGTGCTAGAAATAGATCTCCTCAGACGCTCAATAGTAAAGTTCAATTGCGCAATAAAGAGGCATTTTTAGATGCTCAATATTCATTTACGCAATATTTGTTATTGCGTAATATTATTTACTGATAGAAAGTTCGGTAATATCTGGCTGCCGTCTGGCACACAGAATTATGCTAGAAAGAGACATCCTTAGACGCTCAATATTAAAGCTCATTCGTGCAGAAAGACATTTTTAGATGTTCAATATAATTGCGTATTTGCGCAATATTTGAGATTGCGCGATATTGAAATTGAAATATTCGTATTTTTAGAGGCCCTCAGACCAAATTAAATGCTCAATATTATTGCGCATTTATTATTGAGCATTTGCGCAATATTTGTTATTGCGTAATAATATTTAGTGATTGAGATTAGATGCTGAATACAATATAAACGTCAACGAGACAACCATATCATACACGCACGTTATGCTTTCGTAAGTTGGGGAATATCTGTATTTTTATGGCTGCCGTCTAGCACACAGAGAAGGACCACCTTAAGTGCTCAATATTATTACTATTTATGCTAGAAATAGATCTCCTTAGACGCTCTGTAGTAAAGTTCAATTGCGCAAGAAAGAAATTTTTTTAGATGCTCAATATTATTACGCATTTGTTATTGCGTAATATTATTTAGTGATAGAGGTAAATGCTGAATATGATGTAAACGTTAACGGGACAACCCTATCGTCAGCGCATAATATGGAAGATAAGGCTGTATTTTTACTTTCTGCTAAAGTTGGAGAATATTCAATATTATTAATCATTTGTGCTAGAAATAGACCTCCTTAGACGCTCAATAGTAAAGCTCAATTGCGCAAGAGACATTATTAGATGCTCAATATTATTACGCATTTGCGCAATATTTGCTATTGCGTAAAATTATTTAGTGATAGAGAGGATGCTGAATAGATTGTACTGAAACGTCCACGAGACAACTATATCATCAATGCATGTTAAGATAATGTGTTTCCAATTCCTCCTTAAGTTCGGAAATATCTGTATCTTTATGGGTGCCGTCTAGAACACAGAAAAGGACCTCCTTAAACGTTCAATATTATTACTCATATGTGCTAGAATTCTTAGACCCTCAATGGTAAAGCTCATTTACGCAAGAACGAGACATTTTTAGATACTCAATGCGCAATATTTGTTATTGCGTAATATTATTTAGTGATAAAGGAGGCTGAAAACAATGTACTGAAACTTCAAAGAGACGACCACATGATCAACGCATGTTAGAAGAGAATCTCCTTAAATGTTCAATATTATTACTCATTTGCGCTAGAAAAAGACCTCCTTAGATGCTCAATATTAAAGCTCATTTACGCAAGTAAGAGACATTTTTAGATGTTCAATATTATTGCGTATTTGCGCAATATTTGGTATTGTGCGATATTGAAATTGAAATATCGTCCCTGCTCAGACCACCTTAAATGCCCAATATTATTGCCCAAATTTACGCAATATTTGTTATTGCGTAATTTACGCAATATTTGTTATTGCGTAATATTCCACTTTCTTCTTGCGCAAAAGACATATTTGACATTGCGCGAAATTATGTAATGTGTAAAGGTCTGTATTATGAAAAGGCATTTACATGAAGAAAGTTTTCCAAGATTAAATTATCGTACAAATTGTAGCTCAACGCTCAACCTCCCATACCTACGCCACTGGAAATGCTTTTAAATTTTTTTGTGATTGAAATACTACGCAATAAAATGCATAGTCATTTAATCGGATGAGCAGATGAGTTGGGCATCTAAAGGGTAAAGCACTCCACGGTGCGGTTTAGCAACCACAAAATTGTGCAACTCCTCATTCACAAGTTCAACCTCAACGAATGCTAATTATGTTCGTTTGACTTGTTCCTTCTTGCTTTTACGTTGTTTTTAAAACCCAGTGAAACCACTAATCTATCGATATTTTTTTACCTTCGAACTGCAAAAAAATTGCCAATACAGAAAACCATTGACGTCACGGCAAATTAGGCTGGATAAGGGGTCTCATTAATAATTAGGCAAGGTTCCTATATATAACTGCTAAGCACAAATACATTAATATAAATATATTCGACCTTGTTTATTGTAAACAGGATAAAAAATGTAGTTTACTCATTCTTCGTTTTTTTGCGAAGAAAAAACTAGGAATTGCCAAAAACAAAACTGGCTCTGATTAAATGGTTCAGGTTTTATAACCACTTATGCGATGTGACAACATACTTACGCGTAGTAGGAACGCCAAAACGATTCAGTCTTCCAAGAATGGCTAGCCATGCATGAAACGCCTTATGGATCAGGCTCCAAAAAATAAATTACGTTAATAAATAATATCCTTTCAAATTAAATTTAACCGGCGCTTTTTCAATTTACTGATTTTTTTATCAAGCTTCATTGATGTAGAATTTGCAAAAAAGTCAAGGTTTACTTACTACTTTGGTATTAGAAAAAGTAGTCCCAATGCTACTTTTTATAAGTTTTATCATCAATAACCTCGGTGAAGGAAAACGCAGATAATGAAGTCCTAAAGGCACGTTCACACGGCCATATTAAAACAACAATTCGAATTTATTTAGAGGAATTTACAAGCGAATGTGCAGCTTGGAATGAGGATAATTTACACACACCTGACAATGTTCCTTTACGAGAGCACTCAGATCTGACTTGTTTATATCGCCTCGTAGTTTTTACTGTATAAATAGTGGTTGTAGGAGAGAATGTTAATTATATAAATGAAATCAATGTAACAATTTTAGCATTGGTATAGGTCATACGACTGTTTTGGTACGAACTAAAATTTTGTTTGTAACAATTTACATACAAATGAGACTCTGTTTATCTATGCTTAATTTTGAATATAAACTGGTTAAACTGGTTGGAAACAAAAACAACTGGCAGCTATGCAGATAAATATGATTTAATGAACATATAACGACAGGGTGATTAAAAAATACACCAGTCTCTCTTCTTATACTTTCGCATTTGATAATTTTGAGGAAAAGTTTCCAAACGTTCGAAATTGATATATACAAAGTTAATGCACATAGGTTTAATGAGTTAATAGGATTAGTCGTCATGAATATGAATCCGAATTTTTTTTTGTAAGTTGTAAAATGGGCGAGTTATGAGATTTTTTTTTAATTCGCAGTTCAAATGTGATTCCTGTAATTCCGGCGCCGCTGGGCAAACACTTACTGCACTTACGTGTGGCCGGTCGACAGTGTTGCCATTTTAATTAAAGCTTAGATAATATAAAACCAATCAATTACATTTACATTTTCACTTTTCATTAATAATTCAGAGACACTTAATCAGGAGAGAGAGAAAGGGGTGAATATGACCCCCATTCAAAGATTCACCCTGTATAATAAAAAAAAATACAAAAATTGTTTTTCGAAGTTTCTATAAATGAAAAAAATATGGGAAATGTTTGTTTTTTGCCATAGCTATTTATTCTAAATTATTTTTCCATTTCCCCAATACCCACAACCCTTAAGAAACCTGTCAAGTATGGTCCACCATAATGATAATATTTTTATAGTTTGCACCACCTTCTGGATTTATGGCCAGTGCCAACAGCAAGCAGATAGCCACTTTAACTATATTTATGAATAAAGTTTACTAAAATTTACCCATATGCGTTAAATGACTTATTACACTGAGTATACGTTTATAATGAATTACAAAACATTTTAATTATATTTAGGTCTGGAAAATAAATTACTCATAAAATTACTTTTTTAATGACAATTATTGCGGTGCCATTCCAGTAATGGATTTTCTCTATTAAATTAAAATATGCAAAAAATTCTCAAGGATAACTTATTTAAAGACTAAAAAATCGCCTTCGTTGATACTTCTTTTAACATGCCTGTCAATAACCCTGACGAAAAATAAGTTGTGACGATAAAAAAACTCGCAGAAAAAACCATTACGTATTTATATTAAGCGTGAGAATTATACATTAAAGTTAGAAAATGAATTAGATTTCGTTCATAAAATGGTTGGTTAAACGACAAATGTGCCATACTCGAGTAAGATTTTTTTTAAATAATAAATGTGCCGTAGTCCTTATTCTGCCTTATATGATTCGCAGCGTTTCCACTCAATTTATATTATCCGCTATACACAAAACTTACACTGAAGAAACTGAAACTATTTAATATTAAAAGCTTCTGTCTGGCCGTTCACTAAAACATCGAACACGAACTAGCACGCATCGCCGTACGCCATGATAGCCATGCACGTCTTTTGCATTTCAGGAGAACCTAAATTAAAAAAAGCTGGCTCGTGTATGGCAACGTCCGGCTCTCGACCACGATCGTTTGTTTACATTTTTTATCGCTATTTTTTGTTAATGCGCCTACTTGCAACTAAGTCAGTGTCAATAGTTAGTAAAGAAGCAGTAGAGTTCACCGTCTCTAACAGCTGATGAATAGCAAAAGTCCTATAATCGAATTCTGTTTTTAAAATATTTTTCATTTTGTGCTATAATAATTATGCAGCCGGCTTTTCCATTTTGTTTTGCATTACAATTTTCATTATGGAAGTTAAAACTGCGTATTTCAATAAACCTGTTTTTTTCATTTTCGCTAGGTACCCTTATCTCTGTCATCTGTCATCTTTTTTTTTTTTTGTAAATTAATACAGTAGGTTTAAGACCTGCGGTACCTTTGTCACTGCTCTTATTGTCAGTTGTCCAATCCTGCTTCCATACGGCACAATAAAATTGGTACACCTCAGGACTTCCAGGACCAGTAAATTACGCAGCGCCCGTCATTAATAACGCTTAACAAACCACATACGTACGCCTTAATGTAATGACGAATAATGGCGACACGCTATTTGAGCTTCCACCTAATCCTGCTCCGCGACGGGATAAGCCCAGAGCCTAGGTTAATAACAGGACATTAAAGTGAGTATTCATTATGTACGGAACGTAATGCGATTGTTGTTTTACAGGCAAGTAAACCATTACGTTAAGATAAAAACAGGTTCAACACTCCGAAAATGACCTTTGAGGCCTCTGTCACTGATAACTTAGTTCACCAGACAAGCAAATAACATCAATTTGCTTTTTTAAATGGGATTAACTCTCTTTAATTCGTCCGCAGCTAAAGTGATGCTGATTGATCAGAACTGACATGGTGGAACATGTCGCTCGGTTTGTATTATTTTGCCATCGATGAAAAGAAGTGCTTAATTATTTATGGAAAAAAATCATAATAGAATTTGATTACTGGCTCTTTCAAATAGTATAATGAAGATTGCCTTGACATTTCGATTGATAAATAACCCAAAAACTCAAAATTACCAAATTACGTGACCGTTGTATCGAGAAGCTACAATCGTAGCTTTTGCCGCTATTTTATCCCACTGATACTAATTAATCAGCTTGAGCTCCAAGCTATCGCTGTTAAATACACAAGTATAATACCGTCCTTGGTTATGGTCTTAAGCCCTCCATATAAAATAATAAAGCCAAAGCGTTTATATTAATGTGTTGACACCAATAAAATGGCGTATTCGGCGCTGATCGTCTAAATTTTATTTTATGACAACTGCGACATGTCTTTCCGAGATATATCAAGTGGTTATGAATTTGACGCTCTTTTTTTTACCTATTTGTACTGTTTGCAACTTACTATCTACAAACAGGACTTTACAGCTTTATAACACGCTAGCAGGGTAGCTAAACAGTGGAAAATACGGTTTTTTCTGTCCAGAGGTCGCGGGATAACTGTCTTGTCAATCGGACTGGACAATTTCACAAACCGGTTTAATTAATGATACACAACGGAAATGATAACTCGTGAATTTTATATAACACACAAAAATATTTATTAACTAAGCGGCAGTTACAAATTAATTAATAAACGGACAATAATAAATTAACGAAGTTAGGTAGGTTAATCCAATATGAGTAATTGCTCATATTGGTGAGACAAAACAATAATTCTCATAAAATTTATTAACGTGACAGTAGAGGCGTTTTTGTTCCCTTTTACTCCCTCCACCTTATAGCTCCGCCCACTGTAGCCAATGAGAGCGAGCCCCGCCCTCCGCCCAGGTAACTGGGGTGGAGCTCTTTCTGAATGACCTACGCTCTGATTGGCTAGAGTAGGTGGAGCTCTTTCTAATTGGCTGGGGTAGATGGAACTCTTTCTGATTGGCTGTGGTAGGTGGAACTCTTTCTGATTGGTTGACTGGGTGGAGCTTACCTGGGCGGAGGGCGGAGCTCGCTCTCATTGGCTACAGTGGGCGGAGCTAAAAAGTGGAGGGAGTAAAAGGGAACAAAAACGTCCCAAACGAACCTCCATAAGAAATAACATGGGATTTTGGCCTCTACTCGAGACCGGTTTCGTGAACAAATTTCCTCAGACACAGGAATTTTTATAAATAAAAAGCAGGATAGTGAAAATTTTAAAATAGTTTTGAAATACATTGGGGCTGAATTTTACCACCATGAACAGGATATTGTAAGGCCCAGCCGGTGAATGTTTTATCTATCATGTAGGTAAAAAAATATATTTAACGGATCGGAGCATTTCGGTTATTATTCAAAGGTGGATTATCAATGTTAAGGCGATGATACCGACAACTCGACAGATGGCGTTCAGGTTTCAGGTTCTGCGGCGCGACCACCAAAGATAAGATTCTTTTATGTACGTTTCCAGCAAATTTAAAATAAATTTTACATGCCGAGCGTGTTACATAATTTGCAACAATTACTCGGAGAATCTGTAAACGGAAATAGACTGCTTGCAATTTTTAGGCTATATTGTAAAAATAATTAATATTTCAACCAGTTTTAGTAACTAATGATACTTCCGACTCGCTCAGACTGTTTTAAAAGTAAAAATCTTAACAATAAAATTTTCCTAACGTCAAAATCAGAACCGTCTCCGATTGAGTAACGCAACAAATAAAAATAAATCTAAATAGCGCTCAATATTTCCTTGACAGAATAATTAAAGATAAACTAAATAATAAATATTTAACATAAAATTATTGTTTACTACAATTATTGTGGTTTCGATAAGTTCTGTAGGATTTTTCCACGTCATAAATAATTTATCTTGTAATTGCAGCTAATAACATCTTCCTATACGGAATTATTATGTGAAACACGTTTGATCTTTCGGAACGGTGCGAAATCGCACGTTGCAAGTATACATATAATAATCGAGTTTTTTTAATTTTCCTAGCACACAAAATTTTAATGTAACAAACAAACTGTTTAAAATTCGAAATATTACTCTTAATATTGACCATTGTGCGTTTCGGCAACAGAGTTGCCATCAATTATTATATTATTATATTAGACATATTTACTGAGGGACATTTTTTTAAAACCCAAAATTTGCCCCAAAGGAAAATCGATACGCGACTTATTTATTTGCATATGTGAACTTAACCGTGACGCAGACTTATTAAAACGCAAAAAATTACCCTGATTGAAACGAAATTAAGTTGAGGTACAATAAAGATATCAACGAATTAATGCTTGTCATATCAGTAATCGAATTCGATTCATTAAATAGTGCGCCGAAATTAATTTTGAATGAAATATTTTTCTTTCACTTTTGCTATCCTATTATTTATTGGTGGATACTGTTCAACGACTAACTTAGATCTGAATTATTTGTTGTAGTGTTTCAGATCATCGTGGAAGAGGCAGAATCCCCGGAATGAAGAGACACAGACTAAATATCCTCTAGGCACGTTCCCAAGCCGTTCTACCTTTATGTCGACCAAACGTGCTTAAATGGGCGCTTAGATTATGGCTTCTTTTCCTACTATTTAAGCATTTTGTACCTGCACAAAATGTAAACAAAACAAACACATTTATGTGGAGCTAAATTAATGTAACAATTAAATTGCAATTAAAAATATGTTCTTACCAAAAAGTTACTGTCCAGCAGACTAATTAAAAGGTCGACCACTCACCTGAAATAAAACAAGAAATTAAATTAGTATTTTAGTTAATTAACGCTAAAAGGATATACCGGGTGATCGATTATGAAAACCATTCGAGATGGCGAAAAAATTCGTAAACATCTGCTAATTAAATTTTTGTAGATTTTATTAAGGTTCCTTAATTATGTACGTGGGATTAAAAAAAGTAGCATTTTTGAACAGTTGTTTCTACCAATAAATTAAGAAACAGTTGTTTCTCTCAGACAGAGCGAAACTTGTTTTACGTATCAGTCGTTTGGGACACCGGTCATCCAACGAAACATTATAAGAGAGGTTTCTCTTCGCGTCTGGCAGAGTTTTACCATTTTTGCACATCTGCCCAGAATCGATTTAGTTTTTTTAAATCTTTTTGTACCGTTTTTTTACCTATGATGTGACACCTACCGTAATTTCCAAAAGCTTATTAGAATACAAAATTCAAAGTTTCTGCAAATATGTCATTTGCTCCCGGCGCAGCGAGATGGATCGCCATACAAAATTTCAACGAGCATATTTACAAGCACAACTATTTAATTCTGATTATTTTGTTTTGTAATGCTGACGCATTAGCCCAACTCGTAACGGCGTGTTATTTACACATTCTTAAAATTTTAAATTATCTAAATATTTGGTTATGAATATTAATTACGGCAATTCAGTGTTTCACTTCACCGAGGTTACAAGAGCTTGATAATAATCCCCAAACTAATGACAAAAGTAATGCTCGACAATTCGTGCACCTTATTCTGTAGTCTGGCACAATGACCTTTACGTAGATAAATACACGTAAATAATTCAACTTGCTATCAAAACTCGACTTGTCCTTAGTTTAATATACCGAAGCATAACCTTAACATATCGAAACACGAAGATTTTATTACTAAACAATAATTAGTTCGTACAAGAACCAAAACAAATGTTATTTCATGGCTACTTGAATCCGAAACATTACTCTAATTGTATCATAGGCCTGTTACTTCATACTATGGCCTCGCAACCTATAATTTATTTATTTTTTAACCTTACGTATTAAAATTCATTATTAATTAGCCATATCGTTACCATTAAAATCTTTATCATTGGTGAATTTTTATTTCAATTTTTTCCCCCGCCCCTTCACAGTTATTGGAGCATATTGGTCAATTACAAATTCAGTTCTTAATAGCTGTGTCTAACCACGCGACAGCACAGGAACGAAGCCACGCCTCTCACGACGACGTATGACTGGCCGCGCGGTATTGGTGGGGCTAAGCCACGCCCACGCCAACCAACGACTCGGATCTCAATAATAGGCGTGGCCCACCACGCAGCGGCATCGAATCTCATCCACGCTTCGTAAACGCACAAACTAAATGTTACTGTTACTCCATACTTTGAACATAACCTCGAAAACGATCATTTATTCATTTTGTAACGTCAAATATTGAAATTCCATAACCGGTATAACATATAAAATTAAAATGTTATTTAAACAAAATGTTTCATTGTAAATAAAGCTCTACGTAAAATAATCAGTTTACCAAACTTTAGTGCAATGCATTTTTTTTAAATGTGTTGTTTTCACTCTATATTATCAAAGGAAAGTTGTCCACGTACGTTGGTCGTTGATTAAAGCAATTTATTGATATGGCTGGAATCGTTGCGTGGAGGAATCGTATGTTCCATCACTCAGAGCTCGAACTGAAAGTAAATCAATAAAAACCAGTTATTCGACATATTGTCTATTAAGTTTACTGCGTCTTATATTACTATTGCTTTCAATGTGTCTTCGATTTGTTAACAAGTTTTTTAAAGCAAATCCATGAAAATCATCAGATGGTGCAAAATCTGGTGATATCCGTGGCCAATCGACTCTACTCTAGAACTCCATCAGCTTTAAACGTATCAGGCTTATTCTTTTTTTAAAGTAAACCTCAAAATATTGGTATAGCTATACGTTCATTTTACACGCGGATATTTTGCTTCTAACGCGGTTGCTGATGGTGAAACGTGATGTATAGGTAGACTGAGGGGTTTCTAGTAGTTATTTACCAATTTTATAAACAATTTTTCGCGGGTTGCCTCAAAACAGAGCTCGGTTACCGAAGGGTTTACTTCCCTTAGTTTCATTACTAGGCGGCTCAGTAACACCCCAACTTCTGGCCAGAAGTCTTGGAGGTATGTTAACTCACGAAAAATGTATTTATTTAATTAATATTTTACAGAAACCAAAACGACCAAATGCATCAGCTCGATAACCAAGTCTGTTTCTTGCAGGATATGTGCTTAACAAGTTCGTCCTGCTGTAGTCGTTTTATATAAATAGATCTAGTTTAAATTGATACTCCACGAAGTGTAAATATTATTCAGAAAAGTTATTCCAATGTTGATTCATAATGAATAGAACAAATATTAGCATATTAATTAAAACCAGCATTTAAATAAAATTAAGCATAATTTCCCTGTCGTATCCAATAGGTTCACAATGGATTTAATTTGATGGGAAGGGCGTTTAACTAAGTGAGATATCATTCAAGAATCTTCTGATATTTGGATGGCGATTCGTTACAGTTTTCTTATTTTAGTGTGCTCAGAACAACTTAATTACTTTTAATGAAAATATAACAAAATTGGATCCAACCTGTAAGGATATAGGTAAACGAATCACCAATGTCAAAAGTGTGGTAAAAAAGGCCACTTATGTGTCAGAAATTTAAACTTCATGGAAGAAAATAGTGATAATGTTGACCAAGACTAACCCACTCTGAGGCATCACCTCTTGCCTTAGGGGAGATTCCATCTCAAGAAATATACAGGAGACGTAGTAACATAAGTAAAGGGCCATACCACCTAATGATGTCAACTTGGTTGGCAGTATTGGCACATGTCAGTATACTTTTTTATACTTGTAGAAACTACTCCAAAGTTGCCAAAGGCAATTCGCTAGCACAAACAACAAACGTTTTAATAGTGCATTGTTTCCCATAATAAAACGTGAATGTAATACAGTAGACGGCAGGTTTTTTATTGTTCGCCTAATTATAGCTTTTCATCCGTATTTATTGCCAGCAAGTATTTTTATAACCATAATTGCTCTCGGTTAATTGTTGGCATTATTCTAGAAGATAGACTCGAATAATTATCGTAATTTTTTTTTCGCGCACAAAAATGAATCAACAAAAACAGGAGCTACGAAAAACGCCATTATATAACGTTGTATTCACTTCCTCCTTTGCAAAATACAAGTCAAGGTGAGTGATGACGTATTTGGTATATTCATAATAAGATTTTTGAATTAGCCAGAATAATAAGGAGAGTGAGTAACTTGGGCATGACCAGCGTATTGTGTCTGGTATAAAACGCCGAATTGTAAGTACAAGTTTACTTTGTTGCTTACGGACTAGACGGGAAAAAATCAATAATTTTCCAATCTCGAGTACGAACTCTCTAATAATAGTATTTTATTCCACAAGCATATAATGGCCTATATTATTCACGAGGGTGAAAGTTCGCGGCACGAGCCGAAGGCGAGATTCAAAAAACGTTTAATACTAAGAAGTTGATGTCGTTTTGTCACTGGACCACCGTGTATATCACATTCTATTTAATTAAGAACAGGTCTTTCTAAAATATTAATATTATGTGTGAGTCCATATGAAATACAAAGTTGGAGGAGATAAAACTAAACTGCGAATTAACCGTTTTATCTGTCAATATTTTTATGGGATCAACCGCATATTAAGTATCTCTGCTCATAAAAATAACATTAATTTATATTTATAACTGAAGGGAATCAAATATATTGATCAATAAAAATCGACCATGGATTAATTTAGAAATTCTGAGCCACGAGACGACACTAAGTTACACGCCGCAATGGTCTAGGAATATTATACTTAATATTACCTATCAGCTCAAAAAATTTCAGACGATACTGCCAAGATGGCCCTTATAGGTATATTTATTTTGTACAATCCGAGGTTTTCTTTACGCAGATCTCAATTTTATTTCGCCGAAAATATTATCATTCATAATCACTCACTACACTGATGAACACATATCATTTTCTCATCGCATGAATATGTCCAAATTTGTTATCGGAAGACGTAATAAATTATCAACGAATCGACAGCAAAATTGCACACTAATGCTTACTTAAAAAATCAAGATTTTGCATCATCTACGCGGGTGTTCCAATAATCCGCTATTTGATGACATTTTTTTTAAAATAACTAAAGAACTGAATGGTTGGAACAAAATTAGTAAACTTCTTAATACAACCTATGCCAAGCGAATCAACTATCTAGTAAAATAACTATATTAGAGTGTCTTAGTATTTGTCTCGTTAAAATCAACCCCTATATATGGTGGAGGTATTCGTAACAATATTAACTCCTTGCCCTCATAAACTAAAATGTTTTTTTTGGTAGACTGTGTATTTCTTAGAATCAGGTCGCAAATTAAAGCTTTTGCCCCACTCTAATAATAACAGAGATGAATTTATGAAAATATGAAAGGGTGGAGGGAAGCCTCGCTCCGCTCGGGCTTTAGGGTGGTTACTTTGACGCCTGAGCTGCGGCGGTACTAGCAGGACGCCAGTTTCTGTTTCTAAGTGTAGAAACGCGACTTTTACCTATGAGCAGGATAATAGAGGCTTAGGTAGCTGCAGTGAAGAAACGGTAATGGCGAGGGTCTATATTTGCTTATAAGGAAAACTAAAGCGACAAGGAGAACGAACAAGCAAATATACGGTTAAGCGATAAAGCGTACAGGAGGCAAAGCACTTTCATTAATATCCGAACGGTTACCAGCAAGGAGCTTGGGCGGAATTATACGTCAATCTATCGCTATGTAGTATATTAGAATGGCATACAAAATGATTAACAATTCAACGGCCAAATGTCAGATTAAACTTTTTTAGGATGAACGGTAACGGTTTTACTTACTAAGCTGAACTGGTCGGGCGGACTGCTAGAAGCGAACTGAATGGTATGGTGTATTTCACACTCCAAGTCGTTGAATTTCTAAACGATACGGAGTGGGAGAATGCGCATTAAATCGGCGTAGTAAATTTGTAGGCTTCGAAGTAGGCAAAAGTTTACAAAAAAATATATACATAACCTGTGGTTTGCTCTATTTTCCTCCATGCAACGTCAACAGGGGACGTAAAACAAACAAAACTGACCTACGTCATAAAAATCAAAAAATTCTTGCGTAAAAACTGTCGCAATTGCAGCCTATCCCATAAATATATTTCTCCCTGGCAACTCGTCACGAAGTATATCAAACTTTTTTTTAATTATTAATTACATTTCGTGTTTTCAGATGTCTGTTGATGTCAATACTCCAAAGTTATGGACCAAAGCGTTGTGACACCCTGTATACTAGTACAATAACGGAATTTTTTTAAAGTTTACTCTCTGTCGCGTGTTGGTTGCTTTCGGAGTAGAATGCCAACTGACTTATTCCTATTTGGCTGTCTCGGTATCTTGAGCCGACGATTCTACAAGCGCGTAGTGGGGACAACATAGCAGTTTACCGACTGCGGTGCGTTTACTTAGCTACTGCCGCTTTGCTCCTTATGTTTCCAACGAATAATACATAATACTTTTCGCGAGTGAAATATATTGTTGAATTTCATTCATTTACTTTAATAAACTAATTAAAAATTCATTGAATGCATTCTCTTGTTGAAGTTCATTATTGTATTTAAATGCTGTGTAATTTATTTATGTTTCTTGCACGTGTGTACATTATCACAAAAATTGCATAATTACAGTATTATTTTGATTTAACTAGAGAACATGGAGTTTTAAGTTACAAAAATGCGACCATGTTCATGATTTCGAAACTTTACAACACACAGAAATCTTCTTCATTTTTATCTTTATGGGTACAATTAAGTGGTTAACAATAAAAGTTAATGTTGTGAGACAACATTTATGTCCGATTACTATAAAATAGGTGGGAGTAAACGACCGGTTCTTGCGGCACTCCCTTAGATTGTCCACATTATATAAAATATGATTGGATTAAATTACAATATTTAACTGGGTATTATATCCAATATATTAGGAAAGTAAGTGAATGTAAAAATTAACATTGATTTTCTTTAATTAATAGGCATAGTTTTTATGTTAATAAGTCTCGGACTTGCCTGCTATCTTCCATCTACAGCCAACCGTTCTTAGTCTCCAAATGTTTTTTATTGATTTTTAGGAACTTTTAAAGTAATTATAATTGGATTGCGACCAAAAAAATGGCGATAAAATATTATATCAATCACCATTAATGACTTGGGAGAACAGCTAAAAAAATGTGTTGTTCAATAATTCAAATCTGTTGGGTTTCTTAATTGTGGTGAAAGGAATGAAGTGCATTGTGGAGTCTTATTTATAGTGACACAAAAAAAGTCGGTTGGGACAATAATAATAATTATAGCGTTAAGAAATTTTTATTGAATAATCTTTCCATTTTGAGACCGAGGTGGAAATCCCATAAAAATGACTAGATTTTGTTAAGGACCAGCTCCACAAAACACCCAAAAAATTATTTTTTGCAACTGCAAAAATGATTGCAGGCCGAGTGTTAATGTCAAATTCGTAGTCAGCGACCCCAAAAACCCTCAGACATCTAATAAAAGTTAAAAAAAAGAAAATAAAATTTTTTACTTTCGGCGCCATTTTGTTTTTGGGACCGATTTTGAGGCCAGATTCGTAATCTGCGACCCCTAAAATCGCAATGCAACATAAATAGTTCATCACAACGTACCTACTTTATCAATAATGCACAAATTTGGTGCAGCTGGTAGTGATAACGTATTAGAAAATTGGTTATTTTTATTCAACTTTTCACTGTATGTTAGACTTTCGCTTCGGATCAGTTGCCATTGCGGATTCCTGTCCTGAAGTGTGTTTGTACCATGACGAAAATGTAAATTTAAACAATTTATATTCTAAAATTTTACAGCAATCCTAAATCAACATAAAAGCGTGGCACCGAGGATACATAATATTTGGACGTCTCAGGGACATATATTAATTATTAAATATACTGGTGGTAATGTGCGAAAATCATCTAACATTTTTGACCTTAGAATCCAGCTTTCGGCTTTAATGGTACGTTAATTATAATAGTGCTGCATAAAAATTGTGAAAATATAAACAGTTTTATAACAATAGCTAATAAAATAAACACTCATTACCGCACAAAGAAACCTTGCTAAAATTAGCTGTTTTAAGTGATCCACTTCTAATTTCTCGTTGTTACAATACGTAGAAAAAAATAGTCAAATATTAGCATTTTAATGAATAGATAGCAACTGAAACTGACAGAATAATGACATAAATTAGATCGTCCAATTCTACCCCCAAAAAGCTCTATAATGTTATTTTTGCCTTAATACCTGCCGAGTGACAGGGGTTGAAAACGTTGATTTTTAAGCAAAAAAAATAAAAAGAAAAGAATTTTGTTGTAGTCATAAGATAGTGCCGATATTTTTTATTTACAAAACATTTTGCTACGCATCGTAACGGAGATATTTGAAGTGGCCCACTTAAAATAGCCACCCTGTATATACATCTTACGTATCAAATATGAAGGTCAACGTAACATTATAAATAAAAGACAAAATTATCAGTATACGACCCATATTTGCGGTATTTTATATTTGATGATTTTGTGTCATACACATACACATAATACTACAAGATCAAGATACAATCTATTTTTATTTCTAGACGATTCGTATTTTCGAAGATAATACTCATACTAATAACTAATAACAATCAATTATGAGATATGTAATCCACACTGTGATAAATAAATAATAAATTTTTACACGTTACAAATTTGGTGCAGCTGGTAGTGATAATCCATACCTATTAGAACATTGGGAATTGCGTACTTTACCCATCATCATATTTTCATTTCAGGATCACTTTGACGCCAGTCCCTAGCCTAGACACTATGCCTATGAACCTCAAGTAACTACGACAAACCAATGACGGACAGGCAAAAATTTTTTTTTCTAAAAAACAAATGTCTGTTTAAAAACATAGCTTTAGAAACAAAACAAAGTTTTAAACGTCAATCAGGCTATCGATTAGATTAGAAAATGTTGAATAGAGAGTGTGAATTGTGAAAATGTTAAATGTTTTTATGTTTTAATCAGAGCAATAATTATTCAAGCTACACACAATTATATTCTATTACCATTAAAGCCAAAAGCTGAATTCTAAGGTCAAAAATGTTAAGCTTATATAATTTTCGCACATTACCAGCTATTTAATAATTAATATATGACCCTGAGGCTTCCAAATCCTCGGTGCCACGCTTGTAAGTTGATACAAGATTGCTGTAAATTTTTGGAATATAAATTGTTAAAATTTACGTTTTCGTCACGGTACAAACAAACTTCAGGAAAGAAATCCGCAATAGGAAAGATATGAAGCGAAAATTAGAAGATAGGTGATCTAACACCGCATAAGGCCAAATGTTGAACAAAAATAACCATTTTTCTAATACGTATAGATTATCACTACCAGCTGCACCAAATTTGTGCATTATTGATATGATCTCATTTTTAATGTCTTAAAAATCAAGATTTTAAATACTTCTTTTTTATGTAGAAATTTTCTTTCTCTCAACGTGTAGTTAGGTCCTTATATGTATAAGTTAGTGTACGAGCAAAATCAGTTATTTTAATGGAATATGCACCGAGCTCTTGTAAATCCAATAAAATTTTGACGCTATGATTTCCTTTGATAACAAAAATCTTTTTTTGCGTTACTATAAAGATTCCCGTCCCCTCCCCATAATTAAATATGATATAAACAAGTAATTGGTATCTCATGTTGTTTTTTTTCAGATAAGGCTAGGTTTCTGAACAAGAGTAGCTCCTGTACGCACAAACATGCAAATGCTTGGATCGGGATGTTCAATAATTTTTAATTTTTAATTTTTAATTTTTAATTTTTAATTTTTAATTTTTAATTTTTAATTTTTAATTTTTAATTTTTAATTTTTAATTTTTAATTTTTAATTTTTAATTTTTAATTTTAATTTTAATTTTTAATGTTTAATGTTAAATGCTCGGCTTAATGTTTAATGTTTAATCTTTAATTTTAATATTAAATCTTTAATTTTAATTTTTAATGTTTAATGCTTAATCTTTAATTTTTAGTTTTTTAATTTTTAATAGGTATTAATTTTAATTTTAATTTTTAAATTTTAATTTTAATGTTTAATCTTTAATTTTAATGTTTAATGCTGGGCTTAATGTTTAATCTTTAATCTTTAATTTTAATTTTTAATGTTTAATGCCTTAATCTTTAATTTTTAGTTTTTTAAATTTTAATGTTTAATCTTTAATTTTTAATGTTTAATGCTCGCCTTAATGTTTAATGTTTAATCTTTAATTTTAATATTAAATCTTAAATTTTTTATGTTTAATGCTTAATCTTTAATTTTCAGTTTTTTTAATTTCTAATTTCTAATTTCAATTTTTAATGTTTAATCTTTAATTTTAATATTAAATCTTTAATTTTAATTTTTAATGTTTAATGCTTAATCTTTAATTTTTAATTTTTAGTTTTTTAATTTTTAATATTAATTTTAATTTTTAAATTTTAATTTTAATGTTTAATCTTTAATTTTAATGTTTAATGCTCGGCTTAATGTTTAATCTTTAATTTTTAGTTTTTTAATTTTTAATTTTTAATAGGTATTAATTTTAATTTTAATTTTTAAATTTTAATTTTAATGTTTAATCTTTAATTTTAATGTTTAATGCTGGGCTTAATGTTTAATCTTTAATTTTAATAAATCTTTAATTTTAATTTTTAATGTTTAATGCCTTAATCTTTAATTTTTAGTTTTTTTAATTTTAATGTTTAATCTTTAATTTTTAATGTTTATTGCTCGCCTTAATCTTTAATTTTAATATTAAATCTTTAATTTTTTATGTTTAATGCTTAATCTTTAATTTTCAGTTTTTTTAATTTCTAATTTCAAATTTTAATGTTTAATGTTTAATCTTTAATTTTAATATTCAATCTTTAATTTTAATTTTTAATGTTTAATGCTTAATGTTTAATTTTTAGTTTTTTAAT